>JAHWDX010000011.1:0-600000 GCA_022702645.1 Microbotryum intermedium | reverse complement strand
CCGGGCGCACCCTAATGGCCGAAACTAAAGCTCTGGCGCTATTTACTCTCCAACAGGTGCTCTAAGCTCCGAGTCTCATACACTTGCGTAGATTTTTCGAAAGAGCTCGGAGCGCCGGAGCGCCGACTCGGGAATCAAATCATCGAACTCCAGCGTCCGAGCCCTGCCAATCATCCTCAAGTTTTGAAGCGCGTGATGAGCAACCCCAGCACAAAGCGTCAGGCGTTGTTCAACAAAGTTTTGCAGCTGTCGTATTTTCCTCCACAGCTTAATCACTCAGGAGAGCGGGCTCTGACAAAGCTGCGACGGCGACTCGAGACCACCTCGACCCCACTGAAAGCCGTTTCCAGAAGGCGAAGAAAAGGCGCCGAGAAACCTTCACCAGACTGCATTCAGCCAGCCTGAGCGCTTTCGAAGAGAAAGCGGGATTTGAAGCAAGATCGAGTGTGTTGAAATGCTCCTTGCGTTCAGAGTAGGCAGAGTGGGAGTGTCAGAATGTCGGTGTCTGAACCGAAGGGATAGTAAAGGAGACTCAGCCCGGCGGTCGCATGCAGCCAGCTGAGCCATCACCTCCAGATGCGATCATGCTGTGGACTTCGCTTACATGTCGGTGAAGATCGCTACGGCCCAGCACGAGCATCTTCGGGAGCGTGGTGAGTAGATTGCTACGGTACGAGAGCTTTCTCTCGAACGCCTCAGTGGCGACGACACCGCTTTTCGTCAAGACCAACTGTAGGTGATGGGGCTTAGTGTGAGCAACGGTGCGATAAAGCCCCACTCATCTCCGAGCTGTGCTGATACGAGCGTTGCACGTGCTTGGTCGGCGGTGTCCAATGGTTTACGTCCAACCCAGATCCTCAAGTCTCAACGAGAGAAGAAGTTTCTAGGCGACACGATGCAACAGTGGGACAAGGGTCAAACAGTATCCATCACGGACGCGCACGTCGCATGGTGGAGCGTCATGGTCCATCCATGCGAAGAGCGCAGCCTCGCCCAGCTTGCCACCGATCTTGACCTGTGTTTGCGATAAACGCGTCAGTGGCAGGCGATGAAGATGCCCGACTCCAGCGATCCCAAGGTCCCCAAGGCCAATAGCAACGCCAATAGCTTCGCCAACAAACTCAATCGATTCGCTGATGACCTCGCCGAGGACGCTGCTGAAGCCTACCTCGCTGGCCATTACAAGGTGAATGGGGGTTTCGATCATCAATCGTAAGTTGCTGTATTTCTTTGAGGACAAAGGTGGAAAATATGACATGCTGAAGCTCAGAGCTGTTCATGGCGTGTTAAAGTTTCATCCTGAACACGGTCACGGCCAAAATGAAACGGCACCAGAACATCCGCACGACTCGCCGCAACGCACTCCAAGATCATTCGATGCAATCGTTCTGCTCTGAAGTGGTTGATGATCCGGCCAACAGCCTAAGCTTTGCCTGCCGCATTGCTGTGAGTCACGCGATCGGTTGACAGCGCCCCAAACATGGACTGATGAACAACCCCGAGGCGGACGCAGGACGTAATTCAAGAGTTCAGTTCCAAGTCAAAACGAACGAAGAAGAAAACGAAGAGGGAGTAGCAGAAGAAAGACGGCTAGTGTAAGCAACAATGGACTACCCGAGCAACCTTCGAGGATCCGACCGGTCCCAAGGGACGGGCGTCAGGGGCAGTGGTGGGTACCTCCAACCAGTGATGCATGATAGGCTTGTATAACCGTGTCTGTTAGTGCCTGCAATGAGTGTTGATTGTATCACAAGCCATGTGTGTACCATCTGCAAGAATGGAAAAGGGCTATATGTGCCTACAACAGCTCATTCACTCCTACGGCGTCGTTATAGTCTCCTCATGGATGCCTCGAAGGTACGACAAGGCCTCCATCCTGAGACGGTAGGGCCACCATATGCTCTCATTAAGGCTCCCACACGGAAGCCATGTCAGATGGACGTATATGTGCCATATGGCCCCGTGCGTATGGGTGCCATGCGGCCGGGCCATATGGAGGCGAAAGGCTAAGCTATTCGCCTTTTTTTTAATGGAGGCCCTTTGCGCAAGATTCGCAGGGTTCACTCGGATGCCGAAGACACTGCCCACCTCCTCTCCCTGGGCTCTCTCCACCCCAGGCGCACAAGTTTGGTCAGGAACCCACAGCCAGCTCAACAACCGGTCCGCTTCCCGTGCGATGTGCCTTTCCGATGCACTCGAGTCTCTCCCCACCTGGCCATCGGCTGCCCGATCGCGCGCCGCCTCTGGGCCGCCGTCTCTCCTTCCCTTCATCCGGTCTTTGGCGACTTCGTGTATGCTCTCGTCTCTCGCTCGGAGCGTCGACTTGTCGAGCTCCGCATCCTCTTCTTCCGTTTGATCTGGAAGCTCTCTCGCCGTCGTCGATTCTCTTCTCAACCTCTAGAGCCGATCACCGAGACGGAGTTCGAGGAGCATCGGGAGTCTATTCAGGGGTGCGCAAGTCGCCTCGCTTCTGTGTAACATTTCCAAGGGGGGTTTTAGTGGGTATGATCGACTTTGGCTAAAGGGTGGATGAGTCCCACACTACTGGCTTAGCCAGTATGCATCAAGCGTTTCCTCCGACTTTTCCGAAGATTTCTAGGTACCAATATAATTGTGCTGTTATTGAAATCTATCAAATAATTTAAAAAAAGTATGGCGCGGCCTGCCAGCCGTAGGGAATTCCATAGGGCCGCCATAAGTTTCGCGCGCCGATGTGTACAGTAATAAGGGTTTTATCCCTTAGATTATTTATCCCTTAGGGTAATTTGCGGAGGTCGTTTTGTGCGAAAGGTCTTTTTTTTCACTTTGTCTTTGAAGGAGCATCGCCATGAACAACAACTGCAACAACAACAATGCCAGCCCCACTGGTATAGCACCTCCCCGCCCTCCCGATCCTCCCGGCCTGTCCGCCACTCCCACCAAGTCCTACTCCGCTGCGGTCGGCGTCAGGTCGCCTGCGAAGCCCAGCAACGCCACCGTCACTACCTCCGCCGCCGTCACCTCCCACCCTCTGATGCACGACATTGCGAACTGTGTGATCGTCAAATTCCCACCCTCAACCTCAGTCGAGCAAGTGCTACTCGCGCTCGACAAACACTACCCTTCCCTCGCCGGCGCCATGCCATGCGTCATCAAGGGCCAGCGCGCCCTCCGCTTCCCCAAGGACGCCAACCTCGATACCCTGGCTGCCAACGGCCTTACCGCTGGTAAGACCCTCTGCCAAGTTGAGAAGCTTTTTGCCCCTTCCAAAAACGGTGTAATTCAGTGCACCCTTACGGGCTTCTTCTCGGACGCTGAGGGCGTCCGCCTCTTCGACGAGGAGATCGCTGCCTTCGGCAAGGTCCTCGCCCGCCGTACCCAGTACATTGGCAAAACTAAGCACATCTCTGGTGTGTACGATTTTGTTCTCGCGCTCAAGGATGCAGACAATTTGCCCCCTGCTTCTCTGTCCATTGAACGTGACGAAGTCACCGAGCGAATCCCGCTGAGGATCACCTGTGGCATGCGTCACTGCGTATTCTGCCGCTCCACATCTCACGTTCGTAAGGACTGCACCGTCGCTCCCGCGTGCAAAACCTGCACGAAGACCACCCACGCTACTCAACGCTGCCCCGACCGCCACGTGTCGAGCCCCCAAGCCCCTTCTGGGTCACGTGCCCCCACCGCTCCCGCCGCCGCCGCCGCCGCCGCCGGACCCAAGCCCGCTTCCGCGACCTCCGCTTCGGACCGCACGACCAAAAAACGTCGAATGGAGCATACTCCGGCTGCCCAGCCTGAACCTTCGTCACATGAGCCCTTCACCCTCTCTTTTAACTTCACCCCCCAAGTTGCCCCCCAGCTTGCTCCCAACCAGGGAACTGCCTCTTCCCTCGTTGAAAAATCCTCCGAGTCCCCCAGCTCAGAGACCACTTCTCCCTCTCCGAGCGTTCCTCCGCCCACGCCAAACACGATCATGACCCGATCAAAGTCGATTGTCGCCCCAGCCGCCGCCGATGAAACCCCTCTTGCTGCCCTCCAAGCCACCGAGCCGACCTCGAAGCCCTCCTCGCCCAAGCCGATGCCCTCAGCCGCGCCCAACGCCCGCCCCGATGACGCCGACGCTGACGACGATGCCGAAGAAGAAGCCGAAGATCAAGGAGCACCCCTCAAGGATACGGATGTCGCTATGGAGCAAGATGATGAGCACAACTAAAATCCCAAACGTGTCTTTTGTTGCTGCCAACGTGCAGTCAATCAATGAAGACCGTAAACGTGCCTCTCTTTTCTCCAATCTCCGATCCCATAACGCCGATGTCTTTCTCCTGAGCGAAACTGGCCGACCTCCCCCTGAAAGGGTTGCCCAGTGGACTCAGGAGTGCCGAGACTTGAAGCTTTCTGCCCTTTTCACTCCTTTCAACAACACTGCCATACTCTGGAAGAGCGACTCGCTGGTCGTTACTATTGACCCCGAGTCGCCTTCCAACTTTCTTCGTGCTTCTTTCTCTTTCCCGGAACGAGTCTCCGATGCCACATTCTGTGTGGGTGACTCAAAAGTCCGGGTTGTATCAATCTACGCGCCCTCCTCCGACAAACCAGACAAAAAACGCTTCCTCTCACACCTCAGCACCGCTCTCCGGCGAGTCATGCGCGACGACCCCTCGCCGCCTGCGCTCCTCGTCGGTGGCGACTGGAACTGTGTTGAGTCCCAGCTCCTCGATTCGGAAAACCAAAATGGTACGAATTACGGGGGTCAGGAGATGCGCGATCTCGCCACGGCGAACAACCTCTCCGACGTCTATCGGCTCCACCACCCCAAAGGACGTGACACGACGAACCGCTCTGCGCCCGGCACGTGCCGACGCCTTGACCGCATCTATGTCTCGCCTGACTGGGTGGACCTCTTCCATGACCACAAAATCTGGGCTCCTGTCCTCAAATCGACCCACTCGATGGTGGTGGCAAGGTTTCAAATCCCGGGTGCAATCGACATCGGTCCGGGCAAATTCAAGCTTGGATTGCACGTGATCGAAGGCGACGCGACCTGCGAGTACCTCACTTCCACCGTTCGCACTCTCTACAACGAAGCTCTCCTCCAGACGCCCAACGATCCATCAGCAGCCTGGACGTCCACCAAGCACCGCATATTGCCCGAGCTCCAGGCTCTGGCTCGGACACTCGCTCGCTTCCGACGTGGAGGAACGGTGGAAGAGAGGGCGGACCACTCGCGCTACGGCGCAGCCCTGTGCAAGGCCGGGCCTCTGCCCATAAGGCCTTTGCCCGTTAGGAGATTATGGAAGCCCATGGAATGTGGGACTTAGAACATATAGCTCGCGCGCACCTGGAACCTCTTGGCTTCCGCCAGGTCACTGACCCGAGGTTCTAGGTGGGTAACCTTCACTAGTATGTGTATTCTTTGTAGAGGTCACTGACCCGAGGTTCTAGACGTGAATTACTACCACTTTGATCCTGTCTATCGATTCTGGAGCACGGCTGCACGCGGTGCTTCCACCCTGCGGTCCCGCCTCGACCCTTCTTTGGCGGGTCCCTCTTCCATCTTCATCCGCCTGCGCAAAGTGCGCGCATCCGACCTCATCCCTTCGCTCACGGTCAACGATGTTGTCCATTCCGACCCCGACTCGATGCTTGGCGCGGCCAGAGACTACTTCGGGTGTGTCTACCAGGACCGTCCCATCGACGGACTCGCTTCGACTCGCCTCTCTCCTGCGGACTCCCACAAGCTCGAGAAAGCGTACCCATTGGAGGAGATGACGAAGGCTCAAGAGTCGTGCAAGTCGAACTCATCGCCTGGACCTGACGGCCTTCCCGTTGAATTTTACCGTGCGACGTGGACGCTCACGGGTCCAATCCTTCGAGACGTCATCAACTCGATCCCCACCGAGGGCCTTCGGCCCGAGCCCTCTGCCCGCAACATCGCCCACATCCACCTCATCCACAAACGTGGCGAGAGGGATCAGCTGGCGAACAAACGTCCGATATCGCTCATCAATGCCGATGAACGCATCATCTCCCAGGCCCACAACCAGCGTCTCGCTCCCCTGCTCGAATCCCTGATCGGTCCGACCCAGCGCGGTTTTGTTCCGAACCGTTGGATCGGCACGAACATTGCCGAGGTCCAGTGTCTCATGGATCCAGGACTTCCGGGCTCGGTCCCCGTGTCCGGTCTTCTTGCGGTGATGGATTTCGAGAAGGCTTACGATCGGCTATCCCACACTTACCTTGATGCAGTCCTCCGCGCCGTTGGCCTTGGTCCCAAAGCCGCCAATGGTACCGAGCGACATACACCAACCAATCCGCCTCGATCTTCCTCAACGGTTGGCTGTCTGCCGCTTTCGACGTCCTGTCGGGGGTTCGGCAAGGCGATCCTCTTGCTCCGTCTCTCTTCGTGCTGGCGATCGAGGGGTTTGCCTGTCAAATCCGATCAAGAGTCAATGGCATAGAGAGTCCGGGCCTACAAACGATTCGTGAACGCCTCTTCGCCGACGACGCTTGCTGCGCGCTCCACGACCTCTCGGACCTCGAGCACCTTGATCGGGCGATCAGGCTGTACGAACGGGCAAGCGCCAGCAAACTCAGCACCACCAAATCGTTCCTCTACCCTCTCGGATCGTTCAGGGACCATCCGGTCGCCCCACGCCTCGGGACCTGGCGTCTCAGCGCCTCGCATTTCCGCTATCTCGGTATTCAGGTCGGGGTGGACATTGCCGAGGATGCGGGTTGGGAGGAGGTCAAGTCCTCGACCATTGCTCGTATAAACTCTATCCCGATGTACGACCTTCCCTACGCAGCCAAGTTCTCGATCGTCAATATCTACTGCTACACGAAGATCCTCTACTACAACCGATTCCTCCCGGCTCCAAAGAGCGTCGTCAAGGAGATCGAGGATGCCGCCATGCTCGCCATTCACGGTCGAGCCTCGGACGGCACTCAGAGACGCCCGAGGGTTTCCCGGTCGCGCCTCTACACCCCCCTCGATCACGGTGACTTCGGTTTGATTGATCTGCCTCGGCGCCTAGCGATCGATCACGCCAAGTGGGTCTTCCAGCTCCGCGACCCCGACGGCTGTTTCACACGCCACCTTTTCGACATCCGCATTCGCCTCCAGGCGGCGAACCAGCGTACCCCCTTTACCTTGCGCAAACCGCCCCCTAACCAGCATCGTCGCCCTTGGATCTGGATCTGGTGGGCATACTTCTGCCATCCTCCACCAAAGTGGGACCACGCGGTGAGAAAGACGAGGGAACTCCTCCCTCAACGTTGGGTCCGCTACTTCGAGGCCTGGGCGTCGGTGACAACGCTCAATCCACCCGAACTTTCCAAGAATCAGGACCTCGAGCGATGGGCGAACCACGTACTCTTCTTCCCGGCGGGCCACGGGATTCAACTCTCGGTAAACCCGACGCTCTTTCGAGACCCCGATGGCGAGGTAATGACTCCGTCCTCGTTTGTGAACGCGTCCAAACGCTACCACGCTTTTGTCTACCCTCCCATCGTCCCCGAAGGCCATCAGAAGATCTTCTCTCTTCCCGAGCAACGCTGGAACTCATGGTGGAAGGCTTTGCGAAAGGTTCGCAGGGTTCACTCGGATGCCGAAGACGCCGCCCACTTCCTCTCCCTGGGATCCCTCCATCCAGGTGCACAACTTGCGTCCCCAGTCCACGCCCAACTCAACAATCGGTCTACTTTCTGCGTGATGTGCCTCTCGGAAGCAACCGAGTCTCTGGCACACCTTGCAGTCGGCTGCCCGTTCGCCCGCCGTCTCTGGGGTGCTCTTTCCCCGGCCCCACACCCGACCTTTCTTGACTTCGTATGTCCGGTCGTCTCTCGCTCGGAGCGTCGACTGGTCGAGCTACGTATTCTCTTCTTCCATTCGATCTGGAAGCTCTCTCGCCGCCGCCGATTCTCGTCAGATCCTTTGGAGCCGATCACCGAAACGGCTTTCGAGGATCTTCGGGCGTCCATTCAGGAGTCCAAGGGTCGCCTTGTGTCTCTTTGATACCACCCAAGGGGGTTTTCGTGGGTATGGTCGATTCTGATGCAGGGTCGATGAGTCCTACACTATTGGCCTAGCCAGTGTGCTTCAAGCATTTCCTCCGACTTTTCCGAAGATTTTTAGGTACTAAGATAATTGTGCTGTTATTAAAATCTATTAGAAAAAAAAGAAAAAAGGTCTGGAAATGATTGACGCACCGCGGGGCGGCGACGAGTCCCTGAAACACAGCCCTCCTGTAATCTCTCTTGTCAGATGTTTCCACCAGTGCTCATATCTGTAACTCGATTGTGGATGGATTTTTGGAAACCACCTCCCTCATCCTCCGCACGAACCCACCGAACCCAGCTCGTGACTCTTAACTCAGGGATTTCAAACTTTGCCGCCTCGCCGCCGACTCGTTTCAGTCATAGATGCGCGAAGTTTTAGCACAGAATTGGTGGATGCATATTGTTACTCACAATCCACTTTCATGACCACTCGGAGGTATGCAAAGTCTGCCACTCGGCTTCGGGCCGCTTGAGCGTAATGTTTCCGAATGGCCGAGTTTTAGCCGAACCAAATTCAATGTGGCTCCTCGAACATTCACATCTGGTATGCTCGTCCAGATCATTCTCATACACACACCCTATCAATCGAGTCTTTCCAAACAATTCTGATGTCACCGCAGCAAGCCAACGCAATTTGTCCACCCATCTCACGGACCTCGGCCCCCGGAATCAATCCGTTCTGCCGAGTCGTCTCTGTCGGCTTTGGCGTTCGGCCTCCCAAGCCCGAGAGACTCAACAAACGATGCACTTTTCTCATTACCTACCTCGAATAAATGAATTCCCTCTCCCCTCTTCTCCCGGACCGCGTTACGACTCCATCATCCTTCGTGTTCGTCATGCAACGGACTCCTTGTCGTCCTGTCGGACCGGACCTCCAAGAGAGTCGATTGCCCGCTCATGTATGTCCTTGGCACTTTTGAAGCCATGAAACTTTGATTGCTCAAGTGTGCCATCTTACTACCTACTAATTTAACCGAAAAGCTGTTCAAAAATGTTGTCGGGCCGAGCCTTTGACAACAGACAGGCCCGATGCCGACTGCCTCCTCACCCCCACACTGCCACCCGGGCGACGCCTGCCAAGTCGAAGCAAGCGACTCCCCGTTCAATGTTCAATGCGTAGCTGAGCTTGAAGAGTCACAGCAACACCGGCCTGACCTGCTACGCATCAGCTGGGGCCGAAGATCTGACAGCAACAGTTTACGTAGCCGCGCGAGGCGTGTGCTCGAGCCAATGTCTCACGATAAGCTGCGAAGCCTTGCGCGGACTCTGCGCCAAAAACCTCATCAGGCGCCCGCGACTTTCTTCCATTTCTTCCATTTCGGATCGCACAGACGTGATTTCCCAGTAGCAATTGGCAGCCGGAGCCCCAACAATTTGGTTCCGTAAACCTTCAGCTCTAATAGAGCTTTAGGGATAACCTTCAGCTCTTATAGAGCTTTAGGGATACCAAGGGGTGGTTTTTGCTGTGGAGGTAAAGTCGAATGCGAGAAGCTCGCCGACAAGTGAGCTCGGCAACAGGAGACATGGCGGCGAATGCTCATCAGAAATCTCGAGCACGTCGTCTAAATGCAGTCGAGAGTGTATCACTGGAGGGTGCTTTGTGGGTGACATGCTGTCCTCTCTTTCCACAGCAAATGGACGGAGGGAAAAGCATGGAAAGTACTATGGTCGCAATGTGGGACAAGGGGAGCCTCGTCAGGGGTGCCTCCCGGCTTTTTTTTCACTTCGATGAACTGCACGCGGCTCCGGCGTCCCATTAGGTTCTGGACTATCAAAACCTATCCAGACTATCAGGCACCTCAAATGGGCCGCGAAAGCGCGCGCTCGCATTACACACCGCCGTGGCTGACGCCGATCAGACCGATGGCCGAGCAGCGGTTGGCCGGGTGAGGTGCATCGTCATGTTCTACAGATTTGTCCAAACCTTGGAGGTCATCGTCATGGCTCACAAATTTGTCCAACACCTTGGACGCACCTCGAGGGGCCAAGTCCCGAATTTCCGGTTTGTCCCAATCTGAGTCGCACTTTTGGGTTCGGAAGGCCCGATTTGTCTATTTTCGAGGTCGCACATTTAGTTGAGCTTTCCTGGGTCCTGACCTTAAGCTCAACTAACTTATCATCGTCCGCCTGCTCAAGAAGCCAAAGCCCGACGCTGACTACACAAACCTCAAGTACTATCGTCCAATCACGCTTCGCGAGTGCTCGTACAAGCTGATGTCCAAGGTCCTCGTGGCAAGGCTGAACAAGGTGCTGCCATCCGTTCTTCCGCCCTCGCAACATGGTTTCATGCCTGGTCGAAAGGCTTCAGATGCGGGAAGTCATTTGTCCCTGCTACTTGAACAAATCCGTACTCTTGACCTTGCTGACTCGGCTCTTCTGTCGCTTGATCAAGAAAGCGCTTACGATCTGGTTGATCATGACTGGATTATCAGCGTTTTTCGAGCGATAGGAGCGCCGGAACGCTTCCTTGGTCTCTTTGGCGTTATCTACGGATCAGTGTCGCTTCGCTACATCATCAATGGATACCTCACGGGCGTCGTGCACATGCTTTGTGGCCTTGGTCAGGGAGACCCGGTGAGTTGCCTTATCTGGAACGTGTGTTTTCAACCCTATCTCGACGCTCTGGTGAGGAGGAAAATTGCCCTTGATCTGTGTGCAGTTCTTCTTCCGACCCGGGCTACAATCCTCACCCATCTGGCCTTTGCCGACGATGCGATTGTGCTCGTCTCGTCGCCGGCCGCACTCGGTCTCCTGACTGGTCTTGCCGTCGAGTGGCGCTTGGCTACGAACGGGCGCTCAAACACCGCCAAGACAACGACCCTTCCCCTCGGCCCGGGATGGGCCCAAGACGAAAGGACAAACGTGGTCGCTACCGTTCGCGGTGGTGAGGGCATGACTTGGGCTGGTTATCCTGTTTCCATCGACGGCGATCTCTCGCTCTTCTGGAGCTCGACACTCAATCGGGCGAAGGCTCGCCTTGCGGCTGCATCGGCACGACATGTTCCCCCTCGAACTCGAGCGATGTACGCAAACTCGTATGTCACTTCGAAGGTCATTCACCTGCTCTCGTTCGACATCCCGCCTATCACGTTCGTCGACGCCTTTGAGCAAGCTCTCATCTCCTTCGTTTGGCAAAGCGAGTCATTTCGACCTGTCACGGAGAAGGCGGTTTTTCTCCGCCGCGACCTGGGAGGACTGGGTTTGCTGAGTATTGAGGACATTGTCCGCTCGATGGCGATTCGCTTTTGGGACTGCGTCGCACATGGCTTTGAGCCAATCTGGGCCGACCTCACACGACTCAGCTGGAGAGAGACCTATCCGGATGAAACGTCTATTTGGTCGACATTGATTGCTTCGCCGCGCCGTGCACGCCATGCGAGGTGGACGAAGGTTATCAATGTCGCTCGACAGAACCTGCCCCATGTGTTCCCAGAGCTCCTCCAGTCGAACGAAGTGATGGTCATACCGCCCACCTTGCCTTCACTTCATCCCCATGGGTTGTCAGACGAGGTGCGCAAGCAGCTCAAAAAATATGGGGCAATCATCGACCTTTACCGGAGACCGCAAACGACTGGGGAACCTGTGCATCCTCGACCACAACCAGACACGCCGTTGGGGAGGTTGTGGGCAGCTGTGAGCGCTCGCTCTCCCATAGCGCCTCTCCTGCCTCAGCCCGCCCCGGTCCGAACCATCATTGTCGACAGCCAATTCCCTCAACCCTGCACATATTCGTTCCTTGGAACGACTCGCCCTTACACAATCAAAGCCCTTCGACGCTTCATCAACGAGAATCGCTACCCTTCGATGGATGACGGTACCCGACTCAAATGGCCGACAGATCTGACGAAGGCGCAGAAGCATCAGTTCTGGCTCTGGTTGAACAGTCAATGGGCGACAGCGGACGAAAAGGACGTACACTGGAAGTTGATCTTTGGTGCGATCCCAACTTGCGTTCTTCAATGGCATCATGGTCACGCTACTTCGGATGGATGTCCACACTGTGGGCAACGAGACACCTTCATGCATTTCTTCTTCGAATGTGAACATTCACTTGAGTACTGGAGTCTGGTCTTGCAGCTACTGAGAGTTTCACTCGGTCAGGCAGACGAATTCCAGTCGGGCACAGTTGACTCTCCGCAGATCATGCTTGGTCTTCCTCGCGTGCGTGGCGGAGATCGCAACTCTCGGACCTACATCGTTGTTCGGGTCGTTCTCGCAATCGCTTTCAACAAGCTCTACCTTGCGCGCTGGCATCGGCACAAGGATCAGATTCCTCTACCGACTCCCTACTTGCTTGCTCGCGAGGTCTACTCGCATCTCAAATTCCGACTTCGACGTCTGCCAGACGGCGAGCTTCTGGAACAGTTGATGTGACCTTTCTCGCAAGTTTGTCTTCACATCAGAGTTTTCTTTCTGGACTTCTCCTCTTTTTCCCATCTCTCCCCTTCCTTTCTTCTCCTGTCCCCACAAATCTCTCTCTCTCTCTCTCTCTCTCTCTCTCTTTGCCTATTCTACTACTTAGGAATAGGAAGGGTAGTTGATACTTGCCTCTTGGACCCACATCGTTGGTGGTTCTGTGAAGGTGAGGGCTGCATGGAGCTAGTGGCTTTGACTTTGTAAAAGTCCAACTTCCCTTTTCAAGAAACAGTGATTTTGCGTAGATAAACCGAATATGTGAAATCTAATCAGGCTAGATACAAAAAAAACCTAAGGGTTTATTCCTTAGGTTTTTACGGGGCGTTGTTTGTGTAGGTCTTTTTGTGCAAAAGGTCTGGACCCCGCGCGCGCCTCGACTTTGGCCGTTTTTGGCAGGTCGGACTTTTGTGCGCCAGGCTCACCTGGACTTGCCCAGACCCAGCTTTTAGTCAGCACTCGTGACGTTCGAACGACTGGCGACGAGGAGTCCAAACGTGGGTGCGACGCTGCTCACCGAGTCCGGTCCTGTACTCCGATTTCCAAATTCACCACAAAGACTTTCCGCTTGCTGTCTGACCCATTTCCTCATTCTTTTCACATCGGAGAGATGGGAGAATTGGAGCGTGTCAGTGCTGACGCCAAGTTGTCGCCTCCCGTCGTCGAACTCGGCGAGCCAACGAAAGCTTTCTGAATTGAGATGCCCGAGTACGTACTTCGGCCACCGCGACAGCCAGGTCGCGCTTGACTCTAAAGCATGGCCACTCTCAAATCTGGTACAAGTTGCTCCTTCTCGATATTTTACAGATGCGCAGCTTCGACTCCATTTCACTACTTACTCATGATCGATCTGGCTGCGGATAAAGCTAAATTAGATGTGCCGCCAGCCCTTGAGACAAGCGAGGATGCCCCCACCACTTTGGTGACTAAGACTACTTAAGACAGTGCTCTTTCTCAAAGTGCCTCAGGGCGAGAGGGGCAGCCCAGAATGATCGCATCTGGAGGTGATGCCGCCGGTGATGGCTCAGCTGGCTGCATGCGATCGTCGGGCTGAGTCTCCTTCACGGTGGCTTCACTATTCCCCGTCCGGTTCAGAGACCGACATTCCTATTCTTCCATTCTGCCTACTCTGAACGCAAGGACCATTTCAAGACATCGATCTTGCTTCAAATCCCGCTCTCTCTTTGAAAGCGCTCAGGCTGGCTGAATGCACTGGTGAAGGTTTCTCGGCGCCTTTTCGTCGCCTTCTGGAAACAGCTTTCAGCTGAGTGAGGTAGAGTTGAAGGTGGTGTCGAGTAGCCGTTGCAGCTTTGTCAGAGCGTGCTCTCCTGAGCGACTAAGCTGTAGAGGGAAATACGACAGCTGCAACACTTTGTTGAACAACACTTGGCGCTTTGTGCTAGGGTTGCTCATCACGCGCTTCAAAACTTGGGATGATTGGCAGGGCTCGGACGCTGGAGTTCGATGATTTGATTCCCGAGTCGGCGCTCCGGCGCTCCGAGCTCTTTCGAAAAATCTACGCAAGTGTATGAGACGAGGAGCTTAGAGCTCCTGTTGCAGAGTAGGTAACGCCAGAGCTTTAGTTTCTACCCTTAGGGTGCGCCCGGCACGGGCCCTTCTATTTATTTGCTGTGGACGCCATACGAAATTGCATTATGCAAGCCGTAAAATTGCCATATAGGGGCCATAGGGCCAAAGCTGCCATAGGGCCGCCATACTTTTCGCGGGCCGATGTGTAGTAATTAGGGATGATCGATGAACCCCTGGGGATAAGGCGCGCGCGCCGTCCGAGCCCTGCAGATGCCTTACCGAGCCTATAGGTTTCGCTCACCGATGTGTATACTGAGCGGCGTCATCTAATCTTGTCTTCACTTTGTTCGCTCTCGTGATGAATGACTGTAGTGTCGCCCAGATCAATCTTCGTCGAGGTTACAGCCCCATGATCCTATACTCGAAAGCGCCCCTTCTCTTCTGTAGGGAGAATGAGGTTGTTTAAGATATCCCTATGAACCTCAAGATGCTACAGAGTCTGGATAGCATCAATCATGGATCGTGAGCTCGCGGCGGCGTTGAAGCAAATTGTGACTCATCACTCGAGCGATGGGGATCCTGACACCGCGGGCTGCTCGGGAAGCGTTACAAATAACTGCATGTGTTGCAACATTTGATTTGTTTCACCCGATTCAAAGGCCCAGTATAGTTGGTCAGCGAAGCTTTCGCTTCTTAGACTGGCCTAAAGGACGCTTTATCTCCTCGATCGAGGCGCCAAGTGGTGCTGCTGCAGCATCTCCGTCTCGCGAATGCGAGCGAGCAACGAAAGACGAGAGAGGGCCAGATGAGTCCTGAAGATTCCGAATAGTCTCATAATGGCTTGAAGAACACCTAGTATCTTGTCCCAGGGTCTGATCGCCTCTGTGTGGCGCCAGCTCCAATGACCGAACTGAATCCGAAACCAAAGCACACCCAAACACCCCAAGGTTGAGGTAGATGAAAAGAAAAAAAAGGCTTGTAAAGGTTGAAAGGCACAACTAGGGAAATAAAGAGTGCGTATTCATTAAATCGGGCTAAATGCCAAGATCGATTCCGGAACAACGCTCAGGGTAAGAAGAGTTGCAGGCCGGGCAAAGTAGACGACCGCTTCGATTCTTCGCCTGAATCTCGTGCCTTTGGCAAGCTGATATGATAAGGCAGGAACAGCTTTAGCAAGTTCTGGTATGGGCTCGTTTCGCAACACCTCACCACAGCTGGAACAATGGTCGACTTTTGAGCTTAATGTCGTTACAGAGCGAGAGCCTTTCGCACAATGCTCATTGATGTCAGGCAACGGAGCGGCGGTCGAACACTGACCGGACGGGCGGCAGCTGCCAACATTCCTGTGCGAGCGTTGGACAAGTCATGTCGACGTCACTTCAAGGATGGGGAATCTGGATACTCCTCGAGTAAGGATCGTACACGGGAGGACCTATCCGCCTATGTCCTCGCATTGGTCAAATTCAATCAATCTGAGTGGTTGCTCCCCTGGTTCAAGCTCGAGTTTGACCCGCTCGGCCCGACATCGCTTTGGCGGGCTTACGGCAGGCTCAGCATGGAGTGCCTCTGTGGTAATGAAACCGTATCAGATCTGCCTATGGGTAAGCTGAGTGGTAATTGGGCGAGTGGAATTGGCTTGCAGAGGAGGTACGTGGCTGAAGGCTCTTGCTCGATCCTCCGAGAGCCGAGGGCCTGCACCCACTGGAGAGGAGCCAGTCGCCGGAAGGCACGCGTCGGATTACGCGGACGACTCGCGCGCCCCGCCTTGATTCAGCTGCGTCTAGCCTGTGTAGCCCGTGTAGGATCCCTCGGTGCGGCCTCGCTTCATCATGGTACAACCGCGTGAAAACTCATTTTGAAGGGCCCCAGCTTTGTGTCCTGTTGGCACCTTCAACTTGGTGTTCAAAGGCGAGTCGCGTCAACGAAGCCCTCACTGCCCGGAGGTACGAGTCTTGGTGCCCAGGCAGCAAAGCACCACTGACTGTGCTGGTGGAAAATGCCAGTTTCGCATGGCTTCGCTGCCCGCCTGCCTTCCCCATGAGATCATGAGATCATCCGAGATCATGAGATGCCAATGCCCTCACCGTTCATTTTCAGGCTTTTCCCCTTCTTCTTCTGTGGAGGAAGCTTGCAGATTTATTGTTGTTGCATTGCATTCGTAGATACCTAGTAAAATTTGGATCAACTCTTTCGCCCTTGCCAATGCACGCTCGTTGTAGACCGCCTGTACAATCGCCCAGCACATGTCGCGATTGCCACCGTTCCCGTTATGTAACCGTTTCTGCTTCGTCTCGCCCAGTTACGTTCCAGTCCAGTGCCACCGATATCTCCGATCTTGTTGTACAAAAGGAGAAGAAAGAAGGAAATGAGTCCCTGCCATTGTGCCATGTTACCATCATCGACGTGATCGCACCAATCTTAAGCTGAGGTGTAAGGGAATGCCTTACAGAACATCACCATAAGTAGCCTCTGAGTAGTAACTTGAACTGTCGAGTTCTCGTTACAAATTGCGCAGCCAGGACGGACAACTTGTATTGTGTGCATATCAGAAGAGCACACCTTACATGAGGGTTGCTCTTATGACACGACGCATTGGATTGTGGTGAACCTCGGTTGTGGGTATTTGGGATTGTTCGGGGTCGCTGGGGGGGCTCTTTGAAGTTGATGTCGGTTTTGGGACTGTCGACTAGACTGACGAGTTGAATGGAGTTCATAGCCAGCTTGTTGAATGAATTGGTTAGATTTGAAGAGAAAGAGAGGTGCCCACTTGGTTCGTTGGAGTCTTACGCACGAGGACGAACAAAACAGTTTTTGAGCACAACTTATAGAGCCTCGTCTCAACAAAGGGGTAGGCCCAGCTGGGATGCCGAAGATTGGCCCACAAAGGCAAATTGAGGAGCTCGGAGAACAAGGGCCCGGATCGGCATTGTTGAAACACAAAATATCTCTCTTTCAGGAGTATCTAGTTGCGCAATGGGGGAAGAGATTTCCAGTACACTAAACCCAGACGGACGTCTTATACATGATAGCGTGCGACCGTCTTTGCTCCAGATTTCAGACTCCATACTCCTGACGATACGACTCCATTGCGAGTTTTTCAGCGCCACGATGTTGTCCATCCAGCCATGCAACAATGTCTTGCATCTTGACGACACTGACCACAGGAATACGGAGCTCTTGTTCGATCTCTTGCACCGTGCTCAGAGAGCCGACGCCCCGTTCCTCGCGGTCAAGCGCCTCGACGATACCAACGGTGTGGCCTTGCTCGGCCAGGACTATTTGATGCGCTTGACGAATGGCCGTTCCCGCGGTGATTACATCGTCAATGATGAGTACACGCTTGCCCCTGAGATCCGCGCCGACAATTGATCCGCCTTCTCCGTGAGTCTTGGCCTCCTTGCGATTATACGAATACCCGATGTCGCGACCCCGACGTGCGAGCTCAGTGGAGATGGCAGCCACGAGTGGGATGCCTTTGTAAGCTGGACCGAACAGGACCTGAGGACTGTTGTCGTCGTGTGAGCTGGACGCAGCGGGTGCGAGACCAATTGACGGAAAGGCAGCGATGATCGCATCCGCAAAGGCGCCCGACAGAGACAGCAACAACGTCCCGGTGTTGAACAAGCCGAAATTGAAGAAATAAGGTGATTGACGCCCCGACTTGAGGGTGAACGAGCCAAAGCGCAGGATGGGTTGCTCAGATGCGAGCGAAGTCGAAATGAGCGTCGCAGCGTAAGGCGAGGAGCTTGACGTTGTACATGAAGTCGCCATGGAGTTCCGAGTGGAGCTGTAGGCTGGGAAGCGTACGACTCCAACTCCAACGTCAACGTCTGAACCGAGGTCCATAAGATGAATACAGAGGACAGGGCTGAAGCACGCCGGCGGACTTACCTGCAGTGCGGAGGAGGAAATGTCGAGAGAGGAGGGCAGACGGGGCTCGGCGCAGTCGGGCAGCACTCGAGCGTCGAGCAGTCGGCTGCAGTCGGCTGGGGGCGGAAGCAGGCAGAGGACTAGCAGGGCACAGCGGCAGAGCCAGGCTGAGGCAGGCGAGGCAGGCGAGGCAGGCGGTGTATGCGGTGCGCTACCCGGGCTGGCGCCGTCCCTTGTGGTGGCCAGCTGGTGCGCCAAAGGCCGACCAGGTGGTCACCACCGGAGACGGTGTGAGTCCCGCACGTGTATGGGGGGTCCCTATGGCATCTGCGATATCTGCAGCTGGGCAGCGCGCGCTTCGCAGGGTTCATCGGCGCGCCTTTCTGCGAGCTCCCACTACCACCCTCATGCTTCCTGGGGAAGTGCGACTCCGGCTTCCCCACGCTCTATTCGCCAGCGGTACGGGCAGGTCATTCCTATTTCTCGTAAGATCGTGATCACTCCCCAGGCCCTACGGCGGTCTCGAACAATCTTATCAATCCCTTTTCGTCTTCTTTTCGGGGGAAGGGGAAGGGTCCCTCTTCCGACCACACACCCCTGTTGTGTCTCTTCTCCCAGCCTTGAAGATGCGTTTCTTTCCTGGGGATACTGTTACTTGTAAGTTCCTCGTATCTCTCCTTTCCTTGGATCTTGGTGTCTCCCGCGCCAAAGCCACATTTCGAGCCTCCGCTTCTTTCTGTCCGGAAAGGCCAAGCTCTCGGGCTTCTTGAGGTCGACCGCGCACTATGATGACAGAACTATTCACACTGTCCTACGGCTTCGTTTGGCGACGAAGCACGAGTGACGAATGCATTCTAACAACGGTATCTGAGTGTTCGGCGCCTCCGCCTGACCATTTCAAAATCTCGAGCAAATCACGCCAGCTGCGTGCGTTGGAAGCTGGCACAACTGACCACAGTGCTTCTTTGTCACTGCAGAGCGAGCACCCAGCTAGGTTTTGCATCCCTGTGTGGAAGTCTGGTCATAACTTGCTGAGAAATGAAATATCTAGGCAGCTTGGCCGAATCGTATTCTCCTTCGGGCATGCCTGACAGCCGAGGTCGAGCTCACGATCTATAGCTCTATAGCTTGCAACTTTTTCGTCTGCATGTCACACACCTAGAATAGAAGGGGTTTCTTCTGGAGTTGTTTGGATTGATGGACACGTAGACAGCCGAAACGTGAAAAATCGAGACTGCGAACTCGAGCTTGAGATCCGAGGCGTTTTCATTCCGAGTCCCAGCGGGTGGGGGGGCGGGGACGCCATGCGACACAGAATGTGACCTTTACCATCCACTTCACAGATTTAACGCCTTTTCAGTCACACAGGTGAGTTTGTGCATTCGACATGCACCCCTTGATCGCGATCGACGTTTTGACGGACTCGACTACGCACCCGTAACGTAAATGCGTTGCCTATTGTCGCAGAGCTCGCTTTGTCATCAGACATCAGCTGCTGCAAGTTCACAATCTCTAATAGGCTTGTGCACTGCGTATTTCCTGATTGCAGTTTATCGTTTCGTATTCGACCATGATCCCGAGACATAATGAGCTTCGAGTCCACCTCAGGACAATCTTCGCCGAGAGCCACGGCTGATTCCGCCGTCACCGCACGCAGTATTGTTCACACCTCCCAAACAGTCAATAGTCTCGTTCATAATCTCTCCCTCTCGCTCCCTCTGCTTCGACGTTCGACAGATGCTTCCTCATTTCGTAGTATACGACTTGATTGCAATCCTCCCCGCCGACCGAGTGCCCGGCTTGCATCAACTTCAATACTCGAGTCGAAATCATCAAAAGATAATCCAACCGAATGAGCTAAATCAAGCTTCGAACGTTTTTCTGCTCTGACTCATGAGTCGTGTACTCACCAGGTGCCAGGGTATTGGCATCGGTGGGGAGACAAGTACTTACCCGGGTACGGAGCATGTGACGTTCAAGGCAAGCCAGCACATTTTCGATCCACTACACTCCTGACCAAGAAGTAGGGCTCACTATGTCAAATGGACGATCCAAGCATTCGCATTCGAGTCTAGTACTGGAAACGTGTTGCTGTACTTTCTGTGAAGGGCTGGCAGGTCCTTCCCTTTTCTTCCCTTTGTTGGGGCACACATTTTGATCATTACAAAGAGCTCTATCAGCCGAACTCAGGAACATCTGTCTTCGTCCCGGTCGCGCAGAAGCAGCACCGGTTGAATGAGCAGTGTGCCTATGCCGTTTGGGTATTGTCTCCCCTTTCTTCTTTGATGCGCGCGAATGACGATTTGACGCTCAGCCCGTCTGAAAGGGAGCGCCCGCCGGCTGCGCTACAAGACGTTGAAGTTTCCGAGTAGTGCTCTTCTACTTATCTTTTCCATTTCATCACTTCAGCTCAAACACATTCTCTCGTCGCCCCTTCCACACTTCCGACCACAACTCGTTCCATAATGGCTCCTGTTCAGTTTTCGCTCACAGCCGAAGCCCCCGTCGCCTCGACTGCTGCGTACCCCAAAGCGACCTACACCCTTCCTCAGTGCGTCGTCGCTGCGTACCCCAAAGCAACCTATACTCTCCCGCAATGCACCGTTGCCGCCTACCCCAAGGCGACGTACACCCTCCCACAATGTGTCGTTGTCTGAGCTGAAGCTGCGAGCCGACGGCCTCTGCGAATCGTCGTGGGCTCGGCCCCACCCAGCGATCCAGAATTTGCTCGAGCCCGGAGCTCCTTTGTGAGTGGATTCGGTGCGCAAATTGTGATAAGCATTGCTCATCGATTGACAAACCGCTTCGAGCGTTTGTCACTCTGTCGCAGATTGCTGCACACGCTTTCGGCGGAGAATTGGCACATAAAAAGAGGCCGGGTCAAGCGAGTCACGGTTTTCGATCAAGGTTGATGCGTCCACATCGGCAAGCGAGAGCATTCCGCATCGTAGCAAATGTTCCCTTTGTTTGAAATAACAGCTATGAAAGCACCCATCACCGATCCATGCCCTCGTCATGTCTATCTCATTCAACCAGCTCACCAGAGGATGCCGTCCATATTCGGTGACTGAAAAACGATCGTGCCAGCTGCCTTAGCCCTATCTCCAAGTGAAGTTGTTGCTCCAGAGTATCAATCTAATCAATCGAGGGGCCGCAGGACAACTTTGCGAGGCCGTCATCCAATACACCACGTGCGTTGACGTGACTGCTTAAACGCTCGCACAGCAGGAACACGCCGCTGAGTTTGCGGTTGAGACTGTACGTCTCTGTGGGAGGAGGTTGTAAGCGATATTTGAGCATCACCGGAATCTGTTCTCGAATAGTCGAGGTGATAGCTGGCCCGAGATCGCCAAAGGGGAAAGGTGTCGGCGAGGAGGCGCGGAAAGGGACCCCTAATGCTAGAAGCGAGGCCAAGTGGGCTTTCACCATATCCTGTTCGGACAGCATTCACGCCAGGCGGGGTCAGTGCTCGTCAGATTCTCTGGTAAGGACTCTGAGCGAGACAAACACTCCCTACCTCATTTTCCTCTCCGTTCAAGTAACCTAGTTCCCGTGAGACGTTCAAGCACTCCGATTCGTCCTCTCGCACGGCCGCAAGCAGTAGAGCGCGGAACTTTTGTACGAAGTCGTCAGAGTATTCCCTAGTAGCTCCAAAGTCGATCAATTGGATCTGTTTTGTTTCAGAGTCAACTATGCTGAGCCCTACATCCCCAACCGCCTGACAATGAAAAGAACAAACCTTGGCAGAGTCTCGATCGTACAAAAAGTTGCTCCAGTTCGGGTCGGTTTGCATCAACTTGAAATGCAGCAGCTCCATGAGACAGAGGTAAAGCAAGCTTTCGCCGACCTGCGATAGAGGTGCGGCAGCTTAGGGGTTGGGATCAGCTCACCACAAAAACAATCCGCGTACTCGGCGCTTACCTCGTTTCGGACACATTGAGATTCTGAAGCAACTTCACCCAATGGCACGCCGTTCACGAACTCAGTAGTGAGCACCATGGGTCCACACAGCTCCTCGACGACCCTTGGAGCCCCAAATCGAGTACCCATGTCGTACTCGGACAGCAGGTTTCGCATCCGGGTCCCGCAATATGCCTCGCGCTCGTAATCGCATTCATCGTCCAGCTCGCGCTCCATCACTTTGATCGTGTTCTCGAGGTACAGTCCTCGAGGTAGCACTGAGCTTCCCATTAGCAGCCATTTGAGGTTGGCAAGGTCACTCTTGATAGAAGCTCGCACCCCCGGAAACTGTACTTTGATCGCCACGCGCATCGAAGGAGGGTATTGAGCGGCGAAGGAGGATCGACCAGACAGCCGGGCGGAATGGACTTGGCCAATGGATGCGGCGGCGAACGGGATCATGTCGAAATCGTCAAAGTTCGTGCGCCAGTCGGAACCCAGATTACTTGCCAAGACTCGCTACAGGATGATAAGTGGCGGGAAGAGGTCAGCGCAAGCATTCGTTTGGTTCGTGGCGCCTTGCTGGACATTGCACACCTCGGTCTGCTCAAAGGGCATGTAATTGGCGCTGTTTTGGACTCGCTTCAGAATGTCTTCGACTTGATCGGGTAGTATCTTCGTGTCTGCAGTCGCGGAAATATCAGGTCACTCATGTCCGCACATCGTTTCCATGCAGGCGGTTTTTACCTTGTATGCTCATGAATTGCCCGAGCTTAAGGGCGGCACCTCGCATCCTAGAAAGCTTGTCAACGAGTCGGCGTACGTTCGCCTCGCTCATAAACAAGGAGCTTGCATGGTCGCGTTCAGCCGCACCGAAGGAGACGCGTTTGATTGCCTCGGACGCGGCCCCAAAACCAAGACCGGCAGCGAGACCTAGAGCAAGAGAGCATGGTGAAGCCACGAGATCAGCTGGGAGAAAGCGTAACCTACGAGATCGCTCGGCTACACTCGGTTTTGGAGCAGCAATATGGCCGAAGGTGTGATTCGGTCACTTACCTCCATAATGTAATAGCCGGCCGAGCTGAGAGGCCGGCACTTTAGATGCCTTCATCATCCGAGGCGCAGAACCCAGGCGATCCAAGGAAGCTGACGTCATGTGACTGGGCGACGCATCACTGCCGCCGCTACTATTGTCTGAGTGGGTGGCCAAAAGAGAAGGTTCCCGTTGCGGTCGAACAGAAGATGCCCAGTCATCTATAGCTTGCTGATCAGGGCCGGGGGGCGACTGCGGCCCTGTCGGCTTTCCCAAGCACTGAACATCGGGCGCGCCGTGAGAACTCGCATCTGACTGCTTGACGTGATGAACCGACGAACTGGTGGGCTCGATCAGAGGTAAAGCTGGTGCATGCGGCAGCTTGTCTCCCAGTGGCGGCGGCGACGATGGCCGTAGCGACGTCGAAGCTGACGCGAGGTCTGGGCTGAGGACCACGACCTCGGGCTGGGACTGGCGCTGCGACGCTCGAGTGCGAAGAGCGGCCTTCATGTGTGGGTCGACAGGCGCGAGAACGGCCGGTCCGTCTGAGAGGCCTGGTGCAAGGTCGCTGAGGAAACCGGACCTCGACGGTGCAGTCGTCGGAGTCGGCGGCGAGGGTGACAGTGGGCTTAGTCGTTCATGGCGTCGCTGAGGTTGGTGGGGGCGAGCCTTGAACGCTGGTTCACGAACCGCGGCTAAGTCGTCATCAGGGGCACGCGCCGGGGCCGGGGCCGTTGCTCGCGCAAGCGGGTTGTTTCCAACTACCTCCGCCGCCGCTGGATGCGACTGAAGAAGCGGGGTCGAGCGGGTCGAGCGAGCAGCGGCTGTCGACGTGGCGAGTTGCCAGGCGGTCGCCAGCACCAGGCGCGAGCTTCGGCGAGCCTTGATCATCGAGGACCTCCAAGCGTTCCGCAACAACCCAGCGGTCTGTTGGGTGACTTGGGTCGGGTCGGCCTTCTGACTCACGCTCCGATTGGGCAGAGTTGAGTCTAGGGGCAAGAGACACTCGGTGGGCCAGAAGATAAGGGTGAGAGAGAATGAGCCGAAGAGTCTGCTTGGGTTCTTTGCAAATCGCGACTGAGCAAGACTGAGGCAGACTGAAGCTTGAGCGCACTTGAGCTTGAGCTTGAGCTTTTGAGCGCTTGAGCGACGGTCGAACATCGAACGTTGGAACGTTGAGCG
The DNA here is from genome assembly GCA_022702645.1 of Microbotryum intermedium. Taxonomy (NCBI): domain Eukaryota; kingdom Fungi; phylum Basidiomycota; class Microbotryomycetes; order Microbotryales; family Microbotryaceae; genus Microbotryum; species Microbotryum intermedium. Next base: position 576,035 of record JAHWDX010000011.1, on the reverse strand, counting down.
CTGAGAACTGCGCTGAGCGCTGAGCTGAGCCGAGCTGAGCTGAGCTGAGCCGAGCTGAGCTGAGCTGCCCCAGCTTGAAGTCTTGCCCAGCCAGAGCGAGAGAGGTGCATCGTCTCTTCTCGGTTGTCTCTCGGGATCCATCGGTTGCTTCCTGCTACGATTGCACGAGCAGTTGCACGCTCGAATCACCCAGACTCGGTCCCCTTCGATCATCATGTCCTCCAATGACTCGACGCCGATCGCGCGAACCAGGAAGCGTGAGTTCTCCCCCGATGGTGCAGCCATGACAGGGGCCTGGCATATTCGACTGTGCTAACCCCACCACCCCACCACCCTGTTGCGACATCGACGTAGCCCTGCCCTTCGTCTATCAGTTCACTGCGGGTGCGATCGCCGGTGTTACCGAGCTGTTGTGCCTCTACCCGCTAGGTCGGTCTCCCTCTGCGTGTGCATCTGGCGAACCCCAGTCGATACCGATTTTGATCCCTCCTCTCCTCTTCCCTCGTTCCGTCGCGGTGCTCCGCCCGTCGTTGTGTACAATCGCGAGCGTCTCTCAGATGTTGTCAGTTTGCGACGAGGTGTTTGTTGTCGATTCGCTTCCGATCCAAGCCGACACTCCATTCTCCCCATGCTGCCTGGTCTATGCAGGTCAAGACTCGTATGCAACTCCAGGTCGGCAAACCCGTCGCTGGTGCCGAGCATTACAATGGGATGGTCGACTGCTTCAAAAAGATCATCGCTCGCGAGGGGTCAGTCCACGAACGCGATCCGCCGACGTCGTTTCAGACCACGTTGAATAAGATGGGACTTCTTCCGTGACCAGGGCTGGCCGTCTATACCGAGGACTCGTGCCACCGTTGATGCTCGAGGCACCCAAACGCGCCGTCAAGTTCGCTGCCAATGATTTTTGGGGCAACACGTACAAGTCGGCGCTCGGAACTGACAAGATGACCCAGGGATTGTCGATCCTCACCGGCTGCAGCGCTGGGGCTACGGAGAGTGTTGTGGTCGTGCCCTTTGAGCTGGTCAAGATCCGACTGCAGGACAAGAACAGCACGTATAAGGGGCCGATGGACGTCGTGGGCCAGATTGTGCGCAAGGAAGGCCTGTTGGGACTTTATGCTGGTCTCGAACCTACGTTTTGGCGGTACGTCGGCGGCAGCGACCTGCCTGCTGCACAGGCTGACCTGTTATGCGAGCCCTCTGCACTTTAGGCACGTGACATGGAACGGCGGATACTTTGGGTGCATCTTTCAAGTCCGCGCTTTGATGCCCAAGGCCGAGGTTTGTCACCGCGAGGCCTGGGGCTTGCTTCATCATACCGCGGGCTGAGTCATGCTTTTGATCCACGTCTTTAACAGACCAAATCAGGCGAGCTGTTCAATAATTTCGTGTCTGGTGCCATCGGTGGCTTTTTTGGAACCGCTCTCAACACCCCGTGTACGTTTCCTGAATCCCGGTCCGGTCTTTCCTTCTCTTTTCCTCCGTTGAGACTGACCTCGGCTCGCTTGCGATGAATTCAGTCGATGTGGTCAAGTCCCGTGTTCAGAATTCGATCAAGGTCAGTGGAGTTGACAGGCCCTGCCGCGCTTTATCGTTCTCTGATCTCAAAGCTGAACCGACTTTCGCCATGCTCACTGCTCCTCTACATGCGCATACCCTCACTCTCTGGACTATGTGTACGCGATTCTGCCCACAGGTTGCAGGAACGACCCCCAAGTACAACTGGTCCTTCCCTTCTCTCCTGCTTATCGCTCGGGAAGAGGGGATTGGTGCGCTCTACTCCGGTTTCTTGCCGAAGGTACTCCGACTCGCACCTGGGGGCGGCGTGCTGCTCCTCGTTGTAGAATTCACACTCGATATGTTCAGAAAACAGTTGGGACATCCTTACATTTGACAGTTCTGAACAGCTGTGCCCAATACTGCGCAATCAAACTTCTCACTGCTCGACGTCAAACTTCATCTTCTTACGTCCTGTGGAAATCTTCGATAGGCTGGAACGCATCCGAACGCTGTCATTGGAAGCCTCTACGCTGTCAGCCCATTGAAGGACGAGGTGACGGCCCAGTAGATGAGTGTGCTCGAGCGTGGCCAACGCTGATTCCGCATCTCGGTGAGTCGCGAAGTCGACGAAGGCGAAACCTCTCGTCTTGCGATCAAGCTTGCGAGGTAGACGGACCGATCGAACCTGTCCATGGGCACTACAGGTGTAATTAAAAACCATTGAGAACAGTTAGAGACGAAGAGGCTACGGGCGGCGCACGACGCACCGCAGAGCTCATGAAAGCACTCACCTGAACAACTCTCGAATCTCCTTTTGGGTTATTTCGAAAGGAAGATTTTTGACCAGCAGCGTAGTGGAGTGCCCGGATGTCGGCACTTCTGGGGTCGCCGCCGAGCTTTTGTCATCACCGCCACGATGCGCAAACCGGACCTCGAGCTGATGGCCATCCAGGAAGAGGCCGTCCCGCACAGCCTTCGCATGTTGTGCAGCGGATGGGGTTCGAAATCCGACGAAACCAAAGCCCATGCTTAGGGAGCGGCCAGGCGTAGTGGGATCAGGCTTGGTCTGAACACGCGCGAACAAGAAATCGTGCAGGTGTTCGAACGAAGCACGAAGAGCCTCCGTCCTGGTGGCGAAGGCCAGGTTTTTAACGAAAAGGGTGCAACCGTCAGCGGCCCCAGCGGCGTCACTCGGTTCGACGACAGGCGCCACTGGCTTGGCGCTCGAGCCAGAGCCAGAGATGGAGGTCAAGCATGAGTTCGGGGCATTCTCGCCGAACGTGTCGGTTGAGCCAGCAGCCCACAGCCCCGCCGGAGCTTTATCGAGGTACAGCACGCTTGACCCAAGCTTCTTGTACGCAAGCTGTCGCCAAGCAGTGGAGGCTGAAGAGGCGTCGCCCATCTGAACGATCGCCATAGTACCGCTGGGCGGCAAAAGAAGGCGCGGGACTGAGCCAAACGGGGCGAACATGTCATTCAATACTGCGGCGCTCGTTCCGTAGGGGATATTCTTGACGAGGATCGTGGTTGTCGACCTTGGCCCGCGTGATGCGAAGGAGGAAAGATCCACGCCAGCCTGTTCAAAGACTTGGTGAAGTCAGCATCGCGGGATCTGAACGGGACAGAACTGTGGGCGTGCAGACGAACCGACTGAAAGTACTGCTTCGTCTCTGAGATCACGTGAGTTTCGGCGAGAGCAATCCGGACCGCAGCGTTATCCGCAGTCGGATCCAGCAGTGTCGCTTTTGACAAGCCCAGACGATCCGCCACCGATGTCACGACGGCATCGCTCTATCCGATCATAAAGCAGATTGGCGGAGGTTCAGTTGGGGTCCAAAGCGCCTAGAATCGAAGTGTCGAATCCGGCTCACATTCATATAAAGGGTCGCCCAATCGAGACCGGAGGCGGAGGTCGCCTTGCGAGCTTCGAGACGCCCGTGTCGCACACTGCTAGCGACGTGCGGAAAGTCTGCAGCATCAGATCGATTGCCCACGCCTGGGATGATGTGGAGGAGGCGGCCTTGGAAAGACCGGCCATCCAAAGCACGATATGCTTCAACCGCGCGGTCTGGTGCTGTGAATCTGACGTGTGCAAAGCCTTTCGACAACTTCGACGAGAAATCAATCGGAATGTGGAGCTGATAGCGTGTTGTCAGGTTCAGTCAGATTCGATGTACATCGTGTGTACGTGCCAGCCATTCCAACAAAGCTGACCTCGCTGATTTCACCAAAGCTGCCCAGCACATCGCGTAAGTCTTGCTCGGCCACTGAATACGAAAGGTTGCGCAGAAACAGGCGACCGTGTTCGAGGAGCGAGGCCGTGGCCTGCTCGCCTCTCAAAATGTCTCGCAAGAGATCCGCATTCCCCACAGACGCCTAAACATGTGCTATCGAATCGTCAGTCGCTCCGCACAAAAAGAGAAGGTAGGATCGGGGATGAAGTGGGTAAGAGAAGCGCCACTCACTAGATGCTGGGTCTCGATAGCGCCCGATGGGGCCTGTTCAGGCAAAGGAGCTTGCTCCCATTCCAGACTGCCGACCGCACCGCTCGGGACTGGTTCGCGCAAGCCGCCTGTCATTCGACGCGACAGGTATTCCTGGTCCGAAATCGCTTCGTCCTGCGCTGCACCATCGATCGTAGATCCGCCATCGGCAGTTTTGTCCGTCTCAATCGCAATATTATGACTGAAATTATGCAATGAAGATCGCGGAAGGACGGAGAAAGACTGTCTGACCTCAACTCGAGCTCCAGGTTTAAGCTCAAGCTCATGCCCGGACCCCTGACCGGCCTTTGACTGCGATTTGCCGCTGACCGCATTGGTGGAGCCGGCAACGGCTGTTATATCCGAGCTTTCGACAGCGCGATTACGACGGGGTGCCATAACTGACATGAACTCCAGGAGTCGCGCATCGTCGGTGTCTCTGGCCATCGGTGACGCCGAAGTCATGGTCGGCTCCTCTCTTGAAAGTCTCGCCTTCTTGCGAGGTGGAGGAGCTTCACGAGTCTGAGGACAGGGTACGCCGCGCAAGTGAGCGAATTCAAGTGGTTGAGCTCGACACAATGACTTACGTCCTGTGCCCAATCAACCTTGACACGGGCGCCACCGCGGGCCCCCGGCACCCAGCTGTGCTGAAGCCACGCCAGCACGCGGTCTGCGTCCTGATGCGACTTGAAACCAAGGAAAGCGAGGCGACGTGATGTGCCGTCGGGCTTCTGCAACACCTTCACGTCGGTCAGCTCCGGCGGCGACGGTGGACAAAGCAGCACGTGCTGGCGGAGATGCGCATCCAGGACAGAGCGTGACAAGTTCGTTACGATGAGCCGCGTTCGGTCCCCTTGGAGAGGCTGCGTGGCCATCTTGATCAGTGTCGTATGCTTTAAGTGGAATGGAGTGGAGTGGAGTTTGTGCGTGCATGTGCGTGTGTGGGACGAAGGATTCCCATGGCGCGCGGAGTGGTGCGCTGGCCGCCTCCCTGCGAGAGGCTGCGAAGTTCGCCCTCTGGTTCGCCGTGGCGAAAAGCCTCGCACGCTGATATGTGGGGGTGAATTGGGGGGGGAGGCGCCAATTCGACTCGACCAGCTACAGGGTTGCAAGTTGCAACCTTGCATGTCGTGACTCATCGGAGCTCGCAGCTCAGCATCGGTTTGCACAGATTCGTGATCTCGAATCATTGATCATCTCTTCAATGGAACTGTGTTGAATACGCATTTAGTGCAAAGAAGTCAGGGTGAAATCCACACACGGTAACAGCTTCACGTGTCTACAAACACACATGAAATAATCCACGAAACCCAAGAGAGCCATCATATACCTAAAAATCGATGCATGTCCAAGAGTGCGCGAATGCTGGTGACTGCCTCCCAAATCATCTACTGCTACTACTTCTTATTCTTGTTTTTGTTCTTCTTGCCCCTCGTCGTGCTTTCCACTTCAGGTGGTGAAGGCAGAGCAGTTGAAGCGGTCGGCGACGTAGTAGCGGCTATACTGTCAAACGGCTGCGAGACTCGAGCTGTGTGGACACGCAGAACTTTACCAAATCAGAGACGTCCACATGGATGGGAGGCGATGGCAGGAGATTGCCAACATGTTTTCGTACCGAGCCTACCTATAGCGTCCACTTCGAGCTGTTGGACTGCGCCATTGGATGGGGTATCGCGGGCGGCCACAGGGAAGGCTTCAACCGAAGCCGGGGGTTCGCTGCCGTGCATCTTGGTCTGCATGGCCAGGTTGAATGCTTCGAACCGGTTTATGAACGCGCCCGACCTGGTCTTGAATTTGATGCACTGCCGATTCCGATGCCACCCAGGTCGCGTTCAGTGACCCCAGACCGACGACCTCGCGCGGCTCTGAAACGCCGGTCGACGTACCTGAACATCATCTGTGACCTTGAGCACAAGGATTCCAAGATCGTGTCGCCAGCGTATCGTGTACCTGGTCTGCTGAAATGCCGACGGGAGTCAGGTACGACGGCTTGTCAGCACCGCAGCGGAGCTGGAATCCCGACGGCGTGAAGTGGACTTGCAAGGCCGGATGATGCTGCATAGACCTGGTGTGAGGCTTGCGTGAATGAATTCCATTCGGTATGGTACACCACTGCTGTGAGCGCCGGGACAGGGCGAGGTTCAGCCGGTGCATTGGTGAACAGAGCGGTGTTGACCATGAGGCTCAACGGAACTCAACTGTTTCCCGGAGGGGAGGGTGGAGGGAGGGGATGGTTGGCGTATACGACGCAAGAACGAGCACGACGTGCGAGATCGGAAGGATGATGATCTGTGAGCGATAGAGTATGTACTAGGACGTCGGGATCGGCTCGGCCGCCGTATATATAGCCGCTGTCTCGCTGTGCCGGAGAGGGCCTCCTGCGCAAGCATGCGCTCTGCCTCGCCCTCCCTCCTCCCTTCTTCGCAGTCTTTCGCAGTCTTCGCTGTCCTGCGCTGCTAGCCTGCGCCGATTTGCGCCGCGCCGCCTTCCGTTGCAACTCGACGGAAGATGAACTTTTGGCTCTTGTCGAGCCCAACAGGTACACGGATACACACTGCGCGGCTCTCCTGGCACCGGACCGCTGCGTGGGTCGTTCTCGACACGTCAGTCATCGTCGTTCATCGGTGGCTTGTTCTTGTCGTCGGCGTGACTCGTCACCGGTGGTCCTGGATGCAGTCCCAAGAGCTGTCGCGTACAGCAGCATCGGCATCAGATCAGCCGCGCTCGGAGCGCTCGAATACGCCCACGGCCGCGCTCACACCCACGTTAACGAGTTCCTTGCTCCGGATCGACCATACCAATCCACTGCTGGTAGGCGTTTCGGCTGCGGGCTTGAGCCTGTCGAGCTATTGGATATGGGCGCGTTATCTGCGCAGAATCGCGAACGTCGAACAACTCACGGCAGCGCATCTCAATGGTCGCGCCTTGCGTGGGATCGTAACCAGGTCGGTTGGTCGGTCGCTGTCGGTTGCGGTCGGTGGCGTCGGACTGCTTTCCGAGCGTGCATGGGCCTATGCGCTTACTGGCTGACACTTGCATCACCGCACCACACCGCATCACACCACATCACACAACATCGCACCACACAACGCGGCCTGGATTGGCAAAACAACTAGCGTGGGCGATGCTGACAATTTTCGGCTGTACCACAAACCGTGGTGGGCATTGTACCGACGGGTGCCCACCACCCGAGCCGGTAGGTTCGATTCGTCACGAGTTTCCGTTTGCAGGCTTGCAGTCCTTCCAGTGCAGTGCATCTTCGCGCACTCGAATTGACGAGAGCACCTCATACGCCCCTCTTTCTTCTGGATTCTTCTTCCTGCCGCAGACCTTAAGAATCAGACACTGCACATTAGACTCGCAGGTGTCGATGCGCCCGAGGTGAGTTGGCCCTGAACTGGTCGCTACTTCCGTCCCACCTCTGTGGGGATAGCTCATTTACCTCTCTATGCGTCGGAGAGGATGCTATTTAGCTTGCTCACTTTGGGAACCCCGCTCAGGCATATTCTGCCGAGGCGTTGGATTGGTGCGTGTTGCATTGCCTCGAGCCTCAAGACGGGGCGAGCAATGCGCAGCTCACACTGACCGACACCCCAACGTGTGCCAGGCTTACCCGGAGCGTGCTTGGGAAGACTGTTCGAGTCGAGCTTTACAGCAAAGACCGCTACGGGAGGGTTGTGAGTAAATCTGCGCCAAATCCCTGCTTGTGAGGAGGTCGCTAGCTGACTGCTTCTGCGCCATATCCCTTTTGCATCGCGCGGGCTGCAGGTCGGGATGGCTTACGTGCGCAAGTTCCCTTTTTTCTTTCGAAGGAACGTCAGCGAAGAGATGTTAAAGCAAGGTCGTGAGTGCTGACCCTTTGTGTCCCAAGTTCTGCTGCTGGTATTGTCGCTACTGCTGCTGTTGTTCGACTGGGCTTACAAACATCGACCGCGTCTCAGTTGCTACGGTATATACTCAAGGAGGCGCCGTTCACGCGGGACTACTCCAACGCTTTGAGGAAGTCGAAGCCAAAGCCAAGTCAGTTTTTGACGAATTTCTCGCAGGGAGTTTGAATTGGGATTAAGACATGTTTTGCTGATTAGGGCGATCGAGCGCCACCTGGTGTCGCCTAGTAGACGTCGAAAAGTTGGCATGTGGGCTCAAACTTCCACCGACTACGAAAGCCCGACTGCATACAAAGCTCGCACCCGGACATGAGATCAGCATTGGCCGCTTATGTTGTAACTTCTGAGGGGAGGGGAGGGAACGGGCGGCGGAGCGAGGGCGGCGGAGCCAGTCACCGTGACCCCAAAGCCCAGATTTCTCTCGGCCTTGGTCTCGAGTAGCGAAGGCGAGAGCCGTGCGTAGTGTTCCTGACTGTTTTCACGAGTATCGTTTGCATGTTGTGTCCATCTATTATCTGTGATTGTAAGAGGAGCTGTGAGCAAATACCAGACTTGCGTCGGGGTCTCAATCGGCCCAAACTAGTCATGCATCATGACACCCGGCCAGTCTATGCTCTCAGCTGATTCCCGAGCTGCTGCTGAATGACCGACGACGAGTCGACGACTGCTCTCTGTCTGCCGAGGCGCAGGCCCCATGCTTTCGCTTCACTCTCGGAGGAGGACGTTGGAACGACACCTTAACAGTGCTCGCCACTTCGAGCATCACTGCTCAATCTCGACTTGTTTACCATGGTTAGCGCGACATTTGCTGCTGTGCCTCACTCGTACTCGAATGCGGTTGCTAGACTACTGACGTGAGGCGACTGCGTCATTAGAGCTCGAGCAAGGCCGCCCGGGAGACTCGCGTCCGCGAATTCATCGACATCACAGGTGCATCGTGAGTTCGGCTTTGACTCGAGTCGCACCAACTGGCTTTCATCCGCTCTCACTGCGGCGGTTTCGCGGGACGGGTGCAACCGACTCCCGCCGCCTTTCTGCTATAGCTACCGCGATCTGAGACGATGCTGCCCCACGTCTACCTCTCTGCGATGACGTAGACCACAACAACTGAGCCATTACCTTGAACTGTTATCTTTGCAGGCCTCAGGAAGCCGCCCGATTCCTCAAGACAACGTCGTACCGGCTGGATGCCGCGTTGGAAGCCTTCTTCAACGACCCGACGGCGGTGCGCGCGGCTGAGCAGCAACAACTCAGTGGAGGCGAAGGTGGGACATCGATGCGCAATCTGGACAGGCTGTGGGACAAGTACCGAGGTGTGTGCTCCTGTGCTTCGGGACGACTTGGCCTTGTGATGGCACATGCGTGCTCACGTGGCTCCTGGGACCTCGACCGTCGCGGCGGGTGTAGATGCCGAGAAGCCTGACGAAATCCACTTCGAGGGGACGCTTCGCTACTGCGAAGATCTGGGGATTACACCTGATGACATTGTCATGCTCGCGGTTGCATGGCTCACCAAAGCCCCTACAATGGGTCACTTCTTCAAGAAGGGTTGGATCGACGGCTGGAGAGAAGCAAGGTGAGCAGCGACCCGCTTCACAAACTTTGTCTGAATAACATGGCGTGACCGAAGACTCAACATAGCCAGCTCCCGTACCCTTCAGACGAGACACCATCAAGTTGCAACGATCCTACATTGATCGGCTCTGAACAGATTTGCTCAAAGGCGACACATTTCGCAAGGTCTACGCTTTCACTTTTGACTATGCGAAAGCGGAGGGTCAAAAGAGCATGCGTCCGTCGATCTTGAGCGCCACTCTCGGCATTCGCGCATCGTCTAGACTTCCAGCTGATGCCTTACCGTATCGCAAATGCGCAGAATTCGAGATCGCACAAGAATTGTGGAAGCTGCTCATCCCAGCTGATCCTGCTGCCGACTTTCCCATGTGGCACCTCCTTCTGTGGTTGGAGTTTCTGGAAACGCGCGGGGCGAGGCCGGTTTCGAAAGACACATGGAATCTGGTACGTCTGACAAAGAGCGTTGCAGCAGCTTCCTCGACACGGGTCTTGCTCGCCGCCTCGGCGCACATTCGACCTGCGAGGGGAGCCGGAACGACACCGGCCCAGACCAATGTTGACATTGATGCTCGGTGGCATATCCAGTTCCTCGACTTCACGCGCACCATTGATCCACTTTTCCAGGAGCATGACGAAGAAGGTGAGGCCAAATATGCGATACTTTATTACGTCTCTGGAACGCTAACCGGCTGGCGAGTGACTCTCCCAGCTGCGTGGCCCTCAGTCATAGATGATTTTGTCGAATTCGCGCGGCAAAGCATGGCCGGTAAACACGAATCAGCATGAAATTTCACCTCGCAATCCATTACTGACTGTGACCAGCATGTCGAGGGGCGAGCTTGCAAGTCAAGTGCTCCCTTCGGCAATTGGCACTCTCCAACATCAACTTGAGTGTGGACCACCTGCTGTTTCTTTGTCGCACACTTGGTGTGGAGGGGTAGTGTGCTAGTCCTCGGGCAAAGGAGCTGATTTGCACATTCTGCTGTGGTCGAGCCCTCCTGGTTGCTGTGCGTGTTCCAGCGGGTATGTTTTCAAAAAGCGATGTCATGACGACAAGGCACAACGCACTACATTCAAGCAGCCAATTCGTCACTGTTACCCAGATCACACAAAGTACAGAGAGCATAGTCAGAGTGAAGATTTTCTGCGAAATGAGCTGGAATTCCAACTTGGCAGGCTGCATTAGTAGCCAACGTGGTGACCGCGGAGACGGTATAGCCAACAGCATCGCCTTTCGAAAGATATGCCACAGCGCAAAGCAACATTGATGAGCCGGTTTTCAAGCAGGTTCCTCAACGCCTCAACCATGCTGACCGAGTCAGGGCGAAAGATAAGACTAGCCAGGAAGGTGATTCTCATTCTATCGCACCTTCGACTCCTGTATCCATGCCGAGGTAATACCTAGGACTGACAAACTATACCTCGACATCCAGTTGCCACAGCATTCAAGCTCTTCACCACACCTTCTCAGAGTTTCAGATGCCCAACGAAAGTTTATGATGTCCCTGCCGTGGAAGTGCCGGGATTGAATATTGAAGTCCAGGACGGAAGCCAGCAAGGTTTGTCACATAAAAAAGACACACGAAATCATGTGCGAAACGTGAATGAATGTTGCATACTTTGAGCCGGTACCAAATCAGAAACAAGCCGTTCATGTATCAAAACCATTCCACACCGCTCATGTCGCAGTCTCCCATGCTGAACCTGATCGTCACGTGTACCGCCCCCCCACCCACATTGCAGCGTTACCCCAAAGTTTGCTTTTCAGAAGCATAATTTCAGGTGTGGTCCACCTGTCATGACAAATAAGGCAAGTGACTCGCGTTATTGTTGGGGGCCGAGGTCTGTGTCAACATCGATGTCGATAATAGACCTCTTGACTGGTGACAGCTTTTCCTTGGGCGATGATGGCTGAGAGGTGGTGTGACTGGAGACAGGAGACGGCTGTAAAAGGTCAACACAACAATTCAACTGTCAGTTAGGTGTACGGAAACCTCGAGTAACTGTGTGTGGGACTCGCCGGATCCGTTTCCTGTTTTTGCCCATGCACGCGGATGCGACTCGGATGCGGCACAAACTGAAACCGAGCGTTATGACCTGTGATTTGTGGTTGAAGTACGACCGAGCCTCTACAAAGCAGAGCATGCCCACGATGTTGCTTCATGAAGAATGGTATGTGACAATTCTGTGTCAAGGAAGTTACCAGCAACTGCGACGGGCAAAGGGGTAGTATGTGAAGCGGCCGGCGAATATTCCTTGCGAAGATAGCGCTCCTCCGAGTCAGCCAACTCGGAACCGCCAGAACTCCCAGTAGTGGTCCTCTCGGTGCGTTTCATAGGCCACCCATTCGGGCCAAGGTGGGAAACTCGATCGTCTTCGGCAGAGCGTCGTTGCCGGTGACGTACTCCCGGTACCTGTCAAGTAACGAGGTCGCCGTCAGTGTCAGCTGACGAGAGGGGATGGAAAAGCCGGGGAACTGACTCGGTCAAAGTCACCACCTGATGATGCTGCCATTTGCTCCGAGGCGGTGCCTCCCGTCAGAGGTTCAGGGGCCCGTCGCCCCTCCCCCCCCCCCCGGGGGGCCGTTACATAATTTACAAATTCCTGCTAGTCTTGCTTGAAGACATTTACCGTGCTTAAACCCCCGACCTCCTGTCAAACACGCGGGACACGTCGCCGCCGCAATTTCACCGCCTGAACCTCGCCAACGCAAGACCTGATGCCGATAATGCTCTCCGGCCAATACCAGGTGGACTTCTCGACCTTAACCGGCACGTGCTTGAGATTCTTGCGGCACTGTCCCCTGTCGCCGAGCCCGGCGAGCCACATCAGCAACTTCGCCACTTAGCTTAGAGCATGTTCGGAGGCTTTGTCGATTTTTGCGAAAATCATCGACATCCAAAATCGGAAATTGTCTTGCCGCGGGACGATTTTCGTCCAGCGATTTTTAGTGCGCAACCGAACGCGGTTTTTGAGCCTGACTGATCCGTTGCGCCTACTTGCCCCTTCACGGTGGTTGGCGTTGCTCTTCATGGTCACGTGGTCACGTGCCGCTGTCGGACACGGCGCTTGTTGCCTCACTTTCCTCAACACGGTCGCCCTGCTAACTACTTCCTTCCTCTCATCCCTTCGCATCCTCACCCCGACTGTTTGATCGCTTTTCGCAATGACCTCCCAGCACAAGATGCAACAAGCACGACAGGCGGCGGCGATGATGGTCAGAGAATATCTGCACCGGAGGTCTCAATCACAAGCACTAGCGCGACGGCAGCTCATCGAATGGTTCGAGGACGACGACGACGAACTCGTGCCCCGCCCCCCCCCCCCCAGACCGTTGCACAACTCGCCTTACACTGGGGCCCATTACGTTCAATTTCTAATGATCAGTCATGAGCAGAGCATATTGGACGAGCTGGGCATATCACCAACCTGCTTTGCCAAGCTCTTGCGAGATCTCCGAATCCACCCCGGCCTCACAGACTCGCGCTTCGTTTCACTCGAGCAAAAGGTCGGATTTCTACTGAAGTCGATTCGACACGGTGATGGTGTTCGAGAAGTGGGGCATAGGTTTCAGCACTCGACTTCAGACATCTCTCTGTGAGTGAAAGCTGTCATTGGCGCAATGGCCTCCTCTCCTTGCCTCATGGTCTCCTGACAATCTGAACTTTACGCTGAACTAATCGAGGCGGCTTCCCCTGTCTAGGTACATCCACGACTTGGTTGGGGCAATTATGGTCTCCAAGCTGTATGGCATATATGTCCATCAACCTGGGCCCGACGAGGCTGCTAGCGATGTCATCATGCGTAACCCGAAGCTCAAGGCATATTTCGGCAATTGCATTGGCGCGCTAGACGGCACACATGCATGTCCCTTGGAAGGCGCATGCTGCCTACGATCGTCGGTTCCGAAATCGATCCCAGAATATGTTCGCGGTATGCTCGTTCGACTTGCTGTTCTTACATCTACATGCCGGATCCGAAGGCAGCGCGCATGACCAGAGGGTCCTCACCTGGGCGATGGAGAAAGGCTTCCGAATCCCCGGTCCGATCAAGTACTATCTCGGCGATGCGGGATATACCATGTCGGAAAACAGCATGGTGCTTCATTGCGGAGTCGGTTATCATCTCCGCGAGTGGATTGCAGATGCTCGAGCGTCCTCGCTCGAGATATTGTGAGTGACATCATCCACCTCTACCAAAAGCGGAAAGGCGCCGTTCACTGCTACGGTCGATCCGCCGGGCCGCAACCATGCCGCCCACCCAGCGTTGATCATACATATTCATTCGTACCTTTGTGCCTGCCCTCAGACCTTGTAGCAAGGAAGAACTGTTCAACTTGCGCCATGCCCAGCTCCGCAACGTTGTGGAACGCATCCTCGGTGTTGTGCAGCGCAAGTTCTCAATTCTCACCGGTACCGCACCAGAGTACAACCACAAGATGCAAGCAATGCTTCCCTTGCTATGCGCATTCCTGCACAACTATGTACATATCAACGACTCCTTCAATCGATCGACTGGCAAAGCTCGAGCGGCGAAGATGACTGTGGAAGCAAAGCGAGCTCGTCTGCACGACATCGGCGAGCGAACGGAGGCCGCTTTGCGCAACCAGATTTTGGAGTAAGTCGAAGCGCCGGCGCGGGCAGAAGACCCACCTGCGGGCCAATCCATGGAAGCCACACGCGATGAGATCACCAATCGAATGTGGATCGACTATTTGAGGTACAAAGAGGGGCCGCGGCGCCGGCGACAGGTGCCTGATCACCTGGACGAGCTCCTTCTGGCCTTCGATTATGATCCGCCGCTCGTGCGATAGTACCTCTGCACGTCCAAAGAGGTAGACTGGATGTCGACTATTGCGAGATACATTTGATCCTTTGAAGTTCTCCAAAGTTTTAGAGCTCATTTTGAAAAGAGGAATGAAAGGCAAATGGAAAGGCAAATTGAGTAGAAAGCAGGGTCCTGAGATTCCAGTGATGATGGCAGGGCTGTAGAGGCCTTCAACAGTAGATGACAAGGGTTTGCAACAACAGCACAGCATCAACTAGAGGCGCTCGCTTTCCCTTTACATCTGCAACTTAAGCCTGGGTGCCGTCATATTGCAACGGGGGCAAAGGAAAGTGTGCCTGATGAACCACATAGAAGGCGTTGGCAGTGAGCTTCTGATCGTTGGCGTTTCGTGCTTCGGCGATGATCTCGGAAGCGATGGCCCAAGTTGGCTCCCACCGGGTGTTGAGGTTAGCAAGGTACGTAATCACCGATAGAGGAAGCGTGTCTCCACAGGCACCAACATACGACACCACAGTATCCCACGCTGCCTGATCGAGCTCCTCAAATTTGTAAAAATGTTTGAGGAACTTTTCACGGTCTGTCATCATCATGCTGATCAGATTCCCCATCATACAAATATTGCAATATTCGTTTCGTTGCTCCATAGCGGCGAGCGCGTTGTCCATATGCTCCTTCTTGGCCTGGATGATGGCGCGCTGTTGCACAGAGGCTCGGTCGCGTGATAGGCGTGGTTTTTTTGGCGAGGAGCAGCTTTTTCTGAGAAGGGATGGGCAGGCAGAACAGCTCAGGGAAGGCCAAGATGCCTTCATGGGCAAATTCAGACGTGCATTCACTTACCTTGTTCGGTCCCAAAGCTGACAACGGCTGTTAAGGTTGAAACATCGGTTACTCAAACATCAGGACACGATCAATGAGCCGAGGGCTCAGCAAGCGAGGGCCCCCAAGACTCACTATCTTACCCGCACCGCGAGGGTCACTATCATCATCAAGTTCACCCGCACTTGCAGTAGTCTCATCTCCTGAAAGCTCGACAAGTTCGCCATCCGAACCCTTGCTGGGGTGAGGGCAACGACGACCGGGATGGGGTGCCGGAGTTGACTGCGTGGTCGATGGCTCGTCCCCATAGCTGAAGCCATCGCTGCCGGTGGCGTAGTCTTTCCCCAGGATTGCAGCCGTCAAAGGGTAGTAGAGGTTAGATGTACGCCTCTCGATAATGGCAGCTCCGGGGCACTTGGCTTTTGCCTGGTGGAAGACGTCAGACGTGGATTGAGGTCGGGTCAGCGACGCGTTGCGACGAAACGAACAGTAGACGCGCGCACCGCCTTCCACTGCGCCTCATTCAAGATTGGGCAACAAGTGGCTTCGTCCCATCCAGCGCCACTGATTGACAAGCACTGGTTGATAGCCTTCGTGTCGACCAAGCACTGGGCATTTGATAAGGATTGCTTATTATTAGAGGAGCGAGGCCAAGATTGAGCACGACGCGAACCAACGCGTGCACCCTGACTCACCGATTTCCACTTCTGAGAAACCTTCTTGAAGTTGCCAGCCTTCGCCGGAGTCAAACGGCTGACCGCCTCATTCGCCTTAATCCAAGTCGTATCCTGGAAAGACTGCGTGCCGGTTGCTTCATACGTCTCATGCAGAACCAGCAGCATGGCATTCACTTCCGCATCGGTCCACACCCATTTGGGTTCCTTCTGTCTCGCATCAGAGGCGTCGGACGCGTCGTTCGAGGCCTTCCTTTTGGTATTCTTCTTGATGACCAAAGGCTCGAGAGTTGCAGGCATGGGGGAACGTTCGTGACTTGACGGTTGGGCGCTCATGACCAAGCGACTAGAGACGAGAGTGTGGTTCGCAAGGCGAGAAGCCAAGCCCAAACATGTGAGGGCGACGCGTCTGCTTCGGCGCGCATTTTGGGCCGAGAAGCGCGGGGATCGTAGAGCTCGGAGAATGATTACAATTCAATGATATTATTGCTTGCTGGTCCCCCCAGTGCACTACACTGACTGAACTCATTCCCAGGCAAGAGATTATGGTGATATCATTTTTGTTAGGTCATGTTGTAATGGCAAAGGCCTTATCAGGCGCAGAGGTCTCAAGTCGCACGGACCTACTAGGTCGTGACTTCTGGGACTAAGCGAGTCGCCCGAGACCGACGTTCAAAAATCGCCAAATCCACCTCAGGAGCAGGATTTGGGATTTGGCTGGAGAGACAAGATTCGATTTTCCCAATGCAGAAGATCGCCAACTTGCCGAACGCTGCGGTGATTAATGACATCTCGCTCCAAGATCGCTCGATTTTGGAAAGTCGCGATTTTCGAAATCGGCCCGGCGATTTTCCCAAAATCGGTTGCCGTACGCATTCTTAGCGCGACTACAATGATTTTCGGATCTACGAAAGGCTCAAAATGTGCAAAATGCGCTAAAGATCGATAATATCAACGCTAAAGTCTTGTGAAGTAGTGACTGTGGACAAAAGATGTAATAAAGGATGCTTTATGTGTCCTTCAGCAAAGTTGTGAGTTGTAACGACTCTAGCTTCAAGTCTTTCCATTACAAGCCATTTCAATGGGCAAGCACATAGTGCTCTGCAAGAGTTGCAACAACTACAGAAGATCAAATATCTTGTGCAATTGAAATTGATGAGGTCGATGTTAGTGGAACGAGTACTACCCAATCTGAGCTACATTAGTGTACTCTCTTAAGTCCATGACAGGGGCTATTCCGACTCCTCCTTTCGGGCCGCCTTCCCTCTTCCCTTCCTCCAAGTCTGGGCCCCATTCTGATCACGTAAAATCCTACTCCAATCCGAGGTAGTCTGCTGTCTGTTGAGGCAGTCAGAGATTGGATATAGACAGGTCAGATGGCATCTCCGGTCTTGACCACACAAAGGTCCCGATGGGTGGTGTCCGAGCGCTTACAAAAGTGAAAGTTGCATGCGAAGTTGGCCTCTAAAATCTGTCCCTGCAGACATGCAGGCGAGGTGGCGGACATGATGGCAAGCGATGGTGAGCGTAGTAGAGCGCAGACTGGGACTTCGAGAACTTTTTTCAGTCCAGTTCTGTTAGTCGCGCCTCTCCAAGGTCAGTCGAGGTCAGTCACGTCCAAGTGAGTCCGCGCGCGCTTCCTTTTCCTTCCTCCCACTCACTGCGTCCGCTCCCACCTCTCGCCACCACCACCGGTCGCTAATCTTTCTCTGTCGGTTTGTGAGTGATTTGCGTGTGCATGGCACCTAGACCACAAGCCTCCAAGGGCGTGGCTTCGGCGGTAGCCGCCGACAAAAACACCGCCAGGGACCGGCGGGACCAACGCGCGACCAAAATCAAGGCGAAACAGAATCGGGAAAACAACGAGAAGGCCGCCACGGAGCCGCCAACAGGACGAAGAATCGAAATTTCCTGAAGAACGCACTCGCCGACTGCACCTCGAAATCTTACCTATCTGCGGCACGGCCAATGTCCCCAAGTGAGTAGACTTCAACCTCGAGTCTTGTTACCTATATATGTCCTCAATTGTGGATCTTGAGGACTCATTCGGTGGTCACAACGAGTGTCTCTTTACAGGAACAAACATGGTCAGGACTCTCAGCATAGTCCTGCTCTCGCCGTCAAACGTCGAACAGCCGAGGAAGAACCCGGCGCGTCCACCCCAAAGTCAGTCAGGGTGGCTGCGGCGACCGCAGACGACGAGCGCCAACAGATGCTGACCCGCACTTGTACCTGCCACAGATTAAAGAATGCTTCAAACACCGCGGCCAACATCGCTGCATCCCCCACCGGGCCGCTGGCGAATTTCAGCGGCGTCGTAGGTATCATCAGCGGTCAGGTTCAATTCCGGGGTGAGCAGCTAGTCACAGGCCAGACCAACACGCGTCGGGCGATGCCGATCTCGCGATGTTGAAGCGAATGCTGACCGGATCAGATCTTCTTCATTCCACACACAGATGAGGACCAAAACGACAAACGCCATAATAATGTCGAGGACGATGATGATGGCGAAGATGATGAAATCAACGACGACGGCAGCAGCAGCGGCGACGACGGAGACGACGAAGACGAAAGACGCACGTCTCGAGGTGATCTCCAAGAGCGCAGCGTTCTCTGCGGACGGCCAATCGCCCTTCGTTGCAACAATCTTGACATATTTCCGTAATCAGGTGTATGAGGAAATGTCAGAAGGCATCACAAGGCGTGTTTGGGTGAGTATGGAAGCGCCGTGGCCGAGAACCTCGAGACGGGGACGTGGGTCTGCCGCCTTGGCCCGCATGCCAACGAGTACTCAGCGAGAAGAGGAGGCTCAAAATAAGCTCTTTGGTTTTGCGTAGAGTGATGTTCAGTGCCGTAGAAGAATGAGTGAAATAGAGCATGTACAAGTACTACCAAATCCACAAAGCATTAAATGTAAAGTACTAAAATGGGACAATGTCACTAAAGCCGTTATAGCGACTAAATTGGGGTTGATGAAGGCACTATATGGCCACTTACACAAGCACGGAATCCACAAGATGCACTGAGTGCACTAAAGCGACTTAACATATAGTGCTTTTTATCGCGTTTTATCGACCGCACTAGTTTATGGGAGACTCACTAAAACCGCGGATAAAGGCGCTGAAAACGGGGATGGCAAAGTTGCTGATTCAGGCAGGAAACGTCTCGCACCACCAGCTCCAAGCAGCCTGATGTCGAAGCGTTTTCCACGTTGATGCTTTCGCGGCGATTTTTCCGGGTTCCCAACAATAAGAGGACGATTTTCAGCAAATTTCTCTTTTTTTCATTGCTGACAGATCCTATGTGCGTCCCAAATTGGGTGCAAATCGGCTTTTTTCGGAGCAACTTTATAGGCGCAATTGCAGATCGGCCAGAAAACCCCCATTTTTCGAACGCACATTAGGCTGGGCGCTGAGCGCTGAGCGCTGAGCTTTCCCGGGTCCTCCTGGGAGTGCAACCCCACCCCCCCACGCTGCGAATTTGGGACATAGGCCTCCTCCTCCGATTCACGCACCTTCTCCTACTCCCTTTTCCACCAGGGCGATGCAGGGCACTCCCTCGTTGACGCCATCGCGACGTGCACCACCCGTTCCGACCGCGCCACGCGACCACAGTCACAGTCACGGTCGCGGGTACGACACGCATCCGAACGCGTCGTCGGCCGCTGTTTCGAGCGCGAACGCTCCCCACTCGATGAACACCACGTCCACCAGCTCCAACAGCGATGGGGGTCTGGACCCTTTGACAGGGTCTGCATCACCCTACCCGCACGCTCAGACCATCGTTCGACGCGGCTGGTTGAGCCTCAAGGAGGATGGCCTGCGCGCTTGGATTTGGAGCAAGCGATGGTCGGTGCTACGCGAGCACACCTTGAGCTTTTACAAGAACGAAGTACGTCACCCACAAACCGCGCTATCAACGCTGCTCTAGGCTGCAGCTTGCTTCCATCCTTGTTCGCCCTTCAGCGAGGCAACTGGGTGTCCGCGGCGGTCCGGTCGCACCGGCCTGTCTCGCGTCGACACGCTCAGCTTCTGCACGTCCTCGGCCCGCCATCACTGCGAGTCACCCAATGCCCTTCGCTCGGTTTCTTAGGAACGCCTAGTCGAGTCATGTGCTCCAGTGAGCCCCCCTCCAACGAGTCGCTCGTGCGATCGCCCCGTGCCCGCTCGTTTGGACGACAACGACATGACGCGCCGCGATACCATAACACCGACGACTCCACATGGCCCGACCCAACCTGGCTTTTGTTCGGACTACCAGAGGCATTATTCCAGTGCTGATTTTTTGCTCGGTTCCAGGCAAGCTCGAGCAACGCTTTGGTCGTCGTACAGCTCAAAGATCTGACATCCGTAACCCGAGGCGAACTCAAGCCGTATTGCCTCACTCTCGTGACCCCGGCGCGTACACATCACCTCGCGCTCAAGTCGGACGAAGAACTGTACTCGTGGTTGGACGACATTTACTCGCGGTCCCCCTTGATGGGGGTGTCCAGTCCCACAAACTTCGTGCACCAGGTCCACGTTGGGTTCGATCCGGTCTCGGGGGCGTTCACTGGCCTGCCAGAACAATGGACGCGCTTGCTGACAAGCAGTGCCATCACGAAAGAGGATTACGCTAAAAATCCCCAGGCCGTGCTCGATGTGCTTGAGTTCTATACCGACATTCAGAAGCGCGAACGTGACGAGTTCGGCATGGGCTCAACCTCGATGGTCATGACCGAGATGGCGGACCCACTTCTGTCCTCGACTGCGTCCACCTCGACTGCGCGCGGGACAGTGACGACGACGACGGCTCCGCCTGCTCGTTTTGATGCGGGCACAGGTTATGCGGGCCAACGCAGCGACAGCCTTTCCCCGGCGGTGGGCAGAGCGTCGAGTGCCGACGCCTTGTCTTCCCCGTCTTCGGCTCAATCTCAGTCTAGCCCTGGCGTGCAAGCCACCAATGGCTCGTTGTCGGCCATGCGCGCAGCTCCCGCACCCCCGTCTTTCAATTCCGGTGGTCTTGGTGGTACTGCTGGCCCTGCTGCACCCGTACCTTATCGACCTGCTCCGGGCCCTCCGCTTCGCAGTGGGCCTTCGGTGAATCAGGCCTATTACGCTTCTGACCAGCGCCCGTCTGGCGCATCACCGGTCGCACACCCACGAGCCCCGCCCCCACGTCCGAACCTCGTGCCGGGCCGGCCTGCTCCATCTATCCCGCAGACTTCCTCGACGAACCTGCATGGTCTGAAACCATTGTTGACCAGCACATCCACAAGTGCAGGTCTCAGAACGAACCAGGTCCACAACGCAGACGACGATGCCGCCGCGAACCGTACCACAGCACCTCAGAACTCGCACGGAGCGCCAACCCTCGAGGCCCCTTCTGGCTCAAAACCACTGAAATTGGTTGCAGGAAGTCTTCGATTGAATGAAGCGTCTGTAACATCGACCTCCACGGCTGGTACATCTTTGCCGCTGATACACCAATTTGTTCTTGTGCTGACTGTGGCGGTTCTGCTATCGTGCAGCTCCGAAGAAGTCTGAGCCGGCTCTGAGGAGGAATGAGAATGGCGAAAGTGAACGAAGAATTTCTACCATGTCCGAAGCCCAAATTATGGCCAAGCTCCGCTCAGTATGCTCAGTTCAAGATCCAAATGCGCTTTACTCGAAGATCAAAAAAGTTGGTCAAGGCGCCTCGGGATCGGTCTTCGTCGCCAAAGTCCTTGCCAGCGGATCCAAGGTCGCCATCAAGCAAATGGACCTCAGTCATCAGCCTCGAAAGGAGCTCATTGTGAACGAGATACTGGTGATGAAGGAGTCTCAACACCCCAACATTGTCAACTACCTCGACTCGTTTCTGGTCAAGGGTGCGGAGTTGTGGGTGGTGATGGAGTTCATGGAGGGCGGTGCATTGACCGACGTTATCGACAGCAACTCGCTGGAGGAGGAGCAAATTGCCAGTATATCAAACGAAGTAAGCTACTGGCCCTCGCACCTGTAGAGCAAGGGCATCGACACATGCCGATCTCCGTCCCATTGACGAACCGAGAACGACAAACGTCTTATGTCCGCAGACATGTAAAGGCCTGCAGCACTTGCATGCAAAAAGCATCATTCATCGCGATATCAAGAGTGACAACGTGTTGCTCGATGCGCAAGGCCACGTCAAGATTAGTTAGTCGCTTGTATTCGGCCATGGCCTGCCGGGCGGCAGACCACTTCCCCTGACTCAGTCTGCTGACCATAGAAGCCCACATCATCTCTGACGCAGCCGACTTTGGTTTCTGCGCGAAGCTGACAGACCAGAAGTCGAAGCGCGCCACAATGGTCGGCACACCATACTGGATGGCGCCCGAGGTCGTCAAGCAGAAGGAGTACGGGGCCAAGGTTGATATTTGGTCGCTCGGCATCATGGCAATCGGCAAGTGTCCCCTAAGCGTTGACCTTCTCTGACCACTGAAGAAAAACCGATTCTGACCACATTCGGTGTATGTTCTCGCGTTTTGAATCGTCGATCAGAAATGATTGAGAACGAGCCGCCGTATCTGGACGAGGAGCCTCTCAAAGCATTGTATCTGATTGCTACAAATGGCACACCCACGCTCAAGAAGCCTGAAAAGCTCAGCAGAGAACTGAAAAACTTTTTGGCTGTGTGCCTTTGTGTCGATGTCAAGTCTCGGGCCACGGCCGATGAGCTTTTACAGGTACGCTCTACACGCAACCAGCGATTCGTGTCTTCGGCGCTGATTCTTCTTCCACAATGGCCCCCGCAAACCTCGCATATGTTTGTTCGGCTCAATAGCACGAATTCCTTCGCAAGTCGTGCCCCCTGTCTGGACTCGCTCCACTGCTCCGCTTCCGCAGCTCTCACAAGTGAAGCGGGTTCTTGAGTGCGTTGCGAGGAATGTCGTTCGAGGATGAAGTGCGAAGACGCCAGCCGCTTTCGGTGCATGCTTCGCAGTGATACAGGTCAAGTCTTCCTTATATGAAATTATCACTATCCCCGAGAAAACGAGATGCTGGCTGCATTGCATGAAAATTGGGGGGGGGCGACAGGCCATTACGTTCCTTCGGAACTTTCAAATCTAAAAGGCGTTGAAGCCATCTACTAGCAGTCGCAAATGGTGGGCACTAAAGTTTTGTATGCGGGAATGGATAACTTTCATGTGTGTATGGAGTTTGAGTGCGCGGTACCGAAAGAGTCAGTGATTGCGCTCGATGCCTCATGTCAATGCAGCGCGGCAGCAAAGCCGTGCAACTGCAAGTAAGGTTGATTTGGCGTGGAGATGACACAAAGCTCCACGGAGGAGCCCTCGCCGAGGTCATTGCATTGCGCGACGAACCATCTACCACGACCAAGCGAAAAAACCGGTCAACAGAGGGTCGTGTCATCCAACTACCAAGAGCAAGTGGACTGACCTCTTTAGCCCATTTTGCAACCTTTTTGGTCTCGGAACCGCCCAGCTTGGTGCGGCCAGCCTTGAGCATTTCGGCAACCCAAGGTGAGCTAAATGACTCTCTGAGTTGCCCCTCCGGAAAGGCTTCAGCAATATCCCCAATAAGCCCGATTGCCGAACGCAACAAGGTTTCGGTACGGTCTGGATCCGAGAGCGCCAAATGAACGAAGGCGAAAATCGAGTTGAGGTATGGAAGGAGTATATCTGACTTGCTGCCCGTCTTGAGGCCGCTGACGATGCCAGTATATGCTTCGAGCAATGCCTCGCGCAAGGTGGTGACGTAGTCGATGAGATCGTAATTGCTCTGTGGGATCGTGCGCAGAAGTGATTTTTCGGTAACTCTGCGTCGTGTACTCGTCAAACGAAGAGCAGCCGGCAGTACGAACCGGATCTACTTGGACCGTTCCAGCCTGTTGTAGCACCGTCATCGTTGTCTCGAGGAATGGTTCAAATCCTGGCCCAACCGCCAAGGCGATGTCACCGAAGCAGCTGATGATGGGAGGCTTCACGTTTCGATGTAAAACGGTGCTCTGCAGATCGGCGAGGAGTAGCTCCATGAAGACTTGACAGTACGGAAGACTCGCTTCACCAAGTGCACGACAGATATCGCCGATGAGCCCGACCGCGATTGAGCACAGTTGATACTCTTCGTGGGAATTGAGGGCATTGACGAGGAACGGGAGAAAGGCCTGAAGATAAGGATGGAAACCTTCATCGAGCGCAGCCGTGATAGCGCCGATCGCAAGAAAGGCGTCCTCGAGTATTGGCGATTGCTTCCCGGCTGAGCTGATGAGCTGGAGGAGTAGAGTCATAATCCGATCCGCAAGAGGTTGAATAGTGCGAGAGAGTCGCCGCGTGATGCTCTGTGTGCATGGCAGATTGCCCCTTACTAAGTTGTATTCTAAGGGACGCACTCGCATAAGAGGGGGTGACAAACCGTGAGGACCGTGCAAATGTTGACCTGAAGCTCGTTGTAATTATTTCGGTCATCCGCGCCGACCAATTGACTCTGTCAAAGAGGAGATGTTCGGCTAAGCAAAGCGATGCAATTCACAACTGAGGCGGTGCTTACCTGCAATGCCAGAAGAGCCTCGGACCGATCAAGCAGAGCAAGCACGAGCTTTGAAATTGTAGGCAGCGTGTCGTTTGAAGCGTGTGTCACGAGTGTCGACAAAGCCTCGTAAGCCGAAGTCGGAGCGCTTGCCTCATTTGTGCTCCTGCGAAGCACGCATCGATGGTCAACTAGACATCTCCACCGACAGTAAAGCAACGACCAACTCACTTCTCGGCGAGTCGGAGCAATGCCGAAACGATGCCGTCATAGTATGAACTCATCTCCGTAGACTCGGCTTGGGCATCACCCAGTTGTTCCGCTAGGTTCATGATGCTCCAGCAACAATTACTGACGATGCGTGGCGATTCCTCGAGACCGTTGACCAAAGCCGTGATCAACGATTGCAGTTGCGCGTCCAGGTTGATCGTCTTAATCAGAACATCGGTAATACGCCCAAGGGTCCATGCCGTGGTGTCGCGGACGTGCATCGAGGGGTCGTGCATCATCTCGATCAGCATCGGGAGGGCTTGCGAAACGAGGGGCATCAGGGTTTTCTCCTCGGGTCCGTCAAGAATCGATCCGAAGGCCATCACCGCGGCCTCACGCTTGCGCCAATCAGCGTTCTTGATGTTTATCTCGACGAACGGGATGATGGGGGGCACGATGCCATCGCCAACGCATTGCGCTAGAAGCGCCAAGCAGGTCCCTGCCGCCATGGAGACGTTCCACTCGTCTTCGGTCGCATCCTCTTCTTGCTTGAGGAGCAACTGCAATAAGACGGGCAGAACTTCCGGTAGCGCGATACGAGCGAAATGCGACGAGCCACGCTCTGGCTGGTCACCATACTCGGCTGCTTCCTCGGCTTCCAGCGCGAGCTCGATCTCCTCGTCGCAGACGGTCGACCAGAACTCAACCGCTTGCAAAGCCACTTGCTCGTCAACATGCTTCATGCCCAGTACAGTTAACTGATGGGATACGGGTGGCCGCATGCTTCAGTGTCGAATCAGAAGAGCCAAGAAAAATAATTGGCGTAAGCTTGGAGAGTTCACTCACGCCAAACAGCGCACGCTCCATGTAGTGCTTCATGTAGTCGTAGTACAAGCTCATGATGCGAACGAGGCATTCGAATGCGGCAACCTGAACGTCGGACGACGGTGACTGTGTCGCCTCGCAGACCACCTGCATGATGTAGTTCCGTTCTCCCTAATGGTGTCACCGCGGGGCAGGAGATCGCAAGTCAGTCGAGCAGGCGGCATGAGCCGCACGGAGCCAGGGAAGGATGGAAACCTACCTCGCGCTCGAAATTGTCTTTGACGAACTCGAGAGAGTTGTAAAGGGCATGGACAGCCGCTAGCTGCACCTCCGGGCTAGGTAGTTGCCGGCGGACGATGCTACGGGTCAGAGCCATCTACATACAGGCCAAGCGAGACAGGCCGCAGCGTAACAGACCTCGGCTCTTCCTTTCGAGCACCTTGCACGACCGCGGTCAGGATCTCGTTCGACTGACTCGCCAAAAGCTCGGGTTTCTGCGGTTGGACACGATGATGCGGTAGTGTTTAATCAGCCTTGGGCGCGAGTCAGACGTCCCACTATGCATCGCCGCCCGCGAGCCCACGAGGCCATGCGGTCACAGACTGCGGCGCAGATGCTTTGTTGAGACGTGCAAGACGTAAGTGAAGGTGGAAATGCAAACTGTGGCGAGTTTCGAGCAGACCGCAGATCTGCTTCCGGAGCGCGACTAGGGGCTTGCGGGACGAGGGAAGCTGAAACTGAAGCGCTCAAGCGCGGAAACAGGAGCGCGACTTACGATCGACTCGCAAATGTAACCAATCGCCTGCAATGTCGCCTGACGCAGACCTGGATTGTCACCGTTCGCGACCAGCTCGAGCAGCTGCGCGATCAAGGTCGGCCACATGGCAGCGGGCACCTCGATGGCGGCGATGGAGGCGACGACTTGGCCCGCGACGTTGCGAGCTCCGCGATCGGCCGCGGCGAGAGTCGACATGACGGCATGCTTGAGCTGGGTGCGTGTCGCGGGGTCGAGTGACTTCCAACGCTGGGCATACTCCTCCGAGCGGCTCGTGTCGCGCGCCGAGAGCGCGTTCTTGATGGCGAGGCCGGCGGCATTGCGCAGGTGGGAAGGCAAGTTCGCGTCCGCCAGCGAGTTGGAGAGCGAGACGAGATACTGCGCAGGGCTGGAGCTGAGGAACTGGGCCAGTTGAGCGGTCGCATTCTCGCGTTCCTGAGCATTCGGCGACAAGGTAGCGGCCAACAGCGTGGAGGCGTCCATGGCGAATGAACTCGATTCGAGTCGAGTCGAGTCGAGGCGAGTCGAGCGGCGACGTGGGCTGACTGACGAGCGCGAGCGGCCGAGACTTGTTGGGTGGTGTTGAGAATGAGAACCGTGAGGTGCGTGAGGCGCGTGAGGGCGTGAAAGGGCGGGCGATGCAGGCCTACGCGCAGACGGGCGCTGGCTTGAGCAGATGACTGCAGGTGAGGCCGGTGAGACGGCGAACAAGGGCGAAGAGCAAGGCTCGCGATATAGGGTAGCAGAGCGTCTATGACAGTTCCGTTCAACGACAGGAAGCGTCTGGAAGGGTAGGGCACCGTTGGGCAAGCATAAGCGGGCCTACACATCGGCGCGCGAAAATGACGGAGAATGAGAACGAGAGTTCGACTTCCAGCTGGTCTACAAAAAGAGACAACTTGAACCCTTTCCGGCACTGGACCACTGTTTGAGCTATGCACATATGCCACTACTCTTCAGTCCTCATTTTCTGGGGACCTATTACCTCTAACCCTCTTCCCCTACAATGGGCCTACATCCTTATTAGCAATCAAGGACTGAAACCTTATTGCTTACTCCAGCTCGCAGCCCATCATGTTTTTTCCCGATCACCCCAAATCCTTGCCGCCCCCTTGATCAGTTGATGGTGCCAATTCTGTAGTAGTTTCGCCCTTAAGCGTCCAGGGATTGCTTTGAGGGATAAGGCAGGCCCTGGATTAAAACTTACTCCATACCATCGCCCAATTTTCGGACCATGTCCTGGGCAAATCTGACATAGCGAGAAACGACCGCCAAATTGACCGACCCCCTCGGTCTGTTGGAGATGAGCTCAGACTGAGAGGCTTTGCAGCTGGGTCAGACGCTCAGAGGTATTACAGCATGAATCAGACCACCGCATCAGGTTTCGTCTAAGTCTCAGTCGGAAATCATTCCCGACAGTCTGAGCTTCGCAGGAATGGTCTGACGGTCTGAAACGCTCTGATCCGGTCTGGAACTGCCTGGGATCGTTCTGGCTCCTGCAGGACTATGTCGGCGGGACGCTCTTGGAAAAAAATTCAAGTTGATGGAAAAGAAAGGGATACAGAGAGTGTTCCTTCTCAGTATGTGATTCGCATACCTCTCCAATGCTCCCCTCGAAATGTGGGCTCCGTGCGACTCCCGATACATCTTGAATTGTTCGAAAAGAGGTTAGTACACCCCCGACAAACCTTGAAAGGGGTATTTGTCGCCCAGTATACCATGTGTCGACTCAGATAGACCATGGTTGGAAAGATACTTGATTATTGATCCCAACGGTGGTCTCGTTGATGCGATATGTCCACTGTAGCACTTAGACATTTAGCCCGGTGCCTGCTGGGCTGAACTGCTGGCGGGTGCACGTGACCATACTGCATCTTCTGCGCGGCCAAGCCACAGCCACGCTTCGCGCCGCATAAGCACACATACCCTGACAGTCCCCTTCATGACAAGCATTCTTGCACTTTCGGTTTTTTATTCTGTTACAGACTGTATGAATGTTGTTAAATGTTTGAAAATTATGCACACCAAAGCGTGGATAAGGTACAAAGCAATGCATTTCATTCCTCCCCGTCCCATCTCTGACTCCTGAGCATGGACCTGTACTGAATAGAAGTTGTGGACTCAAGCTGCGCCCACTGATTCCAGAATAACACTGAATTTGATTAAGAGCTCGGTTTCACACATGTGGAGTGTAGCAAAAATTGATTCGGGCCTCCGATCTACAAACTTACACTGCAAGCACGCTCGGCTCGCTTGATCGGCAGCTCCGACGCTTTCTGCACTGCACTGCAGAATTTTGGGACTTGCCTCTTCGAGTAATAGCACACACCAGCGAAACCTGGCTTTGAATGTACGTTTGCCTTGGTCACCTGGCCAAAATTTGAAACTTTGAGTGGTCGGACCTGGAGGGTTTCGAATCGGACATTGGCGCCTCAGGCTGCACACCCATCGTCCGTCGGCGAGTTATATTGAAACGAGCTTGCTGAGGTCTTCGTTTCGGCATCGGTAGCAACAGGTTCAGCGTAGTAGCGAGTGTTGAAATGCTCAGTATTGCGTTTCAAAACTCAAAATTGTATCTGAGAACAGATTCGGGGTCGGGCGTAGCGATTTTGTTGATGGTGTTCGAGGAAGCAGATTTGTCGAAGACCCGAAGGAGCGTGCTTTGGTCAGTATAGACGTCAAATCAAGTCAACCTGCATCAAAACACAAGACGCACCGTATTGTGGAGATTGTCAATCTCGATCAACAACTTTGGGGGTGGTATGAGGCACGTTAAAAGGATTGCCTGGTGATGCGTGTGATGATTCTGTCGAGGATGCAAGAACGGATCAGCCTTGAAGATGATGCTTCTAGCAGGCTTACACTCGCGAACTCACTCATATCTTGTCGAAGTTGCAGTCCTGAGCTTGGCAGCCTGAAAAGATCCCAGTCCAAGTGCTACATCTCTCTTACGGGCGAAAAAATAGCGGTAAGAGAGATTGGGCGGGCTCTCCGGCAAATTTTGGTAAGAGATCTGTTACGGATGATGGTGTGAGACGATTCCTTAAAAGTGCTCCAGACCACTTTTACGGAATGGTAAGAGACATCATGGTGTGGGGCAGATCACAAGATCACGTGTTTCTGTGTCCATGGCGAGTTTTCTTGGCCAATCTCGGTCAAATTGGTCGGTTGCTGTAAGGGAGTGCCTTACAGAACAGCCCTATAAGTAGCCTCTGAGTAACTGGAACTGTTGTCGAGTTCTAGTTACCACTTGCTTTTAGTGTGGTGGTCAAGACGGACAGATTGTAATTGATGCATATCAGAGGCGCATCCCTTACAGTTGCGTCGCGTCGCGTCCCTTTTCCTTCGTTACATCGGTGACGAAAATTTCAATAATCTTGTCACATAGTAAGTTCATCATGGTAATTCTCGTAGAACTGTCGAAGATAGATCTTGTATCTCCCGTCAGTCACGATGTACGAGGTTTCAACGTCCTCCGAACCTTTTGGAGCACGTGATTTCTGCCAGGGATCGAAGTGCCTTCTCGGCCCGTAAGAGGCTTGCCCGCAATGTCCGGCAAGTGGTAAAAGTCGGTAAGAGTGGGCACGCCCACCTTTACCCGTAGCAGAGATTTCCGTAAGAGTCTTTTACCAGCCGGCCACGCTCTGATCAGTCTTTCCCAAGGTGAGCAAGCTTGAAGTCAAGTCTTGACGATTTCTTTTAGTGGTTTGTGGTTCTCTTGCAATGATTGTTGAGATGAGCTGCGTTGGACCGAGTGATATAAGACCTATGACAATGGTTGTAACTCTATCGTAGTTCCCCTTCCTCCATAACTTTATCCATAGTGCCACCTCTATGAGTTCCATATGACTTAAGGTGCCATGCCGCATGTGCTTGAGCGGATGTATGCAATGAGGCAGAACCTTACTTATGGCAGCCGGCTACTTGCCTTTCGGTTAGGGAAGCGGTATGGTGCGCGCCTTATACAAGCCCCCAAAAAAATGCCGTACAGAGCCCGTGAGTTTCGCTCACCGATGTACACATCGGGTTCCTCAACGTTGCCTTACCCCTCATCTTCGGTCCCTCATCGTCATCGTTACCGCTCACCCTTCCAGATAGCCCAGATCGACGAACGAGCGAGACGAGACAAAACCTCTCGCCCTTATTGGAACCATCTTGCCCCTTTCGTATGAGCGACAATCGAGTAAGTTATGGTCTGCTTTGGCCCCGACGATCCACCGCCGTTCAAGCCCAGCCCAGCTCCCTCGCCGCTGCCCGCAGGCCTCGGAAAGCTCGTAGGTTCCGTAGTTTGCTTCTTGTACTGACTGTGACCCCGTTTGGTGTCCTTGTCAGGGTCGAGGTGGCCGCGGACGTGGAAGTGGAGCGGCCCGAGGCGCAAGGTCCACGCCCGGGTCCCGCGAAGACAAACCCCGGCGCGAAGCAATACTGGACCTGAGCAAGTTCATTGACAAGCAGATTCGTGTCAAGTTTACGGGAGGTCGCGAGGGTCCGTCACTCTAGATTCGTCACGTTTCAGGCCCGTCCCGACAGATCTAACCAGCCTTCCCCCACCCCCTCCCGCTGGCGGACGCTCCATGCATAATCTGCGTCCTGCAGTCAATGGCACGCTGAAAGGATACGACCAATTGCTCAACCTCGTCATGGACGACATCGAGGAAGTTCTACGAGGTGCGTGACCCGTCGCGCCGAAGGGACTGGGGACGGCTCTCGCTTTTGTACAACCCTTAATCGATTCTCACTTCCCCGTTCGCTTTGCCCCATTTCGGACCTCGTAGATCCCGCCACCGGTCTCCTACTCGCACCAAAGAGAACACGCTCACTTGGACTCGCCGTCATTCGCGGCACCAGCCTGCTTGTCCTAAGTCCACTGGACGGGCAAGTTCTTCCACGATTCCGATTCTTCGGCGCTACATGGTCAACTAAATTTCTTTGACGTCCTTGCTCTCTGCTTACGACAGGTCCGAAGAAATCGCAAATCCATTTGCAGTTCAATGAGCGAAATCGGATCTAAATCAAGCCTACAAGAACTCGCCTACCGGCTCGAGTTGAATAGATGGGAGAGTGGCTCGAGAAACACTGCAGTAGCACTGCGCGGCACCATGTACCGCGAATCAAGGTGATGGGGCTTCTGGGCTGTAAATGATATGCTACAGTCATTTCGGGCTTACCAGCTTGGCTGATTAGTTAAGCACCCCACTCGTGCTGCCGAAGTGGAAATGTCGCAGGCTCAGAGTTGCAATCAGGACAATCTGCATTGTACACAGTAGGTGAGTCACAAGAACCACGCTGTCACTATTGTTACAAGGCTGTGTCGTGGTTCACCGAAGAAGTCCAGTTGTGGCCAGTGATTCACGAGGCATTGTCACCTTTGCGGTGCAGACAGTCCGTACGAGGCAAACTCAAAAACACAATGAGAATGATAAGAGAAATGTCAAATTTGAAAATCGCGACATAGTACAGCAATTTTCAGATTCGACGGCATCACGTGATCGAAGGCGATTGAGGCGAGGCTCGGAAGCGACCTGCGAGTACCTGTCTTCCACTGTCCAGACCCTCTACAACGAAGCCCTGCATCAGACGCCAGACGACCCGAAAGCAACGTGGACGACCACCGAGCACCGCCTATTGCCCCAGCTTCAGGCTCTGGCTCGGACACTCGCACGGTTCCGACGTGGAGGATCGGAGCAGGAGAGGGCGGACCATTCGCGCTACGGCGCGGCTCTGCGCTCTCGAATCGACCCTTCGCTGGCCGGCGCATCTTCCATCTTCATCTGCCTTCGCAAAGTGCGGGCCTCTGACCCTATCCCTTCGCTTACGGTCGATGATGTCGTCTTGTCGGATCCCGGCTCGATGCTTGGTGCGGCCAGCGACTACTTCGAGCGTGTCTACCAGGACCGCCCCATCGACGACGCGGCATTGGAGGAGATCATCGACGGACTCGCCTCGACTCGCTTCTCTCCTGCGGACTCCCACAAGCTCGAGAGAGCGTACTCTTTAGAGGAGATGACCAAGGCTCAAGAGTCGTTCCTCCGCGCCGGTGGCCTTGGTCCCAAAGCCCGTCAATGGTACTGAGCGACGTACACCAACCAGTACGCCTCGATCTTCCTGAATGAGTGGCTCTCTGCTGCTTTCAACGTCCTGTCGGGGGTTAGGCAAGGCGACCCTCTTGCCCCGTCCCTCTTCGTTCTGGCGATCGAAGGTTTTGCGTGTCAGATCCGATCGAGGGTCAAGGGCATAGAGAGTACGGGCTTGCAAACGATTCGCGAACTTCTCTTCGCCGACGACGCATGCTGCGCTGTGCACGACCACTCGGACCTCGAACACCTCAATCAGGCGATTCGACTTTACGAGCGCGCAAGTGCCAGCAAGCTTAGTAAGGCCAAGTCATTCCTCTACCCTCTTGGATCGTACAGGGATCATCCGATTGACACACATCTCGGGACTTGGCGTCTCAGCGACTCGCAGTTCCGCTATCTTGGGATCCAAGTTGGGGTGGACATTGCCGAGGATGCGGGTTGGGATGAGGTCAAGTCCTCGACGATTGCTCGTATACGCCCTATTCCAATGTACGACCTTCCATACGCAGCCAAGTGTTCGATCATCAACATCAACTGCTACACGAAGATCCTCTATTACAACCGTTTCCTCCCAGCTCCCAAGAATGTCGTCAAGGAGATCCAGGATGCCGCCATGCTCGCAATTCACGGTAGAGCCTCGGATGTCAGTCAAAGGCACCCGATGGTCTCCCGGTCGCGCCTCTGCACCCCCCTCGACGACGGTGGCTTTGATTTGATTGACCTTGCCTTGCGCCTGGCCATCGACCAAGCCAAGTGGGTATTCCAGCTACGCGAATCGGACGGCTGTTTCATAAGACACCTATTCGACGTTCGCATTCGTCGCGAAGCGGCGAACCAACACCGCCCCTTTACCCTGCCTCAACCGGCCCCCAATCAGCATCGACGGTGGCTCTGGATCTGGTGGGCTTACTTCTGTCATCCCCCAGCAAAGTGGAATCACGCGGTGAAGGCAACGAGACGTCTTCTCCCTCAACGCTGGGTCCGCTACTTCGAAGCTTGGGCCACGGTAACAACGCTCAACCCTCCCGAAATCTCGAGCAACCAAAACCTCGAGCGATGGGCGAACCATGTCCTTTTCTTTCCCGCAGGCCATGGGGTCCAGCTCTCGGTGAACCCGACGCTCTTTCGAGGTCCTGATGACGAGCAAATGACTCCGGCCTCCTTCACCAACGCCTCCAAACGGCGCCACGCTTTTATCTTCCCTCCTATTGTCCCGGAAGGCCATCAGAAGATCTTCTCCTTCCCCGAGCAACGCTGGCACTCGTGGTGGAAGGCTTTGCGCAAGATTCGCAGGGTTCACTCGGATGCCGAAGACACTGCCCACCTCCTCTCCCTGGGCTCTCTCCACCCCAGGCGCACAACTTTGGTCAGGAACCCACAGCCAGCTCAACAACGGTCCGCTTCCTGTGCGATGTGCCTTTCCGATGCACTCGAGTCTCTCCCCCACCTGGCCATCAGCTGCCCGATCGCGTGCCGCCTCTGGGCCGCCGTCACTCCTTCCCTTCATCCGGTCTTTGGCGACTTCGTGTATGCTCTCGTCTCTCGCTCGGAGCGTCGACTTGTCGAGCTCCGCATCCTCTTCTTCCGTTTGATCTGGAAGCTCTCTCGCCGTCGTCGATTCTCTTCTCAACCTCTAGAGCCGATCACCGAGACGGAGTTCGAGGAGCATCGGGAGTCTATTCAGGGGTGCGCAGGTCGCCTCGCTTCTGTGTAACATTTCCAAGGGGGGTTTTAGTGGGTATGATCGACTTTGGCTAAAGGGTGGATGAGTCCCACACTACTGGCTTAGCCAGTATGCATCAAGCGTTTCCTCCGACTTTTCCGAAGACTTCTAGGTACTACTATGAATGATGAATGTGCTGCTATTGAAGTCTATCAAATAAATAAATAAATAAACTCGGGAGTTAGCTATCAAATAAATAAAAATAGCTATCTACTGAGCCGACCCGAAGGCATGCTTCCAGTCGGACTTGCTCCAGCAGTAGAAAATCTTGGGTCGGTAGTCTGCTTCTTAAATCATAACATGGAAAACCAGATTGACGAAAGTCATAGTAGTAGGAATCATGCCTCCACCAATGCACCTTAGGAAACGAAATGCCATTTAGAGCTCATCAGTAGTACACCGGAGCCCTTAGAAGATTTAGAGCTCGATCTTGAGTCGTTCACGGCGTGAGGCCGTTGAAACGCTCAAGTTGAAGCTTGAAGAGTAGTCGGTTTAGAGACCGGTCTTCGTCGGAGGGGAACCACTTCTGGACTCGCCCGGGGTGAAAGCGGGGGTGCATAATTATCAATGTTCACTTTCTTTATGTTAGTTTTAGTAGCTGGAGACAATTATTTGATCTTGTTTGTAGGTCTCCCTTCTCGGCCGTAGTGTAGTGTAAATTACATTTTATTACATTGCCATATGCTGGAATATCCTGGAGTCATTATCAATCTAAGATTAAGGGACAGTCAGCAGGAAACTTAATTTTATTCTTTTACTAGTACTTCAAACAGAAAGAAGAAATTTCCTTAGCAATTTGAATTATGGATGATGATGGTCGGCTGGGTTCTGGCCAGCTACCAATTCATTCACTTTTGCAGATACTACTCGCATCGTTCAAGTACTATTTGATCTCTATGGATCAAAGCAGGTTTCCTTTGATAAATAAATGTTTCTTTACAATTTCCTACTATTCATTCCTTTCAGCCCTTGGGAGAGTCGGTCAAGAAAAAATATTATAAAATTGTAATGAGACGAGTATTCGCTCGCTAAATAATAAATAGTGCTCAGTTTCTTCTTTAATGTATCATCCTAGCCCTCAAGGGAGTAAATAGGAGTAAGAAGTAGAATAAATACACATAGTAATTATAAGATTTTAACAATAATCAGTTACTTTTACGCATAGAATTATTTATAAGAAGAGCCTATCTTCTTTTTACTAGTAAAAAAAAAAAAACAGGAAAAGGAAAGGTAAGAGTTAAACAATGGACTGATCCGATGCAGAGCCAAACGTCAGAGTTAATCATTAGACACAATGAGACATGAATACGCAAGTACACACCTGATCCGATGCAGAGCCAAACGTGAGGGAAAGACCTAGTTTGGGGCTCGCGGGATCAGGCCTATCAAATTCTATTCAGGCACTCTTGCGCTCGCGCGTACGCCGCACAGACCTCCTCGACCGCTTGCCGCTCCTTCCAACTGTAAGTACATAGTCTTATCCTTTGCAAGTTGCGGGGGTGGATTGGTCGTTGTGCGTGACGCGGGCTGAGCTTCAGCGTCTATGTCAATGTGGCGGGTGAAAGCCTCACATTCGAATGGTCCGGCCCCCAAAGGAGCCGTCCACTTGCAAGAGCGGTCAGGCCGTCACTGGGTGCGCAAAGCTTGCCGCTCGCACGAGGAAAAGTTCTCCGATTGGGCTCTTGGATCCCGAAGGTACGATTGACCATAGAGTCTCGTCCATCGCGTGCTTTCAAGATATTGTCTCGCGTGCGGACATGCGATGTACCGCTCGGGTAATCAGTTCGCTAGCGGGCGTGCCGTCGTGGGCATGTGTCTGCCAAGAATCGTTGCTCTCCTATTCGCTTCCCATACCACTACATTACACTAAACTACATTTCCACATTTGCCTGAACATATCCTGGCGTTTTTCTATCTATTGTGTCGCTTCTCTAGTCTCTTCGGTTGATTCCTGTGATCCCGGCGCTGGCTTAACACGTTGGATACTCGGATCGGCTTCCCTGAACCACTCCCGCGAAGTGTAGCGGAATAGTGGTTCGAGTTGCAGCAAGACGAAGGACAACGTTGGTGTACAAAAAGTTCAACGAGAACCACGATCGAACAACTGACCTTCAACACAAATAATAATTAAAGCAACCTCAGTCACCTCGGTACACAAGGATGGTGGGCGGGATCACAATTCGGAGCTTTGCGACCAAAGCTTCCAGATGTCAGTCGGCTGCAACTGATGATCGAGAATCCCCATCGATCGTCTCAGCATACCTTTGTGACAAAGGCAAAACATTGTATCAAGACAGTTCGGCGCGTTTGGTGCGAAGAACGGCAAAGGGTCTGCTGAGAGACATGCGATTTAGCTTGTTGCCCAACGAGGGCTACAGAGCCAGATGCCCGTAGAAAGATTGGCAGTCTATGTAAAAATCAAATTAGAAAGTACACCGTGCAACGAGCTTAGGTGTATCGAAGCACTTAGCCCGAGTTACTATGGGCGAGCCACGTTTGACGAGCTGCTAGCAGCTGTAAACGTGCTGCAAGGCGGAACGCTCATCAGCGAGGGTGTCGACTGAGAGATAGTCTTGGGAGTGAAAAACGCACCTGTCCCAACAGGTGGTGAACGCAGCCGCAGAAGCTGGTAAGGAAACGTCGACGATGCAGTGAAGATCCGAAGGGCACGTGCGTCGCGAGTACCGCCCGTGAGCCCGCATGTGTGGGAAGCACAGCTTAGCGATCGACGGGGGAGGAGGGGGTCCAAGCGCGCGAGCTTGAGTCGGCGCGTCATATCCTTGCAGCAAAAGCTGAAAAGATCACTACTAGTCCAACTCAAATACGCAAAACAGAATTGAGAAATTAGACTCTTATGTGCTGTTATTAAAATCTATTAATTAAAAAAAAAAAAAAAAAAGAGAAAAGACGAAAATGAAAAGTGATTTGGGCGCTCTTGGACGACGTTCTCTTTTTGAGGATGTCCCTCGACTTCGCCAAAACTGCTTTTTTTTGTATCTAGCCTGATTAGATTTCACAACTGCTCTTATTTTTGTGATTGGTTTTTGCTACCAGGTCCGTGCGTAAACGTTCATGACACATAGGGGTTGCTCTCACTCGCACCCCAGACCGCCTGCACCAGCGTACCAACCTGCTCGGTGTACACAGGGTAACCTACCAAGTAGTGAATTCTTTACACTACCCTGCATTTGAATCTTGTCCCCCTTCTGTAAGAGAAACATCTGTTTTGATCCTTAAAAACTCAAAAGTCGCTTCTGAGCTTATTGAAGCAGCTACAGCGAAACTCGAGGTTACAGTCACAAAGGTAACCTAGATAATCGCAGATCAATGCGCGAGGGCGGGATGTTACAACTCTTTGTCAAGCCTACACAGCTCACCGACGTTGGTGGTGGACGCGGCGGACGACGCGACGGTTTTAAAGTATGATTGTAGAAGTGGATCCATCATTCCCAACGCGACAATTCTCGAAAATAAAAGTGAGAGGAGATGAAAACGACCTCAAATCGTTTTTCGAGTTCGACGTTTGGTTTTCAAAGACTTTCCGAGTAGTGCTCGTCTACTTATCTTTTCCATTTCATCACTTCAGCTCAAACACATTCTCTCGTCGCCCCTTCCACACTTCCGACCACAACTCGTTCCATAATGGCTCCTGTTCAGTTTTCGCTCACAGCCGAAGCCCCCGTCGCCTCGACTGCTGCGTACCCCAAAGCGACCTACACCCTTCCTCAGTGCGTCGTCGCTGCGTACCCCAAAGCAACCTATACTCTCCCGCAATGCACCGTTGCCGCCTACCCCAAGGCGACGTACACCCTCCCACAATGTGTCGTTGTCTGAGCTGAAGCTGCGAGCCGACGGCCTCTGCGAATCGTCGTGGGCTCGGCCCCACCCAGCGATCCAGAATTTGCTCGAGCCCGGAGCTCCTTTGTGAGTGGATTCGGTGCGCAAATTGTGATAAGCATTGCTCATCGATTGACAAACCGCTTCGAGCGTTTGTCACTCTGTCGCAGATTGCTGCACACGCTTTCGGCGGAGAATTGGCAAATAAAAAGAGGCCGGGTCAAGCGAGTCACGGTTTTCGATCAAGGTTGATGCGTCCACATCGGCAAGCGAGAGCATTCCGCATCGTAGCAAATGTTCCCTTTGTTTGAAATAACAGCTATGAAAGCACCCATCACCGACCCATGCCCTCGTCTTGCAACCAGTGCACCCAAATAGCGACCAAGGCAAGCCCTAAACAAAAGTGCGCAGACAGCTTTCGAGCAACGTCTTATAATAGACGTATGTCGAGGACACGGACCGGAGAGCCGGACAACGTCGAGAAGATCAGAGGTAGACGTTAAAGACTGGATTCCGGGGATCGCAAACGATGCTTGATGTTTTGGTTGACACGGTACAGCGAGGGAGCGTGCAGTTCCGCAAGACGCTCGACTTTGAACTGAACAACCGCGGCGGTCTTAGGGAGGAAGTACACCAGCGCTCCACCGAAACATACGCCAGGGAGCGCAAGTCGTAAAAGAAAGTTACCTGCAGACAGATGAGCCGGCGACACGGAAGTGATCAGCGCTGTGCGGAAGCCGGAGCAACCGGTTTTGCGGTACGACGTACGATTGCGCGCGAGGATCGACCCAGTAAGTGTTGCGATTGCGACGCTGTTATCCGAACGGAACGAAGATCGTCATAAGTCTTGTGCGGACTGCTCGTCAAAGCCTTCGACGGAAGACTGCATGCCAAACTTACTAAAGACCTCCTGGCACAAGGGCCTCGTCCGGAGCAATCATCGATTTCATTTGTGCTGCGCGAGTACAATCGGCGTCGAACTCGCTGTGAGCTCTATGTGAGCCGAACTCGGAAAGCCAAACAAGTTCCGTATGCTGACCCTCGGCTTTGCCTTCCCATCCAATCCAAGTACGTGCTCCCTCGCGAGCATGGGCGTGGAGCTGAGCATACGACGTCTGCAACCATCGGCGTGCATGAGCCACTTCGTCATGCAAAGGCGTGTGTGCTGGCAGCAACGTGGGCGGGCCAGGAACCTTGTCGTAGATGGGCAACTGCGAAGGAGCGATGACCACATCCAATCAAATGAGTTTTGAGTATCGCATGCATAGGCTCGTGTCGTGACACGGACACCTCGACGATCGCCATACTCAGTCCACTTACAGCAGCTCGGCGAGAGCCGGCTGCTGGTGCGAGCTCGGCTTGTTCGTCTTCGGCATGTAGCGTCTGCTTCTGCAGCAAGAATGCGGAGGTACCACCAGAAACAATAATGTGCGTGGTGAGCTGTACAAAGAACCGCGATCGTATGTAAGTAATCGAGCGACGCTTCAGCCAGGTCCAGCGCCCCTGCAGTAAGCGAATCTAGGCGTGGCGACTAACCCGCGGTAAGGTTGAAGCCATGGCTGGTGACGCTTGCGTTCTGTTGTACTGTCTCGTGCGTCGTATATGGCGCTTCCCTAGTCGAGAGAGATGGCTTTTGCGTGGCGCTGAGCTGGCTTGGTGTTGAAGGGGGTTGGGGGCAGGATGAGCGAGCCTCAGCGCTGGTCGAGGCGCATAAGGCATTACAGCAGTTTTCAGATTCGACGGCATCCGCGCGGAAATTGAGCGCCCTCACCTTTCAAAGGGCGACAAGCGCCCCTTCTGTAATTACGGTCGCTAGAGCGCATGTTATGGTGTAAGATGGAGAATGATACCTTCATAGAGGATTTTCGTCATGTGTGAATCGCCTAGACGGAGAACGAGTGCGTGTAGCACTTGTCATCAGGGCGGAAGGCTCTCGACAGGGGGTTTGAAACTGCTAGCGCGCCCCTCAGCCTGTTCCGTGAGCATTTCACTACAATATATGTGTTAGACTTCAATGTGAGATACTTTTGTATATTCTTATGATTTTTTCGATGGTGAATGGACTACTGCAATCCCGCATGCATATCCGAATCATCAAAACCGAAAACTGTAGCCACTTATTGCAATTTACATTAGCCCAGAGTACTAGTAAACACTGTTGAAGTTAGGCGCAGTGCGCCTCGATGCTCGAGCAAACTTCGAGAGGCCGTTTTTCAAAATCTCGGATTTTGTGAGAAGTTTCGAAAGTTTGGAATCGTTGAGCGAGAGCGGTCCGAATGGGACCGAATGGGGCCGAATCCGCTCCAATTGGGCCCAAATTTGACCAATTTCAAAAAGGCTCTGTATGCGATCTAGAGTTCGGTCCAAACGAGCCCAAATCCGCTCCGAATAGGACCAAATCGGCCCTAATCGGCCCCAATCGCCCCGAATCGCCCCCAACGTTTTTTCGTAGGGCATAGAGCCTCAGATCCTCAGATTTCAGATTCGCTATGTAAGAGTAAAACATCGGTGGGCGAAACTCATGAGCTCAGCCTAATAATATTGACGCACCGCTGTAAGGAGCCCAGATTACTCAGCGGAAAGCGTAAGTAAAGGCGAGTTCCTCGATAGTGATCTCGATGGTGCTTGACGATAAAGACAGTTCTAAAACCAGTCGATTGTCAAGAGTCGAGAACAAGGGTCCCGAAAAGGATGAGAAAAGAGGAAAAGAGAGGAGAGCTACGGATCGCTATTTAAAGGGATCAAGAGGTGACAAAGGGAGCATGTAGACAATAAAGCTCTTTATGAGAAACGCTAAAAAAAGAGAACAAATAATAAGGGTGACAAAGGGATGCACAATGATTGTCAGTCAAAGGCAAGTAAATGAAAGGGAGGTCAGGCAAGTCGGTCCGGAGTTGAGCTTGGACCTACTGAGTGACTGCCGGGCCTTACAACCGCGTGCCTGTTCTACTACTTAGGAATAGGAAGGGTAGTTGATACTTGCCTCTTGGACCCACATCGTTGGTGGTTCTGTGAAGGTGAGGGCTGCATGGAGCTAGTGGCTTTGACTTTGTAAAAGTCCAACTTCCCTTTTCAAGAAACAGTGATTTTGCGTAGACAAACCGAATATGTGAAATCTAATCAGGCTAGAT
Source organism: Microbotryum intermedium (assembly GCA_022702645.1). Taxonomy (NCBI): domain Eukaryota; kingdom Fungi; phylum Basidiomycota; class Microbotryomycetes; order Microbotryales; family Microbotryaceae; genus Microbotryum; species Microbotryum intermedium. Next base: position 535,242 of record JAHWDX010000011.1, on the reverse strand, counting down.
ACAAAAAAATAACGCGTGCACCGCGGGGCGGTGACGAGTCCCTGAAACACAGCCCTCCTGTAATCTCTCTTGTCAGATGTTTCCACCAGTGCTCATATCTGTAACTCAATTGTGGATGGATTTTTGGAAACCACCTCCCTCATCCTCCGCACGAACCCACCGAACCCAGCTCGTGACTCTTAACTCAGGGATTTCAAACTTTGCCGCCTCGCCGCCGACTCGTTTCAGTCATAGATGCGCGAAGTTTTAGCACAGAATTGGTGGATGCATATTGTTACTCACAATCCACTTTCATGACCACTCGGAGGTATGCAAAGTCTGCCACTCGGCTTCGGGCCGCTTGAGCGTAATGTTTCCGAATGGCCGAGTTTTAGCCGAACCAAATTCAATGTGGCTCCTCGAACATTCACATCTGGTATGCTCGTCCAGATCATTCTCATACACACACCCTATCAATCGAGTCTTTCCAAACAATTCTGATGTCACCGCAGCAAGCCAACGCAATTTGTCCACCCATCTCACGGACCTCGGCCCCCGGAATCAATCCGTTCTGCCGAGTCGTCTCTGTCGGCTTTGGCGTTCGGCCTCCCAAGCCCGAGAGACTCAACAAACGATGCACTTTTCTCATTACCTACCTCGAATAAATGAATTCCCTCTCCCCTCTTCTCCCGGACCGCGTTACGACTCCATCATCCTTCGTGTTCGTCATGCAACGGACTCCTTGTCGTCCTGTCGGACCGGACCTCCAAGAGAGTCGATTGCCCGCTCATGTATGTCCTTGGCACTTTTGAAGCCATGAAACTTTGATTGCTCAAGTGTGCCATCTTACTACCTACTAATTTAACCGAAAAGCTGTTCAAAAATGTTGTCGGGCCGAGCCTTTGACAACAGACAGGCCCGATGCCGACTGCCTCCTCACCCCCACACTGCCACCCGGGCGACGCCTGCCAAGTCGAAGCAAGCGACTCCCCGTTCAATGTTCAATGCGTAGCTGAGCTTGAAGAGTCACAGCAACACCGGCCTGACCTGCTACGCATCAGCTGGGGCCGAAGATCTGACAGCAACAGTTTACGTAGCCGCGCGAGGCGTGTGCTCGAGCCAATGTCTCACGATAAGCTGCGAAGCCTTGCGCGGACTCTGCGCCAAAAACCTCATCAGGCGCCCGCGACTTTCTTCCATTTCTTCCATTTCGGATCGCACAGACGTGATTTCCCAGTAGCAATTGGCAGCCGGAGCCCCAACAATTTGGTTCCGTAAACCTTCAGCTCTAATAGAGCTTTAGGGATAACCTTCAGCTCTTATAGAGCTTTAGGGATACCAAGGGGTGGTTTTTGCTGTGGAGGTAAAGTCGAATGCGAGAAGCTCGCCGACAAGTGAGCTCGGCAACAGGAGACATGGCGGCGAATGCTCATCAGAAATCTCGAGCACGTCGTCTAAATGCAGTCGAGAGTGTATCACTGGAGGGTGCTTTGTGGGTGACATGCTGTCCTCTCTTTCCACAGCAAATGGACGGAGGGAAAAGCATGGAAAGTACTATGGTCGCAATGTGGGACAAGGGGAGCCTCGTCAGGGGTGCCTCCCGGCTTTTTTTTCACTTCGATGAACTGCACGCGGCTCCGGCGTCCCATTAGGTTCTGGACTATCAAAACCTATCCAGACTATCAGGCACCTCAAATGGGCCGCGAAAGCGCGCGCTCGCATTACACACCGCCGTGGCTGACGCCGATCAGACCGATGGCCGAGCAGCGGTTGGCCGGGTGAGGTGCATCGTCATGTTCTACAGATTTGTCCAAACCTTGGAGGTCATCGTCATGGCTCACAAATTTGTCCAACACCTTGGACGCACCTCGAGGGGCCAAGTCCCGAATTTCCGGTTTGTCCCAATCTGAGTCGCACTTTTGGGTTCGGAAGGCCCGATTTGTCTATTTTCGAGGTCGCACATTTAGTTGAGCTTTCCTGGGTCCTGACCTTAAGCTCAACTAACTTATCATCGTCCGCCTGCTCAAGAAGCCAAAGCCCGACGCTGACTACACAAACCTCAAGTACTATCGTCCAATCACGCTTCGCGAGTGCTCGTACAAGCTGATGTCCAAGGTCCTCGTGGCAAGGCTGAACAAGGTGCTGCCATCCGTTCTTCCGCCCTCGCAACATGGTTTCATGCCTGGTCGAAAGGCTTCAGATGCGGGAAGTCATTTGTCCCTGCTACTTGAACAAATCCGTACTCTTGACCTTGCTGACTCGGCTCTTCTGTCGCTTGATCAAGAAAGCGCTTACGATCTGGTTGATCATGACTGGATTATCAGCGTTTTTCGAGCGATAGGAGCGCCGGAACGCTTCCTTGGTCTCTTTGGCGTTATCTACGGATCAGTGTCGCTTCGCTACATCATCAATGGATACCTCACGGGCGTCGTGCACATGCTTTGTGGCCTTGGTCAGGGAGACCCGGTGAGTTGCCTTATCTGGAACGTGTGTTTTCAACCCTATCTCGACGCTCTGGTGAGGAGGAAAATTGCCCTTGATCTGTGTGCAGTTCTTCTTCCGACCCGGGCTACAATCCTCACCCATCTGGCCTTTGCCGACGATGCGATTGTGCTCGTCTCGTCGCCGGCCGCACTCGGTCTCCTGACTGGTCTTGCCGTCGAGTGGCGCTTGGCTACGAACGGGCGCTCAAACACCGCCAAGACAACGACCCTTCCCCTCGGCCCGGGATGGGCCCAAGACGAAAGGACAAACGTGGTCGCTACCGTTCGCGGTGGTGAGGGCATGACTTGGGCTGGTTATCCTGTTTCCATCGACGGCGATCTCTCGCTCTTCTGGAGCTCGACACTCAATCGGGCGAAGGCTCGCCTTGCGGCTGCATCGGCACGACATGTTCCCCCTCGAACTCGAGCGATGTACGCAAACTCGTATGTCACTTCGAAGGTCATTCACCTGCTCTCGTTCGACATCCCGCCTATCACGTTCGTCGACGCCTTTGAGCAAGCTCTCATCTCCTTCGTTTGGCAAAGCGAGTCATTTCGACCTGTCACGGAGAAGGCGGTTTTTCTCCGCCGCGACCTGGGAGGACTGGGTTTGCTGAGTATTGAGGACATTGTCCGCTCGATGGCGATTCGCTTTTGGGACTGCGTCGCACATGGCTTTGAGCCAATCTGGGCCGACCTCACACGACTCAGCTGGAGAGAGACCTATCCGGATGAAACGTCTATTTGGTCGACATTGATTGCTTCGCCGCGCCGTGCACGCCATGCGAGGTGGACGAAGGTTATCAATGTCGCTCGACAGAACCTGCCCCATGTGTTCCCAGAGCTCCTCCAGTCGAACGAAGTGATGGTCATACCGCCCACCTTGCCTTCACTTCATCCCCATGGGTTGTCAGACGAGGTGCGCAAGCAGCTCAAAAAATATGGGGCAATCATCGACCTTTACCGGAGACCGCAAACGACTGGGGAACCTGTGCATCCTCGACCACAACCAGACACGCCGTTGGGGAGGTTGTGGGCAGCTGTGAGCGCTCGCTCTCCCATAGCGCCTCTCCTGCCTCAGCCCGCCCCGGTCCGAACCATCATTGTCGACAGCCAATTCCCTCAACCCTGCACATATTCGTTCCTTGGAACGACTCGCCCTTACACAATCAAAGCCCTTCGACGCTTCATCAACGAGAATCGCTACCCTTCGATGGATGACGGTACCCGACTCAAATGGCCGACAGATCTGACGAAGGCGCAGAAGCATCAGTTCTGGCTCTGGTTGAACAGTCAATGGGCGACAGCGGACGAAAAGGACGTACACTGGAAGTTGATCTTTGGTGCGATCCCAACTTGCGTTCTTCAATGGCATCATGGTCACGCTACTTCGGATGGATGTCCACACTGTGGGCAACGAGACACCTTCATGCATTTCTTCTTCGAATGTGAACATTCACTTGAGTACTGGAGTCTGGTCTTGCAGCTACTGAGAGTTTCACTCGGTCAGGCAGACGAATTCCAGTCGGGCACAGTTGACTCTCCGCAGATCATGCTTGGTCTTCCTCGCGTGCGTGGCGGAGATCGCAACTCTCGGACCTACATCGTTGTTCGGGTCGTTCTCGCAATCGCTTTCAACAAGCTCTACCTTGCGCGCTGGCATCGGCACAAGGATCAGATTCCTCTACCGACTCCCTACTTGCTTGCTCGCGAGGTCTACTCGCATCTCAAATTCCGACTTCGACGTCTGCCAGACGGCGAGCTTCTGGAACAGTTGATGTGACCTTTCTCGCAAGTTTGTCTTCACATCAGAGTTTTCTTTCTGGACTTCTCCTCTTTTTCCCATCTCTCCCCTTCCTTTCTTCTCCTGTCCCCACAAATCTCTCTCTCTCTCTCTCTCTCTCTCTCTCTTTGCCTATTCTACTACTTAGGAATAGGAAGGGTAGTTGATACTTGCCTCTTGGACCCACATCGTTGGTGGTTCTGTGAAGGTGAGGGCTGCATGGAGCTAGTGGCTTTGACTTTGTAAAAGTCCAACTTCCCTTTTCAAGAAACAGTGATTTTGCGTAGACAAACCGAATATGTGAAATCTAATCAGGCTAGATACAAAAAAAACCTAAGGGTTTATTCCTTAGGTTTTTACGGGGCGTTGTTTGTGTAGGTCTTTTTGTGCAAAAGGTCTGGACCCCGCGCGCGCCTCGACTTTGGCCGTTTTTGGCAGGTCGGACTTTTGTGCGCCAGGCTCACCTGGACTTGCCCAGACCCAGCTTTTAGTCAGCACTCGTGACGTTCGAACGACTGGCGACGAGGAGTCCAAACGTGGGTGCGACGCTGCTCACCGAGTCCGGTCCTGTACTCCGATTTCCAAATTCACCACAAAGACTTTCCGCTTGCTGTCTGACCCATTTCCTCATTCTTTTCACATCGGAGAGATGGGAGAATTGGAGCGTGTCAGTGCTGACGCCAAGTTGTCGCCTCCCGTCGTCGAACTCGGCGAGCCAACGAAAGCTTTCTGAATTGAGATGCCCGAGTACGTACTTCGGCCACCGCGACAGCCAGGTCGCGCTTGACTCTAAAGCATGGCCACTCTCAAATCTGGTACAAGTTGCTCCTTCTCGATATTTTACAGATGCGCAGCTTCGACTCCATTTCACTACTTACTCATGATCGATCTGGCTGCGGATAAAGCTAAATTAGATGTGCCGCCAGCCCTTGAGACAAGCGAGGATGCCCCCACCACTTTGGTGACTAAGACTACTTAAGACAGTGCTCTTTCTCAAAGTGCCTCAGGGCGAGAGGGGCAGCCCAGAATGATCGCATCTGGAGGTGATGCCGCCGGTGATGGCTCAGCTGGCTGCATGCGATCGTCGGGCTGAGTCTCCTTCACGGTGGCTTCACTATTCCCCGTCCGGTTCAGAGACCGACATTCCTATTCTTCCATTCTGCCTACTCTGAACGCAAGGACCATTTCAAGACATCGATCTTGCTTCAAATCCCGCTCTCTCTTTGAAAGCGCTCAGGCTGGCTGAATGCACTGGTGAAGGTTTCTCGGCGCCTTTTCGTCGCCTTCTGGAAACAGCTTTCAGCTGAGTGAGGTAGAGTTGAAGGTGGTGTCGAGTAGCCGTTGCAGCTTTGTCAGAGCGTGCTCTCCTGAGCGACTAAGCTGTAGAGGGAAATACGACAGCTGCAACACTTTGTTGAACAACACTTGGCGCTTTGTGCTAGGGTTGCTCATCACGCGCTTCAAAACTTGGGATGATTGGCAGGGCTCGGACGCTGGAGTTCGATGATTTGATTCCCGAGTCGGCGCTCCGGCGCTCCGAGCTCTTTCGAAAAATCTACGCAAGTGTATGAGACGAGGAGCTTAGAGCACCTGTTGCAGAGTAGGTAGCGCCAGAGCTTTTAGTTTCTACCCTTAGAGTGCGCCCGGCACGGGCCCTTCTACATAAGCCCCCCTGGAGGGGCTTGTAAGTTATCGGCGCGCTTGGCTGAGTTGCCACCCGAGTTTTTGGCCCTGAAAAGCGACCCTCTGCTAGAGCATGGCATGTAATGATGATTTGTGGGATCCACGTGGTCAAGGGATGATCTTTCGGAAATTCGTTAAGATTCGCCAAAGGGCAAGTTGTCAGAAGTGGTATATGTCGAGCTATAGCAGCAAGATTGCACGGAAGTGACGGACCTCAGTTGTCGAGACGCAGGCTCGCGCACGGACCTTCAGCGGCATGAGAACTTGCCTGCCACCACTAGATACAAAAAAAAAACCACTTCCTCTCATCGCAACTGCACCGCGTCCGCCGTCTCCCCTCATGAACGGGCATGCCGGATCAAACTCCGAGGCCGCGAAGGGACCCCCACGTTTATATCTCTCAACTGAGTCCAGGGAGGCTGGCCTGCGATCAGCTTCGAGAACAAGTTCTACAATCAGCAGATTCAACGGCGATCACTCAACCAACTCGACACCCGTACCCGCTCGCCGCTTCATTACTACTCAATGGAAACCTCACTTGCGTTATGAGGATCGACGAGGCCCTACAGAGCTACGCAAGAAATTCGGGCTTCTTCTGATCTAAGAATTCGGCGAGGATTTCAACCCCGGGCCCTCCCAAGTTGAGGCCTTTGCTGGGCTCTTCGCGCTTGGCACAAAGCGCAGTGGGATCCAATATGACGCTGTATTTGTCCAAGCGCCAACAGGCTCGGGCAAGAGCATGACGTTCGAAGCGATGAAATCTGCTTTATGGCAGCCGGGCTGTTACCATAGTTGTCAGTCCTTGAATGCACTGAGCGAACATCAGCCTGTGGGTTGAGTTCTCCGTATCCGCTCGCCGGATCCGTCAGGATCTCCTTCCGTGTTGATCTCTAATGTACTCTGCCATCATTAGGTCTCAAATCTGCGTCAAAGGCAAAAAAAATGCGGTTGCTATATCTGAGAATACTTGGAGCGATGGCAACCTGTACAAGCAGCTGAATGACCCAAATTATGATGTCTCATTCACTCATTGTAGTATGTGCCAGCTCACTGAGCCCTGTTTCACCGCCTCTATTGCCCTGACATCTTCATGAGTTGTATACTTGTATCTCATATTTTCCCCAGTCTCCCGAAATGCACATCAAAATGCAGAATGGGGAAAACCGATTTCGAAGAGCTCGTTTCGAGAACGCTTCACAAGTTGCTCGTTTATGACGAAGCAATCAACATTGCCGAGTGGAGGCCGCAGCGACCGCGCTGGAGCTATGAGCCACGGCTTTCAAGGTTCAAGCCCATTTCTTCCTGTGTATGGCCAGATTTATTGAGCCATTCCTTGATGTTGCCCGATGCCAAGACTTCGGGCGTGGCTGGGGACGTACGTAGTAGTCGGCGGACGTGGCTCGCTTCATCTCCTTAACGATGATCAAGTCGGGTGGTGCATTGATACTACAGAATGTCGTCCACTTTGTTTGACACTATCACACGTTGTGGTGCGAGCTGGATATTATACTCTGTCAAACATCTACTCGGCAATCCAGTCATGGATGTGACTTCGTGCTTCCGGGCCATCCTCGCGTCTTACTTGAACAATGAGAACAAGTATATGTTTGAAACTGGATCATTCATCGTTGCAAAAATTTGATCGATGTATCAGACCTTCTTGGGATGTTGTGAATGGGTTGGAATACTATAAGAGGTATTGGCACAGTGAGATTTCTCGGCGACTCGACGAAACTCAGTGAATAAATCAGTGTCGTGGCATATAATCTGGCGACTTGACGAAGTGTTGCTTCTCCTTAGAGTGCTATTTCGCTTTGAAGAGACTGGAACACATGATGTGCATTTAGATCATGGCGAGGCGAAGAGCGAGGATGTAGACAGGAAGGGAGTTCTGACGCCAGCTTGGAGCTCCAGGGCGATCATTTGAGCGCGCTCGGACCACCTGATCCAGATCGACCGAAACCGCAAACTTTGAGATGCTGTAGTTTCACCCTCACCTTCTGAATGCTCTTGCCAGTTGGTGAATCTCATTTTTTCAGCTATAAGACAAAAGTCGTCCTCGGGTTTTGCCTGAATGTACCGCTTGCCACGTTCCAGCAGACCACCCCAAAATGGCCCAGAAAGTTGGGTGGGCAACTATGCCAGGCGCCCCGATAACTCGTAGGCCACTCCCAGAGGGAGGGCTTCGTTGAGCTTAAAATCGGCCCCAAAACGGGCGATTTCCGAGACGCAAATTTGGCTCCGAGTCAGCTCTTCCGCGTCCTGTCGCACATTTGGCTAATCGCTGATCAGTGAGCTTTCCCGCTGACGCGGACCGCCAACCAAACCTTGGACAACGGCAGGCATGTCAACGGAAGTATACACCATCCTAGACGGTACCACCGCACGGCACTTGACGCTCTCCCTACGCCCGATCACGACTGCAGCATGAGCATCATCAACATCCAGTCAGTTCACCCCTGTTCATGCTTCAACTCGCACACCTTTTGCTCATCTCGATCAAATGGGGCCGTCCGCCCTTGTCGCGCCCCACTTCGCCTCACGTTTTACAACGCGACGCGTCGCGTACTTTGAGCATTTGACTAGAGCTTTCTGATTCGGACCCGCCCGACTGACCCTATCCCTTGACTATTACACTGTAACCTTGCAAAGGGACGTCACTGTACTGGCCAATCCAGCCAACTTCACCGATCCATACCTGTTCCGCATCACTTTCGAATGCATGGCGCCGCTAACAGAAGGTTCGCTTCGTTCGATCGCTCGGAGCCAGATACAGCGGTGGTCCAAAGCTGAACTACGTCCTGACGTGACCTGAATCACTATTGGTCCCAGATCTTGAGTGGAAGTTAATCTACGTCGGCTCGGCCGAGAGCGAGTCGTTCGATCAGGAGTTGGATACGTGCATGGTCGGGCCGGTCCCCGTTGGCGTCAACAGCTTTGAATTCGAGGTTAGTTCGCTCCCCAAGCCCAAGCACGATGGTTAGGCAAGGCCAGCAGCGCATCGTGCTCGATTACGTCCAAGTCTGTGCCGGCGCCATCGACGCTTATGCACACCATTTCTTGCTCCTCATCCCCGCTCACGATGGGCAGGCTGCAGCACCGTCACCTTCGCGAATCCCACCGTCGGACCTCATCGGTGTCACCGTTATCTTGCTAACATGCGCGTACGCTGAACAAGAATTTGTCCGGATCGGCTACTACGTCAACACCGAGTACGGAGATGCAGATCTCAAAGCGCAGTACGACGCTTCTCTCGAGGAAGACGCTCTACAGAAGGGTAATGTGGCACCCGATCCTACCAAGCACGTCGACAAGATGGTCCGAAGTGTTTTGGGCGATAAGCCTCGGGTGACCAAATTCAACATCGTATGGTGCGTTTCTTTTTGGCCCACTCAGTTGTTCTACGGTTCGTGATCTGGCAGGTCGGTCCTGACATTTGTAGCCCACCACATCGCAACCTGATTATAGGGACACGTCCTTGCCGCCCAAGCCTTCTTCATCACTCGGTGGACCAGATGATTCGTGTGCTTCCGTGCCACCCCCTTTTGATCCATACGCTGCCAAAGATTCTCATGTGTAGTTGTGTCTTGACATCCCCAAGACGGTACCAGTAGGGTAGATACGTCATGGTACTCCTCGTGACGTCACCGCAGAGTTGGGCATCCGTCTCTGAAAATCGGCATGCAAAGAAGAATCCACTCATCTTTCAGAGATAGTGCAAAATTGAATCGCTATCACAAGAAATAGCTCTGATCCACAGCATGGCGGGACGGGACGCGTTCAGCCTCTGTTGCAGCTGTGCTCCTGAAGATTCTCACTGACCGAGGCTGCCGACCGATTCGGAATACTCTTGTCTTGATCGGGCACTGTGTGCTCGGAAAAGCGGCATAGTGACACGAAAGAATGAGGTGAGACGGCCCGAATCGTTAAGCGCGATGTTGTCGGGTACGAGCCCGAGGAACGCCGGACGAAAAGCGAACAAGTGGCAGTCAGAGATGGGGCCGACATCAGGATCTAGACCGCTCTACAACACTCGATGCCATTGAAGTCTGGCTTCAACAAGCAAGTGCGCACCTGCTTCGAAAATCTTGAAGCTGTTCTTGTCGATCAGCGCACCCTCGCGTACTTGCATCACACTCGCGACGTTGCCACAACGATAGCAGTAATTGGGGGCTGACCAGACGGTCACAAGGTTATTGTCCGGCGCAAACATGAACTTATACCCTTCCTGAACCAGTTGGTGGGCCCGCGCAATTAAGGTGAGCTGGTTCACATGGTTGAACTTTGACGATGCCAAAAACATAGCAAAATGCGACGTCAGTCTTGGCAATCTGCGAGATTCGCTCGAGTTGCGCAATGTCTCGCCTCGTTGGTGACACGCGCCCCGAACAACCACCCTGCGCCTCGAGGCGATATTGACCATGTTTCCACCTCGTCGGGGTCAGACCACATGAGATCTAGGTAGCGGAGCGCCAGTTAAAGCTTGAGTCAAGGAGGACTAGGTGCTGAGCGAGTCCGATTTCGCGATCGAAAGCTTACCACAGAATGCGCCTTCGTGGGGAATCTCCTGTGCCCGCGCGAGCACCCGTATCTGGTCCAAAGTACGAAGTTCAGGAGAGAGACCGCCGTGCACACATAATATGGATCCGTCAACGACCTGAGACATCCACAAGATTACAGGCACATTTGGTTCAGTCTGAGCGGACCTCACTATGAGATCCATCGAGCGTGCTTACAGCTGCCAGATTCAAGTAGTCGAAGACCGAGCAACACGCCTTCCATACGTTGGCATTGCCATACTTTTGTTGGCACTCGTCTGCATACAACAAGAAACATGTAAGCCTCCCCCGGGTTATATGCCCGGTGACGGAAAGAAGGCGAGCCAAAGAACCATAGAAGCCATAAACTTGTGTGATTTGCCGGGACTCGTGGTTGCCCCTGAGTAACGTCACGCGGTCCGGGTACCTGCCAAAAAATGAAGTCATCAGCCTTCAGTAACACCGATCCCGGATCACCAGTCGTGAACGGGATCCAGAAGAGCGACTTACTTGGCCTTCAAGGTTAGTAGCAACGAGAGCGTCTCGAGGCTGTAGTACCCTCGGTCAACAAAATCCCCCTGCTCAGGCGTACCAGGGATTATGACCGCATGCGAACAAGCGCGGAAGGAATGTCAGACGTTTGAGGTGGCTTATGAACAAACGACGAAGTGGGATACCCTAACCATGAAGATGTATGATGTCGACGGACAGTCCCCTCCAACGCGGAGTAGCTCGAGCAAGTCCCACAGCTGTCCATGTATGTCGCCGCAGACAGTCACGGGGGAGGATACAGGCTGAACATTCGACTCCTCCATCAGCAGCGCGCGCACGATGTGGCACAGCTGCTTCATGACGGATTCGGGAAGATGACGGCACTGGCGCAGCTGGGAGATGTACAGGTCGGGATTGAAATCGCGCTGCAGCCTCAGGTGTCAAACTTTTTAAGTATTCTGGTGTAATTTACGGCGGCAGAGCGAAAGGGGGGGGGAGCGGGACGGCGGGACGGAAGGCTCACCATGACGAATGATCACACGAATGCGAGCCCGACACGCTAAGACGACCTTCCAATATGATCAAGCTGTCGATTAAACGCAAAGTCCCTGGCAGAGCTCAAGCAGAGCTGATTGACGATCGCTTGAGTGGCCGCTGCGGCCGATCCACCGTCTCCACGGTCTTGATACGCCCTGCAGCTGCTGGTTGCGCGCTATACCCAATCTGTGCTAGGGATGAAAAGCTACGTTGACCGTTCGAGACGAACGAGCCGTGCAGGTTGTGGAGAAGGACGGGGTGCAGATCCGAGTCGCTTGTCTTGGTCCGGATCGGGTGGTTGGTCGTGGTCAGAGTGTTGAGATCGTTGAAAGCAGCGCAACCCTCAATTGCAAGCGGTGACTAGCCGGCCAGCCAGGTCCAGCCTGCAGCTGCGCATCAGCGCGCCAGCGCGCCAGCGAGGGCGTGAGCGCTTGAGTCGGGCCTGCAGCACTGCAGCTCGTGCCCCACCCCACCAGTCGTGAGGCGCGTGAGGCCTGAGGCCTCTTTGGACCTTTTCAACTGAAGCTCTGACGTTCCGACGGCCATCCAAGTCATGGCCATTGGCCGCACGAAGGTCCGGATCGGTCGAATCTTATTCATATATATCAAACCTTTGACTCGTCAGCGAACTCCGTTCACCTCTTGTCATCAAGTCCAGTACTCGGACTCGGGAGTTATCGAGGGCTAAGGGCTTCTTTTAACGGGAAGACGCAGTCGACTGATCACGCGATCACGTGACAAGGTGAGCACCTCACCAGCCTCCGAAAGCGCTTCAGGTTCTCCGTTCACACGTTCACATCGCACAGCTATTTGCAAAATGCCGAACGCGCCTCGACAACCTTTCTGCTTCGTGGAAGAAGTTTCGATAGAACGTTCTGATGGCTCGGGGTTAATCGACTACCATTCATCGCGACCTCGGGCTTTCAGGTACGTACCGCTACCATCGACCGACCTGCAGGGAGGCTCACAATTGCAAAATCAACTGCATGCACTGCACGCGGCGCCGGCTTGCAAGACAGATTATTGATGGCCAAACCGAGAATCAGCACGTGGTAATGACTGTAACAGCTAACTTGTAAGATACACATATGAATATTCAGGATTCCCGGCCACTTGCTGTGCACTAGTAACCATCTTTACTGTTCGCAGCTAGTTCTTGGTGAATCGAAAGCAAAATGGCAATCTCAATGATGCTGACGTCGCCGCGCCCTGCTGGCCGCTGCTGGCAGCTGTGGGAAGGGCAGTATGGGCCGCATTTTGGGTTTTTATTACGAACTCACACACACATACGCGACTCGCTTGATCTAAACCCGACGCTCTTTCGAGGCCCCGATGGCGAGGTAATGACTCCGTCCTCGTTTGTGAACGCGTCCAAACGCTACCACGCTTTTGTCTACCCTCCCATCGTCCCCGAAGGCCATCAGAAGATCTTCTCTCTTCTCGAGCAACGCTTGAACTCATGGTGGAAGGCTTTGCGAAAGGTTCGCAGGGTTCACTCGGATGCCGAAGACGCCGCCCACTTCCTCTCCCTGGGATCCCTCCATCCAGGTGCACAACTTGCGTCCCCAGTCCACGCCCAACTCAACAATCGGTCTACTTTCTGCGTGATGTGCCTCTCGGAAGCAACCGAGTCTCTGGCACACCTTGCAGTCGGCTGCCCGTTCGCCCGCCGTCTCTGGGGTGCTCTTTCCCCGGCCCCACACCCGACCTTTCTTGACTTCGTATGTCCGGTCGTCTCTCGCTCGGAGCGTCGACTGGTCGAGCTACGTATTCTCTTCTTCCATTCGATCTGGAAGCTCTCTCGCCGCCGCCGATTCTCGTCAGATCCTTTGGAGCCGATCACCGAAACGGCTTTCGAGGATCTTCGGGCGTCCATTCAGGAGTCCAAGGGTCGCCTTGTGTCTCTTTGATACCACCCAAGGGGGTTTTAGTGGGTATGGTCGATTCTGATGCAGGGTCGATGAGTCCTACACTATTGGCCTAGCCAGTGTGCTTCAAGCATTTCCTCCGACTTTTCCGAAGATTTTTAGGTACTAAGATAATTGTGCTGTTATTAAAATCTATTAAATGAAATAAAAAAGATGCGCGCGAGCTCGTTCACACGCACGCGCGAACTTGAACACACGCACGCGAACTTTGAGAGCTTGAACACACACACCTCTCACACTCGCGCACAGGCGCGCACCGCACTTCACCTATGCAGCGCGTATGTATTCTGACTTAATCCATTCCCCAAGTTTGTACGATATTATCCGACTTTGCGCTCTTCGATCAGAGATGGTGCGAGTATGGTCGTCACAACGACTATCATTGCTACAATGCCATCAGAAGGTGTGCCCGTGCAGAGCGCTCTCAGAGCTTCGCTCTAGGTAAGATAAATAGATACCTATCTCTGCACGGACCTCCTATATCTATCTGTCATCTATCTATAGCGGCATAGATGATAGATAGATAGATGAGCTCAGGTGCTAACTCGCAGATATCTAAACAATCTATCAGCGAACAGAGGCTGGGGAGACAGGATGTACATGATTAGACGTGTGCATGTGTATCCGCTTTTGGGTGGCGGACCGAGGACCCGCGAAGCCGACAAGTTGGCCTTCCCGAAGCCACTCGGAGAGCTTGGCCGCGGTCAGCTCCGGGTCCAGAGGCCGCTCTGCGGTCGGGTCCGGTCTCGGAAGCAATCTAAACATCCAGAGCGTGTATACGATGTAAGTGTCATACATCACCGTCGAAACGACATTGTGACAGATCTGAAGGCCGGTAACTCGCGAGTCGCGATCGTCGGAGCTTGAGGACTCGGAGGCGGAGACTTCAGACAGCAGTGAGGACCTCCTGGCTTAGCACCAGGTGTTTTCGCAACAAATCAACCACTCTGGCCTTTACTTATTCGTGATTTTTCAAGCCTACCTTCGACTCATCCACGGAAAAAACATACCCTTTTTCGTAGTCTCTCTCGCTCTTTTTGGTCTGTCATCTTGTGGCTACCTTTTCTTCTTCTTCTTCTTCCTCCGGCAGTCGAAACTGGTGGTGCAGGCCTTGGCTTCGGAGAACGAGTAAGGAAAACGAAGGGGGTCTGCAATTTCTAAATACTCATATCTATGCTTCCTAGATGGATACGTTCACGTAGATATTATATATCTAGAGAGATATCTTCATGGTAGTTAACTATGCAGATATCTGCCAGATATCTACATCTTTCATCTATCTGACCTACTGTAGTTGACAGATAGATAGATAGAGGGGAAAATGGTGATTTTACAGATAGATAATAGATATCTACGTCCATATCTTACCTAGAGCGAAGCCCTGGCGCTATCGCCTGCGCTTGGTGAGCTCGTGCGAGGTAGCTGCGAACCTCCCTTGTCCTTACCACTGCAGGCTTTAACATTCTGCGTGAGTGCCGATTTAAAACACAAGACTCTCTCATTCACTGAGGCTTGCGGAGCACCTCCCGTTATTGACATCGCTGACGCCATATCTCACAGGACTACGTCGAAGCCGACCGATGTGACATCTCAACTATGTGCAGGCCGGGCCTCTGCCCATAAGGCCTTTGCGCATTAGGAGGTTATGGAAGCCCCTGGAATTTGGGACCGAGGAGATATAGCTCGCGCGCGCCTGGAACCTCTTGGCTTCCGCCAGGTCACTGACCCGAGGTTCTAGACGTGAATTACTACCATTTGATCCTGTCTATCGTTTCTGGAGCACGGCTGCACGCAGTGCTTCCACTATGCATGCCTTGGCGCCCCTTTCCCGTGCGTGTTTCAACTTCAGCCTGAGCATGCTACCATTCTGGTGCGCACTTGCATTTTTTGAAGTACTACTACACCTGACTTGGTGCGAACTGAGTTAGACAAGCATCGCGAAGCGCCGACACTATTCGTTTGAGGTCTGTGGCAACACGTCTGCACTTACTATAATGTACACAAAACGGTACTATAGAAGTAGACAGCTTTAGCCAGGGTATTTACTAATGAGTCCGTCTCCCCATTGGGGCTTGATTTGGTGTGTCATTCACGAACTTGGGGCAACATACGAGAGATTTGTTGTGCCAGTAACGAGGTTTCGTGCGTGTGTTTCATGGTCGAGTGGGGTGTGAAAGCGGGGCTCAGGAGTGTCAGAGCGCGGAGTAGTGTGTGAAATCGAGGTTGGTGCGTGTAACAGAGAGCGGTGCGGGGTATAAAAAAACGCAAAACAAAAAACACAAAAATAATCATCATTTTTCGGTGTGTGTACTCAAAGATCGGTTGAGAGTACAAGTACCTTTTGGTGTGCGTTTAAACACTTTGGGGTGACAGAAACAAGCGTGCGGGTGAGCGACAAGCAATCTGGGGTGTGTTATGAGCTCGCCGGGTGTGCTTCTGAAGTGCCAATAGGGGCTCAAAATAGGTCGAAAACAAGCTAAAAACGGGGTGGAGTGTACAAATGCTACTTCGCATGTCAGTTATGGCAGATGGGGTGTGTATTTCATGCCGCAAGGTGTGCAACAAAGGATTTGGTGAGTGTGAGATGTCGTTTGGTGAGTGTTACGAAGTGGTCTCGTGCGCGTGTGATTGCGCTGGGAGTGTGTTTTTGAATATTCGCCCCAAGGGCGGCCCATAGGGCAGAGGCACCACGCGCTGAGCTCTGCAGCCTGCAGGCTGAGCGCTGAGCGCTGGACCTCGGTGGCAGTTCTGAAGGACTTCTCGAGGCTCGATATTCAAAATCGACTCTCTTTCGAACCTCTGGCCTTACACCACTCGTCGGACGCACATTACTGCCTTCGGAACCCAGAATCAACGCTACTCAGCTCATTACCACATCCTTGACACGGATTCGTCCACGTGCAGGCTACTCCCCCTGCAAAGCTCCTAGGTGACACGGTCGCGGCTCGGCCGTGTCGAGCCCCTTGGCAGAGTCATCGCCGATCATTCGGCTACGCCTACCCTATGCCTACCCGCGGCCATGATGCCAGAGGCTGAACGAGCTCTGCCGATTTGGGGGCCGTGCTCTTGGTTTGAGCTCCATCGGGTGGACGAGAAGTCCCGATCGAGCACTCGCCCTTGACCGAAATCCGCGATGCCGGCCCACCTTGATGACACGTTGTGAAGTTGCAGGTCATGGTTTCCCGTTGCTTACATTCGGCGGCGTCAAACTTGTATGGCACAAATCTACTAGGCGCAGAATCTCGTCGCCTCAAGCTCAAATGCAACGGCGTGTCATGGCCATGCAGGAGCTGTGTCAAACGTGGCTTCAAGGATCTGTGTCCGAACGGTACGCTCGCTCCCGGCGGATGCAAACTCAAGACGATCGAGGAACGCAATACCTTGCGCAGAAGGACCGATCTGGTCTGAATGTATACCTCCCCCGATACCAGGACTCAAGCGGACGCCTGGTACCTCTGCGGGGCAGTTGATGGAGGACGAAGTTGAGGACAAGGAGTCGAACACCGCCGAACTTGGTTATGTCCTGCGTAGATTCGCTTCATACTCGCCACTTCGACACCCGCAAGCCAACCAAGCCAGCTTATAAGCTATGACGAGGTGGAGGCTTACTGGTTTGGTCACCAGTCCTATCAGCTTATCAAACTGGCTTGGTTGCACCTTTCTATCACTCTACTGCGCGTCGACGTAGGCGTGAATGGCGGAAGCGTTCTCGCCCACGCTGCCATCCATGCCGAGGTCGCTATGCTCGATCAAGATCTGCATATTATGTACCAAACCTCACCGCAATCGACGCGTTGCTCTGCCTCATCTGCCGACGCATTCGCCCTATCACTGTCTCAAATACCCCTCAAAGTTGCCAAACCTTCAACCCCGCGACCGCAACTACCATAGTCGCGCCACACCATCTCAAAACTGCGATGGAGCTTCATACATTGGCCATGTTATTTGCAGGAAGCATGTTGTGTGAGTGCAAGACCTTCGATACGTCTCTCGGCTCTCTCGGTTCTGAAACCCTTTGAATCGGTTCCATGGTATCATACATATTTTACAAAGCACCGTTTGCCCAAGCTCTAATCGACTACCCTGATGAGCCACTCGAAGCTCCTTCGTCTGCGCGGTATCGGCAGTATTCTTAGAAGTTGGCGTTATGTCACACAGATCGGCAGGAGCTGGCGCGAACTTGGCGCCGTGCTCGCTCCAAGGCGGTGGTATATACATTTTCACGTGGGTGTACATCGAGCCACAGTGCCGGTCGGTAACGTCTTGAGCTGCCGGGTGTCATCCTTCCGGGACAGACAACCGTCGCAACGGTCGTTCAATCAGGTCTGGTCATCAAATGTCCCCAGTCTATGCTCATGCAGCACGGCTCGACCAAATCACTATTGCCATCGACATTTTCGAGGCAGCGGCGGTGACGGGCGCTCCGGTCCCGGTCGCGATGTTGCTCCTCGGGCGAAATCGCTGCGCACCGATGCGCTCCGGGCAATACACTCAACAAGACGAGCTCCCGCGTCTATCGCAAATCTGGCGATTTAGTCGCTGCACCAAAAGGAAGGAACCTCCCAGAGGTACGCGTCGAATCTCTCCAAGGACAGCGTCTCTTCGGGCGTCAAATGATTCTTGGATTGCCTCGCCATCAAAAAGCTAGCAAATCTGGATATACTTGGCGCTGCGACTCAACTTTCGAGGAAGCAGCGCCACTCGTCCGTGAACTCAGAATCTAGTCCTTTGCCGCACACACGTGCCGCCGCCCCGGCCCGTGGGCACTGCCGAGGCCATCGCGCGCCAGGGTCCTTGAAGCCGCTCGAGCTCTACCCCCGCAATCATTATCACCTATAGAGGCTATTCTTCTGGCACCTGCAACCCGACCGTTAGACGCGGGGTTCTTGGCCCCCAAGAGTAGTGACCGCTTTTCGACACGCTCAGACATTGTTTCCGGTGTCCGAAGCCGTACAAGATGTATTCTTCTCTCATGTAGACTCATCTTACGGGAACCATGCTCAGCTCTACTCAAACGCGGCTTCCTCGGTCGATTACGTTGGTGCGCAGACGTCATTCGCTTCGTTTCAGGCCGACTTCGACTATGGTGGATCGCGCAGTCATTACGATGGAACAAACGACGTTCCGTATGGCCCACGTTACCAGGCCGAATCGGAAGTAAGCCCCTGGATGGGGTAAAAGGCTGTTCCTACGTCTAGCGGGAATGACACGGTTACATTTCCTTCGGACGGTTTGCGCAACGCCAATCATGCTGCAATGGTGAAAGCCATGCGCATGAGGGGGGCGGAGATCAGTCGCAGTCTCGCAAGACCTCATGCCGGGCAGCATTCGTTGATTACATAATGCATAATGAGGCACAAGCGCCGCCGAGCGATCAGATGGGGGTGCCAAGATTGAACCCATCCATCGGATTCGAGGGACCCTGGTCGTTGTGTAAGGCTAGGCCCCCAGCCCCGGCAAATCCAAAAAGACCTTGCTCTAACCATGTACGCTCACTGCACAGGGAACGGCTTGCTTCACACTTCGGACCGAAACTTACGTCACTAGGAGAGGCGTGAAGGCTTGAGAGCTTCACCAGAGGCGCAGTGCGGGGATGATCGGGAGGGGATGTGGCCAACGAATGCATTGATGCGTTTGCTAGCGAGCCGATAGTGTATTGAGCGATTAGTGTATGCAAAGAGAAGAAGGTTGAATTGCCAGAGCGCTCTGCATCGTGTATCTATCTCTGTGAGCTTTCTTCCGGTTGGTCACCTATTGCAAGCTTCGACATGGGCAGATCCATAGCTGTGACATCGATGAGTTTGTATCCTGCGCCTGCGCTGGCACCCGAAGGAATCGTCGTCGCCGCTTTTGGCGACGTCATCACCGCCGCGGAGGATGACTCCATCTCCGTGCTCCTTGGCGGTGAGGTCTTGGGCGATCCGAGTGTCGGCGTTGTCGAAGCCGAAGAAGAGCTTTCGCGCGGGTGTGTCGTCGAATCGAAATTGTGGTTCAAAATCGTCGAAGGGGTCGCAAAGCTGACGGGCACCAAATCAGGGGGGCTCCCAGGTGCTTGCGGTGTGGCGGCGATCGTCAAAGAATTGCGCTTTGCCGCGGGCGAAGGAGCGTGGACGACGTTGAGCTCTCTCAGAGGCGTCGGAGGGGACGTAGTTAAGCTCGGAATCAACCGGGGTACCTTGTTTGTGATCGCCGCATGACCTCGGCTATGTGGTAAAGAGTCGCCGGTATCGACCTCGTTTGAGATAGGGGTTGGCAGGGTGACTTGAATCTCACCGAACAAGATGGACTCGCGACCATCCGGCCCGAATCGAACATGGGACACGCTGCGCCCTCTCTGCCTTGGCCTGCTGGCCGGTTCCCATTCATCGGCTGGAGCAGGGAGCAAAGGCGGGAGCCCATTTAGTATTCTGCCCCTTGTCAACCCCGATCCTGGCCCCTCGTGACCGGCCGCTGCGGCTTGAACGAGAGGGGACGCGGAGCCATTATCACCAACGTCATCATACGTGGTCATAGGTTGGGAAGGAGTGACTCCCGTGAACGAAGACGAGGAGATCGGATACTCGTAGCCAGGACTGCCCCAGGCCAAAGCGTGCGATCCATGGGATCTCGGGCCGGTCCCATTGCCCTCGGTTGCGGTTCCTGCTGAAGACGAGCTTGGGCCCGACGTCGACAACGCAGAGGGCGGGAAGGTTCCGAAGGTGATCGAGTTTTCGAGTGCGATTTGTTCCCGATCTTCTTCGGGAAAAATGGGTCCTGGGTGAGGCCTCGTGCCGATTGGATAAGTATAGGTCCATGTTGGCGGAATAGCAGGGTACCCTCCGGCGTAATATGGAGCTGGCAGCGCCGGGGCACGGGAGCGCGACGGCGAGGTGAATCGTGGTCCGACGTGCGAAGAAGTGCCGCTGTGAGCCGACAAGCTCGCCCGCCCGCCTTTGCTGTAGCCTCTTCCTCCGAATGTGGCGGAATGGTACATTGCTGATGCGCTCAAGTCTGGACTAGACGGTGCCGTCATCGCCGATCGGTGCTCGGGGCCTAGCGATGAGCTTTCCTTGGGTTGGTTTTGGAAGAATCGATGCAAATCATAGACCCCTTTGGGCGGCTTCGACGCGGATGCTGAACCATCCCATGACATTCTCCTCTCAATAGTTGCCTCCTCTGCTCCAATCAGCGTCGACGACGTCGGCCGTAAAGACTGGCGCTGCGGGCCGTTCACAGTTGCTGGTTGTAAAGTTGAATGACTCGAAAGCCCTCTTGGTATTGTCCCGCTTGCCATCGCTTGCCCGGACGGTTTGCCCCAGGGACTCGGCTGCGCGGCGGCAGGTAGACCCAGAATGGGGGACGTTGGAGCCGAGTCGTCGATGAGGGCACTTCCGTTGATGCTGCAGTCGTATTCGTGATTGTTGGCCGACGCACTCAGCCCACCGTTCGTCGCGAACCATATCCTGAAATCGCTCATCGGGGGCATGGGAGGCACGGCCGGTGCAGGCGCCCCGAAATAGCCCGGTTGAGGTGCCATGCTGGATCCAAAAGGCGTGGGAACGATACGAGGTGATGGGGCCGAGCGTCGCCGCCCCGAACCTCTAGTCTCGCTCGGAGGCTGGATCACGAGCGAGTCCTCTCGCTCTTCGCAGAGGTCATTGATCACGGCCGTGATTCGGTCCGTTGCTCGTGAAGGGGCAATAATTCGATAAGCTCGCATGAACTCGCCACGAATCTAATGGGTGGAACGACACAGAAACTCAATTATGAACGCGGCGAATCGGGTTGGTGAATGCATCTTACGGTGTATAGTCCATCCTTGGTGACTGTACGAGCCACGTTGTAGTTGAGTTGGAAAGGGTCCTGACTCACAAGCGAGGTGAGCAACATCCTCAAGGGCGGACCACACCAGAAATCGAGAATGGCTTACTTCGATACACAGTTTGTGCAGATCCCGCACAATGACATCGGGATCATATTCGACCTATTGACGTATCGGATCGAGTCCTAAGCATTTGCCATTGATCTAGCGGTTGATAATGTTTCCGCCCCACTCACATCAGTATTCCATCCCTTGGCTTCCTTGGTCAATATGCCATATTCGCTCCTGAAGGACAAGACGTGGTGGTGATACATGAAATCCTTGGCGTAGTATCTGAAGAAGTCGATCAAGAGCTCGCCCACGGTCTCGACGTTCGCGGTTTGCCATACGCGCGGTAGGGACTCGAGATCATCAAAGAAGTAGACGTCGTGGCCCTGAAATTGACGCTCTTCGGCGGAAATCGATCTCGGTGGGGGCAAGCGTTGCAGATTCCTGCCACAGAAAAGGCATCGTACCGAAAGTCATTTAGACAAGTCAGGCCAACGGAGGCAAATTAGAATACGCAAGCTTGGGGAAATAGCGCAGCATTGATCACTCACGGGAGGACTGGCGGCGATTTGACGTGGGTGAGGAAGTGGATGACCAGCAAAACGTAGCCATAAGAGCTCAGGGTCCCCCGGTAGGGGTTATTGATCTTTCTTCGCTTAGTCCACACCTTGACTGCAGAAGCATTCACTGTCAGGGATGGGTGTCGGGCTGGCCGTGGCAAGGAAAGTCGCATGTTCGCGCGCCCGTCCCACACGCAGCAGGTGTAGGCCAAACTCACGAAACAATACGATCGTGCGTAACCGCGGGTCGATCATGGCGTACGTCAAGAGCAGTCGCGTGTTCTCCAATGCGAGTCGATTCTCAAAGCCAATATCACAGGCCATGCCAAAGGGCAACGTTGAAGAGGGCGGTATCGTCAGTTTAATGATGGGTATCCGAGCGCGCGGCAACATCTTGACCTGAAAGTTTGTCTCTGCGTATGGCGCGCCTCGAGCACACAAGTCAATAGGGGTTGTGACTAGGGTCGACGAGAGCCAGCACAGTGTTCGATTAGCGATTCGACGCACCTTTCTCTATCCGAGTGCCCAGCGTTTCGACCAGTTCTGCCGCGTTCCTCACAGGCGCGTCAGGAGCCAAGACACAGCACAGGTCCATGTCTGTTGTGGGGATGTAGAGAACGGGGTTTTCGTTTTCGTTTTGAATCCGAATGGCGGTCGAGGTGCAGATTCCGGGTATCGCGGTTCGAGGTCGAGGCCGAGGCCGGGTTGGATTCGGGGTACAATAGATGATGAGGGATCAGGGAAGTGATGACATGAGCTCCTGACCCCTAATTCCAACCGTCGAGAGGCTCCTCGTCTCGCCGAGTAACTGACCCGAGTTCTTGAGCGCAAAGCCATTGGCCATGGATCTGATAGGGGCATAGATGGGGGTGATCGGGATTCGAAGTGAGCACTCGAGGCGTTGCCTAGAATGCATGCGGCTCGTCGTGCGATGCTGACGCCGATGGCGATGGCAGTGCGCATGCGGTTTCGACGCGAAGAACCGGTGCCATGTCGAAGCACAGCGCAGCGCAGCACTGCAATGACTGTGACTCACCCAAACGGCAACAGCTTGGCGCCATGCGAGACCTCGTCGGCAAGCTTCTCGAGGTAGATCCTCGCCTGCTCCTTGGCGTCGTACTCGTCGGGCATGGGGACGACCGACGGCACGAGCGTGTGCTCGAGATAGTGCGCGAGCTCGGGCGCCAGCACGTACGAGGTCGGGGCGTGGTGCTGTGGATGGTGATGGTGGTGATGATGAGGGTGGTGATGCTGGTGTTGTTGCTGTTGCTGCTGTTGTTGTTGCTGAGGATGGTGGTGGTGGCGATGGTGATGGTGAAGTTGTGAGTTGTGTAGAGTCGGCTGCGGCTGCTGCTGTTGTTTTTGCTGCGACGGTGGTGTTGGTGCTGGTGGTGCTGGTGCAACGTGGTGAGCGGGGCCGTGGTGGTGCTGCTGCTGCGTCTGCTGGTTCGACGGAGCGCCTCGCGTCAATGACCTCGTCGGATGTTGAACCGGTTCAGTCGTCACGGCCACTGCTGCTGCGGCTGCTGCCCTGAAGGACGACGTCGACGCAACTGGGGCTGTCGTCAACATCGTTGATGTCGAAGACGATGAAGATGATGATGACGGCGACGACGACGACGACGATGATGACGGCGACGACGACACACTGACGCCGACCATGGCCTGAGCACCCCTCGCCTCCCCACTTGAGCCCGTGTCGGTTCCACTGGCAGTACCCGTACCCGTACCAGCACCGGTCGTCGAGTTTGCTTGGACCATCTGGCACTCTGGTCGATCGTCGATCGAGAGTGTCGTCGTACTGATTTTCACGGCGCACCCGACACGCACACGCACACGCACACGCACTTGCACTCGCACTCGCACTCGTGTTAGTGGTGGTGACCGGTCAGAGGCCTGAGGCAGAACCCACCAAAGGCCAGCGAACGCGGGCGAGGGTGAAGGCGAGCGAGCACTCTGCACAGCTCTGCTAGGGGACAGCTCTGGGCCAAGAGCGGCCAAGAGCTCAGGCGCTCAGGCCTCTCTCCCTGACTGGCCAGGGGCAGCCTTGCGACTCACCAGCCCAAGATAGACTCAAGCTGGAAACGATTTACGCCTTGAACGGTTTTCCTAGAAACGCACGGATCGGTAAGCTGTGCTCGTCAAGAGCGGTCGAGATAGCGAGGCACCAAGTTTCGTGTTCTCGGGTTTCGCCCACATGCCAACAACCTCACAAGTGCACAAATTTTGCTTTCGTGTTTGTTAATGCGTGCCTACGGATGATGGCCCCCACCTGCTCTCGAGAGGTCCAAAAAGGCCGCCTCAATGCAATTCTTCACCTCTCTGTAGCTGACGATCAGGCAGCTCTGCTCGTCCCTCGAGACGAGCAACAGCTTCTCGTCGACCCCGGCGTCGAGCTTATTGAGCGCGGTGAGCACGTGCGAGAGATCCGTCACGGGCCGCCCTTGGTCGTCAACCTGGTGGAATACGTAGTCGCGGAACAGTTTGATGATGTATCGATCCCCCGTTTCGGCCCACCTCGGGTCGTGGTCGAATTCGGGTCGCTCGTTGATGAAGCTAAACTTGGTCAAGAGGCGCACCAGACGGCCGTTCTCGACCTCCCGCAGCAACTCGGATTCAAGCGTGTCCTCGGCGACGAGCGACGAGTTGAGCTCGTCCATCACCCTTGTCCCCATGAGTGCGACAACCTCTTCGATCGTCTTCCTCGGCCCAGGCTTGCTCAGCAGGTACAGCACGGTGTTCTTGAGGTCGGGCGAGTAGACCCGAGCAATGTGGTCGACCGATTTGGGCAGATTGTGCACGGCCGCGGGTGAACCGCAAGCAAGGGTGATGATCAACTTGCCAAACGAGAGTAAGTCCTCTTGTTGCTGTTGTGCCAGGTTGTTGCCCCCGTCAAAGTGGAGCACGTCCAACACGCCACAGCCTGCCAGCCGAACTCGGTTCTTACCCGTCACGAGGAGCCGGTTGACTTCGAGCGTTCGAGCGGCAAGACCGTTACTGTGAGCGAACTTGAGCACACTCCCGATCTGTACGATATAGCTCCATAGCACGCGCTCGGCGAGACCGATCCCTCCCCCACCACCACCGCCTCCCCCACTGCCACCCGTGGACGCCGAATTGACCAGCCCGGCCCCTCGCCCGCGGTACAGGGGAGCACTGGAATGTGACAGATGAGCGTGATGGTGGTTGTGCTGGTGGATATTGTGGTTAGGGGTAGCCCAGGGATTCGGCGGCAACGTCGACAGCGGCGAGAGATGCGATTCCCAGATAGTTTGAGATGTCGGATAATAGTCGTAAACGAAGATGATAGCTGTCAGCGAGTCCAAAGCGGACCATCAAGTAAGATCAGCATATTCGTCTTGAGAGGCCATATCTCCCCTTGGAACGAATGTTAAGCGCACATTGATCGCCAAAAGCTCGTGTAGTGAACGCTTCCCGCACCGACACAAGACCTGGATGCGTTAGCCGTGTCCATTTCTCGACCATTGTGATGGCCGCTTCATGATGTAGTCGGTACCCTGACACAAGACCAACCTGTTCATTCATAGCACTAGAAGAGTTTTCAATCCCCCCGTGGCGCCATAAACTCACCTTCAATCCTTCTTAGTGCATACGCTTTCCCGTCGCTCTCCTTCCATGCTTTGTAGATCCAGCTCCGGAACCCGTTCCACCCGCTCTGTCCCTCTGCACCACCCCCGCCCGCACCACTTTGAGTCATCCCTTTGTCCAGAGGGTACAGGCCGATGTACCCCCCGACCTCTTCGGGTAGTTTGAGATCGACGGTCGGGGTCGCGTGGGTCGCTTCCAATTTCGACGTCAGTGCGATGTGGAGCGACGGCGGGAGGAAGAAGGATGGGAACTGCTGGGATTGTTGATGGGTCGAAGACGAGGGAAGAGGGTGGTAGAGGTGGTATTGCAGCTGCACGAGGCGACGAAAGGCGGTATGTAATATGGACTAGCTTCAGCGGATCTGCTGCACTCGAGTGAGGTGGGGCTCGGAATCAAAATCGAGGATGCTCACCGGCTGCCGAACGAAAGAAGGCATCGCAGACTGATGAGGAACATAAAAGGCGTCTTGCGAGCCTGCGGGACCGACGTGACCGCCATAGTCGTACATCGCCTGTTGAGGATCCGAGCCATGCGATGGCCCCGCTCCGACTGCTCCCCCACCGAACATCGCCGAAGGGCCGCCAGGGCCGGCTCGATTGTAGTCTCCGAGGCCATTCTGTACGCCGGGACGGGCAGCAACGAAAGATGATCGATCAGAGTCATACATCTCCCCACACAGAAAACGCAGGGCTTGCTAGCGTACCATGTCCATTGACTGGGCGAAGTAGTCAGCCAGATGATGGTCGCTGGACTGCGTGGGTGTGTGCACCACCGAATGCATGCCCACCACGTGAGGCGACTCGACGTGATGGTTGTGCGCTGTGGGACCAACCATGCCACTGCCATTGCCGCTCCCCCTACTATGGTTGTTGTTGCCCAAGTGCCCAACCGGAGTTTCATTTTGCAGATGATGGCGTTGAGCGGCTGGGGTAAAGTAAGGAGCATCTTCGGACAGCGCCGGTCTGCGCATGGAAAGAGAAGCAAGCGGCGGTGTGAGATCCGCGCCAGACCCACCGACATGAAGCCTGAAGAATGCATGTTGTCAACTGACGTTGTGGGCCTCTTGCCGGGAACGAACTCCTGAGCTCCTGCATTCGGTGCGAGGCTTTGTTGGCCGGTCGCCGGCTCATTGCCTTGGCCACCGCTCGCAGAACCTGCAGCACCCGGGACGAAGATGGCCGCCTTGGCCACGGAATCAACCGACAATGGCGTTGACCTGTATGAGTTTGATGGGCAGGGGACGTTGGCACGACGGTGTCAGCAGCGGGGATTTCTAGAAGTGCTCCGACTCCGATCGAGGCGGCTGCGCTGCATCGGGCGAGGCAACCCCGGGGATGAAGCGCTGCTAAGAAAGTGAGGCGGACTGACTGTGTCGCTGTCATACCACGATACGGTGCATGATCCTTGATCAGCTTGGGCGAGTACGGAAGCCAGTTAAAAAGGGAGCACGGTTGAGCGACCTACGCTTCGAAGGCGACGGCGGCGCGGTGACCGAAGTTGGGGTCGCCGTCCCCGCTGCAGATGGCGGTGCGACAATCCGGATGGGTGCCATCTGGACCTGAGATCCGATTCAAACTCGGTAAGCGAGGGAGTCGCCTCTGTGTAGAGTGGGCAAGGAAACGGGCGAATAGCCAGGGACCAGCTGCCAAAGCGCGTGGAGGGGGAGGTTCTGGTGGGGTGGGGCTGACCCGGCTGCTGTCGTTCGAGTCTGTCCTATACACACTGCATGCAGTGGCCGCGCGAAACTTGAACGGATGCAGTAGAGCACTCACTACATCTATATGGGTTCCGTAGGTATTGCCTACAGGGCCAGGTGGTAGCGAACTTGTCCACTAATTATGGTAGGCATCGGTTTATGAAGGCTGCCCCACGGCATTCATCAGGCACAGTCCGTCCATCCATCCGTATACGCGTGCCCTATAGTGACGGCCCGACGCGTGCCATACGGCATCCGTAAGAAAATCCTTCCGGATACGGTGAGGCGGATCCCCTACGGCGGCCGTCAGGAAGGCTTACATGAGTACTACATAGACTCGATCCATAATATGTGATCCAGACGTTTTCGAGACGTTTTCGAGACGTTTTCCATACGGGCTCGATGCGCTTGCCGCACTGTCGCCTTAGGCGCCGTGTAGGCCAAAAGTCGGCTTCCTAGTCTCATAGCCTGCGCTGTTGATACGGAACATACCGATGCACAGAAGAGAGTACCGCTGTCGCATGAGGATCGACTCATCGCTCTGACAGACACGGCTCTGGCTTGGGAAGGTTTCGGAATTAGTAGTTGTGTTGGTGTTGATTCCAGTAGCCGCTGTGCGCCCGGTCCTCAGGCCTTTGGGCGGCTAGGAGCCAAACGTTTCGCCGAGGCGGGCGTTCCATGCCGCCAGCCGAAGCAGGTCATGCGGGGCCACTTCGGCTGGCCTGGGTTTCTGCCTTCTGCCCTTCCCTCTCTCCGGAGCCCACTCCCTACACGGCGCTCACCACACTCGCAATGGGGCAACTTGCATTGCTGCATCCGTCGGAAGACTTCACAATGTTCTCTCGGTACCTCTGCTCGGGTCATGATTATTGAAGATGCAGTGAGGTAGGGCAGACATCTACTTCCATACTTTTGCTATACTCCAACTAGCCTACCCAATAGCACATCCTTCAACACAGTGTTTCGATGATGATCTCGAACAGTGAGCACTGGCCAATGACTAGCTCGACGAAGCACTAGCTAGTATCGATATCAGTCGTTCGATCTCGGTGCCCCGATCGCCGTCAGGCCCTCGGGAAACCAGTGATCTATCATCCCGAGACTTGGACCAGTGCCCCTCCGGCCCTCGCTCCTGACTTCTGTGACCATCTTTCTTCTGCTCTCGGCTCCATCGTGCACACCTTGCAAACTTCCTTCTCCCAAACCACGAACGTGCACAAGCAAGCCGCATCAGTGGCCACGACGACTTGATACAGTTGCAGTCCCCGTCTGACGACCTGACCAGTAGCCTCGACCGCATTTGCTCTGGCCGAGTCGACGGTTCAGGCTCGTTCAGCACCAGCCGACGCCGACGCCCTACCTCGCGTTGGCATCTACTCGAATCGATATCATCGAGCCCCCTTCCCCGTTCCCTTGACGTGGACGGCCGATTAGCCCCATTTGCGATAAGCCGTGCGTCAACGTCACCGACGCGGCGTGACTCGGCGTGACTCACGCCGTTGCCCGTGTCATGCGATTTGCGTCGGACGACTAGGCGCCCACACCCTGTGCCTCCCTGTGCAGGGCTGGCGGGGCAGAGCTCACCCCGGGCGTTCGGATGCCATCGGTCATGGCTCGACCACAACGTCATCCACGTCGTCGTCGTCGTCGTCTCGACGCTCGACTCTTGGTCACCATCTTGGCTTGGACCCTCGTACTGTGCTCAGTCCAGCGTGCCTCGTTCGCTCTGCTCGCCGTCTCGGCATCGCCGCTTCCGGTGCGCACCACCTCGCTCGCTGAGGTCCTCGTCCAGCAGCTGCAGCTGCAACCACGGCGGCGGGGCCCCGCGCCAATGATGATACCCGTCCCCACCGTGACCGCCGCCCCTGTCCCGCCTCTCTACAGAAGAAACAGCGTTGCCGTACCCAAGAATGATACGGATCTCACGATCGATCGAGTCACCACGTCTTTCCCCACCGCATTGGCCGCGAATTCGACCTCGACCTCGCCCGCCACGAATGCGACCCCGAGCTCCAATCCGAACACCCAGAGCCCGATCTCGGGCTTGTTCGGCGCCGGGCTCACCTCGTCGTGGTTGAAGTGGATCGCTGTCGTCACCGCCGTCGGAATTGGGCTCTCGCTCCTATTCGCCAGGTGGTTCTGTGTCAGAAGATACGCTCACATCACAGTACGGGTCAGTCCGCGAGTTTGGCGTTCACCTTGGCTTGGACTGCTTGAACTTCAGACTAAGGAGTGCTTTTGCGCCGCGACTACTGACGACGCTGCGGCCGCGTTTGCATCAATGACAGTCTTTCCTCGTTCCACGGACCGGTGTCAGCTTCCCCTTCACCAAGTTCCGTATCAATGGCCCACCGCTTCGAAACCCTTGGGAACCTCCTCCGACGTATTACTACGCAACCTACGGATACGGTCCCTCTAGTCGGCGCCCACGGCGGCGCGACCGTCGAACGGCGGGAGAAGGCATCTCGGCCTCGGGAGCTCGAGTGGGCGAAAGGGACGAGGATGACCGGCTCGAGGGCGAGACCGCTTTGGTAGGCGAGGGCTTGCCAGGCTACCACGTCGATCGGGAGCTGCCCCAATACGCGACACTCGTGGAGCAGAGCCATGCAAACGGGGTCGCTGCGGCGGATGCGGCAACATCCGAGGGCGGACTCCACACATTGTCCAATGCACCGGAGGGCCAAACCGGGATACCAAACGACGACCTCGAAATACCGACCGTCCAAGAGTACGAGATGGCATCAAGACAGGGCGGTGGCACCGGTGGTGCTGCAGCAGGCGCAACAGGGGACGACGGTGGCCCGCACCCTTCAACGTCGGACGGAACAAGGGGCGGGCGATCAGCCGATTCCCCCAGCGATGACGACGATTCGTTAAACGATGGCGTTGGTTCGCCGTTAATAATCTACCCCTCTTCGCCCCTGATTTTACCACCTCCAATCGCTCGCTTGCCGTCTTCGAGATCAGCGAGATTCGTCGCTACCCACTTGCCGAATCCAACAAGGGTGGACCCGACCCGGGCTTCGGAAGACCGCGACTCATTGCGCTCGACGGTCGCGAGTTCGAGTTCTACCAAGATCAAGGATTTTGACCAGCCCCACAAGATTGACGGGTCGAGTTCAAAAGACGATGTCAGTGACGAGAGCACTGAAGCGATCGAGATGAAGGAAGTGCGCAAAAAGGAGGATGACGACTAGCAGACCTAGGTTATGCGATGCCGCTTCTGTCCTATGGGTCGCTTACTGTGGGCGCAATAAGCCTTGTATACCAATTGTATATGTTGTGATATGGCTGTGCGCCTCATCTTCGTGGAGAAGCTTCGCAGCTTTGATTTCGTTGACACCCATTCCATTCAATATTGTTGTAAGTAGGTAGCTTAGGTGCCTTTTTCCTGCCGCTGACACGAGATTGGCATGCCATTTATACGTGGGAATTTTTGATAATCAAGAAGAAAAATGAAAAAGGTTTGAACCAACTTCTACGGCGGAGATAGAGAGCGAACCTTTTCATTACCCATGGCAGTTGCTAGGTGCAACTTATCGATATGACCTTTCAACGACCTCCAAAGCTGCGGTGACAGTCAATGCAATCAGTGGCGTGACAATGTAGCTCGCCGTCAGAGTCCTTGCGATCTGGCCCTCGATACGAGGACCCAGCTCGGTCATCTCGGCAATGGCAGAGAGGGTGAGGGCGGGCGGTCCCACGTTGGAGAGCATGAGGACAAAGTCGAGAACGGGGTCGGCGCGCTATTTCGGCCACGAGTTACCAAGTGAGGAACGGATTAGCGGAGGGAACAAGCTGGTGCTGGTCTAAAGCAAAACGCACGAGTAGATGAGGTAAGTGAACTCTGATGAGATGAATGGTCGAGATGGATATGGCGGGCATGATGCAGAACCGGAAAGCGAAAAGCCACAGGAGGGCGAGGTAAGAAGTCTTTGATCCCGGCTTGCTGTACAGATGACCCCCAACTGCGACGAAATAGGATTGTGTGGATGAGCGGGGGGCGGTCGAATGTTCAAGAACCAGGTGTGTACGCACGAATGAACATCTGAAGAACGGTATATAGATTGCCGACATTGTTGATCGAGTCGGATAGTCTGTCGAGGGAACGTGTTAGCCAAATTCAATCCTCGCGCAGGACCTATTGGCTTCAGGAAACCAACTCACGGTGTCAACCATCCATCCTGATCAAACAGCTGATGGTGGGACCAAGAGATCAAGCCAAAAAAGCAGGCCGCCAGGCCGCCCAGCAAAGGGGGGTTCAAGAACCCCGTCAAGTTGGACGCAGCCTTGCGCAGGGACTTGCCGAGGCGACGGCTGATGCGCTTCCACGCCGGTGGTGAACCTGGTTCTTCACCGACGGTAGAACGCGCTACAGGGAAGGCGCCGGGGAGGTGGTCGCTGGGCAGCCTGATTTGTCCTTCAGGTTTCAAGCCACCGCTCAGCAGGTCTGGGAAGAGAGAAGGTCGATGTACCTCGGCTTCAGCTGACGGCTACTTGGAGATGAATGACGACTCGGAGCCGAGACGCGCCTGAGCCAGGCCGTGAACTCACAAGGACCGAAAGCGAAGCGTGTCAGGTTCCCAACAAGGGCGTTGATGAGGATATAAACTCGACCTCTCGAGAGGACTAGTGAGAGTGGTTCTCCTGGACGAACTAGCGAGTCGAGCGCCCCCGTTTGCGACAAGGCGTGCAGAAGGAGCAAAGGTAACGACGTGACCTACCTCAAGAGACCGGGCCGAACGAATGCGAAGGCGTCAGTCACAGATGGCAAAGTCGTGAAAGGGGTGCTCCTCGATAACGCATACATTGTTGAAGATGAATAAGGGCTGTCGCATTGGAGAGTAGCCACCATCCGAGACCCGGGAGAAGGGGGAAAGAGAGAAAAGTATTATGGGGTCAGGACGTCGAATGGGATTTAAACCGATGTGGGCGGCTTACGACAAAGTGCGATGGCATGCCGAGGGCGGCCGACGCTCGAGCGAAGGCATATGAAACGAGCTGGAATACGAGCGTGATTGGGATGATGATGCCGTCTGCTCGGTCCAACGGTGAACAGGGTTTGGGAGCCAGCTTCGAAAGTGTTCGGTACCTGGGGGCAGGCCGACGGCGATCGCGCTGCTCACATGATTTGATATTGTCAACGATCGCCAGCGGTCCAATTTCGCTGAACAGTAAAGCGGGCAAGAGGATTGAGGTCGCTAGTCGGCTGATGTTCTGGTTCATGTGAGAATGTTAGGAGTCAGGAGTGCCCAGGGTCAAGTCCGACCGACGGGCCGAGATGGGCCTCTCGGAGGGACTCACACTCGCCAGCCTGATTGACGAAGCCGTATCTTCGCGCAGTGAAACCATACGCCTAACAGTTCGTGGACCGTTTCGCGGATAGGATGAGGAGCAAGGCTGTATGTGGTCAGTCAGCGACCCCGGACTTGCAATTCCCGCGGTCGTAAGGAAAGACGGTCCGATCGAGGATGACGCAAGTGTAAGCCTAAAAGTTGGACGACTTGACCAGCACGTGGTGGACTGACGAGAACGAGGATGACCGAGATGGAAGCCTGAGCTGCGGATACTGCCGACTCGAACAGTTGATGGATGTGGCTGTCTGCCATTGTTGCGACGGGTCAGAGAGGGCGAGTAGCGAGGGTATAATGGTCCTTATCCAATGCGCTCCCTGAGCGAGTGGGGGCAGCACAGCACAAGATCGCCGCAGGTAACAAAGACGGAGCCGGGTACCGAAACGCGATCCAGGTGTCAATCAAACACTGCGGGTTGCTGTATGGTTACTTTGCTCTTGCGAATGAGTCAGTGAAGTCTCCGATCCTTTTGAGACTGATGATAGTTACAACGGGCGTCGGGTGTCAGGGGTCCGAGGAGGGGTAAGGAAACATGATGTCACTCGGCGCGAGACGGTAGGCAGGTAAGTAGGGTTAATAGCTACGTAACCCATTCACTTAAGTGAAAGTGCCTAGCTGCGAATTGATGCCGCTGTCAGAACCTAAACGCCTTAATAGATCCCTAATGCACAACAACCCCGCATTTCTTGGGTCCTCGCCCCGGAGGTTTCTAGGTACTGATATAAGTGTGCCGTTATCTAAGTCTATCAAATAAACAAAAAATGATCGAGATCTGAAAGAAGTCGTTGTCGTCGAGCTCGAACTCCTGCTCCTTCACCGTTCACGCGCTCCTCCACAACTCGACAATTCGAATCGGATACTTACCGTCCCTCTTGGAAGCGTTTTCCTCGCCATCGTGCGATTCCTGTCCTGCGTCGTCAAGTCTTCGCTGGGAGTACGATGGCGTCCGGGGTGCGCGCCCGAGTGCCTTACACACGCGCTCGATCGTGGCTCGCGACGCCGCTGCTGGTGGTGCTGATCCCCACGCTCTTCGCCGCCACCTTGGCCCTGCCTTTCCTCGCCATCTTTTCGTTCGTGAGTACCCATCATTGTCCTGCCTACGAAGCGACTCTTCACACAGGGCACGATGCTTGGGCTCTACTGGGCGATGCGCTTGCAGCTGCGCTTCTCGAAAGAGTCACTCAGCCATCACCCGCGTCGCCCAGCCCATTTCACGTGTCACCCACCTCGCCAGCACACCGCCTTTCACGCGCGGCTCGGCTCGGCCCGTTTGCCGCTGCAGCAGGGCATCCCACTTTCCGAGCAGCTGAGCCTGACTGTTTCTTTGGTTCACGCCCTGCTTGCAGGTCCCCATCCTCGGTTTCATTGCACTGCCCTCGGTGCTCTCGATCGCCGTCTTCTCGCGTCAGTTCCCTTCCGAGAGTTCCAGACTTGGTGGTCGGCGGCGTCGAGCGCGATCTCGTCACGTCACGTCACCACCCCCACCTTTCTTCAAACCCAGGCTGGCCGAGCTGACAATGCCTGCTCCGCGTTCCAATAGTCTATGCCTTGCCTTGGATCCTGTATCTCATTTTCGCACAGGATGACCCACCGCCATCGGTGCAATTACCGTACCTGCCCTACTCGCCCTACAAGTGCCTCAAAATCACGTCGGCCTCGTTCCAGTTCCTGCGTGACTTGATCGCGTCGGGCTACATCGCGCTCTGGTTCGACCTCCAGATCAAGCGCTTCACCATGCTCTCGGGTAGAGAAGCGAACACATTCGTTCAACGCAACATCCCCTACGCCGAGGGGTTTACTACGAACAAGCTCGATGTTTACCGACCGGACGGCTATGACCAACGCTCCAGCAACATCGAGGCCCCCGTGATCGTGCTCGTCGGCGGCGCGAACTGGACGATGTGGAACAAGACGCTCGGTGCTCAGATCGCGCTCAGATTGAGGCGGTTAGGGTATTGCGTAGTCGTTCCCGATTGGAGACAGGCTCCGGCCAAAACACCCGAGATGGTCAGTTCACGCTTCCGCTTTCTCCTCCCCTGACTTCGTACTGACCTCCATCGTGATGAAAGGTCACGGATCTGCGGCTCGTGCTGGAATGGGTTCAAGAGCACATCAAGGCCTTCAACGGGGATGCTGATGCCTTGTACATCCTGGTCAGTTCACCTTCGTGTCGTTCCCTATGCCTTACGTGAGCTGACCACAGTCTCCAATTACATTGCCTTTCAAAGGGCTACGGGTCAGGGGCTCACCTCGCGACACTCACCGTCGTCCAAGACGCCGTCGTGCGCTCCCGCGACGAGCACGTCGCGCACTATTACTCGCCTGCTTCATCTGGCAAGCCTTCGACCCCAGGAGGTACGAATCAGATTGAGATCTCGGCCGGAATCCGAAGGTGTGCTATCTGGGGAGAACACGCGCGATTGCCCCCCATCGCAGGCATGATTCTCGTCGCTGGCGTGTTTGACGTTATAAAGCAGTTGAGGTTTGAGGCCAAGCAAGGGATCGAGGATGTATCGGCACTGAGAAGGGTGTGCGGGCCATCGACAGGTGCTTCGTTACTCTCTTGGTACGTCGAGGAGTCGGGCACGTCGCTTCGGGCCGGACCGTACGTACGCTGACTAGTTGTTCTCGCCCCATTCCCCATCCACACAGTCCTTCTCACCTGCTCTACGGCGCGAAGGAGATCCTCGACCCCACTCGCCTGCCAACCAGATTCCTCATCATCGCTGGAGGCAAAGACACGGCCGTGCATTATACCCAGTCGGTGTTATTGAGGTCTCTGCTCGACGGTGTCGGCGTACCCGAAGTCCACCTTAAGCTGTATAGGGACCTAACCCATGTTGGGTCACTGTGCAGTACGTTTGGACTTTGCGTGTCTACAAATATGCGGGCCGACGCGATGGCTGATGGACCACGTCCTTACTTGCCCCAGGTCTCATGCATCAGACCCGTTACTCGCCTCTCTTCTTGAGCGAGATTGAAGCTCTCATCTCATCGGCTTATTAAGCTCTCGGACGATCCTTCTCTCTGTGCTATCTGTTCAGCCATTGTAATTGCGTTCTTACTCACGTGCCCCCTGTCGTATTCCACCCCTTATCACGTCAAAACGCCTCTGTTCTGTAGGCTCTTTTCATCACCCACCAAAAGCTTTTTTCAGCATGCCTCAGGCAGATCATCATATCATATCTCGATGACATCATTGCAATGCATCCGAACCGGAACAACACGTAAACGTAACATGAATCCTGACTCGAGCGTTCCGCGCCGCCCATTTTCTATCTCGCCAACTCGTTGAAGGACCGGACCGATCAAAAAACGGATCTCCTCGAATCTCGCCAAACCTGAAAGGGTAGTTTCCAGTCTTGACGCAAGACACGGGGATCAAACACGTCGAAAGCTCTTTCGCCATCCGCATTGGCTAGTCGCTCCAGCCACGAGCGTGCTGGGGTCTGTGGCCGTGGACCGAAGTAGAGAGCAGGTCAGCACCCTGGCCCAGCCGAGCCCTGTGATTTTTGAGAGCAAGAGATTGCGGTTCCCTCTCTGGTTCGTCAAGATGCCACACTCACGACAGATAGGAACACCGGTCTGGCCCGTTGAGGTATCCCAGTTGTGCCTTCAAAACAGCTCCTCGCGGTCCTCAGCTCGGCGTGGGCGATTCCGACCATGGTCGCAACGGCTTCTTTCAAACCCGGTGTGGAGGGACCTTGCCGAAACAGGGTTTCTTCTTTGAGGTCGTATCTCGAAGCTGAGAGAACGCAGCAGTAATGACAGGTCAGACAAGTCCCGCAACTCCCGTCGCGACGGCGTGCATTTTTTCGCCGACTGACCGATCTCGGTGGGCATGACGTTGATCCTCTTCTGAGCATGGTGCGGGATCGACCTGAGCAGAGTGGCGATGGTGTTGGTGACGGCGATGTGACTGGCCGCATGATCCAAGGTCAAGTCGTCGACTTCTTTTGTATCTGGGCCGGACGACGCCCGAGCGGAGGAAGAAGTCGGGTCGTGGTCGTGTTCATGGCCGACGTGCTGGAACAGTTTCTCGTGCCGCTTCCCGGTCGACATGGCTTCTTGCGGAGAGGTGGAGGTGGAAGGCGAGGACGAGGACGAGGGTATGGGTGTAGCGGTGGCTTGAAGTAGAAGGTACAGCAACGACGACTGAGTCGATGCCGAGTACTCTGCAAGGTCCCGGAGGGAGTGGAAGTGGGGGTTGAGAAAGTGGCGCTCGCGGGCGTTGATGATGCGTTGCAAGTGGTACGCCGACAGCTGGTCGAGCTGGGGCAGCGAGTGCAACAGCTCGGCGATTGGATGGTTCGGTGGTCGGTGCTGTGGGTCGAGTAAGCGGTGCGTGAGTGTCGATCCAGCTTAGGCTTAATTGGGTGTGCAGGCCCCACTTGCGGCGACCCCGCCTTCGCAGCACCCCCGTACGCGCGGGGCCGGTCCGAGGAGGAAGACTGACCTCGAACGTCTGCTTGACCGTATCCCTCCACCACTGGTACCTCATCCTGCCTACGATCGGATTCGAGACCTGGTCTTCGATCGTCGCGAGCTCGACGTTGAAGGCGCGAAGGCACAGGTACGCCGGTCGCACGCTCTTCGGGTACAAGAGCACCGACCACAGCGAGTCGAGGTCCGTCTTGCGCACCAGCTGCGTCGCATACGCTAATGGTGAGCCATGCTGTCGCTGTTGCAGCAGCGTTCGAGTACCTCGCATCGTCGTCGTCGTCGTCGCGCAAGTCCCGTCTGAATGGCAGATGGGGTCGAGTCTGAGTGGGAAGCGAGCGGGAGCGTCAATCAGAGCTCAGAGTCGCGACGTTTCAGCAGTGATCAACTGCAGTTCTGCTAGTGGGGGTAGCTCGGAGTCAGCAGCCCTAGTTAGAACGAGTAAAGCCCTAAAAATGGGCAAAACTTCCAGATTGACGTGCTCTTATCGTGTAGGCAGTAAGAATTTACCGCCGCATCACCAATCCGAGACTCGGAGTCTACCGCAACACAACCAACTTCGACAAATAATGAATCCTCTTGCGGTCGATCTACCACACTAGACAGGTAGGTGCGAGCCCAATCCAAGGACTTCATAGCCAACTTCGTGATCCAACTGTTGAGCTCATAATCCTACTCGTATCCTCGTGCCGTGCGTGTGAGTTCGCCGATCAGATCTCGCTCCGAGTGCCACACGCCGTCGTCGACCCCGGGGCCGCGTCTGCACCTGCACTTTTCATCGACTCGGTATCATCATCCGTCGCGTGGCCATAGTCGTCCGTGCTCAGCTCTCCACTGTTGCGTCTCGGTTCCCCATCATGCTCGAGCATCGTTCTTCTCGTCCTGGTCATTTCGTTCAGGTCTCCGACCACTGCCGATCGTCGAGTCGTCACGACCGTCTCGATGACCACCACCGCGGGCGCTGAGACACCCATGACGTCTTCGTAGCTCGGTAATCGCCTCCTATTGGGGTCGTAACTCGGTGGAATAGGGATGCATCGTTGGAAGGGTACAGAGAGGGGTGAAGAACTCGAAGGATACAGTTGGGACCGAGCAAAGAGGTACTCGGAAGGAAGTTGAGGGCGGAAGCGATGTTCGGTCTCGGGCAGGCGATAGGGGATTGCGAGGCTGTCCAGGTCAGGGGCAGCCATGTTGCTCACGCTTGGTGGCGGGTGGTAAGGTGCAGGCCCAGAGAGCACGTCCTAAGCCAGACAACAAGGTGATGGTTCAGCCTCGACAGAGAATACGTGATGGAGCGGGGTAGAGGTCAGAAGGAGACAAAGCACGCCCGGGCCAAGAATGCAAGAACGTACGGAGGATAGGTGCCCTTGGACGGACAAGCCGCTCTCAACGGCCGTGAGGCGGCGATCCATCGCCGACTGGCGCCTAGTCGTCACGAACATGACGCTACATAGTAAGAACGACCCGACCACGACCACCCCAAGCCCTATGAGTACGGCCATCGCCACGTTGAAGTGACTCATACGCACTCGGAGACAGTGCGTAGTACTCGTAGGACGACCGCGGTTTCAGAGCGGCCGAGCGAGGCCGTGGCAGGCAAGAGTCGGGACTGAAACGAGTTCCGCGAGCGGGTTAATCACCCTGGTCTCCAAGGAAGGAAAACCAGCACAGAGTTCACAAAGAGCGATCAACACTTCTCAAGACACAAGCCCGTACCGTCAGACAGGGGAGGTGCTTCCAAGACCGGTACGGACGCGCGCGAGACCTCGCCAGGTCCGACCATTTCTACTGCCCAAGCTCCTCTCGCCAGGAGAGTTCGTGTAACTGCATGATCTCAGCGCAAAACATTCACGTCTGAGGTTTGTGGAGTAGCGCGGGGGAAAGAA
Organism: Microbotryum intermedium; assembly: GCA_022702645.1. Classification (NCBI taxonomy): domain Eukaryota; kingdom Fungi; phylum Basidiomycota; class Microbotryomycetes; order Microbotryales; family Microbotryaceae; genus Microbotryum; species Microbotryum intermedium. The sequence goes on along the minus strand of JAHWDX010000011.1, from coordinate 496,425 downwards.
GCAGAGTGGCCATGTAGTTCATCACCAGCTTTAGCCTAAACGAACGAACGAAGCTAGTGTTTGTGGGAGGGCAGGGCGATGGCCGTCCAAGAAAGCGTTCCGGAAACAGACGAAACAAGATGTGCCGACTTCTGGTAATGAATGAAAGAGGTGCTGCTATAACCGAGCACCAACGCAGAGCCAGTATGCACAAACCAAGCGCGTACATACATACATACTCCGAAGACTGAATGCAAAAAGATGGACACTGTTGTACAAATGGGACAGCGGGGCGGCATCGTCACAGAGCTTGATCAAGCTCAAGCTCAAGCTCAAGGTACTCAGGGCTCAAGTCGACTCGACAATTCGCTCGTCACATCGGCTGGCAAAGCGCGTAGCTTCAAGCATTTGAGAAACCAACGAGCTTCGGGCTCGTAAGGGTAGCCTTCGGCGAATTCCATAGCCGCAAGCACATCTTGAACGATTCGCGCCTGCACTCGGAACTTGTGTACGTTCACGAGCGGTCGCATGCGCAAGGAGGGTGGGAGGGGGGCAAGCGAGTTGAAGGCGTTGGGGTCGGCGAGCGAGACGAGCGTTCCTTGTGCATCGACTTCGGCAGGACTATCAGTCGAAGACGGATCGAGGAAGGTGGGAAGTTCGGCGTTCATTGTCAAATCGCGGAGGAAGAGACCTACGGCACACCGAAACGAATTCAGTTTTCGGAAGAGTTTGAGCACGGTGAACATGGGCCATGTGCTCACCCAGGAAAGGTATGCACCCGAGAGGCACAGGTGCGCCCTTGGTGCCTTTGACGCTTCGGTGAAGATCATTGGCCGACATTGGACCACGTTGACCAGGGGGACCATACTCGGAGATGAGTGCTTTGGTCACCTCACGCAGGTGCTTGAAGTTCTTGAGGTGCGAAACGAACACTTGCATGCCGCGGAACTTGCGCATTTCCCATGATGGCACGCGGGCCCAGGTTTTCTTGAGCCGCTCGACATCGTGCAGCTGGAGTCCGTGGACGATCTGCGTCAACGTCTGGAAGTTGGACTGGCAGTAGCACTTGAAGGCGAGTCGGATGAATTTGGCGATGAGGGCGACACGTTCGTCTGGGTTGGCCGTGAGCAAGATCTGCAAAGCGGGAAGGTTCAAATACGAGCGCGTTCCTCCGAATGAACACCTTGATGTCGGACGTACCTCAGAAGCAACCCAATTAGCAGTCAGGTTGAACCTAGCGATCACAGCTTGCACCGCCGATGGCGCTTTGTTCTCCCCACTCTCCTTGGCCAGCATCTCGATTCGACGTCGTTCCTTGAGATGTGCTTCCCAGTCCAACACCTCGAGTTGAGGCTGCGAACGATCTCGCCAAGCACCACTGACCAACTCAGGCCATGCAAGCACTCGGAGCATGTCGCGTTCGATGAGACAAAACTGTCGAGCGAGCACTTCGGTACGGCAGTGCAACAGGAACGAACGATGTCGTGGTGGTGTAGGTCCTGCAGAGGGCTGGGGACCACGGGGGTCAGCAGGAGCACGGGCAGAGGCGCGAGCAGGAAACCTGGCCAAAAGATTGCCGATCGAGGCTTTGCGTGGCATTTCAGCCAGGGTCTGATTATGGGCGGGATGGCGAGAGTCGGTCGCTGCCGGATGATCATCGGAGGGCAGGGAACAGGTCGAGGAGCTGAGCGAGACCATGTCCGACGGGCTCACGATCGCAATCTCACGATGGTCTTCCAGAGTAGTCGAGGTCGGAGACATATGGACCGAAAGCGGAAGTGAAGCCGTCGTAGAGATAGAGTCTCGAGATTCTCTGTTGTTTGACGCGCCATCTTGATTTTCGGTTGCGAGCCACGGCAGACCTTTTTTCTTCCTCTCGCTCTTGACCATCTGCTTCTCCACCTTTTCGGCTTTCTTGCGTTCGCGCGAATCGTCGACTGCGCCTTCCAACCGCCTCAGAGCGGCCTCGACGTCCCCGGGCTCCTCCTCGTCCGACTCGACCAGGCCATCGAGCAGGAACCCTTCGAGCCCAGGCAAAGCCCCTGGTTCAGCGCCACTGACTTCGTCATCAACCCACGACACCATCGTCGACTCTCGATCGTATCCCTCGAACGAAGGTCGGCGTGGTGAGCCATACGAAGAGACCGTCTCGGTCGACGAACGATGTTGTGCGATTGTTTCTCGAGGAATCCTCATAGCAAGTCGCAGGTTCGTCGCTCCGGGCAATCGTTTGAGCGTTCTCTTGACTTCGACCACGTCGTCGTCCTCATCTGACAGATCAATGTCATCTAGTTCGAGACGTCCGGATCGAGACGAGTCATACTCATCGTAGGAAGCAGCTTCAAAGATGGGGATCGACGAAGGTGGAATGAACAGGGTTCCTGGCGGTTTGTGGTACAAGTCCGGATCGGTTGGAGAGTCTAAACGCGACAAGATGCCCTGAGATCCAGATTCGCCAGGCCCTATGAAGCCCAGCTCGATAACGTGGGTCGTAGGTGCGCTTTCGACGGTCAGCGACTCGTGAGCTGTGGTGACCGAAGGTGTTCGATCCGACTCTGAAGCATCGTGCTGAGGACCATCGAGCTCTGGGGCCGACAGCAACGAGTCCGCGTTGACTGGCTCGCAGTGCTGCTGCTGCTCCTCCCCAGGTAGTGAAACCCCCCGATCAGAGGTATCGCGTGGGATGTTGTAGAATTCAAGGTACCGGTCGAGCCCATCTTTGATCCACAGCAGGTCGCCCGTATCGTGGTGCTCGTATTCAACCGCCTCGACCGCCTCAACGCCGGCCGAGGGATTTGACGCACTCGATAATGCTTGGGAAGCATGAGCACGATTGCCCAGCATGCGCTTGAACCGAGCGATGGTCCCCAAGGCATTGGTGATGGATCGAGAGACGGCAGATTGCCCTCCAGGTAAAGGTATCATCGACGTCGGTCTCGTAGTGAGCTTGTCCCGGTCAGAGGAGGCTGGTAGCCGAGGTCGATCACGAGGCGCACCTCCGAACACGTTTGAAGCGGAGGAGCCAGACCCAATGGCAGGGACGACATCGAGATCGACATCCTCATCTGACAGGGCGGGCGATTTGGGCTTCGGGTGCAGGTCGTTTGACTGTCTGGCGATGGCGACTCGAGCTTCGATCGTATCCGTCGGACCAAGCACGGCATGCATTTCTTTGAGTCGTCGCACGAGCTTCTTCAATCCTTTGATCAAGCGTTGATCTTTCGGAGTGTCCCTGATCGCTTCGTCTCGACCTTTTTGGTTCAGCCATTCCGTCAACGTCGTCCTTAGTTCTCGGTCGGGGTAAAAGTCGAGCATGAAGTGGTTCAGGAGCCAATAACGAATGACAACAAAGGTGCGCACTCGGACAATGCGTCGCGCAGCATCATCGGCAGGCGATGCAGGGGACCGCATCGCCCAATCGAAACGAGTGGTCAAGGCTTGAAGAAGGTGGACGGGTTGAAGGAACGTGCGGTAAGTGAGGAAGAAGCTGGCCAGCAATTCGACCTCGATCTTGCTCGTCAATTCGGCGACGAGGCGTTCGACGGTTGCGGCCATGAGAACGCGCTCTGGAGGCGCCAGACTGCCGGGTGAAGAACGGCCCGTCATGGACGAAGAGAGAGGAGAATGGACCGAGGACTGTGAGCCGACCGAGTCTCGGACCGAGGTGCCGGGCGACTCGCTCTGGTGGTGGCGTTGACTGAGGCTCCATCGACTCGACGACGAGGTCGTGGCCGGGCTGCTCATGACTGGACTCGCAACGACGGGCGCGGGGGCAATGCAACCTCCGCGTTGGCCCCCGTCCGCACTCGCTACAATGACCCGACTGTCTTCTGATGGCGAAGAAACCATGCGTGCATACCCTCTTTGATCCTTGAATCCCCATATAGCGAAGCGCGGATCATCTCCAGGCGTAGAGAGGACCGTGATGTCTTGCCCCGTCGTTCTCGAGACGTCCGATGCGGCAGAATCTACAGAGGCGGACGAGGCCGCCGGGTGGCGGTCATAGCGGCGGATCGGCTCCCGAGGCAGTGGAGGAGGGTCGAAGGTATCCAGATTCTGGAGGTGATCGTACGCCGTCCAATCCTTGTAGCGCGACCGATATGGTGACGGCGTCCGGGGTCTGTCGTCCACGGCCTTGGCAGTTCGGATCGAATCACTCGAAGCCACTTCTCGCATCTCGCGTCGCCGATGTGGATCAGCGAGAAGGAGAGCAGGTAGAGGCGAGGCGGTATCGGATGCTGGGCTTCGAGAGTGGGCCGACCCTTCGGCCAGTCGTACGCCAGCCCCGAACGGGGTACTCGACGATGGACTCGGGCCTCGGAATTGTGGCGTCGCTGGTGGCACCCGGCCTTCAAGTTCATCGACTACTGGGACAAGACATGCACGGAGACGATCAAATCGTTAAGCTGATGCGCCTCGGGCTGGGACGACACAAATAGACGAGCTTGTGCACTGCGATCCCCACTCACAATCAGTCGGCAGGTCACTCTTGTCCTCGTCGTTCTCGGTCGCCCCCGTCTCGGTTCCAGGGTTGAACCCAAGTTGGGCTGTTCCTCTCGTGCTCCAGCCGAGTATCCTCCCCAAGACATCGCTCTGATCCTGCGATGCGGTTCGAGTTGTCGCAGATCTCTTCAAGCCGTGGCTTTGCGAGCGCGCACCGAGGGTGGGCTGACTTCCGGAGCGCTGAAGAGTCGTGTTGGTGAAGTAGGGCGAGAGGCCCTCGTTGTCCGACTCGGTTTGTCGTGGGTACAGATTGGTCCTCCGCGAAGGGCCGGACTGAGGTGCCGCCTTGCGAGGCGAAGGGGTATGAAGGGCGATCGTCGGGGCTGGTGCGTTGGAAGAGGATGACTTCGCAGGGGCTTGTGAGGTCGAGCCTGATGCAGAGCCGCTTGCCTCCGAGCTTTTTGCAGGAGCCGAGGCAGGCTGAGACCGTGGTCTGAATAGGGTATCAAAGGCAATCCGAATCAGTCCATGCCTTGCAGCCGTCCCCTCGGTGACGACCACTTGAGTGATGTGATGAAGCCAGGAGAAGGGGAACGTCGCATGTTTGATTGTGCGTTCGTGGGTTGAGCTTACCTTATGCGGTATATGGTCTTCCCACTCGGTTCGACGCGTGCCTGGACGTAGTAGACGGTCTGCCCTCCGTCCTGGCTAGCGTAGTGTTGTGCCAGGGCCTGCGCAGCCGATCGCGAGGTGGTCTCGACGAATGAGCCATCCAGAGCAACGCCTAGATCACGTTCGGTCCTGGGCATGGCTGGCTGGGGTGCTCGCTAATCCGATGCGTCGTGTGGTCTTGCGTCGGTCAGCAGCAGCAACAGCAGGCGTAGGATGGGCGGCCCAGGCCTCCAAGCGGGGAATCGGGGCGTTCGCAGCGCACGTGACGAGACGGTCAGGTGTAGCAGCTATAGGGTAGGTAGGTAGTTATCGGGGTAGGGTATGTTGGTAGGGTAGGGGTGTATATGGTATGCCAATCTTCAACACCAAGCCAAATCCAAGGATGCGTCGTCGTGGTGCGTCGTCGTCGTCGTCGTCGTCGTTGTCACTATATGAGAGGGGGTGAGGCTCGAGCGACCGACGCAGTGACGCAGTGGTCGGCGGGGCGTCTAGGCGAGCGAGCGAGCGAGCGAGCGGCGGTGTGGGGGGTGATGCCGGTGATGGGCGAAGAAGGTCTGTGAGGATGAGGGGGCCGGTGACGGTGAAAGGATTGTTCGATTGACGTCGAGACACAGCTTGTTGGTCTCACTCAGGCTCCAACGTGGACCGACATCGTGTCGATGCGGTGGTCGATGCGGTTGACGGCTCTGAGGCCTTTGTAGGAGTTCTACCAATAGTAGGTAGTGAGTATGAAGGGAAGGGCGCGCCGCGATTTGAGCCGGCGGCGGAGGACGACATGCCACGAACACTCGGCTAGCATCGGGTCCTGACAATGGCATCGCGCTTCAACATCCAGCGATCCAGCCGCCGGCCAATTGCTCAGCTGTGGCAGCGACTCCTAGCAATTCATCGAGCTGGCCACCAGTGCATTTTTCCCCAGCCATTTCTGGACCGTGATTCGAGCTAGTAGTGGACCATCCCCTTGTCACAGTCATTCTTTTCCTCTGCGAGCTAGAAGAGAATCAAAAACACAACCTCCTGTCGCGATCGGGGTAACCCTTCCCGGTTCCGAGTCTTCAAACGAAACTCATGGCTCCTACGCTGGCAGTCATACAACCGACCGATACAACCTCGAATTACCGGTAGCATTATGAAAAGGAAGGTTACAGAAGTTTTTGCATGGATCCTGATCAGATGCCGTTACCAGCGGTGACCTGGGAAGCGAGCAGTCACATCGCCACGTAGTTAGCACCGAGCAAGCGGTGGCCCGGAAAGGAGTCGCCGCGGCAAGGTGTTCGGACTCACCTCGAGTGTGTGGCCCGTGACGTAGGAAGCCAGCGGGGAGATGAGGAAAAGGACACCGTTCGCTGCCTCTTGAGCAGTTCCTGGTCGACCGAGGGGAATCCTGCGAAGGAGTGGGGCAGAAAGACATTTATCAGTGCCCAAGCTTGTCTTCTTGGCGCTCAGGAGATGAAATGTAGCCAGGCGTACCCCGGCACCGGTCCTTCTTGCTTCTTGCCGCCGGTCGGGATCCCCAGAGCGATCTTCTGTCCAGCAACCTCGATTGTCTCGCCGAGCTCCTTGGCCTCTGCAGCAAAAACCGTTTCAGAACGAGCCGGCTGGTCAGCATCGGTCTTAAGTTTCGAGGTCTGAGCTGCAGGTATGCTTACGGGTCAAGCGAGAGAGAATGTAACCGAAGGCAACCGCGTTGCAGCGGACATTGAAACCACCTGAGCAGTCAGGCAATGTGGGCCATGTCAATCGACCGACACCCATGAGTGACTTCTTGAGCAGGCTGCGAGAGACACGTACCCCACTCCTTGGCAACGGTCTTGGTGAACCCGAGGATACCGGACTTGGCCGTAGCGTAGTTGGTCTGGCCGACATTGCCGTGCAGGCCCGCGATCGAAGAAACGTTGACGATGGATCGATTCGTCGCGATGACCTTGGGGTCCTTGGCACGCAAGTAAGGGGCGGCCTCTCGAACGATACGGAAGGGGGCCGAGAGGTGAACCTTGAGAATGAGTTCGAACGCGTCGTTGGTCATTGTGTGGAGCATCTTGTCGAACGTGAATCCGGCGTTGTTGACGATGTGGTTGATCTTGCCGTAAGCACTGGTAACGCAACGAACCCAAGCCAATGGGATTCAGGTTAGCCGTTCACCCTCCCTCTCTCCGGGCAGATCTAGGCTCTAGACTCACTCGATCGTGGCCTTGATGAGCCTCTTGGGGAAGTCATCGGCGGTGACATCACCTCCAACGGCGATCGCATCTCCACCGGATGCCTTGATCTCGTCAACAACGATCTGTGCTTTCTCTGAGAGGTGAGGGTTGATGGGATGCGGATCAGCTAATCCGTTCACCCGACCGGCCGTTGCCGCGGAGATATTGTACGTGCGCCGGGCAAGTGGGGGGGAAAATACTGACTCTCGTCAAGATCCGAGACGACGACCTTGGCACCTTCGCGTGCAAAGGTCAATGCGCATGCCTTTCCGATGCCTTGGGCCGCCTGGAGAAAAACAAGTGAAGAAACGCAAGCTGTCAGCGACGGTGTCACGTGGGAGGGCTCAGTTGTGGGGGCCGCCCAGTGGGGGGCCGCGGTTGCCACTGCAGTCGGGCACGGCAAGTCCGCACGCCGCGGGCGATTCATGTATGCAGCAAAGATTTATTCGACGGCGGATCGATAAGCCAATGCAGTCGTGCGAGTCTTGTAACGGACGACGGATACTTACACCGGTGATGATGACGACCTCATCCTTCAAGAGCCCCTGAGGGTACGAGCCCGAGATGGCACCCGAAATTTGGGCGAGACGTTGCTGAGGCGAGGACATGTTTGAGAGCCAAGGATGTGAGATGTCGGTCAGAGATGGTTGGTAGATATGCAGTCGAGAAAGATCGCAAAGAGCAAGCAAAAGAGACGTCTAGGTCGTAGTGTGAGATAGCAAGAGATGAAAGCGACCGTCGCAGAGGCGGCTTTCGTCGCGGCTTTCGTCGCCCTTACGGACGCAGCCCTTGCAGGCCACATGCGGGTAATGTATCCCGCCGACGGTGGAACTCGGCAGCGCGCGCCGTCGGCACCACCTCCGCAGACCTCGCGGGTGTACAACGTAGGAAAAGTGGGCTCACCGCGTAGGTGCTTATTGAACGGCTTGTCTAATTGTCATGGGGTCACCATCACCTTGGCTCGTCTGTGACAATATGTCCATTCTTCCCAGACATTTCATGAGTTTTCGAGTCGAGCGCGACCCGCACCACGGCCCGGGGCCAGCTTTCGACAGGGGCTCCTGACCACCGAATGTGTATCCGACGCTGTGACGTGACTTATTTCCGTCAGTGAAAGCCATGTACAGGCTACGACGAGTTGTAGACGGTGCCACTGAAGATTCCGCCTCAGCGAACGCCCGTGATCTCGCGGCTGATGAGAGTCTTTTGGCAGCTGCTCAAAGCTGCTCATGGGCACACGAGCGCGACAAGAGGGCGTGACTTGGAGGGAGACCGCCTCCGAGCTCCCAGTCTTTGACCTCTGTTCCGGGTCCGTTCCTCGTCGCTCGATCCACCTGCGATCACCACTTGAGAGTGATATCTTGTCAAAAGGGGTACAAGGTGGCGTGGCGTGTGCGGTTGTGGACCGAGGCGTGTAGGATATCTACCGTAGTGTCGGCACCAACACAATGGAACGCTTCGCCCCTTCCCAGCTCCCTCGCCAGCTCCTACACCTCTCGACACTGCAGCTCGTCACACAAGCCGCGCCTTCCTTCACCCATGCTCGGTCCCTGCCAATCCACACCCTTTCAGACCTGCTGCAGGACTACCTGGGGCTGCTCGCGAGCTCAGCCAAGGCACGCGCCGAGCTGGCCGGCCGGGACAAGGTCTCGGTGTGGGACGTCGGGGCTACAATGGACGAGTTTGATGTGGCGCCCATCTATGAACTCAAGGACGAGGCGATGAAACCCAAGCCACCGCCTACCGAGGACGACGGCCTGCGGATACCCGAAGTCGCGCACGAGCTCACAGGTCAGTCACCGTCATCGCATTCCATCGCAGCCGCCACGGCACTTGTGGCCCCCTTACATCAGGCAAACTCATGACAGTGGTTGATCTCTTTGGTCAATTCGGTGATGTGCTCCTACAGAACATCTCGGTGTGCGACCGCCACTGCAACCGATCGCCCAGCTCGCGTATGACGTGCTGCACCCGATCGAGCTACACACCTTGCACCACCTCCCCGATCTCATGCCCTCTTCGATCGACTCGCCCCCTTCGGACGACTCTGAGCTCGATGACCCTCCTCAGCACGTCAAGGCGTCGACTTCACCGGGGAAAAAAGGCCACCGATCGGTTCCTTCCGTTACCTTTGTCAAGCAAGAGCCGGACGTTGGACAGTCCCTCTTTCTCGACGCCTGGGATCAAGACCCGGCCTTTGATTTGGAAAGGGAGATCGACATGCTCAATCTGCCAATGTTGGGACGGGGAGGAATCTACGCCGCCGAAGAGGAGCAGGAGCAGGAGGACGAGGATCCAGCGCTGGCGTGGAGGGACCCGTCTCTGATCCCGCCATGGGTGCCCGACTTCCTACCACCGTTTCCGGGCATGGAGAGGCAGAGGGAAGCTCCGCTGGCTGCGAGAAGGCGGCGCGAACAAGCAGACTCGGCGTGGGACGGTCGGCCTCGAGGTGCTCAGTACGCCGCCGGAGGGGATCCTTGGAACGCCCCAATCCCCTACAATACGTCGATGCTGTCCGACATGCACCCCATCACTCACCTACCCCCTCTCTCCCCACCCCCCCTCTCGCCTACAATGGAAGAGGATGAGTCTCTACTCCCTCGGCTGACGAAACGTCGGCGTCGAGCCGTATCGCCGCTGCCGTCCGCGCTCGATTCGCTCGACGCATATCGCGCGGCCCTGCCTGAGATCTCTCACATGCCCACCTATCGCCGACCGAACCTCGACCGACGAAGGGCAGCGGCCGTTATTGGTCTGCATCCCGATCTTTCGATCGCAGGTGTGGACTCGCTGTTTGGACTCTTGCCGATGCCCTGGACGCGACAGCCGACTCGGCCGCCCGGATATTTGCCCGAGACGGCCACGACAGCAGCCATTCATCCTTTCAACACCGCTCTACCCCATACGGCTACCGTTCCGGTCCCATACCATCAAGGTGCGGCCGGTACCCATCTCGCTGCCCCTGTTCCTCACCCACGCGTACCGACGACGCTCGCGCGGGCCAAGGACCAACTGTTTAAACCGAGCGAAACGAACAACAACCTCACCATCTACTCTCGCCTTACGCGAATCGGACCCCCTGGTCCTTTAGGCCCCAAGGGGGAGGCGCTCGATTACGAATACGTCGGACAAACGTCGATCATCGCTTTGAACGTCGATTGGCCCGTGCGAAGGCACGATCAGCGCTTGCCCGTTCGGGACGATGACGGAGTAGGGGGTGGGACGATGGGTGGAGCAGTATCAGCAGGAGGAACGGGAGGGACGAGCACGCCCGCGGCGAGTGGAATCAAGCTCAAGCTCGGTCGAGCGGGCAGTGCGAGTGTTGTCGGCAGTCCCGCACCTTCGACGATGCCTACACCCGGACCCTCAACGGAGACTTGGTTGGGCGGTTTCGCTAACAATGGCCCTCCGAGCGCAAGCGCGAGCGCGACACCTGCGTATCTCTCACGGGCGGACAGTCCCCTCTTGACGATGCACCGCGATTCCACCTCGTCCATGGGAGGTGGTCGATACCCTTCCATTAGTCGCGAAGCTTCCGTCGCGAGCCTGCCGCAGGAAGTCGCCGATATGCTGGTCGCGAATGGGATCCCGTTGGATCAACTCGAATCGACCGCGTCGTGTTTGGTCGATCAAGCCATGACGACCTCGACGAATGACCTGTTCAATCAGATTGCGAATGATCAATCGGCGGCGCAGTTCGATGCGAGCTTGTTCGGGTTTGGGAACCCGACGACGGGGTTCGATCCGATCAGTTCGGATGGGTTGACGAGTGGAGGGGAGGAGCTCAAGCCACCTGTTGGACCGATCAGCTTCAAGTTTACGAACAAACAAGGATGAAAACGGGTCGGGAAGAGTCGCCTCGACAACGAACGGGCACTGATCGAGCGAGCTGGAGGTCTGGTCTCTGGCCCTTGGATAGAGCATTTGCAATGACCTTTTTTCTAATGCACTGAGCATGACAATATGCCGGTAGTTCATGACTACAATCAGGCAAGATGCAGACATATGATAGTAAATCAAGAGCATAAAGCAAAGGAAAGCATGCTAGCAGACAAGAGTTTACGCCGCCTCGCGGTCTCCGCCTCCCACACCCATAATCACCTCGGCATAGTACTCATGGACCTCATCTTGACAGTCTGCAAAAGGATCCTCACCTCTCTTGACGGCTTCGATCGTCTCTCGAAGTCGAGCATGCATCTCGATCTTGTCCGGAAGCTGCACAGAGACCCACCATGTAAGCTTCGACACCGCAAGGCAGTCCCGAGGACACCCACGCACCTGATACGGCCTAACCAACCCAGAAGGCGAAGGGAATAACCAAAGGTATGTCTTTGTGCGCCTCGTCGATCCTTCGAGATCTTTTTCATAAGGAGGGAACGAGAGTACGATGGGTTGCAAGCCCAAATCTCTGGCCCAATCTTTGGGGAGTGGTTTTGGCTCGGTCTTGAGCTTGATATCCGTGTCATGGATCGAAGGGAGTATGGGCTTTCGATCCTCATTCTCCTCCTCTTTGGGCTCGGGTTGGATCGTGATGACGTCGTGCTCGTCCTTCTTGATTTCAAGCGGGTTCTTGGCCTCGGAGTGTTCCTCCCTTGGGGTTTGGTGTCGCTTGACCGGTGTTCGAGACTTGGGAACGAAATAATCGGCATCGTCCGAATCGTAGCTTGGATCCAAGACCGGTACAGGCACGACAGGAGGGGGTCCCTGATCCCTTTGATAGGTATACACCCTCTTGGCACCCTGATGCGCCGCAACGTAATCCCTAAACACCCTCCCTACGTCCAGCCCAGCAAAGGCGACAAAGTGGGGTCGGTTCTTTTCGACCTTGGCAAGGAGGTTGGCGCACCCGGCTCGCTTCTCGTCCCTTTTCAACTCGGTCTCTTGGCGTGTTGGTCGCTCGACGAGGTTCGTCAGTCCGATCGAGGCCTTTTTGATGAGTTTGCGACAGGCCGAGGGGTCGACACGACGGTGCGTGAGTCCGGATTGGTACAGGCACTTGTAGAAATGATTCGAAGGGTGGGCATCTGTGTGAACAGAGTCGAATTAGCTCCTTTCGAGAGGATCTTACACTTGGAGTGATCGATGCATACAGTGGTTCCCCGTCCTCGCACTCTGACAGCCGGGGTTGATGCCACACATGACCAGGTCGAGCCCGGGGACGAGGTAGTCGGTCAAGGGGTCCAGATCGGCATAGACGGAAGGATCGGCGAATTTCAACGCTGGTGTCCTCGCAGGTTTCTTGTGCGGGCTCGACGGAGATGCTCTGGAGGAACCACGAGAAAGGCTAGCGGCCGTGAGTGAATTCAATATCCGTGTACTCGGACTCGTCGCTGTGATGGCGGTCGTCGCGGCCGCTTGGGAGGGGGATGTGGAGCTGCGACTCGAGCGCCGTGGAGGACAACTCGATGTGGGTGTGAGCAGTGTGTTGGGGTGAGATTCGAAGCGCTCTGATTCTGATCTTGACGTGGAGGTGGAGGTGGATGCTACGGGTGAGGCTGTTGTGGTTTGGAGCTTGATCTTGCGCAGGGGCGAAGCTGGTGCGAGTTTTGACCTATCGCGCGGAGTGTGAAAGGTGCTGGGGGCGGTGGGGTGACGAAAGCGCTGCAGCAGGGTCGAGAATACAGTCAGGCCTGCTGGTGGTTCGTCACCTTCATCGACCCGGTTGGATTTGCTATCCACGCTGCGAAAGGGGCTGGGCGGGTCGAGGATGCCCATCGTGCGCCACTGCCCCCCGCCGCCGCCGCCCGGGTGCCAGCCAGTCTGCCAGACCTCGATCACCTGTTCCGCTCCTTGGTCGTGACAAGGTCAAAGAACAGTGGCAGTGTAAGGTCGGACCTACGAGAGGGAGGGCCAAGTCTGAGCTTGGTGGCAGTGGGGGTCTGAAACACTCCTGTCGACGGCGGCCGGCGCGTGGGGCAGCGTAGGGACTACGTATTAGGCACTGGCTGGGACTCGTGGAGGCGTGATCCGCCCGCCATACGTACGCCGCAACGTCGAGTGCCAAGGTCAACTTTCCAAGAATGATCCAGAAAATCGGAACCGAAAGAGTGCTTTACAAGACAACCCGACGCTGCATAAAATCCCCTCTTCTTCTTGGACGAATGTCACGGCACACTGATGAGCGTCAACCCACCGAATGAAATCCGAGGCGGGGCACGGACCCACGGCGCACGGACCCACGGCGCACGGACCTCCTCACTCGCGTCGGGCCAAAGTCGCGTCCGACTCGGAATCGCCTTGAGCACCAAGCAGCGAGAGCTGTCACCTCCTGCAACGCTTTCTCCCGTCAGCCACCCGCCTCGGGCTCGCCTTCGAGCGATGGGCATACTTGGACTGGAGGAGGATGGATGGCTGCCGCCGTGTTCGACGCGCTCACGTTCGATGGCTTCTCGTACCCCCGCCGGACGGCAAGAGCCACCTCCAGATGAACGCGACGAGACGCGCCCGACCCCGACCCCGATCATGACTCGCACCCCTCCACCCACGATGATGACCCTCGCCACGCGATCCAGCAGCGTCTCCCCCTCGGACTTGGGCGACAGAGAGGAACGACTGGTCAGGCTCGGGCAGGAAGCCTACTGGATGCGCATCGAGGAACTCGCGAGGATGACCGCTCTGGCCGACCATCTCGAGCATCAGCAGCCGGTGCTCGTCAGTCCTTTTTACTGGCTGCGCTCAAAATCCCTCCCAAAACCTGACTTGCGGTATTACTTGCCCTCAGATATCTCAATCTCCGGTAAAGAGACACGCCGAGGCAGCCTCGATGCAGCCTTCTCCCCTTCGTCCGAGCTCGGCCCATTCGACGCCCAGTGCCCGACTGCCATCCTCGCCTCGAATCGATACGGCATCGCCTCGCAGACGGCCTACCACGCCTCCCGTCGAATGTATCACAAATAGCCCCTTTCAACGAGATTCTTCTCTCCCCGCTCCGACCCGCTCACTCCATCGACCTTGTCCCCGACCGAGCCCCCGACTCGGCAATCCGACGACTTACCACGACGCCTCGCCCGTTCATTCATCCCAGATATCCGTCCAGTCTCGCTCACTTTCGCAGATCCTTGCCTCGCCTTTGCGCACACACCCTGTGGATTTGGTCATTCCATCGTCTTCCCCTTCCGCACTCTCAGACGACCGCCACTCGCCTCGCGCTCGATCAAATTCTGCGCAACCCTCCCGAGCTCCACCACGACGCCGGCCATCGCGGTCTCTATCACCGGACGATCCTCATCCGCGACCTCGTCTACCCCCCTTCCCTTCATCTTCGTCATCATCATCGTCGCCCGCTTCTGCGTCCAGGGCCCCTTCGCCCGAACCGGAGCCCGAACCCGTAGGGCGAGGTCTGCGCCAGCGCACCTTGGCCCAGCTCAACCCCTATTCGATCGAACAAGCACGGTACACCCGCACATTGCTCAAGAACGGGTGGCAAGGCGCCGTCGTGGCTGGACCTAGGAAGGGCGACGAGATGACCAAGGAAGAGATGATGAGGAAAAAGGAAGAGTTGAGGAAGAAGGGCAAGGATGACTTGGGCGGCTGGTTGGAATTCGAGCCAGGGGAGAAAGTCAGGAGTGGTGAGCAACAAGGAGCACGGGTGGAGAGTGAGCAGACGAGTGGTTCCGAGGATGGGGAAGCTAAGCTTGAGATGGAGGCGAGGAGAAGGAACAGGATGGAGAAGGAAGTCGCGCGGACGATGGAGCCGAGAGGCGTGGGGCCGTCAGGTGTGTGATTGGCTGTTGAAGCTTGCACTGGTTAGAGTGCTTGAGACTGACATTTTTTACATTCTTCAGAAACATCACTGCAACACTGCAGGCCAGGCGACGGGAATGACCGTTGGGGCGGTGCGACGGAAAGACCTGATCGAGATCAAGCTCGCATGACAGCCAAGCGGAAACCAAGAAAGCTTTTCAAAGGGACGAATCAGCCGCGGATCCGAAAAGATGACGGGGGAGAGCATGCACAGGACGAATTGTCAGATCAAAGCGATTCGGATGCGTCTGCGCCTTCAAGCGCTCCTGTTGCCGTCGAATCGAGCAAGAAACGAAAGAAGGTACTACCGTCCAAGTCGCTTCACGCCCGATCGAATCGCTCCACATTGGAGAAGTCGGCTCTTGATTCTAGGGTCTTGGAGGTCGACATGTCGTCGACATCTCCCAATTCATCGGATCAAGCAGACGGCTCGGACGAGGAGGATGTCGAACAGTCAATAGATTCAGCATCTTCTTCGTCGCCTCGAAGACCGCCCTTGGTCTCTCCCAAAGACAAGACGAAGCTCCAAGGCAAGCGCAAGAAGGCTCTAGGGATGATGATGCCAGCCGTGTTCATGAAGAAGGCGCAGAAAGACCTCGAGGCCATGGAGCGGGAGAAGCGCGAGGGGCTCACGAGTGGCTCGGATTTCGGATCAGGCGACGATGAGAGATTGTCGTCGTCGGATCACGCGCCGGCCAAGGGAGTTGCCAGAATCAGAAGGGTTCCGGGACTTGATGTCGCCGGTCCTTTGAGGCTCATAGGGGATGCTTTCACCGACGAGTCGGGAGAGGACGAGGATATGATGGGTGGAGGATCCGAGGAGGAAGCCGAGGAAGATGCCGTCGAGTCGTGGTTGCACGCTTTCGCACCTCGGCGACGGGTCAACGACGATGAAGATATAGTCGATCGGTTCCTCAAGAGGGCGAAGAAGAGTACGACGGGATTAAAGAAGAAGAGCATTTCTGCAGCGACGGCTCGGGGTTCGAAGCCGAACGGGAAGACCAAGATGGACAAGCGCCCTCCTTTGCACGACAAGGGCAATCGACCTTCACACGATCGATCGGAGGTCAGTACGACCACGACCAAATTCAACACCCGAACGAGTGATGAACCAGGCCGGAGCAATTGGAGGCCATCCAGACCGGCAAGAAACCCAGTCTCGCTCGACACGGGCGATGCCATTTTCACTTATGCGCGACAGGCGAGTGTTGACCTCGTCCTAGACGAGGAATCCGGACAAAGCGATGTCGAACAAATTCCCCCTCGTCAACCTCCTCGGAACGTGGGAGGCGTCCCAGCCTTGATTACTCGGGACGATCCCCATCCCCTTTCGACGAGGGTGACGATGACGGCGCCTTCGCGTGCGCCAGCAGACGAGAACGAGCACTGGGCGGCATTTGGAAAGTTCTCACATGACTTTGAAATCGAGCGTCTGCCGGTCGGCCTGCAGCTCGATGGTTCCTCGTTCATTCGTCGCGGTCACCTCGAATCATTTCTTCATCGGCATACAACGGGCGAGCCGGCTCGCGGTACTCGTGTCACATTGGGCGAAGTCACGCTCGACCAAGCCATGCCACTGGAGGCGGTCGAGACGACGCTGCCGCAATTCTGCGATGCGGTCTTTGACGTGGTATGCCAAGGCGACGAGGTGGAGATGATGGCTTGCGGAGATGCTCTCCATCTGTTGGGTCGTATGACCTCGATCGGAACAGTTGACAGCAGCATCACCACTTCGTTTCCATCTTCGATCTTGTTGCAACTCGATCGCTTGGAGCAACGACTCGACTCGGTTTCTGGCGTCGCCAAAGACGCCAAGGCTTTTAGTGGCCGCAGACTACTGCTTCTGTGGTATGGCTTCGATCTGGCGATACGACTCGCTCAGCCCCTCGAGAGGGTGCGCTCGCTCGCTTCAGAATTGATCCATCGGCTAGTCCAACGTGGGGTCGAGTCGACGATGAAAGGCCTCAAATCCGCTTGTTCGTCGCCGGAATCAGCGCTCAAAGACACCTCTCTGTATGTGTGGCTTGGATTGGTCAGCGTTGCACTCCATCTGAACGATGTCGAAGGAGCAACGTGGCGCGAAACGGACCTGTGGTCGATCACGCTTGAGCGTATTGCTGCGCAGCTCTCACCACGCGCTCGTAAAGGGCCAATCGCAGGCGAGATCATGTCCTACACGACGATGATGCTATGTGCTATCTCTCAATTCTCGGATCTGGGTGTTTCGACCTCGACACCTCGTCTTTCTGCATACTGGGGTGTAGCAATGCGCGCGCTCGAGCCCATCAACGTCGTCGCGCTCGCTCGACCCGACCCCACACTTTCAAACACCGCCATCGCCCGTCGGGATCGATACGTCTGGACGCTCTTCGCACGGTGCCTTGTCTTCATCGATCGATGGAATTGGAAGATTGACACCCGCAGCGACGTCATCCCCAAGCTGTTCGACATCCTGAACGCTCGACGTCTGGCGGATTTATCAATCGAGACCCACGGTGACTTCGCTACGTTTTTGCAGCACCCTGATCAATTCGGCTCGATCAACTCGCTCTTGCTTGATCCAAAAGATGACACGGCGTTCTCTATCGTGCTCAAGCTCATCATCAATGCGTCGCAAGGAGCCGTCGCCTCCGCAGAGTTCCGCCAATTGACGCGGCTCTTTTCCCGGCTGACGCCAATGACCTCGCAAGCTTGGACCCGCGCCTCTCCCGAGCTGGTTCGGTCCCATTCGACACTGATCAACCATTACAGCTTGCTCATCACATTCGCTCGACTCATTACTGCCGCTCGACCTGCCTCGTCCTCGGCTCTGCAGTATCTCGATCAAGCACGCCGTCTCATCGACTTTGCTCAAGTCGATGAAGAAGCTCGTCGCGTCAACGTGCGCGCCGTGCTGTACTTTATGCTCGCTTTTCAAGCCCACGATCTCACCCTTGCGCACGTTGCCGAATGGCTCGGCTCGATCACAACCCAGCTCAAGAAGGAATACCTCGATTTCGAGAAACAAAGGCGCCTAGACAGCCGAGGACTGGGTCGCAAAGCTGGCAATTTGCCCCGGCCTACGGGCAACGATCCGCTGTGGCATCGAGCTGTGCTGTTGACGATGATTCTTCGATCGATCCAACTCGTCCTAAGATCGACGTTCAAAGAGGAGCACATGTTCCCTGAGCGATGCCTGCTCGGGTCCGGTGAGTCCGCGGCTCGAGATTTATTACAGGCTCACAAGACCCCTTGCTCATAAGCCGATCGTCTTGTGTATTTTCAGCATGGACCTCTTCGCTACTCGAATCGCCGCTTGCGCTAGATCCAATGATTGGCCTCGAAATTGTCCGCACAGTGGTGTGCTTCCTCGATCTACGAGCCAAGGCACAGCCTCGCACCAGTGCGACCGCTCCACTTGCCGCTGCTGGCGCCGGGATCAGCCAGGACGAGTTTGGCATGTTCGACGAGATGGACTTTGAGGACCCGGCGCTGAACGCAATGCTAGGGGTCGAGTCGACCACGGCCTCGGCGGGGATTGACGGCCGGGACCTGTTCCAGAAAAAGGATGCCGAGTTTGCTCATGTGAGCATCCTGACCTCCGTACTGGTTCAAGAGCTCTTGTTGAATCGGGCTTGCTTTCACAGATGATCAAAAGCGAGCTTTCCCCAGCTTTCTTTCGCTTGGTGTCCAACATCTTTGGGTCGGCAGAATGGCGAGGCCCCACCGTCGGCGATCGTGTCGCTTATGCCCAGCAGGTGGTTGAGACGTGGGTCAAATGCATTTCAGTGATGGTCCAACACGATCTCGTTGTGAGTGCCTCCCCTCCCCCCCCCCCCGTCTACCTGCCCAACTAGCCCGTTTGTGCTACGACTGATCTGAGGCTCTTCCATGTAGGATTGGAGCGGCTACCTGCGCTACGGGGATCAATCGTGGAAGCGGGTCATCGATCCCATCGGTCGACGCACGATCGGTCTCCTACTCGCGATCCTGATCCTACGCCGCGAGCCCGATGCTTACTCGGTCAGCGACTTCTTCCTCCGCTGATCACTGAACAGCACCCGAGACTGACAACTTTGGCTTCGACTTGCAGTTGTTCCAGGACGATATCTTGGACATCTGGTTCCAATCCATCGTCGCTTACTCGCTCTCGTCCGAGCACGTCCTGACATCGTTCTTGCTCAACGCCGAGCCCGTCTCGCCGCTGTTCGAGGACGCTCAGAACCAGCTCGAACGGAACGAAGATTGTCGGTTCGAGCTGGACGAGCATACGATCGACGAACGTCGCCTCGATATCCTTCGTAGTGAGTTGTCCCCTCTGCAAATCTCGATGGTTCGCGGAAGCTGACCAGAAACCCGACGATTGAACGGTGATAGGCGTCTTCAAAAGCGCTGCCCGACATCTCGTCTCATTCAACTCGAACCCGCTCCTCTTTGCGGGCTCGCACGCAATATTGAACCGAACCATGATCCTCAACCTTTTCCGAGCCATGTTGGCATCGATGAAGGATCATCTCGCTGTCAGTTCTCTGTTCTCACTCCCTTCCCGGCGTACAACGGCAAGATCCTGATCCTTACCCTTCGGTCCCAGGCCATCACGAATGAGCGTAGTCGAGACAGCTACGCTACGTTCGTTCGGCAGGTGTTGGATGCATTAAGGCAATGTGGAGCGCCGGACGTGAACGAGCAGACTTTGGTCGATTGGCGCGGGTTGGAAAAAGCTGTAGCTGGCGCTAATGCCTGAGAACGAACTCTTGAGAATGCGATGGATGATCCTCTCACGGGCTCATGTGGCTGGCCACTTGCTTGCTAGTGAGAAACTCCGGATCTGTTTTGCAAATTTGTTGACCCAATCTTCGGGTCCCAGCGCCTATAAAACGACGCTTACTAACAGCGATGCACCAACACAAAACTCAGATGCGAGATACGATACCGTGCGTTTACTGCGTGAGCAAAGCAAGTCAAGGTGTCAGCGCAACGATGCCCGCTCGAAAGAGGGAGGGAAAGGAGGGTCAAGATACAACTCACAAGCTCATCGTGGTGGTCAGCGATGACGGTCTGCTCCTTGGCAGCATCGTTGACAACGGCGGGCTCATCATCAACGGTGCTGATGTCGTTGGTCGCGTTCGACTCGAGGAACTCAACCAAAGACTCGAGCGTGCGGTCACCCTCGTACGAGACCCATTCGTTGGTACCAGCGGCACGGAACTTGATGGTGGGGAAGCCCGAGACGCGGAAGCCAGCCGAGGACGGAATGTCGTTCTCGGTCGCATCGAACTTGGCGATGGTGACCTTGCTCTTTGCAGCGGCGTACTTGTTCCCAAGCTCTTCCCAGGTGGGCTTGAGCTTCTTGCAGTGCCCGCACCACGGGGCGTAGAACTCGACGAGGAGATCCTTGGTCTTGTCGGCGGCAACCTCTTCGAACTGATCGGCAACGAGCACAAAGACGGACTCGTCCTGTGATTCGGGGATCTTCTCCGACTTGATCGAGGCGGCGATTTTGCCAGCGAGGAAGTCGTTGACGAAAGCCGAAACGGTCTCGAAGTCGACGGACTTGGACTGGTCGAGGGGGAACTTGGTCACCTCTTGGATATTCTGGATGGCGAACGAAGGCCACGTAGGCTCGAGGAGGTTGAGCGACTTGGCGTGGTCAGCGAACTTGTTGGCATCGATCCAGACAAAGTTGATCTTGCCCTTGTGCTCGCGAGCGATGGGCTCGATAGCCTTGGTGATCTCGCTGCGCTTCTCGTGGTCATCGGGAATAAAGATGTAAGCCAGAGGAATGCCAGCTTCGGCGTACATGGCGAAATTGTCGGGCGAGATCTCGTCGAGGATGGGGACGGTGTGCTCCTTGGCGAACGCTTCGAGCGCTTGGGACGAGAACTTGTCCGTAAATTCGTTGCGGCCCTCGTCGAAGGTCTTGTAAAGAACGACGGCGGGAGGGGTGACGCCGGCAACCTTGTGGGCATCGTGGGAGAGACCAAAGAGGTAGTCGTCGCGGTGCGATTCGGCAAAGGCGGTGAAAACCTCCTTGCTGGCCGTGTCCTCCTCGTTGAGGTAAGCGATGAAAACAAGTTTGTCGGCCTTGGAGAACTCGTCGTGGGTCGAGGCGGTGACGTCCGAGATGGCGGGAAGGAGTTGCCTGAGATAAAACAATTCAAGTCAGGACGGCCGGTCGCGACTCGTCAAGGTCGTGTTGCCACAGGGAGACCGTCTACTCACTTCTTCATGTGCGAGACTGCAGGGAGTAGTGCAACGAGACGATGCGGGAGTCATTAAGACCCTACTCCGTCATCCGGACGTCAATCGCGACTTTGGGAAACGTACCGATACCATCAGCCTTGCGCGTTCCACCATAATCGGACGATTCACCCTTGCGGAAGATCTTGAGTGTGCTGTGTAACCAAAGCGTACAAAATGTGAACATCGTCGTCTGGTGTGGACCTGCAGCCGACCCAAGGCACGAACAAGGGCCACGGGGCGCGCACGTTCGGCCACGATGACCAAACTAGACTGGGAAGGTCGACTTACGGGTAGCCCGAGACTCCGTGCGAGCTGCAGAGGTCGGCTTCAACGGTGCAGTCGACCTTGGCGAGGACAACGCCCTGCTTGGCGAGGATATCAGACGCAGCCTCGTACTGTGGTGGCGGTGAGGGGGTGGATAGAAGGGCAGACGGGACATGCGAACGGAAGACGGACACGACAGGACACAAAACAATGCGGGCTTGGTCAGCATTCTGCGGCATTGAGCAACGCTGGGCCTAGGCTGGCCTACGCTGGCCTACGCCGGCCTCCGCTGCCCTAGGATTGCGCGCGACGACGCCCGGCTCGGGACGAACCAAGTGGCGCGCGCTCGAGCACGCCCAGGCCGAGGTCGGGCGGGACTTGGGAGCGCAGGCGAGAAGGGAAAGCGAAAGCCTGGCTTACCTGAGGCGCCAAAGATTTGCAGTGACCGCACCTGTACGTGTAAGGGAACAACAGTCGGAACGGGGTCAGTCCCCCCTGAGATCTCAACTCGGAGCATCGACACGGGCAGGAGGCCACTACGCTGCCCCTACGGTAGCGCGTGTTCGGGCGTCCGGCCGGGCCAAAAAACTACAAGAATTGCCACGTCGCTCGTTTGGGGTGCGACCGTCGGCGATGTCTCACCGTGTGCAACACCCTACAACAGAGCGGCCGCAGCACAGATATCGAGTATGAATCGAAACACAGTCAGGGTGATCACATACCAGGGGGCAAAGAACTCAATCAGGGACAGGTCACTGTTGGCCACCTCGTCAAAGTTGGCAGCTGTCAAGTCTATCACAGAGCTCGCTCGAGCGGCGGCGAAGAGAGCGGCGGTGGCCAAGAGGGAAAACCGCATATTGAACGAGTACGGTGTAGACACGGAAGGATACTGAGGTGTGCGTGAGGGGACAGAGTCGAGTCGAAACACAGAGGCGAGTCGAGTCGAAGGTGAGACGAAAGGGGGACGAGGCTAACCCGAGGCGCGCTTGAGCTCGCCCTTTAGCTCGCTGGGCCTGACTCTAGGCCCGACGTCCGATTCTGGGCCACACAGACGGGGCCTGATTTCGTGATTAGAAATCATCGAGTCCCCCAAACGAGTGAAACGTCTCTGAAAGCACAACCAACGACCGGCAGCCTCATCAGGTACGAGTGGCGACGGCGCTGACGAACATCTGTTGCGAGATCGACCGCAGTAGACTGTGTAACCCCCTCTCAGTATGCAATGGCTTTAATGCATCCCACATGGCGATTCCCGGTGGTTGCCCGGTCTGACTTGAACCTGCTGCCACGATACCACCCTTTACAAAGAATAGGGGTCATTCGCGACCCATGTACCTAGAAGCGCTGTTCTTGACTGGTCACCCGGCGTTATCCGATCAGAATATCAGAAGTCATGTACGACAAGATTTGCATAATTCGGCCCACAATCGAAGCTGCAGCGCCAGCAAGGTTTTCCATAATTTTGTCCGTAATGCCAAGTTTTCACAGTGTTTATTCCAGACCAATCCCGTGCATTTGTATGACATTCCTTTACCGGAACGGGTGGTTGCGGACCCGCTTCGAGGATCGGCTTACTGCGGTGAGGGATTCGCGGTTACGCAGTCGGTCACCCATGAACTACATCGATCGGCTTCGCTCCCGATCTACTTGGTCTACTCATGCCGCTTCATCCAAGCCAAGTACGTGAATCAGGTCTAAGCGTTACTCCTTCGCCGTACATTGACGAGGGCGATGACGACTCGAACCTCCTATTATCATAGGCTCGTAACCTCCGCTCCCACCGTTTCTGCCCCTGAGACACTCGGAGCCTCAGCCCGGCAACCCCTGACGGCGTTCTCCCATCTTTTGTTCCCATCGAGCGCAGGAGGAGAAGTGTGTGAAATGCATTGTGACCAGAATTGAGAGACAGTTGCACGCCCGCCAGAATGTTTGCAAGCCGTGCGTGGGTACTCGTGCATGCACTGAGCTCGGACAAGCTGAACGTCGGCCTGATCAGAGCCCTACGTTCATTAAGCTCCACCACCATTTCTAAACGCCTCGCATCGCGCCCGTACAGACGTCATACCTGGCGTCTAACTCAATTGGGGTTGGAGGGCATTCAAAATTATGATCAGGGAAAAAAGAAGACACCTTCCTGCGGCGGACTTGGAGCAGGGTGCACGGCCCCCCTCTCCACGCAATGCGCATCGTGCTCCTCGGGACCAATCATGCCACGGCCACTCGACCTTCAGCACCTTTGCCTTCGATCTCTGTCTACCGCGCTCTCTTGACGCTTCACCCTCTCTTGTTGGACCTGCTTACCTTTCGATCAAGTGCAATCGACCTCGGTCCGTGCCATTTCCCAGGGCAAGTACCGAGCCCGATGTCATTGTGGCATCAGCAGTGCTTCAACCGACTCGATTGACTAACCCGCTCAGAGCTTATTTCGCACGAGCAGCGGCAACCACGGTGGCCACTACGATGCATCATCCTTCCTTGCAGTGCGATGACTCCCCTTATCGCTTCCCACCCCCCAGTCCACCTGTGCATCGCTCGCTGCATCAGGTGGCTACATGCTCCACCCCGACGGGCGCCGGTGCTCGATCGACGACGACGACGACGACGACTTCGCGCTCCGCTCCGCAAGCTCGAACGGCAGCGGCCCAAGCGCCCCCCTCTCCTTTCCCCGCTTTCAACTCGGAGCGACCCCGCGAGCGCGGTCCTTTCGGTTCCTCTGAAGTGATCCAAAAGCGTTCGAATGGCTCGAGTGCCCCCCGTGATCAGACTATAGATGCAAGCAGAATTCGATACGCGGATGCGCAAGCCCATGATGCGATCTCGGAGTTTGGTTTGTTCCAGCGCCACGCCGCTTCGACCAAGACGGACTGGAGCTCACCCGTCGCTGCCATTTTGGGCGGAAATGGTGCTGATCGAGCCACACGATCACTCCCTGCTCATTCTCGCCAGTCCCTCCTGACTGACCATTCGACTCCGTCGTCCGATCGCTTCTCGACTTGGCCTAATTCGAGCTCGTCCTTCTCGACGCCACTGTCTTCCATCCTCGACGACTCGCTTGGCAGTGATACCTCGTTCCTCGATACCTCCCCTTCGTGCCGTAATCCAACCCCACCATCTCTGTTTCCTACCTTCAGCGAGTTCTTGCCTTCGAGAGCTACATCGTCGAGACTGTCGCAGTCTAGCAACGAGAACCAACCCCAAACACCTGCTGCGGCAGTCGCCAGATTCAACACTCCCTCGTCCTCTTCTTCTTCGCTTGGGCATCACAAGGGATTACTTACATCCGCCGATCTCAGCTTTCAGAACAAGCATATAAAACAAGACAAGCGAGGCTTGATCTTGCGATACGACCTCGAACGTAGCTCGAGTGGATTTGTCAACTCATCGTTGCCAAGGTCACCCTCCAAACCTTTGCGCACCGCGCCTCTAGACCCATTCGTTTTCAATCCTTCCTTCGCCTCCCCGGAGTTCCCATTTGGTGGTCACTTGCTGCACAGCTCTCATCCGAGTCGTGGAACCCCCCCTTTAAAGACTCCAAGGGACGCCTTCGATGACGTCATGAGCGCACCTGCGTACACGACTCCAATTCAATCGCAAACTTCCGCTCGTCGAGATGCAAGCTCGTCGGACTCGAACGGCGGTGGCTCTCAATCCGGCTGCCTGCGCTCCACTGTGCCTATCGCATCAATGCTCGGCACATCAGTCCCCTGGGACGACTCGAATTCGAACTTGCCCTATCCTTTGACCCCCTTCGATACGGAGCGCATTGCCCGGCTCCATGGCGGCCGCATTCCTCGACTAGGTCAACTTGCTCCCGCCGAGTCGACTTCAGCGAACCAGGCTCCAATTATCAACACCGGCAATGTTGGTCCGATGCAACGTCAGCAAGGCGATTGGACGTGCGAGTGTGGTTTCGTGGTGAGTATCTTTAGTGTTCTACCGCTGCAACGGATTTTGAACCTACTCACAATTAGATGACTTACAGAATTGGCGTCGTCGCAAGATCTGCCTTCGCTGCTTCCCCTTTGCGCATGACTTGGCCAATTCGATCACGATTCATCGCTCCCACTCGCTCAACAATGGATCCAATACGTCCACCGAGATTAATTCTACACCTGTTTATGCCCCGACGCATCCTCCAAGCCGGTCCCTGCCGATGCTATCGACCATCGCAGCCCAGGATGTGCTTCAGCCATCCCCAGCATATACGCCCATCCCTTCGTCGGGGAGTGCCCATGCCATGCTGCCCTCTTTGACGAGCTACAATTCTTCACCTTTCAATCGAATTTCTCCTCCCCCGCCTCCTCCGATGCCTTTCCCCGCTGCACCTTCGGTTTTTTCATCCTCAGCCCCCAGCCCCATGCGTCGTCAAGTCCTCGCGCCCTTAACTCCACTGGTCCCCCTCGTTCCTCAGACGTCCTTCGCGGCCCCCGTCTCGGACGCGATGCTGAATGCAAAGTGGAGCGAGGGGTTCTACATGGGTTTGGCGGCTAGATCGCGCTCCTCGTCCGATGTGAGCCAGCGCCCACATGATCAACAACAAGCCTTCCCCGGCGCTTCGTCGTTCTATTCGTCGTCATCGTCATCATCGTCTCCCGAACGACACCAGTCGCAAATGCCGTCTCTTTTCGCGCGCGGCTCTCAGTCGAGTTGAGGAAAAGGAAGACTCGAGGGAAGGAAGCGATTGCACGATACTTTGAGTAGGAAGGGGTTTGAGGAGGGAATTGGAAAGACAGGGGTTATGGTGCAAGGAGGAGAAGGGAGCGATCCAAAGGATCCTTATCGTTACACAGTCACTCGACACACATCGATCCTTCTTCAACATGCTTGCTCTCGTGCACCACCCATATATCATTTGTCGTCACACTTTCCACCAGTATCTCGCCATTTGTCTGTGTTCTTCGCATCTCGTCGGGCAATCTAACGATATAAGCTGCCCATTTATCGTCATTTGTGTTTTCTTCCTGTTTTGATTTACCCTTGTGCCTTCCTGCAGTTTCAGTCATAGACGAAGCCGCTGCAAGTTGCGGCACGGTTTCTTCCAGCCCTTTTTGAAAGTTGCAATCTCTCAAGTTCGGCGGCAGGCATCGCGACTTTATTCAGCGTGAAAGGATGTGGTCCATATTTCGAAGGAGATTACATTGCTTGACTTGCAGCCCCGACCATGTTCGTCACAGCATGGTGACGCCGTCACCTTACCTTTCCGCAGTAGCCACCGTTTTGCCGACCTCTCTCCGGGTCAATAAGTTCGTCAACCTTCTTCTCATTTTGACAGTTCCCCCGACTTGACGCACGACGGAGGAATGCGCGATGATGGAAGAGGGCAAGAGGAGACTCTCCATCTCGTCCCCTTCGCCCCCCATTACTCGCGTCTCCAGGACCAAAGACGCTGTCTCGATCATGCGTGGATTGAGAGGACCTTGGGCCGACGTTGAAGAAATGGAAACGAAGCAGGCATCGCACGCTCTTGCCATCTGATCAACCTGACCCGGTATGATCACCTCCTGCACGAAGAGAGCAAGATCGACTGGCATGTCAGGGCAAAGCTGTGGAAATACTGCGCAAGCTGAGAGCGAAAGACAGACCCGTTGCGAACACCGCCAGCAGACGACCAACCCGCACAATCGACAATGATGTCTTCTCCTCCATAGACCAAATAGTTCGCAACAGCGCATACACCGTGTTGCAGAGGTATCAGGGATCCATATTGGGGCTGTGTAGTCCTGAACTCGGATCAAAACATCCGCTGGACTCGAAGGCGCAGATGCGGCATCGTCTTCAGCTTCATCAAGGGGTCTTCGTGGCGCAAAAGTGAAGTAGTCTTGATGAGTCTGGCTCCGATCCTCACTGGTCACGTCTTGGAATGAAAGCGGGGTCGGGGGAATCGCCCCAAGCGATGTCGGATGCGGCAATAAGCTCGACGTGGGCGCCATGAACAGCGACGAAGGCATCGAGACGCGACGAGTATGGGCACGGCCGATTCGCAAGCTGCGTTTGAGCGACTGCCGAGCTTCAAGAAGACCGGAAGCGGTGAGACGGATTGCGTCAATCCAAGACGTTTTGAATTCGGGGCAGACTAGAAGTACTACGTCAGCATGCGTAGGTTCACGATAGGCAGGGATTACGACTCACAGACAGAGACGGCAAAGCTCCTTTCGGGACTGACGAGCTGGAAGGTGAACAACTCCGAATTCGTTGGAATGGCTGAAATGATCCCAGCATCGACGCCGAGGACGGTCAAGGTTTCCAAGGCAAACCGATGATCCAATCGCAAGTCACTCGTCGCCCACTTGGAAGGCTCGAGCTCTTTCGCAGGTGGCCCGGGGACATCATCCGTTGAAGACGAATCTGTCGCACACAGAAGCATGTCGTTGAAGAGGAGGAGGAGGCGTGATTGCTTGTTGCCCTTGTGGTCGACCTTGAGCACCTTGCCCCACTTCACCAGTCGCCGGCCGGGCTCGAGCAGGGCAAAGTCAAGGTTCGCAAAGGCTCGTTGTAGGTGCAAAAGCTCGAGATCAGAGTCGTGCGAACGGATCTGGGACTCCAAATGGGATGCGACTACGAGGGAAGTACGTTCACTTGGTGGAAGTCAGCTCGAATGGACTGCGCAGCGAATACAGTGGAAACCACCTGCCTTCATCCACCAGGGCGAACGCCTTTTCCAATGCCGCATAATCCTCGTGATCGAATTCGGTGAAGCGGATCAGGTCTTGTAGAAGCAGACGATAGCGCGGAATCCTTTGGACGATGTTCAGCAGCAATCCACTGAGACCAAGGCCTCGTGCCCGGCCGTCGTTTCCGTGACCGCCCTCCGCGATGAAAGCATGCCAGCGAGCTCGTTCATCTGAAGATGAGGCGGACTTGCCCTGACCAGGAGGGCCTTCTAGTGAAGATAGTCGAGCTAGGGATGTAGCGAAGTTCGAGACGAAGATCGAGTATTGCTTCAGGTAAGGGAGCACGGGAAGCAGTGAGGAGCCGATGTCCCGAGGCGGCGTGCACCGGCGATGGCTCGAAGCGCGCGGGCGTGGGATCGATCTTTGCCCAGACACATATGTCGTTTGCTTTAATGAACGTTGTTCATGAGATAGAGACCCGCAAAATCTCTGCCCCGGTGGGCTTGCTGCGCTCGGAAAAGCAGCTGCTCGCTGCCCAGCCTCGCCTCGGCGACTATCAGGAGGATAAGACGAAGGTCTCGACCCTGGGGACGAGATGGGAGCCGTACTAGGTGTACCTACTTGAGAAAGCCCAATGGGGGGCGATGGTCGCGAAGGTACACTATTTTCGAGGGACGCGAGGACGACGCGCGAGAGATTAACGATGTCGCCGAAGTTGGAAAAGACTTCTTTGATGGTGTGACGACCTAGGACCGGTGGTGCAGTCCCCATAGACAATGAAATGGGAACACTCCTAGTGGGTGAAGATCTGCGAAGCCGTGACGACGACATCGGATTTGGTGACATGTCGGACGATGGTTCTGCAACATTTGCCCGCGTGCTACGCCGTCGTAATATTGTAGCGTCGGCCGGTAGAGTCGCGCAAAGAGGTCGATAGTAGACCTAAGAGTCAAGTTTTAACTCAGATTCTTGTGCCTGACTTCACCTGAGACAGACCCAACTCACAGTATCAATCATTTCTAGCGTGGCAAGATAGGTCCGCTCCGAATCCCGAAACTCTTCAGCAATTTTCCACCGTCTTTCTTGGCGTCTTGAGACTTCTTCGTCGTTCATGGATACGATGCTCTGAGGACGGCTTAGAGGGCTAGAAGCTCTTAGTCGAGGGGATCCGTAAGGAGACGACATAGCGGATGCTGTTACTGCCATGTTGAAGGGCTGAAACCCGTCCGGCCCAAACGATGGATGGTGAGCACTGGCGGAGCTTGCCGTCGACAATCTCTTCGTGCTCGGGAGGCGGGGGCGGCGGGATGCCGAGTCCAGAGAAACAGAAGAGCTGACGGATGTAGCACTAAGCGCCCTTTCGCGGGGAGCAACTTGAGTGAAGCTCTGGGATACCGAGCTTGGTGGGTCCGTTTTCGTTTCGATGTCACTTGTTCGGATCGTGAGGACCTTGCTGAGGATGTCACTCGGCCCCCGGTCGTCCTCTTCGGGTAGACTTTCACAGCTTGTCGTTGAGGCCAAAATCGATCGGTGTGTGGGGTTGGTGGGCGCCGTTTGTCGTCGTGTGAGGTGCGACGCTGCAAGATGCTGGTGCCGAGACGTTGATACGAGGAAGTCGAGTAAAGGAGAGGGGCCGACCAGACCATCCTCGTGGTGAAATCCGGTTCTGAGCTCAGATAAGGTAGATGGCTTCAATACGGACTCAGACCGGGAACACGTGCTTTCTTGGACGATCGGCGATGAGTGTGTAGGTGGCGCTAGTGCGTGCGAAGCGTTCGTCCTGTCCTCCATGACTGGCTTTGCCGACGGGGTCAGGCCAGACCATTCACAGGCCTCGGGTGCTGATGCCGGATTGTGCTCTGTAGCAGTTGCTGGTACACTGGGTGTGAGCATAAGTCAGAGGAAAATTATCAGCATGGTACACAATTTAATGTCGTACCGCTGCGGTGGAGCCGAGTACTCTGACGCCAAGAGAGTTTGGGAGCAGATTGAACAGCGCTGGCTCGACCGATCATGGATGCTAAGGGAGGTGGACTGACATGGTGTAACCCTGGCACGGATTGATTAGTTCGACGACTAAGCCTCCCTTCGGGCAGCTGATCTGCGACGCCTACCGTGCTTCCAGCGACGGGGTCCGATGAGTCGTGGCAACTGTGGAGTCGACTGAGGAAGAGGCCCCCTGTTCCGCTCGTAGGCGCCACGGACCGAACGGAATCCAGGCGCTGCAGGAATCCTGATAAGTTTGTGTCGAGAGTGGGACGTTGGAGGTAAAAAGATCTGGATTGAGCTCAGCGTTCGTCGAATCCTCGAATCGACATTCTCAAAGTGGGATCCGTGCACGCCGGCCTGGGAGAGTCGTCGGCCAAAGCCTCCGGTCGGTCGTCGGTCTGTCGGCACGTCAGCACGGTTCTCATCTCGGCCATCGGAATTCGAAATTGCGGATGCACCTAGAGCGCAAATGCTTATAAAATGGAGTCATACGAGTAGGGTGCTGTTTTGCTTTTCTTGGATCGGTTTTGGTAGTTTGAGCAACAACGCACGTGATCATCGTGTTTCATCCCGAGGCCGTGATGATCAGGGTTATGACGGCGATCGTTCTGGCACGCCTCGGCTGAGCTCGGCTGCACACCGCCGGTCTGGGGTTGCTACTATAACTAGACGCTGCTGCGATCAGCGGGACAGCGGCGTTCTTCTGCCCTCTTCCCTTGCCCCCTGCCCCTTGCCCCCTTCCCGCTCCCCAAAGCAGAAACTCGTCCGCCTTGCGAGCCCACCTTCTTCGGCTGGCACCATACCTTGTGGCCACGATCCCAACTCAACACCAAAAGTGTTCCCCACGCCGTGACATCGCTCGTCCTTTCGGTTGAACTCGGATTGGACTGTGCTCGGCAGGTGCTCCCGCGTCCTGCCCCACTTCGAAGCTCTGTCGACTGCATTCACTCAGCCCGAGACAAGACACGATCCGGGCGCACCGTTCTCGCAGCCTTGAACCACCGTCTGTCGTGCACTTACCGGGCATCTGATCCCTAACCAACCCTGTCCCCATCCTTGATACCATCACAACCTGTCACATCATGTCGTCTACAATCTACCAGGACTCGTTCGTCAATGCTCGGCCGAATGCGCCGTACCACGCCGTCACCGCCCGACTCTCGCTCACTCGCGCCTTGACCCAGGACCTCGCATCCTACTACCACGAGCGGGCCTTGCTCGAGGACGCGTATGTCAAGTCGCTGCAAAAACTCTCAGCGCGGCTGCACCAGGCGGGCTCGCACACGGTCTTCGCCGGCATCGACGAGCTCGGCCTCGACGAGCGCGAGCGCCAGCGTCAACTCGGAGCGTGGCATGCCGTACGCGTGCGCCTCGAGACCGAGGTCAACGAACTCGCCAAGCATCACGAGACGTGGAGGGAGAAGACGGTCGAAGAAGTCGAGACACCGCTGCGACAGAGCTTGTCCAAACCCGGGTGGGCTCGCTGGCAGCAGGGCGAGGCCTCGATCGGCTCGGCCGTCCGAGAGTACGAGAGCACGCTTGACAAGGTGCAAAAGGTCAGTCTCAGTCAACGGACGATCGTGGTTAGCCCGGATTGAAACCCACCTCGTCCACTACTTTGCCTTGCCTCTGCCCCTCTCGCATCTCATCTATTGCCCACTTCACCACTTCCATGCCGTCATCCGAAACTTGCAAACTGTCCGACGCCCTGTCGTCAACCTGCATCCCTTTCCATCCTCACAGGCCTCTAGCAAGCAGGGAACGAAATCATCCGGCTCTACTTCGACCAAGCTTCTGACGTCCCAGGCTCAATTAGCAACGCTCGGCTCATCCCTCAAGTCGGCGATGCCGGCCTTCCTCGAAACGTCGCAAAAGCTTGACGAATCGCACCAGCTTTTCCTCAAGGAGGCGCTCATCAGATCAGGGACCTTCACTTCCGACCTTGGGCGCGATCGAATGGAAGCTGGCGAAGATCTGCTCAACACCGTGCTCGGCATCGATGAGCAGGCCGAGATCCAGGGCTGGGGCCTGAGAGAAGGCATGAAGGCCTCTGGCGGAGGGTCCGCCGCCGCGAGTGGGGTTCCGAACACGAGCGAGTTTGGAGCAACGTCCATCACAAGTGCATCTGGGTATGGAGGCGCGGTCCGAGAAGAAGCGATTGCCGAGGAGCCCGTCCAGGCCCAGCCTCCAGTTCAGCGAGCGCCGACCCAGGATCGAACGCGAGCACCTTGTGAGTGCTCAGTCCGCGAAGACCCAAGTCGAAGGTGGTAGCGCTGACGAAGCATATTTTATCGGCTGCTGTAGCAAATGCCCGCACTACACCCCCTCCCGCTGCTCCTTTGCCCCTCCCCTCCCCGGCGGCACCGAAAAAGTCGGGCGGAGGCTTCAAATTTTCCAAGGTCTTCAAGCGCGACAAGGGTTCTTCGGGAGCTGCTTCATCCAAATACGGTATGATTGAAGCGAACAACCCGTACCGAGGCTCTGTAGACCGCCAGTCGATCGAATTTCGCGACTCTGCATCGACCGTCGGTCGACCCGAAGCGGCGACGCGCTCGTCACTCCTTGGCCTTCAGGCCCCTCGGCTGGACCGCACAACGAGTGGATCGAGCAGCTTGATGGGTGGTTCTTTGAGTGCGGGTGCGATGCAAGCGCCAATCATGCCCACGACGTCGACGAAGAATCGCGATAGTTTGATGCCCGGTGGTGCCGGCGGCCTCTTCCGACGCGCTTCGTCCGCCGGAATGGCCAGCGGCGGTCAGAATGGCGGCCAGATAGCAAGTGGATCGGCTATACCCGAAGCACGAGAAAAAACGGCCGCCAGCAACAACGGCGCAACCATCGATGAAGAAGGATACTCGGTCCCTCCGGCTGGCTACGACAAGCAGCCCTGGGAGAGGACTGCGCAGGGCTCCAACCTGATGGACGATGACGACGAAGATGAATCCGTCGATACTGCTGCGCCATTACAGAGCTCTTCTCGAGCACCCGCCGTCGCTCTTGCTCCGACTATCATCACCGAAGCCGAAAGCGATCGTCAAGCCGCTCTCGAGAAAGTCCAATCGACTCTGCTCTCGGCCGGCCCAGCTTCGAATCTTAGTCGTCGAACGACTCGGGGTCGTCGCGACAACAACCGCTTGTCGTCGATACCCGGACTCGCCGGATCCAATTCGTCGACGATTCCCGATGACATCCCTTTGGCCCAAGTCATCGAGCGACAACAGCGATCACGAGAGGCGTCATTGGATTCATCGTCGAACTCTCCCGCTGCAACGACGACGGTCTTCACCCCCTCGGCATTGAACCGCGTCGTATCACCCACGATGTCGTCGTCCGACCGCGCCATGTCGATGATGTCGACGACGTCGCGCTTCGGTGGCGGCGCCGCGGATCCTTTCGAACACGCGTCCTCGCCTGGACTGCGCGCCAACATTGTCGAGACCGTCAACGTCCTGTCCAAAGGCGGCGAAGTGAACCGAGTCATGATCACCGGCGAGGTTCATCTGTCCCACCGCTCGGACTCGTCCGCGACGGCTGCCTCCCCGCTCCGCTTTCGTATCGCGCAATTCGACCAGTTCGAAAAGGCGGCTCCCAACACGAAGTACATTTCGCCCGTTACAGGAGGCTCCCCTGGTGAATTCGAGGTATTGCCTTCTCTGGCAGCTCAGCATGGTTCGACCGTCGTCGTGCTCAAGTACCAAGTGCGCATCGGTGAGGGCCAAGAAGGCCGCTACAACCCGCTCTCGGTCAAGGCGCTGTGGAAGTGCGAACCAACGCAAACGAAGTTGATCATCACGTACAAACCCAACGCACTCCCTTCGGGATCTCCGAGTCCGTTCGGCGAAGACGAAGGCGACCACGCCGAGCCGTTGCAAGACCTCGAGTTCTCCATTCCGATCTCGGCCAACGTCTCGACCGTGCAGGCCAAACCGGCCTTGGCGAAGTGGCATGCCGATACCCATTGCTTGGTCTTTACGATCGCCGAACCTCTCGAACAAGGCGCGAGGACGGAGCAAAAGTTGTTGGCTAGTTTGGGTACGGATCAACAGAGTTTGGCGCAACCTTTGGCGATCAAGTGGACGATCAAGGGGAGGACGTTGAGCGAGGTTGGGGTGATTTCGGATGGGAACGGGTTCAAGGAGGTGAGGAAGTCGGTCGTGGCAGGCAAGTATTTGGTCGCTCCTTGAGTCTAAGGGGGGGAAGGCGTGGGGATGGAATGAGATCTCTTGTTGGATGGGAAATCGGGATGGGTGGGGGGATCGAAAGCAGAAAAAGCAACAATCAACCTCCAATCGTTTTTGTGACTCTATTTTTTTCTCTTTAATCTATCGGAACCGAGAATGGAATGTAGAAATGCAAAGTCCTTTCAACAATGACCCTCAGGGGGAAAAGTTGTTCGTCATTCGAATTCGCACGTTTGAAAAGAAAACAAAAGGCATCTCTCATCCCATCCTTCAAGGACGACATCCCCTCATCGCTTGTTGACGGTCCTCTTGTCCTGTGGGAACTCAAGAGGGATCCTCAACACGGCCTGCTTCCTACTCCTCGCTTCGGCACTCGTCTTGACGACCTTGGCGGCGAGGAGCCGTTCCCTCTCCGCTGTCGAAGGCGTGAGCAGTTGGCACCCCAAAGAACGAAAGATCTCGCCGACCCTTTTAAAAATAAAGAGGTTCATATAAAGGGTCAAGGGTCCTGCGAGACGAGATTGAAACAAGGATACCCCCTTGCGCTCGAGCGCGCGCTCGCGAAATGGTGCTCACCTCTTTGCTCCCATGCCCAAATCATGAGCGATCGTACCCACGTCGGTGGCATAACCATCGATCTTGAGGCAGAGGACCAACAAAAAGGACAGCAACTTGGTCTCCATCGTACTCGTCATCTTGAGTTGATCGGTCCCGCCCAACCCCCGACGATGGGATTCGGTGAATTTGTGCAACAAGCCATCGAGGATGATGGGCGACGAAAAGGTAGGGCCGATGCGTTCGGTCAACTTCGGTCGCGCCAACGACGCGGCTGCACCGAATTGGGTCGTTTGACGGAACTGAAACAGGATCGAGAGGTAGACGAGCAGGCGCAGCTTCTCCTTGTCCTTTTTGCCGAGCTCGATCGACGAAGCGACGTCGTGGGATTGGGATGAGAGCAAGCGACGGATGCGATCGTTGATGAAGCGACTCTTGCGGAAGGGGAGCGCGGAGAGGCGCGTTTTGAGTGGGTTCGTCGGCTTGACGGTCCGTCGTGGTGGTGGTACGCTTGTTTCGCCGTCTTGGGTTGGCTCGTTTTGTTGTGGTGCTTGCTCTCCTTCCTCGATGGGGTCTTGGACGGGTGGAAGTGCGTCGATAAAGGTGTGCAATCCGATCGCGGCCAACTCGTTCTTGGACACGATCCCGTCGAGCGGGTACACGTCCTCGACCTTGGTCGCGTCCAAGTCCAGGCTCGGGATCGTGACCCTCTCGACATGGGCGCTCGATTCGATCTCGGCGCGATCGGGCAGCGTGGCCGAGTTGTCGACGATCGTCTTCTGGAGGTGGGCTTGCAACTTCTTGGAACGTGCGGCGTCGCCATAACTCGACTCGGACAACTTGTTCCTCGCTTGGGCGTTGAGTTGACGTTGCGCTTTCTTGGTGCCGAACGTCGCTCCGAGCGTGGCTCGTTGGGCCGAGATGAGCGGATTCGCGGACGCGTGCGATGACGGGTGCTCTGGCAGCGGTTTGAGCGATTTGATGATGGGGTGGAAGATGTGGAGAGGGGCCGAACGCAGCGTGAGCGAGTTGGTGAGGGGGTCATGGATGCCGATCATGTAGTGCGCCGAGTCGGTTTCGCCGCAGACGTCTTGCGACGCGGTCACGGATCGCGCGGAGGAAGAGACATCGACGAGAGGGAGCTGGGGTTGATGTCGGGCCGTGGATTCGAATTCGATCGTGTCCGTCTCGGCGACGACGAGGTGAGCCGAGGTCAACGAAGGGGGTTGACCGTCCGGGGTGTAGAGGTCGAACGCGGTCGAGGTCGGAGGTCGAGTCGAGGGGAACATGCCTGTGCGTGGCAATGCGTGAGATGAGTGGGGTACGCACGTTGGCGGCCGAGTGCGCGGGCTGCTTTCGTCCTCACCGAGTAGGGGGCCGATTTGGCCTCGTTCGGGACGGAGGTACGCGACCGCGATCGCGTGTGCTGTACTCGACTTGCGCTTCTTGGACGTCGAAGCGAGAGCCCAAGTCGAAGCCGTTGAAGACGACATGTTGGGTGGAGGTATGACTCTCAAGATGCCCAGTTCGAGATGAGGCGCGCTTTGCAGCGGGCTCGTCTGGCTCCTCTGTGGTGGCTGCGAAGCGCCGAGCGCAGGGAAGCCCCCCGTCGCGCGTGGCCCGTCGCGCGTGGCCCGTTGCGAAGCGTCCGAGCTCAACAGGCTGCACGCTCCCTCTCTCTCCCTCTCCCTGTCCCGCCGAATTCACGCGCACTCCCTGCTCCCTCCTCCACCGAGGATGGGCAAAGTGTCCAAGGGCAAGCAGACCAAGGCGTTCCTGAAAAAGGGCCTCTTGTCCGGCCAGATCAAGAAGCGCCACGAGATCAACGCGTTCAAGCAAAAAGTAAAGGGGAGGCAGATCAAGAGGAATAGGAGCGCCGATGATGAGGTCAAGGTAAAGCCAGGCCAAGACGACCAGGACAGTCTGGATGAGGAGGTGGGGAAAGGCAACGACGACGACGACGACGACAACGACGACGACGAAATGGACGTCGAGGATGTATTGGGCGCAGATGGATTACAGACGGGCGATCAGGTAAGAAGGGAATTGTGTCCAACCCTTGACTCGGAAACTCACCCTCTTCTCCCCTCCACAGAGCGACGACGACGACGATGAAGACGATCTCGCACTCGAGGACGACGATCTGTCCGACCTCGGCTCCGATTCGGACAACGAGGCCGCCTCGGGTTCGAAACGATCCCACCTCGCCGATCTCAACGCCTTGGCCGACAAGGATCCCGAATTCTTCAAGTACCTGCAGGAGAACGATGCCGAGTTGCTCCAGTTCAACGAGGACGACGACGAGCAGAACGACGACGACGACGACGACGACGAGGATGACGAGCATCATGACGACGACGATGATCAAAAACGCACCAAGAGTCGAGGCCAACAGGTCGAAAACGAACTCAATCCCGCACCCGTATTGACCCAGGACATTCTCAGAAAATGGCAAAAGTCCATCTTGCAGGTCCGTCCTCGTCGCATCCTCCTTCCTGACAAGACCTCCCTCACTGATCACTCGAATCTCCTCCAGACCCGCTCGATTCGCTCGTTGAAGAGACTCTTGCTCGCATTTCGATCTGCCGCAACGACGGGCTCGCACTCGACCTCGCTCCATGGCGCAAGATGGGAGATCCAATCGCCCAAAGTGTTCAACAACCTCGTCATCGCC
The DNA here is from genome assembly GCA_022702645.1 of Microbotryum intermedium. NCBI lineage: Eukaryota > Fungi > Basidiomycota > Microbotryomycetes > Microbotryales > Microbotryaceae > Microbotryum > Microbotryum intermedium. The sequence continues at coordinate 458,891 of JAHWDX010000011.1, read as the reverse complement.
TCGCTCAAATTCACGCCCGTGATCCTGTCCTCGGCCGTGCCCTACAAGGAAAAGGACGGCAAATACAAGCTCGCGACCAACACCAAATCGTACGCTTTGGCCCAACGCCTCGTCAAATCCTACTTCGTGTCCCTGCAAGCCCTTTTGGGCAGCGTGTCGACCTCGTCGGGCATTCCTTCGATCGCCGTCAACGAGTCGTCCAAGTTGGTGCCTTACATCGTCGGGAACCGCAAGATCGCACGCGCATGGGCCAAGCTCTTGCTCTCGTTGTACGAATCTTCGACCGACGAGGTGCGCATCGCGGCCTTTCTCGCCCTTCGCAAACTTGCCCTTGCCTCGGATCACAGTCTGCGGGAATCGGTGCTCAAGGGCGTTTACGCGACCTTCTTGATGTCGGCCAAGACGACGAACGTGCATTCGTTGCCAAGCTTGAACTTGATGAAGAACGCCGCGAGCCAGTTGTTCTTGATCGAGGGTAAGCAGGAACGGGAGTTGGTGTACCAGTTGACGTTCGGGTACGTGAGGATGTTGGCCATCTTGTTGAGGAAGGCCGTCAAGGACGGATCCAAGGTCGGTTCCCCCCTTTTTGTTTCTCAAAGTGGGATCGGTCGTTCCTCTTTTTTGACTGACCAATCCTTCTCTCTTCGATTTCAAACAAAAAGGACTCGTTCAAATCCGTCTACAATTGGCAATTCGTGCACGCGTTCGACTTTTGGTCGATCGTGCTCAGTTCGGCGTGCGACTTGGAACGAAGCCCTTTGCAAACGCCCGATTCCCCCCTTCGTCAACTGTTGTACCCTTTGATCCAAGTCGGGCAAGGTGCGATCCGCTTGGTACCTACGTCGCGTTACTTCCCCTTGCGCTTCCACCTCGTGCGTTCGCTGTTGCGCATCATTCAAAAAACGGGGGTTTACATCCCCCTCGCGACGAGTCTGTTCCAAGTGTTGGACTCGCCCGAATTGGGGGGGACCAGCTCGACCGGTCTCGCTGCTCGGGGTTTGAAGCGCTCGACTTTGAAACCATTGGATTTCGACTTGCACCTCCAAGCGCCTTCGAAATACGCCCGGACGCGCGTTTACGCCGATGGTTTGGCCGACGAGGTCGTTCACCTCTTGGGGGAATACTCGACTGCTCTTTCGAGCTCGATCGCGTTCCCCGAATGGAGTCTACCTTGCATCGTGAGGTTGAAAAGGCATGCCAAAAAGACGCGTCAGGCCAAGTTGGGTTCGTTGATCAAGGTTTTGGTCGACAAGATGGAGATGAATGCCAAGTGGATCCAAGGGGAGAGGGACAAGGTCGAGTTCGCGCCGATGCAGAGGGACCAGGTCGAGAGGTTCTTGTTGGGGTACGAGAAGGAGAGAACGCCTTTGGGGGCTTGGATGAAGTTGCAGAGCAAGGTCAGGGATAGGACGAGGGAGATGGTCGAGAAGGCTGCGAGGCGGAATGGGATAGAGGTCGAGGTCGATGGGGAGGAAGAGGCGCAAGACGAGGACGAGTAGTAGGTGCCTTTGTTTAGATGAGCAGAGGAGCATTTCCACCTTTTCCTATTAGGAATGGTCTTTGTGCACCTTTTGGGTTTGATTATACGCTTGGGATGGTGTCTCATTTTCGCCGAGCCTAGTTGCTCAGAAGCAGGCGAGTTCCCACGTCAATTGTCAAGGCCCGTTGAGGGAATCCAAGGAATGAGCGTGCTCACTCTGTGGTGATGGCTTGAAAAGGCGTTCAAGATAGAGGTGTGTGTGTGTTTCTGAGGCTCGGGGATGTTGCCGTCATCATACGGATGCCCCTTCCTCCCGACGGCTGCTCAGCGCAACGCCTGCTCCATCTTGTCGACCCTATGCTCGACCGCGTCAATCTTGTCGCCCAACCGTTGCACGGCGTCCGAATCGAGCTTGTAGAGCACTTGCTGCGAATCCACCAGGAACGAATCGGCGATGGTCACCGCGAGCGTGGAGGGGTCTTGAGCCGTCGTCGTGTCGGAGGAGGGGGACGAGGTCGAGTTGCGTTCCGGCAAGGAGGGGAGCAGCGAGGGATTCGAAGAGAGGTGGTGTAGGTCCGAGAGGAGGGAGGCGAGATTGAGCGGGGTCGAAGAGGTCGTCATCGTTGCGAGAGGGAGGGAGAGGGAGAGAGAGAGAGAGAGAGAGAGCCACGATTGAAGCGCCGGCTAATACGTGTCGTCCTCAGCTGGGTGAGGCACTGGTGAGGCTGGGTGAGCTATCTCTCTCTCTCTCGGTCTAATCACGCTCACGCACAGGCACGCCACACCACACGCGCATACACCCACAGAGGCACACCGCTCAACTGACACCTCCGCCTCGACGATGAGCTCCTCGCTGGACAGCTTCCGCCGCCTCGACGTGGACCAGTACGACCCGGATCGAGTGCTCCCACACGAGCTCTACACCCCGGACCCACGACCGCCGCACCAAGTACTCGACGACACCCACGCCAAAGCCGCCAACGTCAGGGCCTCTCTGCAACGGGGCGATCTCGGCACCGCTTTGCATGAGGTCTTGGATCAGCCACCTTATGGCGACGGGGTTCAACAGGCCAAGGTCAGTCCGGTGCAGCGAACCAGATGGACATCATACCACCCCACACGCATCGGGGCTCACCCTTCCTCGATGTGTCTGGTTCGACCAGACGATCGCATTGCAGTCCGTGCTCTCGATACTCAACTCGACCCGCTCGACCGACATCCCTCAGCTGATCCAAGCACTCGACCCGAACGAGAAGGTGGTTCGAGCATGCGCTCTCTTACGGTGGCATGTCCTGGTAGATCAACTGATCCGTGTTTCCTTGACGACGCAGGCCACGTTGATGAAGTACCTCTACAAGGCGATGGAGAACCTCGGCGAGACCAGTGGCAATGTCGTACTCGGGTGGCATGAAAAGGTGAGACTCATTGCAAGTCATCTCAGAGAGATAGGGGTTCACTCCCTCCGGCAATTCCTCCCCGTTCGATTGTGTGCACTACAGCTCGTTCAAGTCGCAGGAACGGGGTGTATCGTCAGGGTCATGACCGATCGGAGAAGGCTTTGAGCTTCATTCAGCCCAGCGTCCTTGGGAGAGAGAGTAGGCCATCGCATGCAATGAGGATGCTCTGAGACATGTAGAGGCATCGGTTTCGAAGGGGGTTCGATCCTCGGTACCTGCCAGCGAACGTCTGCGACACTGAGCTTCCTGCAAGACGCCAGTCACCGACTCGTGCGACGCTACGGTACAACGGCGGGGCTATCTTGTGCCCACCTTGGAAAGGGGCTTGTTCAGGAGTCAGTGCTCGATCACGGTCCCAGGTACGACATCACTTGACCCAACTGGATACTCGTGTGCGTTTGATCGTCTACAACAACATCCGCTGCCGTTGTCAATTCGGGGTTCCTCACATGTCTCGGCTTGTCTTTGCCACGTGACTTTGTCGAAACTGCCGACGGGAGCTCGTCTCAGACTAGTCTCAAGGCGATCTTGTCATCGTCACCGAGTCGTCGCCGTCTCATACCTACCTACTCCACACCTCGAGTCATCAACTCGTTCTTGACGGAAGTAGATCCATCGCGACGCAACGATCATACCAGCATCACCCTTGACCAACCCTTGCCATGAGCGCGACCGTTCCAGGTGCAGGCTTGGCCGGTGCTTCACTGATAAGTCCACGAACCACCGCGGCAACGGCGACGACCGTCACTGCGCACGGGGCGCGGGCTCTGGCTCGGGCTCTCAATCCACGCTCATCAGCCCCAGCACCTTCAACAACAGCTTGGGCTCCACCCATCTCACCCAAATCATCCACCTCCATCTTGAAGGATGAACCTACCAAGGAGGAGGTCGAGGTCGAGGTCGAGGTCGGGTATCGGGTTTACCGGCAGCGGTGGTATGGCCTCGTCGCGTTGACGTTGATCAATATCGTGTGTGCAGGTGAGCAGCTCCCTTCCCGAGTTGGAGAAGCGGCGCATGACGAGTTCAGGAGCCCAATCCATTGATCGCACACCGAGCGGAATTCTACAGTCAATTGGACCCTGTTTACATCCAGTCAGTATCATGCGTCGATGGCACGAGTGCGCCGGCGTAGGCAGGGTCTGGACTGATGCTGAATTCCACCCACCAACAACAAAAAAAAAATCTCAGTTTCGATCGATACGGCCGCGCACTTTGCCGTTAGTACGACCAAGGTCAATTGGTTGTCCAACATCGTCTGTGGAGCGGTACGTGATCACTTGTTTTTCACATGGGCGGTGTCTGTGAATAACTGAACGGTCCCCTCTTCCCCCGGGCCGCACTGTCTGTAGTACGTCTTCGCCGCTCCCTGCGTCCCCTGGCTCTCGATGCGCTACTCGATTCGAGGCGTTACCTTCATCGCCGCTGGCCTCATGCTCCTTGGGGGATGGTACATGATCAACCAGTGTTCCCATGTTTTGAGCTCGACACTGATTCGTGATACTCAATCTACAGGCTCCGCTACGCCGCCACCGCCTCGACCCTCTCCCCCGACGGAGCTTATTGCCTCCTCTTCATCGGCTCGTTCCTGATCGGCGTCGCGCAATGCTTTGCCCAAATCGTCCCTCCAGCTTTCTCAGAGACTTGGTTCGGTCTCAATGCGAGGACGACGGTGACGATGATATTGTGAGTGGTACCCGACATTCGAGAGCATGACCGAGGAACTGATGGGTCGAACCGCATGCACATGCCACAAAGAGCCGTCTCGAACCCCTTTGGAGGGGCCGTCGCTTCCCTTCTCGCGCCAGGCGTCGTCACGAATCCGACGCACGTCCCTCTGCTCTGCCTCATCGCAGCCATCATCGTCACCGTCTGTGCACCGTTGGCTTTTCTCGTTCAGGCTCGACCACCGACGCCACCTACGAAAAGCGCCGAAGGGAGATTGATGTCCACGACAGCAGTGTGGCGAGGTGTTGAAGCGTTGTTTGGGAAGGGTGGTGAGGAAGATGGGGTAGGGCGGTGTATGACGAGGCGGGAGAGGTGTGATTTTGCTATCCTCAGTGTCGTGAGTTGGAGTGCTCTGGCCGCGCACGCAGAAGAGTCACCGTCCTCACGGTTGATGCGATATTTCAGATCTTCACCATCGTCTTGGCCTTCTTCGACGCGTTCCTCATCCTCATCAACCAGATTTTCGAACCTTACGGGTACACGTCCGATCAAGCCGGCTTCATCGGCGCGGCCGTCATCTTTTCCGGCATCTTGGCAGCTGGTATTTCAGCTCCTTTACTCGAGTCAGTTCTGTCGTGTTGATTGCACTTCAAGCTCTCTCCAAAAACTGACATGAAAGAACCCCCCTCACGCTTTCTCCCCGCAATCCAGCCGCTACTTCCACTTCCGCCTCGCTCTAACAGCCAAATGCCTTGTCCCCATCATCGGCCTCTCGTTCCTCCTCCTCATTTGGGTCATCAAACCCAAGAACCTCGCCGCCATCTTCGTCATCACCGTGCTGATGGGCTGTAGTTCGTTCACGATGTTGCCGATCGGGTTGGAGATGGCTGCCGAGATTGGGTACCCTAGTTTAGGGATCGAGATGACCTCGGCGGTGTTGTATTGGTTGGGGAATGGTGAGATTGAAAAGGAGCTAGCTATGATTGAGCCTTGGGCATTGGTGAGAGGGGGCCGTACGCTGATCTCCCCTTTGGTTTGCTTTGTTCGTACTAGGTGCTTCTGTCGTTACATCAGTGGCGATGAACGCTCTTACATCAGGTTCGGACGCGAGTCCTCCTAATAACATGCGCAAGGCGGGTTGACCACCTCGCCGATACAAATCGTATCTATAGATGTACAGAACTAACAACCTAAACACCTTTCCCGCTACCTCTCCCCCTTCCCCTTTTCCAAACAACAGGCCATCCTTTTCGAAGGCGTCATCGTCTTCGTCGTTTCGTTCCTTATATTCTTTTTGAAAGGTGATCAAACGAGGAGGGTCGAGGACGTGAAAGCTCACAAGGAGATGGAGGAAAGGAAAGAATGGGTTTCGTTGGGGAAGATTGTTAGTGCGGAGGGATGAAGAGGGGGTTTTGATGGGTCGTGCATTCGTGTTTCTTTCTTCTTTTCAGGCGCGCTCAGAGGAGCGAACATCCTTCTTTTTGGGAATATCGCCGATTGGTTTTCGTTCGCACTGTGGTTGATGTCATACGTATATTGATTTATTTATCGCTCATTGAAATATACCCAACCCAAGTCGGTCGTTCTTCCAACCGGGGAACAGCGATTTTGGGAGAGAAATGCGCAGCCAGAATAGGCAAGCCCCTCAAGACCCACCACCCTTACTACAGACCCAACGGCACCAGGTAACTAGTACTGCGCCGCCTTTTCACTACTACAACCGAACTGAGCGCCCCAACTCCGTCTTTGAGGGACCATCGAACCTGGCCGAACATCGTCCGATCCCCAGGCTTTGGTCCATAGTCGCTTCGTCCGATCCAGGTTACGGTGTCGAGACGTTAGGTTTGGACTCGAGTCCGAGGCTTCGTTTCGAGAAAAACGAGGCGGAGTCCCAAGTCTCGAGTCGACAGGATCCTCATGTTCGAAATCAGAGCGTTGTAGTAGCGTAGGTTCCTTGATGACGAGGTCATAAATGTTCTCCGATGAGGGGATTCAACTTTTTCGACGGGTGGTTGAAGTTCCCCAGGTCGGAGAATGATGGAAGGCGCGGTCTACTTTACTTCAAGTCGCAGAATCCGAGGCAGTGGGCCTTCCTTACTGGGCCTCGCTGTCGATCTCGATTTACCAACTGACACCTGTCACCTTTTTATTGGCCAGTTTCTCTTTTTCTGCTTTCTCTAGCGATCCATCACTTGCGGACTGCATCGCGCTTGCGAACCTTCTGCGGCTCAAGTTTGAAGGACGAGAGCCCCGCCGACGAGCTACCAACAGCGACCAAGGCTTGCAACGTTGCATGAACAACCAGAATGACGTGGGAATAACGGATGAAGTGAGGAAACAGCGCAGTTCTTGTAGAGCGCATGTGTGAAATTAGCCTGCTTAGTCAGCAAAATGATCGGCGGCCGACTGGGATACAGCTGGTCGAAGCCGGACGCAGACGTCGCAAACTCCGTGGTCAGCTCACAGCCTCAACGACTGTGCCATACTCGGCATCGATGACTGCCTCAGTGTGAATGCTCGTGCCGTCCCCTCTCATCCTAGCCGGTCCAGGATAAAGACTATCAATATTGCTTTGACCTGCCTGTCTGGCCGGCACCGATCAGAGTGCACTTTACTATCACTGCACTGTCGACTCAGTCTCGCAGCAACGTCGACGCGGCGGATTGGGCGAGATCACGATCCGACGACAGGTTCCGAAGGCGAGTCGCGTAAAGACTGCCCGATCGAGTAGAGATCGATCCACGCGGATTGGTGATCCTCGCTCGCTTGTTTATGGAATGGGTATCCGTGGGTTCCGTGGTCGGTGTCCCACTGTGAGTCCACCTTCACATGCGGACTCGAGTCCTCCGTCGAACTGCGGTCGGTTCCAGATGTGGGGGGCCAGCTGGGGACAAATTCAGTTCGCGCACGTGCGACGTACTTCTCCCCACATGAGCCTGTCGCCGTTGACCACGACGTGCTTTATCCCTCCGGTAGAAGTCAGCCCAAGCTCAGCCTTCCCTCCACCCGCACCAACACCGCAAACCCCTCAAAGCTTCCCATCTCTTACCCCCTCTCGAAACACCGAGCACATGGATCCCTACATTGTCCGCTGGCGGTACGGGCTCCAACTCGACCGAGGTCGACCCGACGACGCACGGGTTTTCGGTGTGCAAGCGCTTGAGGTCGAGGTTTTGGTTGGTGTGGGCTTTTTGGGTGTGCAAAGGGAATTATTATCGGGGCAAGAAAAACAAGGATGGGACGAGGGAAGCAGAGAACTCCGATATCAAGAGGGTGGAGGAAGGCTTTGAGCGGGAAGACCGAGATAGTACGAGCCTCTCGTTCGAGGAGAAAGAGGTCTCGGTGGCTCACAAAGGCGGCAAGTCCATCGGCGCAAGGTCATCTCAGCTGCCAATGGCTAAGCTTCTTTTATCAACAGAGCACATAGGCCTCAAGATGCGGACTTGTGAGCGAAACCGTCGGGCCGTTTTGCAGCTCATCGTGATTGACACCGTCTCCATTCCGTGATCTAGACCTCACGAAACCCAAGAAACCCCCGCATGGGACGAACAAAATGCTCCAATCCGACATCGAGGAGGACCATTCCCTCTCGCCCCATAAGAACGAGACAGCTCACCTCAGAAGGAACAATTGCTTGTCGGTCGAGGAGATGAATTTTTTGACCGAACGGAGAAACAAGATCGCGCAGGGTCAGACCTTGTTCAACCTCTTGGGGTTGGAGGGAGGGGAAGAGATTGACGAGCGAGACGTTCCTATAGTGAGTTAGAGCGCTAGACATGAGAGCAAGCATGGTGGAGCCAACAACCTCTTCACCTGTCAGATCGGGCTTGGAGGGTCGGGAGGTGGGATGCGCGCCAACCTAGGCTTTCTCTCGACCATCCTCGCCTTCCAAGACCTCGACCTGTGGCCTTTAATCACGTACACGGCTGGGGTATCGGGATCTTGTTGGGCACTAGCCAGCTTATATACGCTACCAATCACACCCCCGCTTAAGCCACCACTCAATGCAGGGGCGGTGATTGAGCACTTCATGCGCGTCTCAGGGGTCCATCCTTTGAGCACGAGGTCGGTCAACAGAGTCAGGGAGGCGAAAGGCGGCTACCAGTCGCTCTTCGGACCTTTGATTTCAAAGTCCAAGCATGGGCAAAAGATTTGTAGTGAGTGCGAAGGCGTTGACATTATCCGAAGCGCAGCTTGAGCTGACCAGGATCGCTACATCACATCCCGACTCCCCACAGTGATCGATTTGTATTCGACATTGGTCTCGTCGTACTTCTGGATGATGCCTGGAGCAGATGGAATGAACACAATTGATCCGTGGGTACCGCTCTCTCGGCTCGCGTGATCCAGAGATGGTTGTATTCACCGACGCTGACGGTCATGGGGGACGGGGACCCCTGTCTGATCGCCAGCGCTTCGATGAAATGGTCGCGCGCTTACGAGAACGCGGGCCTGGCGCAAGGGTGCGAGCCGTTCCCTATAGTCCGTTTACAAATCCCACAAGAATAGGCTTTGACCTTGAATCCTGCTCGATAGCTGAAGCTTGAGCGGGTCTGCGCCAGCTCACCGCCTGCCGACATGAACGACCTTGGCGGTCATGGAAGGATCCGAATGTGTCGCCCCATACGATCGACGAAGAGATGTAAGCTTTCGACATGACAGGGAAACCTTGACTATAGGAAAGCTGATCAATGTCATCGGGTGGAGACCATGCTCAGTGCCGAGCACGAGAAGCGCGATGCGTGGTGGCAATGGTTTGAGATGAACCCCGTGGTGGTGGGCTGTGATGAGCTGCAAGGCTGGGTGCCGACATGGAGTGAGTTCTCCATTCGGTGAGCTGAAGATCCTTACAGAATGCATCTCACTCCGTGTGGACTCCAACATTGTACAGGCTTCGGGCGCAAGTGAGTCTGAGATCGAGCCGTCTAAATAGGGGCTATGGTTGGCTCCAGCACTGAACACAATTGCGAGCGCTCAGATTCGAGCAAGGCGTGTCGGTCCAGAACTTACCTGAGCATTCGCTCGCTCTGCTCCTCGGATTGGCTACTGCAGCACCCGCTGCACCCCTGTCGAGCTTTCTAGAGATGCTGTGGACCAAGCTGCCGCGCAACGTGTTTGGCTCGGCGTTACGACGTGCGTTGCCCCATGACTCGGAGCTCTTGAATCTCACCGTTGATTGGGATCAACTTGCAGATACCTTACTGTCACTCTCTCGTCGAATGGGCGATTCAACGATGGATAAACTCGACAACATCAATCCCATCCACGCGAGCAACGAAGCGAACCCTTTTTTTGACGCCCCCAAACGCCCCGGCCGAGGCAATGGGTTTGAGCATTCTCCGCGACTACATCTCGTCGATAGTGGGATGAGCAATAATTGTCCGACGCATGTGTTCTTGCATCCCGCAAGGGACGTTGATTTAATCATTCTGTCCGTCGGCAGTGAGCTCTTATGTTCATCATCTGGTAGTATCAACTTGCTGATCACCACCTCTCGTTGAACACCGATGGTCAGCTTTGATGCCTCTTCTGACGTCCAGAAAGGCTCTGCTTTGGCACGGATCAACGAGTATGGAGCAACAAAGGGGCTCGAGTTCACACCGCGGCAAAGACTGCCTCCGTTGACGCCGCCGAAAATGGACAAGGCGGGCAAGGTCTTGCCCTCCGACGTCGAAGAAATTCGGTCCAAGTTTGAAGGTAGATAGTGAGTATGTTTCGCTCGTGATCCCTACTTTGTAAAGATTGAAAAGCTCAACTTTACTTCCTACAGCGCTCAAATTTTGGATGGCAAAGCATTGCATGTCGTTATAGGCGCGCAGTCCGCACATTCTTCTCTCAGTCTATCTACCGCTGACCATTCACCCCAATCCTCAGGCAAAGAAGGCATCACGTATAACGAGAAGCATCAACCACAAGCCTGGCGAGATGTGACCCTTGTCTACATCCCCTTGCTACCCAATGTGTGCAACCCGGGCTACGACCCTTCGACGGCACCGTTTTCGAGCTCGTATAATCTCGTGTGGACGGCGGAGAACGTCCAGGACATTGTCAAGACGGCGACGCAGAACGTGAGCTAGAATATGGTTCTGTGATGGCAAGGTCGTTCTGACCACGATCATCGAGAACGCTGTTGTGTCCGGACAGATCCGAGATGGGCATGCGATTTTGACGCAAGCGATCTCGGAGGTTTACGGCAAGCGAAAGGCACTTCGACTAGCCGGTGAAAGCTACCCGCTCGAGCGAGCCCGACACAACATTGCGAATGAGGACGAGGTTGGGCGTGTGGTGATCAAAGGGAAGAACCCGGTTGAACTCGCGCTAAATGCGAGCGAAGTGAGAGGAAAACGACCTTGGATATCTTCTTGAGGTGGGCAAGTCGTTCATTGTAGAGAGGTCGGTTTTACATACATATGCAGTGCGATAGACACAAATTCTACTACTTATAGATGCAATAGAGACGGGTTGGGGATGCTCAATCGTCACTTCCAGCGGCTTGATAAGCTTCCAGGTCTTGGAGGTGTTCGAGGTAGGCCAAGGCGATCGTCACCAGACAGTCGGGATGGATGCCCAGTGATCTGGTCCGTTCCTGATCAACGAGGAGGAGACCTTTTGTTGAGGAGCTCGAGAGGCTGTAGGATTGCAAAGGGAGGCAGAGTGAGATCAATCACTTGTCGCACCCTCAGGGTCGGAGCTGAAAGACTGACGTGATTGCCTCCTCGAACCTCATCACCTCGTCCCCTTTTGGATTGACGACACAACTCCAGTCATTCTCCTTTCCCGCGACAACCCTTCTCAATATATGGCCTGGTGTCCATGGACTCGAAGTTTGGGATGTTACCCTTTGCGAATGTCCAGGTAGCCGAGGCTGAAGTATGAATTTGACGGATCGAGTCGTGGATTCCTCCTCTCTGGTATTGGTGGAGACGGAAGCTTGTGCAGTTGGAGTCGCAGATGTGGATGGAATACCTGATTCTTTGCCCCGAAGTTCTGGACTGTTGGAATCCATAGCGACGCTGACACTCGTTCGCCCTTTGTCAGCCGACGTTTCCGCACCCAGATCAATCTCTTCCCCGAGCTCGGTCCCGAGCTCCAACTCGAACTGCAGTTCCCCTTCCTGTCCTCTCTTCCCTTTGGCAGCCAAAAGCTGAACGAAAGATTCCTCCGTCGCCGTCTGACCCAGCTGTTCGGGTTTGTAAGGTCGAATGACGAGGTACCATCCCCTTCTGGGTCTGTGGACCGTCCAGGCTGGTTCGTGGGAAGAATTCTGCGCTAGGAAGAGTGTTCTCATTGAGTATTGAATGATAGGAGGAGTAAATGGGGCAAAAGAGGCTTACGAATACGGTGTCAACGATCTCCGTCTCTGTCAATTTCCTCGTCTGAACGAGATGTCACAACGCGGGAATCGTTTCAGTCAGCTTGGCCCGACGTGCTAGTGTGCCCCAACACGTCGCGACACGTCGTTGAGCATGCGGCGGTGCTAGCTGCACACTGAGCGCTGACCTTGGTAAAGAGGCGACGGTCATGTTCGTCCTTGAGGATGAAGAGCTCTTGTGATGCATCGGCCTCGTTACTGCGTCGAGAATGACATACAGAGCAGCAGCAGCAAGAGTCAGTCCGAACTCGTGGTGAAGCATGGCATGTGGGGGTTGACGTGGAAGCCCCTTCAGCCCTGATGACTACCTAGAGAGGACTGACGAGCTGAGGTGATATCGCAACAGGTCGGAGCTATGGCTCAGATCGCCGGCTGGGATGGGCGGCGTTGAGCCAGAGGGGGTCATGACGCCGCGTTGGCACGCGACGAGCGGGGAAAGAGAGGCGGAGACAGGCGGTCCCTGACTCGATTCGGCTCCCTGTCCCTTTTCCCGCGGCTTGACTCTCCGCTCTCTCCGCTTTCCTCACCCTGGAACCCACCTCGTTGGTAAAATTCTGTTCCGGCATTCGCTGAAGGGTCCTTGGCAGGAGGTGGCAGAGGTACACAGCGAATACTGGTACGGCAACCATCGACGCCTTTCACGGAGACCTCACTGATGGAGCTGTCACCTGTTGCCCCTCGGATCGAAGGATGGGGGTTGGAACGAGAGTTGGCTTTGCAGAAGGTTACTTGGGAGGCATTGGATCAGGACCCACAGTCGGGTGAGTTCGTAAAGAGCCAATTTGGGCAATGCCGTTTTCTCTCGAATCGCTCTAGCATGGGATGGGTAACATGAATGTCTCATCACAACAAATGACACAACACAAAGATGTCTAGAGTAGAGTTAAAAAAAGAGGTTTTTGGCTGTTTTGGGTTGGGTGGGTGCGGGGGATACTTCTCCGAGCGAGAGAGCGAGAGATGGAAGGAAGGCGAGACAGATAATGAGAGAATGAAAGAACCGGTTGACCCTGAGAGGCCCGAAAAGCGTGGGAGAAAAGGATACACTATGCCGATGTGGAACGGAATTGAAGTTGACCGAGATATGGATTTTTGGAGACTTTGTGCGTACAACATCCTCGATCTTGCATCATCGACCTTCAAACCTCGACCTCTTGGGCTCACTCTGCCCTCCATGATGATGACCACCATCGACCTCCCCTCTCTTCCCATTCTGCATCCTAGCAATGCTCAATTCCTCTCTCAACTTCTCGACCTCCCTCTTCCCATCTTCGACCTGCCTCTTCAGGTCGTTCGCCGTCTGATCGGACAACAACTTCTCCAGCGTCCACTTCTCAATCAAAGTCGCCTCAACGTCCTTGAGTTGTTGAATGTATTGCACGGCACGAGAGAGGATCGAGCCTTTGTTCTTTTCGCAGCCGGGGACGATGTTCTTGAGCTCGTTGATGCCTTCATTGATCGTTTCGCGTCGGCGACGTTCGACTTCTTTCTGTAGAGGGCTCGAATGAGATTGTCATAGGTCAGTGCCCGTGGCCTCGCAACCGGGACAGAAAGAAAAGTCAGAAAGCAGACGAACATGGTTATCCTTCCTCGTCCTGTTCCACTCCTGCTCGGTGTGCAGCTTCTCCCCACCTTCCTCATCATCCCCATTCGCCGCTGCCGCTCCATTCCCATTAACAGCCACACCCGCCGCACTCGTCGAAGCATTCACATTGCCCGTCGAGCCCGACGAAGCTCCTACAGAAGAAGCCTCCTTCTTGGCGGCCCTGGCATGGCTTTTCTTGCCCTTGCCCTTCCCGTTTGTGGCCGCGTTCGAGCCCGCAGCGGCGGCGTTGGCCGTATAGGTCTCATCGTTGTCCTCCGAGTAATCGGCATCGAGCTGGTTCTCGGACGACGCTCTCGAGCCCTTGTGTCCCGAAGCGGTGGCGTTCGCGTTCGTCGTACCAACCGTGGCGGAAGGGTTGATGGTCGAAGCTTGAACGGCCGAGCCTGTTCGATCGTTCCATGTCGGGGGTTGCGGCGCCTGTTGATGTTGCTGCGAAGCAATGCTCGACGAGAGGTTGCGCACAGAAGAGCCAGCTCCGTTGGTTTTCTTGCCAACGGCTTTGCCTTTGGCGGTCGCAGGTGAGTCGGCGTTCTTGTCGGCCGCGGCAGAGGTTTTGTCGGCATTCTTCTTGGAGTTGGCGCCGCCCTTTTTCGAAGCTGCCGCAGCAGCGGCGCGTCTATTCACGCCCATCATGAAGATATCGTCAGTCATTCGAGCCAATGTGACAGTCAATGCCTCGGTGTGCCCAATCGAACTGACTCGCTTGTACGTGCGCCTGCGGCATTGGATCCCCTCTTCCTGGGCAAAGGCTGTTGTTGGGCCATCTGCAATGCGAGAAGAGGAATGGTCAGTAGAAGGCTCACGGGGTGGTATTTGAGGGCAGGTCACGTGTTTATTGATCGCCTAGCTCCTATCGTGGCCTCCCCCTGAATGGAAAGAACACGGCCGAGGTGGGGTGGGGTGGCCCCTGACGTCTGAGCTACAACGGCAGCCGGCGGGTGGGCCGTGTGGGTCTCAGGCGAGAAACTGGTCGTCACGTGGGAAAAAGCCAGCCGAGGCTCGTGGGCACACCGTCGAGTCCGCCCAAGGTTCGTGAGAGGTTCTGGTCGCCCAGCGAGATATTTTGTACCCGAGCAACAGGTACAGAGTGCCCTGCTGATGGCTGTGTTGGTGGACTCGATGGATATAGGTGTATGCATGGAGCGCAGCTGGCCGAGGTCACGCCGACGAATGCGTCGTTGTCAAGCGCGGCGCAACGAGGGGCGGCAGGGCGGGCGAGGGAGGGGGATGAGAGAAGCTGGCAAGCGCACATCTCGTGACCTGAGGTGGGCGAGACGATTGACACGAAGGTCCATTTCCACCCCGGAGCACGGCCCAAGACCATGAGATGCAGCATCACGGGGAGTGTGAAGCCGACAAGAATACCCAGCACTAGACAAGGGCATTCCCGTGGGTTCAAGGTGCAGCAGCAGCAGCAGCAGGGAGCATGCACACTTGCACACTTGGGGCACCGACCGAGAGACGCGTTGGAGCAGCACGACCGCACGAGGGACAGAGAGCGGAGCCGATTACAGAGGTCAAGACGAGCACTTACCGTGGTGAGCAAGTTGGCAAGGGTGTGATCATCCGCAGTCGGCGCGGATCCGTTGCCATTCGAGTTGTAAGGCGCCATCGTAGCGGGTTGAGCACGGGAACGAGAAATGGAGAGGCGACGGGGGCGTGGTGATGGAGGGTGACCGGTCGCGAGAGTAGGGAGTGAACCTGCTACGGGGCAGACGGGATCGACGTGGTGCGTTAGAGAGAAGGACGGCGAGTCAAATCGGAGAGCAATGAGGGCGGGTTCGGACGGGAAGAAGAGGTAAAGACAGAGTCCGGCGGCGGCAACGCGGGCCCGCGAGGCCGTCTTGGGTCAGCTTTGGTCGAGCCCGCTTGTCACGTGGACGGCGCTCAGCGCTCAGCAGGCAGTCTTGTCCTCGGCCCGTGTAGCCCACTGGCAGCCGCCGAGCAACTTGAAAACAGTGTCCACTGCACCTCTCGTAACTTCGTACGACTCGGCGTCTGTTTTGTGGTAAGAAGGACCTGTTTGAAATCACACTCGGTTAAAGCTGCTGCTATGCTCATTTGCAGACTCACTCAGGCCCACGGGCAGCGCCAGCAGCTGTACAATGACTGGCTCGGCCTCCTCGATCACGTGCGGCCACGCCGGGCGAAGCAAGACTGGCGCAGCACCCAGAAAGCGGCGCGCGTCACTTTTGAGGCAGGTCGGCTCCGCTCCCCTGTCCTGTCGTCTCTCTTGTGTCCTCATCTCAGAAGGATCGGGACCGTCATGGCCGTAGCAAGCTCCTGCCTGAGGACGTCACGGAAACTCTTGGTTGAGACGAGGTCAGTCCAGCTCGTCGATCTCCACACCTCCGCAAGTTTCGATCACGGTCGACATGTCGCCTTGCTGGGAAAAATCGCCAATTCGACCACACGAACGCGTCGATCCCTCTACACAGCGGAGTGGACCAGCATTCTGTCTCAAAAGATCACAGAAACCTATATGGGCTGCTCTGAGCCGTCCATGCTCCCAACATCGCCTCCGCTTGAGTCGAATACGCCCCTTCGCAACCCATCGAGTCATCTACGTCTCGTGTCTCGCGATCGGCTACAGATCACTGACCTAGCTCCTGACCGGATCTTATACAGTTCGGTTCATGCTTCACACTCTGCAGCTCCATCGAAGAGCGCGCTCCTCCTCGCTCGACCCATCATCAGGTACATCGCGAGATCCCGTTCCGTGCCGAGTCTTGCTTGACGACGACGGCCTTGGACGCTTACTGATCTGCTACTTGCACTTTCAACAGATGCTTCCCCGCATCCGCTTCCTCCTCCTCAACTCGAGCGCTTCTCATTTCGGGTCGACGGAACTCGGACCCGCCGAGCAAAGGCGGCATCTCCGCTCGTCGAGGATTTGCATCCAGCTCGAGCAGTGCCGGCTGGATCCCTTCGTTCCAATGGCGTAGCAATTCATCAGCTTCCGCAGCGACACCAGCGAACAACAGCAATGGGTTCGTACCCGAGCACACAGCTGCTGCACCCACACCCGGTGCCGCCGACATCGTCTCGGCTTCCCCTGCGACCGCGTCGGCGACAACCTCGACAACGACACCGACTTGGGCCTCGGAACCCTCCGTTTCAGCAGCAACTACAGCCCCAACACAGGCATCCTCCCCTGTGGCCGAAGCGATCAACACATCCGCAGATGCTGCTTCGTCAACGACGGCGCAGACCTTCTACCTCCCCGGCGACTCGCACATCTTTTCCGGAACGCTCGACCTCACCTCCTTGGCCGGAGCATGGGGACCTCACCCGATCCAACGCCTCCAGTCCATGTTCCTCCACCTCCACGAGTCGTTCCCCTTGATCGCGCCCACAACCGGTCTGCCATGGTACATCCTCATCCCGACGGTCACGATCGGCTTGCGCATGCTCCTCTTCTGGTTCCAGGTCCGCGCCAACGCCAATGCCGCTCGTTTAGCCATCATCCAACCCGACATGTTGGCGGGGATGGAAAAAGTCAAACAAGCCAAAGCTCGCAACGACATGACCGGTGTCCAAGCCGCCCAGATGGAGACGGCGGCGTTGATGAAGAAGCACAAGGTCAACCCGATCAAGAACCTCGTCTTCCCTTTGGCGCAAGGCACGGTCTTCATGGTCATGTTCTTTGCTTTGAAAGGCTTGGCGGATGCGGGCTTGCCTTCGATGGCGCAGGAAGGGTTCGGGTGGGTGCAGGACTTGACCCAACGGGATCCGACGTGGGCGTTGCCGATCGCTTCGAGCGCTCTGACCTTGGCGACCTTGGAATTGGGCGTCGACAAGACGACGACGGTGCAAACGACGACGACCAAGAACATGAAGATGGCGTTCCGCTTCTTGCTCGTCATCTCGATCCCGTTCATCGCCTACTTCCCCGCCGCGCTCTTGTTGTTCTGGTGCACCAACAACTCCATCTCGTTGCTTCAATCCCAAATCCTCAAACTCGAACCCGTGAGGGCCTTCTTCAACATCCCGACACCGCCGCCCAAGGCATTACCAGGTCAAAAAGGTTACATCAAGGAACCTTCCTTCTCCGAGGCGTTCAAGAACATGCAGACCGCGACCAAGGAGATGTCGGAGCAGGCGGCTGAAAAGTCGAGGGCTCAGAAGGAGCTCAAGAACAAGGATGGGCAAAAGTTCGCCAGGGCCGAGATGTACGTCCCGACGAATCACAACAACAAGATCGGCCAGGTCGAGGAGGTCGCGAGGACTTTGACACCGGATGGTGCGGTCAAAGGTGCCAAGGGGGTGATCAGGGCCGATTCGCCGATTGATTTGCAGGATGAGAAGATCAGGAGGGTGCAGGCTGCGAGGGAACGCAGGCAGAAAAGGAAGTAGACTCCAGTGAAAGAAACCGCAATGTACCCCTTCTCACAATTCCTATTCCAGGCAGAATGACTACTTTCTCGAAGCCTCCTCAGCCATGCTCAATTCGATCGCGAATCGGAGATCCTCTTCTTCCCTCCTCCTCATCTCTTCCTCCCGGCTCTGTTGAATCCCTCTCGTCAAGGCTCCGTCCAAACCCAGATCCGCTGAAGTCGAAGTCGAACCCCTCAACTGCTCAGTCAACAAAGACGTTCGACCCTGCTGACTGGCTGCGAACATCGAGCTTGTTGATCGCGAGGAAGGATGCAGAGGTGAAGGACTCGGGTAAGGAGAGGGGGACGTCGAACCAGCCCTGGCGACGACGTTCCATCCTCGTTTCGTTGTTGTGCTACTTGCTGGGGTCGCGGGTGCGGGGCTGGGGGCGGGGCTGAGGTTACCCTTGCTGGTGGCCTGACCACTTGGGGTAGGCGAAGGGGACGTCGAGCTCGAAGCGACCGGCCACAGATCGGCACTCATGTCTGGAACGGGTCCGGTGGGAGGAAAGCCTCGATTGGTAGCCGAGCCATACGTAGGACCGAGCCTAGGCGATAATTGGACTTTGGCATGTGGGGATGTGGACGAAAGATGGTAGGACGAGAAAGAGGGCGAAGCATGTTGAGGTGAATGCGAGGCCGGTCGCCATGTGAACGACGCCGACCGGCTCGAAGGTGAAGGGGAGCCATTCGAGAGTGAGGAGCCCCGCAGGGTGGGAGAAGTGGGGACAGAAAGCGATAGTGACCGCGAAGGACCGAGGCGGGGTCTTGGTGAGTGATCCTCCTCATCATCGTCATCCTCATCATCGTCCCATTCGTGCGCCAAAGACGAGGACGGTCTCCAGTTGCCAAAGAATTGGCTAGGCCGTTCATAGTAAGTATCAGGTGAATCGTCGAGCGACAGTCCTTCCATGTCGAGCAGCTCTTCTGGAATGGGCTCGAACGCCGGCGAGTTGACGGCCGAGCTGGCCGCAGATTCCGTGAACCACCTCGCCTCTTCTTCCTCTGCCGAGAGCATCAAGGCGAGATCGACCGCTTCGTCCTCGGTCATGTCGTCCAATGACGATGGCACGCCAAAGTTGACGGCGATGCGATGCTCATGGGTCAATCGCTGGACCCGGTCTATCGACTCGTTCGATAGCGAATCGATCGACTCTTTGATCTCGGATCTTAGCTCCATTCCAGACCTGAAGCGTTCCGTCCGAGCCGACATCTTGCCTCCGGCGCCAGCGACTCCCTTGAGCTTCTTCTTGCCCAAATCGGCCGCGATCCTCCATGCAAGCACGCGATTGCCGACAGCGGCAACGACGGCTTCTCGACTTGCTCGGATGTGAGAGACGCTCCATCGCTCCTCGTCGTTGGCATCGATCTGACCTGCCGCCAGCATCCGTGCCGGCATTCTTGGTGCTGTTCGATCCTTGAGCGTCCGCAGCAGTGACGACGTCAGTGAGTCGTAACACCGGACCGTCCCGTCAAGTGACCCGACAAAGAGCATCGCCTCGGTCAATTCGAGCGCCGTCACTCGAGAGTCGGAAGTCGGCACCGTTCGATGAGCGTCGACATTGGGTTCGGTAGCGTTGACATCCCAGTCCCAAGCGTGCACGCGGCCCGAAGCATCACCGGCAACGACGAACTTGCGACGACCGAAAGAGCTCGATCCTCGTTGTTGTTAGATCGCAGATAAGGGATGATCGAGCTCACCCTGAAGCAGAGATGCTGCCGACTCTGCGAGTGACGCAAGAGAGGCTTTGCTCGAAGATGTCGGGAGATCTTCATGGACGGGCGTCGAAGGGTCATTGGGGGTGAACCCTGTGATTCGGCCTTCTCTCGGCGTCGAGTGTCCCAGCAACAACGAAGCGGGCGGCTCGTCAAAGTCGAATGCGAACGCCGTCAAGTGACCAAGGTGCTTGAACGGATGCGCGAAGATGGCGCAGGCAGGCGGCGATGATCCCACATCGGCGAACGAGTACCTCAGAAACTCGGCACGGCCCGTCGCATGCACCAACAATCGATGCGAGTTGTGTAGCGGCGTATGGTCGAAATGTAGGGCATCGATGGGGTTCGTCGAGAGCGATTCGAGTTCGTGAAAGGAGAGAGTTTCGACCGGGGCTTGTACGTCCCGGGATTCGAGGTCGACCTTGGTCCAGCACAGTACGGCGCTCGTACTCAGACCGAGGGCAATTGCAGCGAGACGAGACTGCTTGCCACTCCACCCGGGATCGAAAGCCACTGCGGTCACCTTTGGAGGTTCGGGTCCAGGCCGTGCATCGTTCATCCCAGTCGCTGGAATCGCCGCGTCGACTCGAGTTGACCAGATCTTGACCGCGGGTGCCATCCAATCCCTCGCATTCGAATTCGAGCTGAGTTGCCAGACTACTACCAAGCCATCCTGTCCCACCGAAACGAAGACATCGGATCGGGTCCGTGGGCCCGATCGACCAAAGGGGAGGGCGACAACATCCGTTCCTTCTCGGTGGGCGTTGTCGATGGCTCTCATTTCACCTCGCTCTCCGACGCCGGCTACCACACCTCGGCCAGTTGTTCCACAACTGACTATCCGGATCGTTCCATCGGCCATACCAAAGAGAATCCGGGTCCCATCGGGAGAGATGACCGAGCTTGTGACCGGAACTGGGGCAAAGCCGAATGGTCGACCTAGGTTGTCCACGGGCGTGGCGTGCAACGTTCCTCGAGTGACCTTGCCGGTGAACGGGATTGAATGAGTCGCCGAGCCGAGCTGTTCGGACAGAGAAAGCAGTACTGGTGACAGAACTGCGGGAGGCGTGCGAGGTGAGGACGATCCTGTTGCTGCTCCTTTCGAGTATGGCAGATTGATGTGCATCGATGACAAGGGTCCGATGTTGGGGTTGTGGGTCAGAGCTGGAGTGCGAGATTTGCACCATCGGCTGCACCGTGATAAGGAGCATTCACGAGACCTTGCGTCAGTCAGTCTAGAACGAAACAGAACCGACAAACTGGGTAAACTTACTGCAATAGCAAGACCCGACTGCGGTACTCTGCCTTCCATGAGGTCGGTTCGATCCGACGACCCAGCGAGACCGATCCATTCGGCGCGACGAGCCCATAGTAAGTTTCGAAGGCGCTCTATTGGACGAGCAGCTTAGTTAGTACGAGCTCAATCAACAAACTATTTCGAGTGCCTCGCAGCGACGCACCCTCCAGCTCGCCTCGTCGGAGATGACCTCGTTCCACCGTTGACAGACGAGCTGTGCCGCATTGAGGGATGACGGTGAAAGGTGAGCGAACACATGGGACAGTAGCTCGGTAGGTAGATGTTGTATCGGGACCGATCTGACAAGCGTGAGGGGTGTGATCAGGTCAGCACGTTGGCAAGACGGTCGTGGAAACGGACTCGAAGCTGTGCCTTCTGCATGACGTCGCCGCCGCCGAGCTCGATCGAACTGAGGGACATGTTGCCGTGCACCTTGGCTCCAAGCTCATCTCAGTGAGAGCGTCGCTACGATCCGTGACGGCTCAAAGTGCAGGATGTCGATCATGTCCAAGCCAAGCCTCGAGGTCTGTCTCGTTGCTAGCGGGCGAACTGGTGCCTGCCTCCCCCCCACACGGTCCATCCAGCGAGGTGACGACCTCCACAATGCAATTGGCAGAGCGCGACGTACCCATACGCCTCTTTGGCCTTCGTCTTGCCCTTCCTATCGCTTCCAGATGCTCCAACGCTCCTGCCGAGATGACCGTTCGACATCGGCGTCGAGGAGATGAAGCTCGACGGCGCGATCGCGCTCGGGGACATCCTCGGAGACGATGACGGAGACGATGACGGAGACGGAGATGAGCCCCCACCGAGGGTCCATGATCGAGAGGAGGTGTCAGGGACGTGGTGGACCATGGACGTCGAGTGTTGTTGGCAAGGGTGGAATCGATGTGGGCCCTCTTGGGGGAGAGGGAAGCTGAGCTGGGTGCAGAGCGTTGGGACAGAAGCCAAGGGTCGAACGTGCAGCCCAGCTCGAGTCAGACGGGACGCGTCGCGTCGCCGAATCCCGGCGCTGAGAGCCACGGGCGCGGTACTACCACCCATTGGAAGTTCAAGCAAGGCATGTTTGTTCACCACGAACAGGTGGCAACTGCACTAGCCCCCATTCGATCACATCAGTTTGGCAACCTACGCGTTCAACAGGCCAAGTTTGCTCAGTAAACAAAGAGGTCTGGCTACCGACGTTGAACTGCGTAACGTTCCCGAAACCCCCCTTTTCCCAGACTGTGCCCGCCATGCTTCAGCGCGACATACCACACTTGGCTAGACAGCAATCAAGCTGAATCTAGTTCTTACAGCTCAAGCCAATAAGAAAATAGCTTGAAAATGACAACATCTATGTGAGAGCATATGGCATAGTATATATCAAGTGTTACTTGCCGACCCAAGCTGTGGGCCATCATGAAAAGCCCGCTCCACGTCGACCGCCCTCATTATCCCTAGTCGCGTCGTCACCAGTTCCTCCATCCACGGCTGCATCAACTCCATCAAGTCTCGGTGAACGTTCCTCTGGTTGCGGACTGGTATTTTCATCGCCATTTTCGTCGACCATGATCCCGACGTCTTCCGCCTCCTCCTGTTCTCGATCTTCTTCGAATTCTTCTTCCTCTTCCTCTTCATCCTCCTCGTCTCCAGCATCCTGATCGTCCTCTTCATCTTCTTCATCTTCTTCACCCTCCTCATCCTCGTCATCCTCCTCCTCCTGATCATCCTCATCCTCATCCTCATCTGACCCCTCCTCCTCATCAAGCGCCTCAATCTCCGCTTGCCTCGCCGCAATCTCTGCCGCCAAACTCGCCGACCTCGCTGCGAAATCATGATCAAACTGCGGGTTCCTCGCACCTTCCCCTCTCCCCAGCGTAAATTCGCTCAACGCGATCTCGAGATTCGAGCGTGCCTCGTGTTCGGTACTGAACGAAGCCGATCCGTCAAAATCGTTGAAAGTGGTCGAGTAATCGTCCAAAGGATCGATCGACGAGGCCGCTTTGGACGAAGCGGCGGAGGAGAAGGTTGACGATGCGCTTGAAGGGTACGAAAAGTCGTCATCGTGGTCCTGGCGATACACTTGGCTCGAGCTTGATGGATGCGGCTCGTGACCGTAGATCGAGCCTGTACCGCCAGCAGGGCCATCGAAGTTGAAGGCGTAGGGGTCCGCAGCTTCGTAAAACAAGGGGGTGATGGTCTCGCAACGGTCATCCATGCGTAAAGAGGAGCTGGATCCGTCAAAATCACCCAACTCCTGGCTTGAGAGCGTATCTTCGAACGATCCTCGGGCGGCCAGGACGGGTGCATCTGCGAACGTGACCGAAGCTTGCGTAGGCGGAGTGGTGGTCCAAGCATCGGCGACTGAAGGTCCTGGTTCCGATACGGCTCCTATATTGGACGGGATCTCGAACGAAACGGTGCGCTCGATGAGTCCCTGTTGAGGGTCGACAAAGTCATTGGCTTCAAAGTCGGTCACTTGACGCCATCGATCGATCTGAGCCTCCGTGTCAAACGTCGGCACGAGCTCGAGAGCTGGCCAGACCGGTCGATTTTGGGAATGCGAAGATACGACACTCCCGCTGCCTCCAACGGACGACGAGGCCGATGATGGCCACGAGCTCGCGGGGACCTGATAGGGCGCGATGATGCTTTCAAAGGCGGAGTGGGGGTGGGAGCCGTTCTCGCTACTCGGGATGCTGGCGTTGGCGATCACGGACGGATCAGGCGTCACATGGGCGCCTGCTCCCATCAGGTTCCAGTTCTGTAACTCTTCGACACTGAGCGGTATCTGCCATGCGTGGTTCGGTGGATTCGTAGATGTGGATGCAGCCCCACCCTCTTGGGTTGGTAGTATGGGCACCTGTGGACTGTCTGCCAGTTGCCAGAAGCTAGGGTCGAGTGAGGCGAGAATCCGTTCGACGGAGGCCTCGGATGTATCTGCTTCTGTGCTCGCGTTGAGGCTAGGAGCATCGCTAGAGGCAGGCGCTGGGAGGGGGATGAATGCTTGACTTTGCTGTGGGAAGAGCTCACTCGAGGACGGCTTGGTCACATGCGGTGAGACTGCGCGCTGCGGTGAGTTGGAGTCGGCTCTCGTCGAAGGGGAGGGCTTGCGCGAAGAAGCAGAAGATGCCGAGGAGGACGCGCGGGTGATGGTAGAATGACCGTGCGACGTGTGCCATCCTCCGGCCGGATAAGGCGAATACGTGCGGGCAATGTGAGTCGTCGTTGCTTCGTGTCCGTAAGCCAAATTGTGGGGCTTGCTCGCCGCATTCAAATCCTTCCTACGACTGCCCGAGACGCTCTTCTTTCGCCCGAGCGTGTTCGCATCGTGCGGGTTGTCCGTCGAGGAAGCCGACGAGCGAGTGGAGGTCAACGAGACTTGAGACGGATTCCGCCTCAGAAGCGCATATGAAGGGTTAGTGAGCAGCTCGGTCGCGCCATTCGGAAGAGTGATTGGCGGCAGGCGTTCTGTGATGCATGGAACAAAGTCGCGCCGAGGTCAGTCAAGGCAGATATTGTGGTTGGATGCCAATAGCTGTAATCGGACTTGCCTTCGCCAGCACAGTGACATCTGACATGGGTGTTGGTTTCCTGACGATGGCGCTGACAGATAGAGCACTGCGTCTTGGGTCGACCTTTCCCTGTGGACGCAGAAAGGAGAAGATTTGAGCGTCAGATGGTCGCGAACAGCGCGCACGAGGCTTTGTCGTCGCAGCCTCGTGGCGCGTGCGAGAAGCGAGAGGCTTCCGAGATGAGAGAGCTCAAGAGCTGAACCTACTCTTGACTTCGGTGAGCGGGCGATCCCCATGCGACTCTGGACAGTGAGCGCTGCGATGACCCTGTCAAGATGCGAACAAATTAGATTGTCAGTCACAGTCACGCCCCATACGAGCCACGAACGAAGCGGGCCGCCGCGTGAGGATCGTGCCCGTCTTGCGAACGCGACCGGCGGCCCGGACAGCGGACAGCGGACAGCGGACAAGCAGTGGACAGCAAACAGCAGACAGCACAGCGGAGATGGATGGCACTGACCCTCAAGCAGGGTTCGCACGTGAACTTGATGCCGTCGATAATCATCCTGGTTGTTCCAGTGTGGTCTTAGAATATGAAACAGCCGTTCGGTTCGTGCCTGAGTTGGCAGGACCCGGCGACGGTCACGGCCGCAGCGATGAGCCTCGTAACGCTAGGGGTAGGCGGCGACGATGTTGTACAGCACGCGTTCTCGACCAAGACGAAGAGTCCGTCGATTATACCACTCGTGTCATTGGCGCGAGCACATGGTTCAAGGGAAGGGTGATGCGTCAACAGCGTCGGACGGTCGGTGCAGGGGTTCCGACTTCCAAGCCTGAGTGGGTCGAACCTTGGAGAAGGAGGAAGCGCGTGACATTGGCGCGCCTACAAGTACAACTGCACGTACCTACGGCAGCGACTCCCCGCGACGTTTCTGATTGGCTGAAAAATGAGGCAGCCAATGATAGCACGCCTAATGGTACGGTTTGCGGGACGGAGGAGTTTGCTGTCCATTTCACAACAAATGGCATATTTCACTCTAGGTCTAGGTCAGTAATTCATCTGAAGGATTTCGATGCCATAGGTGGGGCCGCTGGACCTCAGGGTTGCTGAGCCTGCTCGCATTCGAGCGCGCGTGGAATTCTTGGCCGGTCACTGATCACTCGCCGAGAAGTTGGGATGGAGAAAAGTACTACAACATTACAAGATCGCGGCAGCTATGCATCCTCATCAAAGATTCCAAAAAATCAAACACCGAAAACCCCCGGGATGCGGCTCGGGATAAAGCTACATAAATGGCCAGAAATCTGTCAGACCCAGAATGTCCTTCTAAATCTCGTCCGAGAACGACTTGGTGATCTCGCCATCGCGACGCGTGTAGCCGTTGTTGCGGAACAAGGCCGACTTGGTGAAGGCCTCGACGTCGTAGATCTCCAACTCCTTGGCTCGCGCCTCAAAGTCGGGGACCTTGATCGACACGCTCGCCGGAGCTTGTCCATTACGCACGGTGAGGTAACGCACTCGGTCCTTGACGAGTTGTCCGAGCAAGAAGGCCAAGACCTCCTCGTGATCGGTCGCGACCCGGAGGTACTTGCGGAAACCACGCTCGAGCTGTCGCTTGATCGATGACTTTTGCGCCGACACAAACGAGCCGACCATGACTTGGATCGCGAGGTCGATGTCGTCGCTGCGCACGTACTCGCGCATGTGCATCTTGGCGCTCGCTTCGGCCATTCGGATCATCGACTCGAGATGTCGGACCGTGATCGGGTACGAGCCTGTCGACAACGACTCGCGACGAAGCTCAGAGTACAGCTTGGAGATCTTGTCCTGGTCCATCATGTGCAGCTGGGGCTTGATTCGATCGCGAGCGTACTGGATGTACTTTCGCAGCAGGTCTTGGGGAATGAGCTGTTCATGTCGCAATCGTGTGAATGCTCGGTCAGCAAGCTTGACATTATGTCCTCATTGGGTCAGGGGGATGTCACTCACATCCATGTCGAGCAAGGTTGCGATCTGCACCTCATCCGTCTCGGGCTCAAAGTCAGGATGACTGCGCAAGTGACTGCCGACCACGAACTTGGCGAGCATCTCATCGATAACGGGATCGGCCGCATCCTTGACAACGCAGAGGATGTCGAAACGCGACAGGATCGGCTCGGTCAACTCGACGTTCTGGCTGAACGGGATCGTCGGGTTGTAGCGACCTCGGATCGGGTTAGCTGCGGCGACGATGGCGCAGCGGGCTTGCAAAGTCGTCACGATACCGGCTTTCGAGATTGAGATCGATTGCTGTTCCATGGCTTCATGAATGGACGTTCTGAGCCGCACACAATTAGCGGTTGATGTCAGCTCTTGCACATTCGAATTTCAAGCCCAACTTTCCTGGCACTTACCGATCGGCATCGTTCATCTTGTCAAACTCGTCGATCATGCACACGCCCTTGTCGGCAAGCACGAGCGCACCGCCTTCGAGCGTCCACTCACGCGTGACGGGATCCTTTCGTACACTTGCCGTCAAACCGACCGCACTGGCACCTTGACCCGTCGCGAACACGGCTCGGTTGGCCGTCTTTTCGACGTACTTCAGAAACTGCGATTTGGCCGTACCGGGGTCTCCGAGCACGAGCACGTTGATGTCACCACGAATACGATGCTTGCGGTTGATGTCCTTGGGCACACCACCAAAAAGCGACAACGCGATCGCGGTCTTGATGTCCTCGTGACCATAAATTGAAGGTGCGATACTCTTGATGATGCGCTTGCCGATGCGCTCGTCGCGCGACAGGGTGCGGATCGCCTTCTCGTCCTCCTCCGTCAGACGAAACGAGGCGAATTGGTCCTCCTTCTTGTTGATGTGGTTCGCCTCGAGGATCGTCGAGAAGACGGGGAAGCCATTCTTGACATTCAACGACGTGTCAAAGTTGTTGCGGTAGATACCCGTCACTTCGATCTCTTCTCCAGGCTTGGCCGAGTCGATCAAGTCCCAGAGCAGGATGACCTCACGGTGGCGAGGCAAGCGACCGGCGGGGACGGATCCGGGCGATTCTTGCAGCGTCATCTTCTGGTAGTTACGGTAGACGGTCTGTAGACGAGAGAACTTTCGTCAGCACATTTGTACGAGAAGTAAGGCATAGCAGACTCAAGGTTGGACTGACCTGCTCAGAGTTTACATTGAAGGGTCCTTTGGCTCCACAGCTCGAGCAAAAGCTGATTCGGATCTCCGTCGTCGCCTCCTGGTAAAATGGTCCAAGCACCTCACCGCAACGTCCACAATCGAACTTGACGTATTTAAGCTGGGGGAACACGCCCGATCGTCGAGTGACGACACCAGCAACGCGGACGAGGGCATCCAAGTGGACCTGACGCAGATCACGAAGTGTGAACGAAGTCGGCAGATCCATGATGCGGACGTGAACCTCGGCGTGAATTCGGGCATAGTCGACGTAGAAGAGTAAGATGACATCGAGAGCCACCTCGTCAAAGATGGGGAGCATGGCCGAGGGGGAGTTGGCCAAGAAGTAGGACAGGATGGCCTTGGAATCCGCGAGATGCGAGAAGGAAACCTCCAGCGATTCCGAGTTAACTGCAAGGCAACAAGTCCGTCAGATGCCTGTGATGGAAGCCAAAGTGAGCACGAACGCAATCTGTGACTCACGTTCACCGAGCTGACGAATACGTTGACCATAGATCGAGACGCCTTGGGGGTCAGTGTAGGTCATGAGGAAGGACTTGAATTCGCGCATGATGGTACGGCGGACACGAGGGTCCTCGATCCATTGCGCGATCGAGTCGGCTTGGATGTCGGCCAGTTGTTCGATGGGCATTTCCTATGTATGCCATATCCGAATGAGCTCGGTCCGATGAGATAAAACCTTGCTCGGGGTAGCTCACCTCTTCGACGGCATCATCTTCGAAAGCCTCCTCATCGTAGTTGCGCCTGACACGACGTTGACCGAGCAAGCGATTCTCGTCCTCGCTGTCTTCCTCGTCACTCGCGAGGAACGCGGGCATGCGTTGCCGCCGACGCTGGCCTCCCTGCTGACGGGCGAAGCGTCGATCACGGTTCGCCATCTGGGCTTCGGCGGCGCGACGCGCATCAGGGTCGTCGGAGAAGTCTTCGTCGTCGTTCAAGTCCCCAGCATCGTATCGATCGAGTCGATTGTTCTCGATGTAATCGCTAAAAGGCGGCAAGCGCGTGTGATGGGTAGGTCAGCTTCGTCGTCACACGTGGGCCTTCACAAAGTCGAGTACTCACTTTCCCATCTCTTCGCCAAAGAGGTCCTCGCCATCGCCTTCCTCGCCATCAGTGATATCAAGCGGAATGCCATCCTCTTCGACATCGTCATCAAAGTCGCTGAAGCCAGCCGGAGGCGAACTCGCGGGCAACGACGAGGGAGGAGCAGATGAAGGGGGTGGTGACCCAGCGCGTGCTTCGACGGGGCCCGTAGGGGACGATTGACGGATCGGGGAAGGAGAACGACCTCGCTTCTGAGCGGAGGAAGATGGCGCCGACTGCAGACGATGAAGGGAAGGCCGGTCAGCTTTGCTCGAATTGGGGCGACGACGCGTCTGGTCTCGCCTGCGATGGACGCCGGCTAATGCGCATGTACGACGCTTTACTCACCATCTTGGTTTATCCAAAAATGTTTAAAAAGGTATAAGACGCGTCCAAGAGATGTGAACCGATCTGTAGGAGGTAGTACACGGTGTCAGTAGCGCTTCATCACGCCTCGCGAGCTGGGGTGGAAGGGGGAGTGCGGGCAGCCAGAGACGCGTGTGGATCACAACGACCAGAAGGAACGGGAGCCACAGCAGGGGAATATAGCTCCTGCCTGCATATCAGCCTAAGGTAACTGCTTGGGAGACTTACGTTACTCTCTTTAAACTCTCAGTCGATGGACAGAACAGATGTTTCAGAGGTGCGGGGCGGAGGAGACGACGGGAAAAAGACGCGCGTCCCCATATCGACGCGTTTATGAGGACCGCGTTTCATTTTGGATCGCCAGCTGTGGAGGGGCAGGCACATTGGCTGGCACCTCGAGGGAATTCCGAGTCACTTTCACTGTCACCATTCGAAGCCCATCGTGTCAATGATTAAAGAAAATAGTGGAAACAATTGCAGTCTATGCTGGAGTACATTTATCTACACACGTCACAGAAACAACTTTCGTCAGCAACACACAGCCAGCTCAACGATCGCTCCGCTTCCTGTGTGATGTGCCTTTCGGAAGCACCAGAGTCTCTTCTTCCCCATCTGGCCGTCGGCTGCCCGTTCGCTCGCCGCCTCCGGGCCGCACTCTCTCCGTCCCCACACCCCATCTTCGCCGACTTCGTGTGTCCTCTCGTCTCTCGCTCGGAGCGTAGACTTGTCGAGCTCCGTGTTCTCTTCTTTCATTCGATCTGGAAGGTCTCTCGCCGCCGTCGATTCTCTTCTCAACTTCTGGAGTCGATCACCGAAACGGAGTTCGGGGAGCTTCGGGATTCTATTGAGGGGTGCAAAGGTCGCCTCGTTTCTTTATAACATCTCCAAAGGGGGTTTTAGTGGGTATGGTCGACTCTGGGTGAAGGGTCGATGAGTCCCACACTACTGGCCTAGCCAGTGTGCTTAAAGCATTCCCTCCGAACTTTCCGAAGATTTCTAGATACTAATATAATTGTGCTGTTATTGAAATCTATCAAATAAATGAATAAACAGAAACACCGCCGATCACGTCATAAATCTAGAGTATGAACCCTTGAGCACTACGAAGCCATGTAGCCACCGGCCATCCTCTGAGCCTTGGGGATCGGAGGGATCAAAGTGATCAAGACACCGACAATCATTCTGGAGCAGGGGAAGACAACTTGAAAAAGGTCAGCCGCGCGCCTTTGGCGGAAGGAAGACAGGGGCGCATCCTGGCCGGGGCAGCTTGAACTCACGAGACGATCCCAATAATCTCGATACCCTTGGCGTACCCGGGCCCAGTAAACCGGAACGCAATACTGAAGATGACACCACCAAAATTGCCCGTACTTCCGACGACACCGGACATGAGACCGTTGACATGTGGGTTGACGTGAGGGACCAGACCGTAGGCGGCACCGTTCGCGGCGTCCATGAAGACGGCCATGCCGGCAATTCCAGCGATCACGGTTACGATGTTGGTCGAGTTGAGGACGCCGAGCCAGAGGCAGAACACGCCTTGCATGAAACAGAGGAATCCGTAAAAGTCTGCTCGCGAGGAGGAAAGACGCAATTATCAGCAGCGAATTCATCTGCCATGTGTGCTGAAGGCAAGTCACCGCACCCACATTTCTTGACATGTACACCTCGCTTCGGCCCCGCGATCTTATAGAACACGTCACTCAGGAAGCCACCCGCCGGTCGAGTGATGACGTTAAGCAGCCCAAACATCGCCGCCCATTGACCCGCCTTGGTTTGACCGAGGCCAGGATCGATGCGAAGGTAGTATGACGAGAGGATCGAGTTGATCGCGAGCTCACCACCAAAGGTACAGGAGTACGGGGCAGCCAACATGAGGGTCTGAAGACAGAAGAGAGCTTGCATGGACGTCTTGAACGTCGGCTTGAGGACGAGCTCGGGGGCCGCGAGTTGAGAGCTCGAAGCAGATTCATCGACCTGTTCGACCGCAGGCGAAACGTTCGACGATGTAGAAGAGGGGGATTTATCCTTCTTGTCACTGCTGGCGTCGAACGAAGCTCGGCCCCAAGGTCGACCGCTCTCGTCATGCACGATCGAGCTTTGGTTCGCCTGGGCCTGGAGCCGCGCGAGGTCCTCGAACCTAGTGGCCCAAGGTCCCGTGGGCGTATCGTCGCAGAGCAGAAGAACGCAGATACCGCAGGTGATGAGGAGGATGCAAGGTACGACGAAGGCGACTCGCCATGCGACGTGTTGGCGGAGGCCTTGCTTGCTGACGAGCGAGTCAAACACTGCTGGCATGAGGAAGTAGGTGATACCCGCCCCAGCGTTACCCCAGCCCGCACTGACACCGTTCGCGGTACCGGCAACGTTCTTGTCGAAGAAGAGGGTGCACCAAGCCTGGCACGCCACGAAGGTCGCGCCCGCGATACCAACGAAGAAGCGAATGAAGAAGAGACCGAGCGCGTTCGTGCTCGTGCCTGCAAGTCCGGTGGGGATGGCTGCGCAAAACAGGAGCGCGGCCATGACTCGACGCTGTAATGGTAGTCGCAGACGTGATCGAACATGAATGAGTGCCCGTAGTCGCTGCTGACAGCTCCAGTAGAACACCCGACTCACGGGACCGTAGTGGTCTACCATTGGCCCAGTTATGGCACGCATGATGAGGCCGGCGACGAGAGCGATGATGTTGGAGTTGAGGACCTCGAAACGTGACAACTTCAGATCGGCCCGAATCGTTCTTGTCAAGAGGGGAGGGAACGAATACCATGCCGCAAAAGAGAGCATGAAGGAGAGCCATGACTGTTGATGTATGGGAGGTAAGGTACCGTTGTGATACATGTCGGAAAGAAAATGGGTGCGTTCGTCAGCGCCAAGCCCAGAGGGACCGTCCGGTGGTTGGCTCCCAGCCTGAGGCTCGAAAGTGTTCAGCATGTCGCACTTACGAAGAAGAACACTCGCCCTGAAGGGGAGGAGACAGGGTTGAAGAGGGGTAGAGCTCGGGCCTTGTTGGTGAGCGGGTTCAGTGGCGGCGAGGAGAAGCAGAAGAGGTCGAGCATGGTGCGCTAAGTGCGGCTGGGCCAAGTCGAGGGTGGATGGAGAAGGGTGAAGTTGAGGAAGGAAAGCCTGACGAGTGACAGCACCAACCTAGGTGGAAGTGACTAGAATCCGACTGTAGGTAACATGCAAAAATTTAGACTCGTGATAAACGATTGTCGATGATAAGCTCTCTATCGAAGGCGATAGACTAGGTACGTGGAATCGGTTTCGATCGAAGTGATAAGGCTCGGCGAGTTTCCTTGGCGTCAGCGCCAGCAGATCAGCTACGCCGAAGCTCAGCACGCTCGCAGCATATTGACAAGAGTTCCGTCACGGAGTTCGGCGATTAAAGATCAAGCAAGATGAAGGCTCGTCAAGACCCCTTTGCAGATCCAACAAAGTCCGCCCCGGAGTGTTAAAACCCCACAGCGTGCCATCCGGGCGCAGCCTTCCCCTGCTGCAATCCGCTCTTTGATCTGGACCGTAGGGGTCGGCGGGAGGGCGGGCTTGGCGAGTTCCCACAGCCGAATCATATTGCACGTGATTGTCAGTGACCCCCCATCCCATGATCCCGCCCAATGACAGACAGGGCTTTGCTGGTTGTACCATCCACAAGTATAAGCGACGAGTTTTCTCATATTCGTAGACATAATTTTGCTGTCCTACGAAGTCACGCCCCGGGCCTGAAGGGCCCAATCTCACTGCATGCCCACAGAACTATAAAAAAGTCCGGCAAGGACTCGAGTAGGTAATAAGTTTGAACTAGGTAGACGTCATGATCAAACCTCGCTAAGATCCGGCCACCTCAAAGAGAAAGCAATTCGGCAGCGAAAGGGCTGAGGCCTGAGTCCTGAACTGAGGACTCGAAGACAACTTGAGGCTTTGAGGAGTCGAACTAGTAGTACTCCGAGTCGACCTCCAAGTCGTTCCCTTGAGGTGGACGACAGCCAAAGCCCATGACCCCGCCGAGATTACTCAGACATAGAAGCACCTCTTGTCATGGTCGCGAGCAAATGCTGCACAACCTATGTCGACACTGTCATGTTGAGCGCGCCGCAGCCTGTCTGAGTCACTCACGTGATCGTCCGGGTGACGAGGACGGTGTGAGCGCAGCCTGCCAGCCTGAGGCCGGGCGATGTTCGTCGCCTCGTTGACGGTTGAGGATACGGTCCACAACCACCGACTGATCGAGCGCTGCTGGAGGTATGTGAGTGGACACTGTGTTCATGTGTGGACCGTGCGAGAGCTCGCCATGACGTCATGCCATCGCTGGCTCACTAAAATTCAGCTTGAACGTCTGAACGAGGGGAGGGCCCGAGTTGGCGCACCGATCATCCACGCTCCACTTGAGAGCACTCCCCGCCACACCGCTGCAGCGACACGATGGAGTCGCAACCCGCGATGAAGCAACTTGCGATCCTCATCTCACGCTCGCTCAATACGCTCAACCCGAACGAGGTGCTCGCCAAGTCCGTGTTCCAGCTGTCGCAGTCGCACACGCTGACTTCGTTCGCCAAAGCGATCAGCGCTTTCGGTCGCTTCTCCCCGCACGACGCCCAGGAGATCTATGAGCTCTGTCAGAAACAAGACACCATCAACGAGGCCTTCCATGCGCCTGGTAGTGGCTTGACCGTCGTGGATGCGGACGTGTTGCAGCCTGATACACCGCAAGGGCGTCCGGGACTCTCTGTCGGTGGCGGTGGTAACGGTCGCACCGAGGACAAGCACGTCTTCAAGGCACCCTCTGTACCCCAACGTAGCCACTTGGGACTGGATCGACTTGCACAGGAAAAGCGTAGGGAGAGGGAGAATGCCACCGCCTCCAATGGCGCCTCCTCGAGTGGGAGTGAGCACCGCCCTCCCGTCAAGCGGCTCAAGTACGACGAGGAGGACGAGGCACCGAAGGATGAGTTCAAGAGTGAGTTGTATCAACGAAACTCTGATGTAGGGGTGCTTGCTTTTCAAGCTGACCCTTTCCACCCTTGACCCCTCGCCTCGCGTCCATAGTTCCGTCCCGAACCGGACCGACCAACCTGCGTGCACGACCCGACGACACCCCTTCCCACCCGGGAGGTCTCTCCCAGGTCGCACGACAAAAGCTTGACGAACACCGAGCCAAGAAGACAGGCAAGTCACGACCCGAAGGTGTCGTCGACTCGCGTTATGAACGAGACCGCGACGAAGCTGGCAAGAGGGCAATGGAAAGCTTCCGCGATCGACTGAACCGCAATGATGGCAGAGACTACGGCAGTCGAGGCGGGCGCAGGAAGGACAGGGATGAGGAAGGTCGTTCAAGGGATCAGATGGGTGACCTCTGGGCCCAACAAGCGCCTCCATCACGCGACAACGGCCGGACGCCACGGCGGGACGTCTACGACACACCCAGCAACGCCGAGATCTCGGCCCACCGCGTCAAGAACCAGTCGTGGGATTCGACACCTTCTTCATCGCGTAGCGGCAGAGGAAATGGGTCCCGCCCGCACCACTCGTGGGATTCGACACCCCGATCCTCGGTGCATGGGAGCACCAAAGGCTCGAGTGCGCGTGAATGGGACACGCCTCGCTCCGTCCGAGCCGGGTTTGGTGATGAGTCCCCGGGTCCACTTCCACCCCCTTCATCGGTCGTTGACGAGCAAGAATGGGCTGAGGAGCAACAACGCCTTGATCGAGACTGGTACAATTCGGACGAGATGGGTGGTGAGGCTGGGGATAATTCGGCTTTTGGTGGCTACGACGACTACGATAGTCTAAAGGAAGCCGAGCTGTTGCGCAGAGCGAACGGAGGGGGAGGACCGAAGAAACGGGTGACGGCTCGTCAAGCTGCTTACAATGCCGACAACGAGTCGTGGGAGGAGAACCGACTTGCTCTCTCGGGTGTGACGGGTGAACGACGTCAACTCGACTTTGACTCGCTCGACGACGACGAAGAGACCAAAGTCCATCTCTTGGTTCACGATCTCAAGCCACCGTTTCTCGATGGTCGTCTCACGTTCACTAAGCAGCTCGATCCCATCAACCCGATTCGAGATCCGACCAGTGATTTGGCCGTCTTTGCCAAGAAGGGCAGCTTGCTCGTAGTCGAACGTCGACAGCAGAAGGAACGAGAAAAGGCGGCGGCCAAGGTCGCGCAGCTGGCGGGGACCACACTAGGAAACTTGACTGGTGTCAAGGAGAAGGAGGAGGAGCCTGAAAGTGAGCGGATAAAAGATTAGACTTTGTGATGTTTTCGGAGCTTCCGGTGCTGACTTTTTACATCTGCGCAGAATTACCGACCGCGTCCATCGCGAAGGGCAAGCAACGTGCGCGATGTGACGCAGGGAACGAAGACACGAGCGCCAATTCGGATTCCAAGTTCGCCTCTCATCTCAAAGCTGCTGGCCAAGGTTCGAGTGCGTTCTCCCGTAACAAGTCGCTCAAGCAGCAGAGACAGTACCTGCCCGCGTTCGCGTCCCGCGAGGATCTTCTCAAAGTTGTTCGAGAGAACCAAGGTAAGCCTTCTTGTGGAGACAGCTTTTGCAAAGTGGGGTATTGAGATTGATATCGTTGTATCCAGTCGTCATTTGTATCGGTGAAACCGGCTCAGGAAAGACGACTCAGTTGACGCAGTTCCTTCACGAGGAAGGCTACAGCGACTTTGGTATCATTGGGTGCACTCAACCTCGTCGAGTCGCCGCGATGAGTGTCGCCAAGCGAGTCAGTGAGGAAATGGAGGTCGAGCTTGGGGCAGAGGTTGGATATGTCATTCGTTTCGAAGACTGCACGAGTGACAAGACCGTCATCAAATGTGGGTAATCAATATGGGTGGCCATCCGGAGATAAGAGATACTGAATTGACGAGGTATTGCTCACACAGACATGACGGATGGTGTCTTGCTTCGAGAATCCCTCAACGAAGGTGATCTTGAACGATACAGCGTCATCATTCTCGACGAGGCCCACGAGCGCTCTCTCAATACCGACATTTTGATGGGTCTGCTCAGGAAGAGTGAGTGTCATCAGTCCTTAGCTTTGCTTTACCTACGGATCCTTATCCCATCCTTTTCTGCAGTCCTTTCTCGTCGACGAGATCTCAAGCTCATCGTCACCTCCGCCACCATGAACGCCGAAAAGGTGAAAAGCGGTTGCAGATGGTTTGGCTAGTGTACCAGGACTGACAAGTCAATCTGATTGTGCCCCTTCAGTTCTCCAAGTTCTACGACGACGCTCCCTGCTTCACGATCCCGGGCCGAACCTTCCCGGTCGATATCCTCTTCAGCAAGACACCTTGCGAAGATTACGTCGACAGTGCTGTCAAGCAAGCTCTGCAGATCCACATTTCGCACCCACCTGGCGATATCCTCGTTTTTATGACGGGTCAGGAGGACATTGAGGTGACCTGCGCCGTCATCACCGAGCGACTTGCTCAAGTTGAGGATGCGGCCGAACTGGCCGTCTTGCCCATCTACTCGCAAATGCCAGCCGATCTACAGGCCAAGATCTTCGAGGCGACCGAAGACGGACGCCGCAAGTGCATCGTTGCAACCAACATTGCTGAGACGTCGTTGACCGTCGATGGTATCATGTACGTCGTTGACGCTGGCTACAGCAAGCTCAAGGTCTATAATCCTCGAATGGGTATGGACTCGTTGCAAGTGACGCCAATCAGTCAAGCCAACACAAACCAGCGAGCGGGACGTGCTGGTAGGACTGGTGCAGGGTAAGCATGTTTCTTGTTTTTTTCATGGCGCACTTGACATGACTAGCTCACGCTCTTGTCTCCGATCCAGCACTGCATATCGACTCTTCACCGAGATGGCTTACCGCGACGAAATGTTCCCCAACACGATCCCCGAAATTCAGCGGACCAACCTCGCCAACACTGTCCTGCTCCTCAAATCGCTCGGGGTCAAGAACCTTCTCGAGTTTGATTTCATGGATCCTCCACCACAGGAGAACATCTTAAACTCGATGTATCAACTCTGGGTCCTCGGTGCGCTCGACAATACAGGTGAACTGACCTCGCTCGGACGCAAGATGGCGAACTTCCCTATGGATCCCGCGCTGGCCAAAATGCTCATCGTTTCCGTCGAACGTCATTGCTCGGCCGAGGTGTTGACGATTGTTTCAATGCTTTCGGTCCCGAGCGTGTTCTATCGCCCCAAGGAACGGATCGAAGAAAGTGATGCGGCGAGGGAGAAGTTCTTCGTGCCTGAAAGTGATCATCTCACGCTTTTGCATGTCTACACGCAGTGGAAGAGCAACGGGTGAGCACTGGCGCGAATCCTATCACGGAGAATGAAGCAGCCTGACGTGTTAACAAGGTCTGACTTGCAGCTACCGGGATGACTGGGCGACGAAGCATTTCTTGCACCCCAAGACGCTGCGCAAGGCTCGAGAAGTGCGCACGCAACTGCTCGACATCATGAAGCATCAAAAGCTCGATATCATCCCTTGTGGTACAGATTGGGACGTCATCCGGTAAGTCTTTCTCTCATTGTTCGCGTAGGAAAGCTTTCTTCTTCATGCCGTATTCTCTTTCTGTGTTCTGCAGCAAAACGATCTGTGCCGCCTACTTCCACCAAGCCGCTCGGGTCAAGGGCATCGGAGAGTACCAACATTGTCGAACCGGAGTTCCCATGAACTTGCACCCTACGAGCGCACTGTATGGTCTCGGCTTCTTGCCCGACTATACGGTGTACCACGAGTTGGTGCTCACTTCAAAGGAGTACATGTCAACTGTGACGTCGGTGCAGCCGGAATGGCTGGCCGAGTTGGGCAACAAGGTGAGTAATGATTGAATTATCTTCACACGCTGTCTCGGCGACTGATTCTGTGTTCGACGTGCGTGTACAGTTCTACTCTATCCGAGAACAGACGTTTGGTGAAAGTGCTCGACGTGTTCGTGACAGGGGTGCGCTCTTCTTTGATGAACCTTCGACCCCAGGATGACCAACTGACTGACTTTTTCATATCCCTACCCTTGCAGCCTTTGAAACCGAGTCCCAGGCCGAGATGGACCTCAAGCTCCAATTCGCCAAAGACGAAGAAGCGGCATTGGAACGAGCACGAGCGGCCAAGAGTGTGGCGAGTACCCCCAGGATCGCCGGTGTGGGTGCTCCGACGCCCAAGAGGACACCAAGACGGTTCGGGTTCTAAGTTTCTGAGAAGTTTCTGAGATGGGCTATCGAGGTTTGCTTTGCATTACGAAGGGTATCGAAGTAGCAGTTAGTTGCATGTAGGATGGAATCTACTGTCAGGGTGACCGCTGCTGTGCTGGCTTGTTCGAAGCGTGCTCTTGGGCGATCCGCATAACCTCCCGCCAAACGTTCTCGATCAATTCTCCACCCCGTTGCCTCCCTTGATCCCAATCGATACTTTGAACCTCCTCCCTCCCTAGAGGTTCAAGGACATACTTTGCGACCTCGGACTTGCTCTCCGGTCTACCTATCCCAAGTCGTATCCGATTGAAGTCCCTATTCCCAAGTGCCCCCTCGACCGACCTCACCCCATTATGACCCCTCGGCGATCCCCCACGTTGTACCTTGAACGTGCCAGGTTTAAGATCCAAGTCGTCTTGAAGGGTCAAGATCTTCCATCCGTCGATTCGGGATTTCGAATGACGTGCCGAGGCCGAGGCCGAAGAGCCCAAAAAAGTTTTTGAAGCCTCGACAATGACGGGACCACAGACGTTCATCAACCTCTTGGGGAGACAGAACATCAATTCGAAAGGAAGGTAATCTCGACCGTCGAAAGCATCGCTCTGGACGGTGATGGTCGTGGACCAGACGTGTTTGGACGAGTCGAGTTTGAGATGTGGAGTGCCAGTCGAACGGGGTAAGGAAGCGGCTTTGTGGGCAAGTGATTTGAGCAGGATCTGGCCTATGGAATGTCGAGTAAGAGGGTAGGGGTAGTTGCCGAGGCCTGAGGAAGTTATGGAGGAGGGTCAGTCGTCGGAGGTCACGTGATCGGATCCCCGTGGAGAACTGACCTGCGATGACGAAACGACGAGAAGCGGCGACCATGAAAGAGGACCGGAGGCAGCGATCGTCGCTGGGGAGGAAATGGAATGAGGGCGACAGGAGCAGGTACTAATTGGTGAAGAAGAAGGAAGAGAAAGGATGGGCATGAAAGTGAAAAGGGTTTGATGGAGGAAGGAGCTAGGGAAAGCTAAGGAATAAGCCTAACAGCCAAGAAACAAACAGTCCGGCGCGCGAGCTCGAGACAGCTGTAACTCTTGGCCACTGGCCTCTTGGCTCCAGCCCGGAACGAATCATCGCGAGGAAATCTGTCGAACGGGGTTTCTCACCGCAACCAGGGAGCCGCCGGCACGGTTGCAACGGTCGCCGGTTGGGCTGGATTTGATTTAGGAGAGAGCGCAGGTGGAGCTTCGCAGCCGGCTTCGCGATCGATCGACGGAGCTCACCGGAGCTCACCCGAGGCGTGTACCACCTCCCAAGCCGGACAACGAGTGATCCATGTCCAGCCCTAATCTCGAACCCACCGTCCCCTCGTCTTCACCACCGCCATCGACCATCCAAGCCCCTGACTTACCCTCACCCATCTCTCCGTCGGATATGTCGTCGTCCGGCATCTCCCTCGGACTGACCCGAATTCACCGCCTGCTCTCGTGTCTACACTCGCCCCACCTCTCCACCCCGATCGTCCACATCTCCGGAACGAACGGTAAAGGCTCTGTATCGTCGTACCTGTCGTCGATCCTCGCCGTCGCCGGTCTGCGCGTCGGACGTTTCAACTCCCCCCACTTGGTCGACGAATGGGACTGTCTGACCTTGCCCCACAACCGCACCGTCTCTCGCACGACCTACGAAACCACCAAGGCCCGTGTCATCAAGACGAACGAACTCGAAAACATCGGCGCAACCCCGTTCGAGATCCTCACCGCGACCGCTTACTCGGTCTTTGCCTCGACCGAACCCAAGTTGGATCTCGCCGTGATCGAAGTCGGCATGGGGGGAGCGACGGACGCGACCAACGTCGTCCCAGCCGAAAAGACGTTGATGTCGATCATCACTTCGATCGAACTGGACCATCAGAAGTTCCTCGGGGATACGATCGCCGAGATCGCACAGGTCAAAGCCGGGATCATCAAAAAGGGGACCGAGGTCGTCTTGGCCCAGCAGAGGCATCAAGACGTGCAAGAGGTCGTCAAGAGGATAGCGAAGGAACAAGAGGCGAGGTTGTACATAGCTGGAGAAGCCGTGCCTTTGCAGACGACGACAAGCGTCCCTACGGAAAAGTCGTCCCCCTCTGGCTCCCTCGTCTCAATCCCCTTGGTCCCCGTCTCCACCCACCCTCCTTCCTTGCACCCAATGCATTCGACAACCTTCCCACGCTCCGTGCAAGCAACCCTCCCCCTCCCAGGCGGCTACCAATACCAAAACAGTGCCGTCGCCACCCTCGCCGCCGAACTGCTGCGCACCTCCTTCCGTCCCCTTTCCCTCGTCCCTGCTCTCTCCCAAGTGTCGCCCCTCGTTTTCAAACAAGGGATCGAAGCGGCTCGTTGGCCCGGTCGATTGGATTGGGTCACCTTACCTCCTCACCTCAGTCGTACTACGAACCCCTTCCTCATCGACGGTGCTCACAACCCTTCCTCGGCCGAACAACTCTCTCAATACCTCGAAAGCCTCCCATTGGATTCGGCGCCGACGACGTTGATCATCGCCATCTCGGCCCCTCGACCTCCCATCGTCCTCCTTGAACCCCTTCTCCGATGGCGAAGAGGCCAAGAATCGATTCAAAAGGTTGTTTGTGTCAATTTCAGTTTCCCCGAGGGGATGCCTTGG
This sequence comes from Microbotryum intermedium, assembly GCA_022702645.1. Taxonomy (NCBI): domain Eukaryota; kingdom Fungi; phylum Basidiomycota; class Microbotryomycetes; order Microbotryales; family Microbotryaceae; genus Microbotryum; species Microbotryum intermedium. Next base: position 417,966 of record JAHWDX010000011.1, on the reverse strand, counting down.
ATACGACCGACCGATCCTCAAGAGATCAAGAGAATCCTTGTTGAAGAACCCAAGTTCAAGCACGTGAAAGAGGTTGAGGTTTTTGAGACGGTCGAGCGGGCTTTGGGGAGTTTAGGCGAGAGTGAGAGGGTCGTGGTGGCTGGGAGTTTGTATTTAGCTGCGGATGTGTATCGGTTGATCAGGAAGGGGAACGAAGGGGTTGAAGAGCGCGGGGATGCATATAAGCCAGAGAGCTAAGCTTTCGTTTACAGTGCGAAGATTTTTTGGGGAAATACGATGTGGTACATCATTCTTCACTCCGATCTTGATCCTGAAGCATGTCAAAGTTCGTTAATTCGGTGAAGGGCAACCATTTACAACTGCAACTAGACAAAACCAAACATGCAAACAAAAAGAAACGACAAAGCTACAAGATGCCAGACAAGACATCACTCATCCCCTTCCTCCCGCTCTTCGTCAACCAACTGGAAAGGCCAAGCCAACACCTCACTCCTGTACTCGTTCTCACTCCTCGTCTCCAACAACCACCGACTAACGACCACGCCCGCCAAGGCCGCCAAACCACCGAACCGTAGGACCCAAACGACGTCGTTGGACCCTCGTAGTCCATCCGAAGGTTCGGGATCCCCACCTCCTCCTTCGGAAATCAGAACGGAAACGAGGACTTCGACGCCTTGTCGTAGAATGACCTCCGGAATTTTACCGTTCCCAATCCCATCACTGACCGATCGCTTCTTCTCCAAGAGGGAAAAGATACAAGCCGCTACGACGGCGACGAAGAATTGCGGGACGCAGCACGCTTGGTTGTGGATGCCTAGGATCGTGCCTCCTGCTGTCGAGGTCGAGGGCGAGGAGGGCGATGCTGGGTCGGGTTCAACTTCTGGGTCGACATCATTCTCAGGTCGACGTTGCGAGCTGGGTTGGAATTGCCTTGATCCTTCGGCACCCGATAAGAGGGGGGAACATTCGGCGAGCCCTTGCCTCACTCGTTCGCGCTGCGAGGAAGGATGCGCAAACGGTGGCGGCGTGAAAGATTCGTTGGACCCTCGTTTGGAGTACGTACTTCCATACATCGATCTCGAGGGAGGATGTGAGGGGGTCCTTGCGTCTTGTACTGAGGGGACCCTAGATTCGTTGGTCGGCGTTGTCGGGTCGATCTCTCGAATCGATTCCATGACTAGAGCAAAGGGGACCTAGAGTGAACGAAATGGCAGCGGGCGAGTGAGCAAGTGGTACCCTAACAGACGAACCCGTCCACCTCTTCAGACACTGACCCAACACTGCACCGCCCAAGAAATGCCACAAAACGCGACGATGCTCATCGCGCCATGAACGGTCTTGACCCAAAACGTCGCGACCATGGCGAAAGCATACAACGTGGTGCCGAACGTCCACATGTTTCTCGGGGTCATGCTCGCCAACAAATGCCTCATGATCCTGCCCTTTTTGGACGTCCTCGATAACGTCTTGTCGATGAACTTTCTCCGACCCAGCGTTGTCAACCAGGGCAACAACGACCCCGAAACGAGCGAAACGAGCGCGTACAGCAGAAGCGCCAACGAGCCAGCTCGGGTCGCTGTATCGGTCGATGGTTCGTCTTGGTCCGGTGGGAGGCTCGCATAAAGGACTTCTGCGACGTACGAGGTTGAATAAAAGAGGAACGGGAACCAGGCGGTCCATTGGAAGAATTGGAGGTAGCAGATCCTTCGTACGGAGAGGGGGAGTTCGCGCGTCGCTTTGCGCACGTTGATCCATACGCTCGACCACCGAATCCCCTGCGTTGATGCGTTTTGGTCGGACGAGCCTCTCCGTTCGACTTGGGTCCAACAAGTGATGGCGACGCAGAGGGTCATGACGACGCAAGCCAAGACGGCCAATTTGCGAAACTGTCCCCCACCGACCCATGAAAGCGCGGCCCAATGCCCTAAATCGATGTAGCCCGCACCATAGCCAAAAATGTTGGCGCAATGGGTCATGCGGCCGTGCCACGCGTTGGCGACGTTTTGCTGGTGTCGTGGGGATTGGTCGAGGATCAGGGCCTGCGGGTGAGTTGATGGTTCAGTTTCGACGGTGCTTTCGCGTTGGAAGAGGATCTCGACTGACTCGCAACGAGGCCTGCAGCGCATTGAGGCTAAAGTCGAGGACGTAGAAGCCTACGACGCCGATCGCAATCGCAATCGCTCGAACGTGGTCGTCCTGCTTGGGATCCCAATCGCCCAAGCCGGACCATGCACTCAACAGGTCGCCGATCTCGTGGGCATAGGCGACGAAGAGGGTCGAGACGACGACGGAGGCGGCCGAGGCGGCGATAAAGGCCCTTCTTCTGTACTTTGACCGGGATGCGTCCGAAAGGGCTCCGATGATGGGTTGCATGATCAGACCTGCGAGGGGGCCTGCGAGCCATACGAGCGAGGTGGCCCGTTTGGTCAGTCCGAGGCTCAAGAGGTAGGGTGTGCCGAACGCCATTTCGACGGTCCATGCGAGTTGAGCGCCTGCGAGACCGAGGGTGAGCTTGATGAGGTCACCGGTGGTGAGGTCTGGAGTGGATGCAGAGGTAGAGTGGTGGTGGTGGTGGTGGTGGTGGTGGTAGGGTGTGTGATCGACGGTGCCCTTGTCCGAGGTGGTGCGCCTGATGGGCTCAGGCCTGTGGTGCCGACGAGGATGAGGTTGAGGAGGGTGGCGATGAGGAGGGTGGCGATGAGGAGGGTGGCGATGAGGAGGGTGGCGATGAGGAGGGTGGCGATGAGGAGTGTAGCGCATTATCCCCTGTGCGACCCTGCGACTGCTCGTGTCGTCGTCGTCCTCCTCTTCTTCTTCTTCTTCTTCTTCTTCTTCTTCGTCGTCGCCGCCGCCGCCGGCTGACGCTCGCGAGTGATCGCCCGCCCAAGCACAATGGTGGTGTGGGGTTGCAAGTGGGGGGACAGCAGCGGTCGTGGTGGCTGGGACGGCGGATGCGATGCGACGGTCTCGTTTGGAGGAAGGTGACGACGTACAAGAGGACGATGTTGCCCGGTCATGTGTCGTCGTCGTGTTGCTGCTGCCCTTGTGAGCACCACTTTTCCCCCAGAATGCTCCCGCGGCGGCGGCCCTCTGAGCACTGGATCGACTCGGTAGGTTCGTGGTCGGGTTCGACGGAGACGAGGGCGCCGAATGCTGGTGCGGTCGGGGATGGACGGCGGTGTGGACCATGTCGGCGAACGACTCGTAGGTCGTGTGTGGAGGCAGCGACGTCGTGGGCGTCGTCGGCGGGGTCGGAGTCGTCGGCGTCGTGGTGCGTCGCGAGGTGGCATGGCTTCGGGTCGAACGCATCGACGCTCGCCGGGAGGCCATTTCGTAGCGCCCACTCTGACTCGGAGCGATGACGATCAACTCGACGGTGTGGGGGGGGGAAGAAAAAGAGGAGAGAGCAGACAGTACTCTGCGCATCGGCGCTGTTACTGTAGCGTGCAGTACTAGTTGCTTTTATTAGGCTCGACGGAAATTGCGTAGCGGAAATGCGTAGCGGAAATGCGTAGCGGAAATGCGTAGCGGAAATGCGTAGCGGAAACGGGCCACAAATGGGGTCGAGCGCGCGTTCCGAGGGCTTGGCGCTTTGGCTCTGATTGCCACGAGCAGCCACGAGCAGCCACGAGCGAGCGCGAGCCAGTGCGAGCCAGCACACGAGGGGAGCACGAGCGAGCACGACAGAAAACGACACACTGACACGAGCAACGTCCACGCCATGTCGAGCCCGAATGGGGGACTCGCCAAAGTGCCCACCCCTCCCGTCAGCGCCATGCCGGAGCTCGACCCCGAGACCGAGGAGCTGTGGAGTTCGAGGGCCTTGTTACTGGTGCGTGATGTGGTGCGACGACACAAGCTCTCGCGATGTCGCACACCTCGACTCGGCAGTCCATACACCGCACCGCGCAGCAACATCCCCCCAGCTCACCGCACTGACCCTCGACTGACACGGGTCCATCTCGCCTCCTCAGGTGCTCTTGCTCCTGATCCTGTCCTTTTGGGTGTCCTACTACCTCAAGATCCGAAGGATACGCTCGATCCATGAGACCATCGTCGCCATGTTCGCCGGTCAGTTCATCATCATCGTCACCACCAACCTTATCGAGGCCACTTTGGCATTTCGGCGGCTCACCGACGTGACATGACTGCACCCCACATGATCCCATTCCGACCCCCATAGGCATGTGCGTCGGTCTACTCGTACGACTCGCACCGGGCAACGTCATACAGACCATGATCTCGTTCAAGAGCACCATCCTGCTCAACGTCCTGCTCCCACCCATCATCCTCAACTCGGGTTACCAGCTCAAGCAGGTTCGTCGCGACCCACACCCTTTCAAAGAGATGGCTTGCTCATCTCATCTGAAAACCCTGTCCGTCACACCCCCAGGAAAACTTTTTCCGAAACTTTGGCGTCATCATCACATTCGCATTTGCGGGAACCTTCATCTCGGCCGTCGTACTCGGGTCAGCCTTGTTTCTTGTTCGGCCCACTCGCAGCAGACCCCTTGCTCATCCATCTCTTTGTCCCACAGAGTCATCGTCTACATCTACTCGCTACTGGGACTCGAAGGTCTATCTTTGAACATCATCGAGTGCTTGCAGTTCGGATCGACCCTGTCTGCCACGGACCCGGTCACGATCCTGGCCATCTTCAACGCGCTCCACGTCGACCCCAAGCTCTACTCGGTCATCTTTGGAGAGAGCATCCTCAACGACGCCGTTGCCATCGTCATGTTCGAGTGAGTAGCATATGCCGCATGCAAGCCATTTTGCAGTCATCAAACTGACTTTGATCGCTCGCAGAACCCTGTCCCAGTTCCATGGAGAAAAAATCCACGTGCTCTCCTTCTTCCATGGTGTCGGCATCTTCTTGCTCACCTTCTGCGTGTCCATGTTGCTCGGTGTCATCTTTGGTCTCGCATGCTCGTTGATGCTCAAGCATTCCGAATTGGGTACGTTTCGGCGCAGCTGGGGAAATCTCTCCAGCGTGAGCGCTGATTCGAGTTCGTTCGAGCCCACAGGTCGCTACACCGAGATTGAAAGCTGCCTCGTCTTTTTGATCGCGTATACGAGCTACTTCTTTTCCAACGCTGTGACCATGAGTGGTGGGTCCATTTGGATTGGTGAGGCTACTCGCGCCAAGATGGAGACTGATCCTCGTGGCTAATTGGACTAGGTATCGTCTCCCTACTTTTCTGCGGTATCACGCTCAAGCACTATGCGTACCACAACATGTCGCATCGCACCCAGCGCACGTCGCGTTACATGTTTGGCTCGCTCGCGCAACTCAGCGAGAACTTCATCTTCATCTACCTCGGACTGAGCTTGTTCACGCAAACGCAGCTCGTGTATAAGCCCATGTTCATCCTCGTCACTGCAGTGAGTGTTTTGACCTAAGCACGCTCTCCTTGATGTACGGCTGACGTTGTTGGCACACTTGCCCAGTTCGCCGTGTGCATCGCTCGTTACTGCGCCGTCTTCCCCATCTCGAAAGGCATCAACGTCTTCTTCAAAGCGCGCGGCAATCGAGCCGACGAGCTGCCGCACTCGTACCAAATGATGCTCTTCTGGGCCGGACTACGAGGAGCCGTCGGTGTCGCTTTGGCCGAAGGAATGAAAGGACCGAATGCGATCGCTCTGCGAACGACGGTCCTCGTCTCGGTTGTGTTGACCGTCGTCGTCTTTGGTGGGACGATCGGGAGGATGATCGAGATTCTCGGCATTCGAACGGGTGTCGAGGATGATGATCCGGAGAGTTCGGATGACGAGGGTGGAGCTGTGTATGCGGTGACGAACGGGGAAGGCGATATCGAAGGGTCTCGGTCCGCAGCAGGGGGCAGCAAGGCCGCCGGAGCGGGCAGTCATAAAGTGAGGAGTTGTTTGCCGACCAATGCCAAGTTTGGCGGCAACGGGCATGGAGGACGAAGTGGGGGGGAGCAGGGAGCGCTTTCAACGATGGATTCGCCTTACAATGATCGGATGGCTTTGAGGTCCTTGTCCTCTGTTACACCACCCTCTTCGGTGCCGAGGATGGGAACGCTTTACCCACATGGAACTTTCAAGGGCCCCATTTCGCCTTCTCACTCGTCACGGGACAGTGGCTCGGATTCGGATGGGGACGTCCTGCCTTCGGTATCCAAAGCTGGGGCAGGGGGCACGGCAGCCGCAGCCGCAGGGGAAGGGAACAACACCCGAGTGTGGAGGGACGGTCAATGGTTCACCGTCTTGGACGAACGCTACCTCTTGCCCGTGTTCTCGAACGCGACGGCGAGTCGTCGACAAGCGAACAAGAAGGCGATCCTGAGGGAGAAGAGGAAATCGCTCGTCCCCGTCGATGGCATGGACGACTACAGCGAAGAAGGGAACGTATCCCCTTCGCAACCGGGAAGTCCTCATCTCGTTTCCTCATCTGCGAGAAGTGGAGGAGCGCTCGATAAGCTGAGGTATCAAGCTCCGGCCGACTTCACCGGTTCGTTCTCGGACATTCTTACGTCGCTCGTTTCGCCAGCGTCAGCGACATTCCCTGTGAACAAGAGGAGGGCTTCCTTTTCGGAGGGGGAAGGGAAGGAGAGGGGCCTTTATCACCCGCCACAGTCGGCGCATCATTCAACGATCACGTTGGGGACGACCTCATCATCGAGGACGTCGGCGCCGATGCGACCGAGAGTCACGGGCTCGGTCTCGGGCGCTTCGGTGTCGGATCCTACGTCCACGGCGAGAGCGATTTCACCCGCGAATGGAGGAGGTGGGACGGGGACGGGTGCGTCTTCGACACCGGTGATCCCATTCTCGAGAGGGGTGAGAGGGACGAGCGACAGCTCTACGGGGAGTACCAACAGCGGGAGTCAGACGCCAAAACGATGAGAGGATCGATGCTTGGGTTGATTGAAGGGAGGGTTCGACATAGACGTCCGTTTATTTTGCTTGGCATTACTGCCCCATCTTTGAATCTGCGAGAGTCGCTGCAAGAGGGTCGACGCCACATTAGGTAATTTGGCTGATGGCATCCCTGACCTGAGGCAAAGGGACTTTCAAGTTCTTGCAACACGCATTCCCCCTCGTCTCGCTAGGCGCGGCCAAAGGCTGCTGCTCAAGCTCAAGGTCAGCCGTCTCGGCCCCGAGCGACCCCTCGAGAAACTCGGCCGTTGCTCGGCACCGCTTTCGGCCGGCATCGAAGCGCGACGGAAACTCGCTTTGCGATAGCTGTTCGTCCCTTGCACTTTGTGGCCTCCTTTTGTACCTCTCAAAGCATCACCAACGGCGTACCTTTTCAAAGGTCAGATCGAGTCCGAGCCTACGAGGATTGTCACCCCTTCCGTTCCTTGCAAGGAAGAATTTGGCCGCCGCTGGGAGGAGCCTGGGAGACGTGGTGATCGTCAGACGGTCGCAGACGTTGCGCGCGCGTCTCGAGAGAGGCGGAGGTGGGTGCGGGTGCGGGTGCGGGTGGGTGCGAAAGTCGAGTCGAGTCGGACGACGACGAATCAGGATTCCGTTGTGACGAAACCCCCCACACGACGGCGAATTGCGAGGACCGTCGTTGATACTGAAGTTCTTCTGATCCTCGACCATGGCTGTTGATGACAAGGGAACGATGGTAACGTCCATGACTGCGCCGGCACCTCCGTTAGACTCGACGCTAGCGAATGGCAACAGCAACGCGCCTACGGTCGTCGACATGGAGACGATGGAGATCAAGCACGTCGGATCGGACGTAAGAAACGCCGATGAACACGCAGAAGAGCTCAAGAACCAACCAGAAGAAGAAGGGGACTTTCCTCGTCTGACAACGGCAGCGCAGGTCATGCTGGTGTTCTTCTTGACGCTCGCGATGGTGCTCAATGTAGGCCCAGCGGGGGGGACTTTCTTCGAAAAGGGTGGGTAAGGAAATCCGCTGACTACCGAGGATCTATCCCCGCTTGCAGATCACTCAAGTCCAAGCCGTCGTACTCAGTCTGGAGACAATAGCCAGGGATCTCACCATCAAAGTCGTCAACTATCAATGGCTTGTGAGTCGTGGGTCTGGAAGCGTTCTCTCGGAGGAGCAGATGACTAAAGTGTTCCGCCGAATTCGGTTTTGCTAGACTTCGGCTTACTACTCACTTGCATTCGGTGCCGTTTTACTACTTTTCGGCCGACTGGCTGACATCCATGGTCCGAAACTGTCAGTCATGGCCACCGTCTCTTTTCCCAAGTCCAGTCGATTGACCGAGCGCGACCTCTTCACAGAATCTTCCAATCCGGTATGGCCTTCTTTGCGGCCTTCTCTGTCGGAGTCGCTCTCGCCCCCAATCAAGTCGCAATGGGAATATTCAGGGCTATGCAAGGAGTGGGTATGGGAGCCGCCGTACCCTCAGCGCTTGGTATCCTCGGCGCTTCGTTCGCACCTGGTCAAGCCAAGAGCACGGCGTTTGCGACCTTCTCGGCCGGTGCACCCTTGGGAGGATCGCTCGGGTGCGTTCTCGGCGGGTTCATGACGCAATACGCAAGTTGGAGAACTACGTTTTACATCTCCGCTGGACTAGGCGTCATTGTCGTCGCGGGAGCTCAATACTTTGTCCCTCGTGATCCGCCACGCAACATGGAGTTGACAGTCGACTGGATCGGCGCAGCCCTCATCACCGTCGGTTTGACGCTCTTCACTTTCGCCCTCGCCGACGGTTCAGGAGTCGGCTGGAACACGCCTTACATCCCCGTCGTGTTCGTCGTCGGGATCCTCACCCTCGTTGCCTTTTGGTTCTGGGAACGCCATCTCGAGTTTGAAACCGAGAAGCAGCCGTTGATGTTGACGGCGCTGTGGTTCAGAGGGAGGTTCGCGTGCGTGCAACTTATCGGGGCTTTGGGGTGGTGTGCGTTCAGTTCGTTTATGTGAGTCAAGGCTCTGTGCGTTGCTACTCTAGCTCATAATATGAACTGACGCTTGGGTCTACCGTTACCAGGTTCTTCGCCACCGAGTGGTTCCAGAATCTTCAAGGGCTGTCACCTCTTCAGGCAACCGTTCGATTTCTGCCTAGCCCTGTCACGGGCCTTATTCTCAATGTGAGCATGCGGTGGTCTGGTCATTGATACGTCGCAATGCAAACCTTGAGCTGACCATGATGACTGGCACGCTCTCTCCCAGATGATTGTCGCGGTGCTTGCGAGTCGAATCGGTGCACAATGGTTGATCGGAATTGGAACTCTCGGGACGGGCATCGCGCCACTTCTCTATGCTGTGCAAAAGCTACATGCGACATATTGGTAGGCGCTAGTTGAATCGGCTCCAGCCCACGAGATGACATGAAACTGAATCTTTTACACCATCACGCATGTAAAGGGCCTTCCAATTCCCAGCCATGATTCTCTGCGTCCTCGGTGCGGACTTCATCTTTGCATGTTCCATCCTCTACGTCTCCAAAGTTGCCGGACCAGGCCAGCAATCCCTCGCGGCTGGTTTGTTCAACCTCTCAACCCAACTCGGTACGGCAATAGGGTTAGCGATCGCGACGATCGTTCAAACCAAGGTCGTCGATCAGAAGGTCGCCCACACCGTCGTTTCAACAAGTGCGACCGTTCCACCTTTCGCCGTGGAAGCTGGGCTCAGAGCCGCTTTTTGGACTTGTGCGGCCTTCTCCTTCACGGGTCTCATCGTGGTCATCGTTTGCTTGAGAGGGATAGGCCGCGTCGGGACACGCACGAAGAAGGTAAAGGTCGTCGAGGCTGAGGACGGATTGGCTTAGTATTGGATATAGAGAGTATACACCGTAGTAATATATTTATTCGTTCTCTTCATGTATAAAAATTGGCAATCATAAGGCAGTAGGAAACCTTGGATCGGGCCATCTGGAGCTCACAAACTGAAATTGGTCCTCGGCGACGCCTTCCAACCGGAGGACAGAGAGGAAGGTTCGTTAATACTTGATGATGACGAGGCAATCGGAATCCTCGGGGAGTTCAGCCGGGCCATCTGGAATTCCAAAAAAAGGGGGCTATGGACAGGCGTTTCCAGTGCGGACTCTGACTTGGTTCTACACAACATAAAAAAAAGCCCCAGCCCGGTCGGGCACCGCTGTTAAGCGCCGCTCGTAACGTGCAGTGCACACATGAAGCACACCTTGTGGCGTGCACATATGGAGTTCAAGCACCTCCGGACCCCTCATCCTCACCCTCATCCTCATCCTCATCCTCCATCAAACAGAACACCTGGTCCACTTGCGGTGACCCAAGTTGAAGACGCTGTCAGGAGCAAAATAGGTGACAGGGCCCGACCGTCACACAACTCGGCATCAGTGTCACCATCGAGTGCCTCGAAAGGCGTTCAAGTGGGGGTGGGAAGTGAGATGTGCATGAACTCGCTTTGTATCAATGTGGTTGATCATCAAGAGTATTTGGTGTGACATCTTGAAGTCGCCGATTGGGAACCAAGCGGCGCTTCGGGCGCGAGTCCGAGGGGTGAGGAGGGGCGAGGTCAGTCAAGTCTCTCGCACGCGGCACTGTCCAAGTGGCAGTCGGGTGGTGACGATGATTGCGTGAGAGCGGGAGCAAAGAGACGGACCAAATACAGTGACGTGCAACACATGCTCTCGAGCTTCTTCTCCTGTGGCGAGGCGTGTGGACTGGCGTGAAGTCCCTTCCGAGTCGACGCTCGGGAGCAAGCGCTCGAATGCTTGTGGCAATTCGTGGTCATTCCGCCCACGTTGAATGCACAAACCTCGGCACCACATACAGTCGGACGCACGACCGTCTCCAACGGCCGTATGGAGCACGTATTAAGGGAGACATCAAGGGAAAATTGTCGTGCTTGGTACATGGAGGGCTCGCACACGCCACCTCTTTCTGAGCCCCTAGCTCTTCGCTCGTGTCGTCCTGTGTTCTTCCTTTTTGTGCTGCAACGCTTGTCTGCATGCGCACTACGCTTTCTGCCCATCCAATTTGGAGACCCGTTTCACATTATATCCTTCCCCTCTTCGTTCGATTACACTACGTTACTCCTACCTTTTATCATTTCCGCTTCTTTCGCTTCTCCCTGCCTTTTCTTTTCTTCTTCTTTTCTTTTCTTCTTCTTTTCATTTCTTCTTCTTGTCTTTTCTTCTCCTCTCCCCCTTCCCTCCCCCGACATGGGTACAGGTCCATATCTCTGCACCTTGTCTGATGGCGCGGGCGCAGCGCGCGGCGGGCGGGGCATAGGTTTCGCGAGAGAGCACTCCCTGCAGCGCTGGAGGTTCGGAAACCGCCTGACGGCGCGAAACACTACAGCAACATCAAGGCGATCGCCGATTCCCACGTACCTACCTACTCGCGGAATCCCTTCGAATCGGAGCGTTCCTCAAGGAACCGCTTTAACTTTTCGATCATCAAAGGCAGATGCTTAGAGGCACCTTGAAGCAGTGGCAGCATTCTGCGCCGACTGCCAACGTCGGACGAGGATCTCGAGGTCAGCCCAGCCTCGCGCACGCGATCTCAAGCACGAAATCGCGTGATTTCCCCCCCTCCCCTCCATCAGGCTGACACGGCCCGACTCCGGATGAAAACGCTAGCACACCTTATGCAATTTCGGTCGCACCTCGACGGTCCGGGTATTCCTACCCCGAGTCGTGGAGTACACCCTTTACATCCTTGCCCTTCTACACATCTTTTGCACGCACTCGCTGCTCCCACCTCTTTGCCGGGGCATCCAAAGGGTCCACAGCTGTCCTCACGTCTGGCACCACTTCACGCCGTTCGATTATGTCATCGCCTGCTAGCAAGGTTGCGGGAGGCGAGAAAGAGGCTCGCATCAGCGACGCGACTTACACCCCAGCGACTTCAGATACATCATCCGACGTTCCACGAGTCACTTACACTGCCGAGGAGGAGAAAAGGATGCTTCGCAAGAGTAGGTCATTGCCAATAGTGGAGGCCGGGTGAAGCTGAGCGGAAAGTCAGCGAGGCGTGGCTGTTCGCACGCGCCGTTCGGAGCCCCTGTTGCCGGCCCACCCCCGCGTTCCAACTGTCCAGCACTGAGAGTGCAGCCTTCCCTCTCGTCCCTCTCTACCAACTTATACTCTCCTTAGTCGACTGGGTTCTGCTCCCCGGCTTGACATTCCTCTACCTGCTCTCCTTCCTCGGTGAGTGCATGCCTGTGCGAGTTTTGGGCACCTTGCTGGGTCTTGGCGACTGACCGGTTGTCATTGAGGTGACATTAGATCGCTCTAACGTCGGTAATGCGAAGTGATTTGTCCCTTCCCAAGATCCGACAAAATCATTGATGCTGTGAGCTAACAGCGGCATCGGAACTCTCAGACTTTACGGCCTGCTCAAGGACATCCGACTTGCCAAAGAACCCGAGGCGTACAATACATCTCTGGCACTCTACTTCTTGGGACATGTCTTATTCGAGGTAAGTAAGCGTATAGTGGACACCATAGTCCAGTGAAACTGACGGCATTCTGGCTCCTTGCAAGATTCCCGCGAATGCCGTTCTGAAGCGATACAATCCTCGCGTGTGGCTGCCAACATTGACCGTGGCCTGGGGTATTGTCGCCATCTGCCAAGCCTTGTAAGTCCATTCAGATATCTGTTTTCTTGCTTTTCCGTAGTGGCCGAGGCTGACACCTGTGTACCGCCGATCCCCCGATGCTTGTTTTTGCACATAGCGTCACTAACAGAGCGGGTTTCTACGTTGCGTGAGTCAATGGTGGTGAAGCCGGATTGCGTCGTCCCTCCTCAACTGAAAATGCTCCATCCGATAGGCGTACATTTATGGGTATCGTGGAAGCCGGATTATTCCCTGTAGGTAACCCGTCGGACACTTGATCCAGGTTCGAGCTGCGACTAACTGAATCCCAACACTCGGGATTCAGGGTTGTGTCTTCGTCTTCTCGATGTATTACAAGCGCAAAGAGCACCATTGGCGTGTCGCCTTGTTCTTTGGGGGCGCCGCTCTTGGTGCGTTCCTTCTCTCCTGGATGACCCGCTGGGCGTCAGAGCCAACCCCTAATTCGCTCGTTCCATGCCCCACAGCCGGAGCTTTCGGTGGTGTGTTGGCGTATGGTATCAGCTTCATGCACGGTGTTAGAGGTCACGCAGCATGGTACTGGATTTTCGTGGTATGATCATTACCTAGCTTCAACATCTTGCGATGAAACTGGCTGACATGGTATCACGTCGGTATATGCGCAGCTCGAAGGCATCTTCACGGTGCTTGTTGGTCTGTCGGCGTACTTTTGGGTTCCCGACTATCCCCGCCAGGCCAAGTTCCTCACCGATCGCGATCGTGAGATCTTGATTGTTCGTCTCGCGGACGATTCGGACGCGGCCGACATCGAACCCTTCCAATGGGATGGTGTCAAGTCGGCCGTCAAGGATCACTTTGTCATCGCCTTTAGCTTCGTCTTCCATGGATTTGCGTTCCCGCTCTATTCGCTTTCTCTATTCCTGCCTACCATCATCCAGCAGCTCGGCTACGCCAGCTGGAAGGTGAGCACATTAGCTAGAAAGGGGTCACCACTCGTTTCCTTTCGCTACTAACTCAGCCATTCATTGCCCAGGCTCAACTCTTGACAACCCCGATCTACGCTTCAGCCTTTTTGGCGATTCTCCTGGCCGCTCGTTTGAGTGCGAGTCACGATCGACGAGGCGTCTACATCATCGCATCGGGCTTCCTCGCGATCATCGGCTATATCGTCATTTTGGCAACGCACACAGCCGGTGCCCGACTGGCAGGGGCTTTCTTGGCTGTCATGGGTGAGTTAGCTTCCCTCGGATTTTTGCCCATCTAAGAAGGAACGAGATACTGATTTTGGACCACTCGTCTCAGGTATCTATGCCGCGACCGCATTGCTCCTGTCCTGGCCTGCAGAGAACATCTCTGGCCAAACTCGACGAGCAACGGCGACGGCGACCCAAATCTTCATTGGTGACATTGGTGCGATAGCGGGCGTATTGGTGTACCGCCCTTCGCTCAATCAGCACTTCTTCCGCACACCTCACATCGTCGCGATCGGATACACGCTCTTCGGAATGCTGTCGGCGGCATGGTTGTGGAACTGGATGCGTCAACAAAATTTGCAGCGCGCAAGCATCATTCGAGAGCAGAAGCAGGACGGCACAGCAGTACCGGCGTCAAAAGATAATAGAGGTGATCGTGCGATCGACTATGTGTACCAGTTATAGCGTGCTTAGAATTAGGGGGTCTTGACGTTCTCGATGATGTGGCCATATTACCGTATGGTATGTTCCAGTTTATTGTATGCGAATTGCTCCATATTGTGTACCGTGCTGCAAATGGTAGTTGTAGAAGTTCGCCGGCCATGGTCACGATCGACCGTTTTGGGCATGGGCATCAGCCCAAAATGCGCAGCATTCGAACCTTTCCAGGATTGAGAAGCTGCGGCATGCATTTCCTCTGGTCAATTGCATTATCTGGCGTCTATGGCGTAGATGCTCGGGAAAATTAGAACCATCGAGCTTCACCAATCCTTGAGACATCTATGCGTGGAGAAGCTTTGCCCAACCCCGAACAAGCGGCACTCATGGGTGTGGTCGTGATGATCCTCGGTTCGACCCTCGTGCACTTCCACAGTGGTTCGCACAGCAATCTGGACAACGGAATTACCAGCCGTCGAGATGTCCGTCTTGTCACGCGTGATCGAAGTCAGGCCAGAGACCGTTTCCTTCGCAAGACGTTTCCAGTTCGCTCGATGCAGAGCTTCTCGGCACGTCAAGCTCGCCTCGGATGGTGATGTGAGGTGCTTAGTGGCGGTGTAAAGAAGTGCGCTGTGCGCGAGAGCCAACGTGACGACATAGGCCCAAGGAAACAGGAACAGTGAGAACTCGATGCTGATCCAGTGGCGGTAAATGCGCGAGGGCCCGACTGCGATCCACACCCCAACGGCAAGCAGGATGAAGGAGAGGATCGAAATGGCGGCGATGAGGACGATCACGTCGGATTTGATCTTTGTGAGAGCAAGAAGATTGTTGACTTGCTCTTGAAGCGTTTTCGATGACGCGCCCATCTTCTTGACGGATGCATGTTTTATCTTGGTGGCCGACATGTAACTGACTGGCTGTGGTCGACTGACGGCAAGCGAGTCCTCCGATCGGTACATCGGAAGCTCAACCCCGTGTTTCACCATATCCCGCATCTGAAATGCTGTAGATTTTATTCGATCATCCATCCATTCTGTCCGCTCAACGTCACCTAGGGTTTTGCTGAGGTCCTCGGTGTTGATTCCGCTGGGAAAAGCGACCAAGCTGGGCACACCCACTTGCTCGCTCTCTTCACCGCATGAATCCTCGGCGACGGACTCCATGTGCGGCCTTCGAAACTTCCGAGGGCCCTGTATCTGGAGGTCGTTCATCGTAGCGCCCATTTCTATCGCTCCGGCCGCGTCTCCTGTATGAGCGGCCAATATCCTCGCATTCGTCTTCACCTCGGCGGCAAAGCGTTGAGTATTGAACGAAATCTGGCGCCGCAGAGTGAGCACTAGCGATAATCCGATGGCGTTAATCGCTAACATACATGCCATCGTGGCAATGTAGCACCCTCCGACGGCCTTCTCTGCCCGATCAAAAAAGGTGATATGGTCGTCCAGGTCGTACACTTCCGTCCGGGCCAGGTCGACCAGATTCGGATCAAGTTGTCTAATCGAAACTTCTGCTGCACCCAGCATCAAGGTCTTTTGAATGACGAGTCCGGATCGCCAGACCTCGGCCCATGCATGTGAAGCGTGCACGTTGAGCGTCTGTCCCATCAAAACCAAGGATGAGTTGATACGGCCAACCCCCGCGATCAAGCCACACTACGCCAGTGGTGCAAGGCTCACAATCGAGACCACGAGGAGCAATGTCAATCCTCCGACATAGATTGCGTTCAGCCACCGAGGAGGCAAGCTATGCTTGTTCAGAACTTTTTGCGACGAGAGGAGACTGGCTTGGAGGTTGGCAAACGATGATATCCATCCATGAATGATTCTGCCGAAAGGATCCGAAAGAGACAAGATCAGAGTTTGCCCGATCGCCCCATCAAGTGTAGCTGCGATCGACCCTACAACTTACATCGGCACGCTGTGGTTCGGATTATAGTAGTGGCGTGGTCAGCATTTTGCGTTCACATTTTTTGCGGTATGACTGACTAGAGCATAGTCCTCCAGTAGAATGCCTCCTCCTCCTCTCGCCGCGCCGCACCCAACGTGATGCGGGCGTCATACGTATAGCCGACCAAGACGATACAGCCGATCGTCCCCAGCAGTGTGAACAAGACGTGTTGGCTAATAAAAAAATAAAAAACCAATGAGAATGTCCTCATAATGAGTCAGATCGCTCCTATGTAGGAAGATTACATAGCATAGGTTGGGCGTTGAGTGCTCGATGGCGCTCGAGAAGAACTCACTTGCCCACGACTACCCGGCCTCCGGGACGATGGACGAACCGCCAAAGCCAGAATCTCTTCCCCCTTCGCTGGTAGTCGACTATTGTGATGACAAGATAGGCTATCCCGCTGACGATACAGCTGTGGTGATCGCAAGAAGAATCAGGCCGTGCGAAGAGTGTTACCCCTGTCAGCCAGCCTCGGTCATAGTAAAAACTGGCCCTCGGGACGGAATCATTCCAGAACGATTCAAGTGATTCCGAATCGATTCAGAACTGACTCTGCATCGACTCGAGATCGACCCTCCCGAAAGTCCAAAATTGATGCAGAACTGATTCAAAATTGATCAGAATTGTTCTGAAATGAATTGCCCCGAGGGGTAGTTTTGCTATGGTCCTCAGGTCGGAGATCGCCGCGCTGTCACTCGTGGGCCTGGGCGTTGGACTGTGAGCCGCCACTCACAAGCCTTCCAAAGCAAACAAGCCGTTCAGCCGCGCAATGAATCCACGCGTTGGTCTCGCCAGCAGGATCTTCTGTATCGCAACCAGGAGTGAGGTGAATGCCTCCCCTGCGATGACTGCATCGCCGTGAGGCGTGAACTCGAACTTGAACATTCTCATCCTTGCAGCCGCGGGCGATTGACGTAGTAGGTCACTATGCAGGCGGCTGCGGTGTTGGTCGAAGACGAGCGCGGCACCGGACAACGGATTCCGCGGAAAAAAACGTCGGGTCGCGGTTGGCGGTGTGGTCGAGACTCGAGCGTCGTTGCCGAGAGTGGTGTGGCGGGTCTATTAATTGAAGAAGCAACGCCGAGTGTGTGCGAGCTGTGACATTTAAAGTACAGTAGGTGGAAAGAATGGGCAGAGCTCAACCTGGTAGTACCCTAAGACCCGAAATCGAGTAGTCCTCGAGGCTTGCAACTGAAGCAGTACTTCCAATAAGAAACGCCGATCGGTGCTCACTGCTTGCGCTAAGCTGCTCGAGCTAATAAACGTCACAAATTGCTCTGCAGATCCCTCGAGGGCGCATGGGCACCACTACTTATAAGGAGGATGGTCCGCGGAATTACTCCCTAGGGCCTATATGTTGAATAGCTGGACAAGCACATGTGAAAGAAGGCCCATGTTGTTATATGAGCCAACTCTCTCATCATCATGTCCGTAACGACTCCCTGCATGTTACTCTAGTGGTCGGCGTATGCCCATCGAAGTATTCACGTGATCACGCTTGACCAAAGGCGGAAATAGGCGATTGCGGATCGATGGGCGAGACCGGCCTGGGCCGGCCTGCAGCCTGGTGCCAGCTCAGACAATGCCACATGGTCTTACTTCCTATCTACGTATTGCTAGCTTCTCGTCGCCCGTAAGTCATCGAATTCCTAGTCTTCTTTCTTAATCATTCTGGTCCATTAGGAAAGCAAATCGGACCTTTCTACCCAAGCTCGACGAGCTTGGCGTTTCGGTTGTCAAACTGGGCGGAGGTGTCGGTCGGACGGATGAGGGAGTGACGGGACAACGGCTCGGAAGACTTGGAATGTCTGGGAGAGCCTGCTTCTTGTTGTTAGGTAGACTTACTTCGGGGATATAATTCGATATCTCAATTGGCTCTCACTTCCTGGTTATTTCAAGCCTGAGTGATCAAACGAGGGTGCTCAGTATTCAAGCTAAGTTGGAGGGTTTCGGTTCCCTCTCAAGCCCCCTTTTTTTCTCATCTCCGAATTGCGCCGTTTTCCCTGTCCCTCGATCTCTCCCGATCTCTCTCCTCGTCCTCTCTCCGGTCGATCTCCGGTCCTCCTTCTCCTTCTCCCATTGTACTCTCTGGCATTTTCCGCATTACTATACCATACTACTTACCTAGGTGGCTCCAGTGCTCTACGCATAAAAGTATTCTGGTGGAGATGCGACTGCCGACAAGCCCAGGACATTTTAGAAGCTCAAAACGGATGTATCAAATCACATCAGGCCTGCGCAGCATGACGAAGAATTAGTACGAAAGAATTCATTTCACACTTTCTAAAAATCAAAAAGGATAAATTTTCTTGGCATCACATTTGAAGGCATATCATAGCTATGGACTTGTAGAGGGAGGGGAGATTGCGGAACGAGAGAAGTCAGGGTGAAGGGAATGGTGCCAGACCGCGAGCAAGGCTGGTAGATGGTGCAATCCGGCTGATCAGGTGCAATGCCAAAGCAGGTGACACGGGAAGAAGGGAAATTCTGACAGCTTTTTAGAGTTCTTGGTGAGCGACCTTGCTGGCTTGGGAGAGCGCCGAACTGGCGCTCTTGCTCGCGACCGATGCAGCCGAGGAGATCGACTTGCTGACCGCGCTGGCAGTCGATGCCGCTGCCTTTGTATCGACACCGGCTTTGGTAGCGACCTTGTAGGCGGACGAACTGGCGACCGAAGCAGCGCTCTTGGCAGAAGCCGAAGCGACCGAGTAGACCGACGACATCGTCTTGGAGCTGGCGACGGCCGACTTGCTCGCCTGACTGTGGTACGAGCTCAGCGCCAACGACGCCGACGAAGCGAGACTCGAAGCTGACTTATCGGCAACCGAACCGGCGGACGAGGCAGACTTCGAGATGGTGGAAGGATCGTAGCCGGCAGCATGCATCGCCGAGCTGACACTCTTGCTGGCCGAGGAAGACGCCGTGTTGGCCGACTTGGAGAGCTCTGAAGCCTTCGACGCGTACGAAGCCAAAGCGACGCTTGCCGCAGAGGAAGCCGCAGCCGCAGCCGAGGACGACCAAGAGGAGTAGCTCGAGGTAGCACTTGCGAGAGCACCCGAAGCGCTCTTCTGCGCTACGCTACCGGCGGAGCTCGCGCTCTTCGAGATCGAAGACGGGTCAACCCCGTGTCGCGACAGTTCCGAAGAGACGGAAGCCGATGCGACGGACGAAGCGGATTCGGCACTCGCACTCACACTCGAGAGAACGGACGCAAACGACGAAGAGGCTCGGACAGAGGCACTGCTTGCCGAAGCGGATTGCTCCGAGACATAGGAGCTTATGGAAGCGGAGGCGATGCTTGCAGCGGAACTCGCCGAAGAAGCGGCTGAAGCGGCCGTCTTGGACGCGGCCTCGTAGATCTGCGTAGGCTTTAAGCCGGCCGACGAAGCACTGTTGGATACGCTCTTGCTAGCCACCTCGGCGGCCGAAGCAGCACTCTTTCTGGCTTCGGCGTAGGCCGAGCTGAGGCTCGAACTGGCTTGGGCGGCGAGCGACGACGCCGAGGCGGACGTGTCGGCAAGGTACGACGAAAGGCTGGCGGCAGCACCCGAGGCCAAAGAGGACGCGGACGATGCCGCTTGGTTACCGGCCGAGGTCGCGGCGGCGTAAGCTTGAGAGGGCGCTTGACCGGCAGCATGTGCACTCGCCGACGCCGACTTGCTGGCGATGGACGAAGCTGACGATGCCGAAGCCGAAGCGGCGGATGCAGCGGACGAGAGAGAGGCGCCTGCAACGCTCCAACCACTTGCCAACGACTTTGAGGCATCGACGTAAGCGTTGGAAGCCGCAGCAGTGGCTCGCGAGGCCGCAGACGAAATGCTGTCGGTGACTTGTGCGAGGATCGAAGTTCCCGAGTTGCTGGCAGTGCCGTAAATTTGCTGTGCTTGCGAATCGGCGTACTTGGCCTTGAGGCGCGCCTCCTCGCCGTATGAGGGTGCGACACCGACGACGCCCTTGAGCATGTCGACAACATTGCCGAACACACCCTCAACGGCGCCAGCAGCTCCGCTGACCCACGAGCCGATGCCGCCTTGCGTCGAGATGTCTAAGGTCGATATGAATTAGTTCGAGCAGCCCAGTCGCCATCAATGACGAGTAACTCACAGTGTTCGCGCATTTGTTGCAGAAGCTCTTCGCGCGAGTTGCCCATCTTGACCGGGACGCCGTGCTGTCGGAGCCATCCGCGGATGCGGTTGTCACTCCACGAGATGTAAGCCGCCCACTTGTCTGCCACTTTGGAGTAGTGCCTGGTGAAAAGACTCGTGACCTGAAGGAGCATACAAACGTTCACGTCAGCACACAAAAGCGGAGTGGATCCGAACAAATGGCAAGAGCCACTGCTCACCTCGTCCTTCTTGATTTGAGCGTCACTCTTGATGACACCGTGCTCGACCAACCAATGCTTCATGTCACTCTCGCTCCAAGAAGAGGTTAGCACGTCGCTTGCCTTGTGCCAGTTCTTTGCGATGAGATCCTCGAGCTCGTGTCGCTTGAGGTTCGCCGCTTCAGGGGCCTTGACGATGTTCTCCTTGACCAGCCACGCTCGTTGTTGAGCGTCAGACCAAAGAGACCAAGCCGTCTCCTCCGTAGAGTAGTACATATCCTTGACCTGCTTCAGCAACGCCGCGCGCTGGGTGGGGGGTTCAACAACGCCATGGTCAACGAGCCATTGCTGTAGAGCCGAGTCGTCCCAAGATTGGTAGGCTCGGTCGCGCAGCGAGTAGTAGTGTTCCGAGATCATGTCGCGCAGCTCTTCTGCCTTCTTCTGCTCCTGAGGCTTGATTATCCCACGCGATTCAAGCCAGCGTCGCACGGCGTTGTCTGACCAGGAAGTATAGGTCGTGTCGCGAGCATCGTAGTAGTACTTGCCGACCGTGTCGAGCAAATCCTTGCGAGTCTTCTTCGCGGGCGATTCGACGACATTGTGGTTTTGAAGCCATTTTTGCTGTGTGGCATCATGTGAGCAACACCGATGCATGTCAGATTAAGTGCACCCACCAACTCTGAGAGTAATCCAAACAACTTGGAAAGCGACTCACCAGGTAGCTATCGCTCCACGTGTCGTAAACGTTGCTGGCGACGTCGTTGTAAGGCTTGCGGATCAAGTCAAGCATCTCGTCACGCCTCGTCTTGGCATCGGACTTGATCAAGTTGTGATCGACCAACCACGCCTTGAGGTCAGAATCCGACCATGTGCTGTAGATGTAGTCGGACGAGTCTGTACGAAATCAAGCGTGAGTTGGGGGTTCCCTTCGAAGGGCAAAATCGAGCCCGGAACCGGGGAAGCAGTTCTCACCTTGGAGGGCGGATGCAGCCGTGTCGTATGCTACCGAGGGAGCATTCGTCGCGGCCTCGAAGGCAGCTTGACCAGCTTTGGAAGCAGCGGTGTAGGTCGAGCCAGCAGCACTCGAGATGGAACTCGCGACGTTGTCGGCACCTTGCTGCGCATCAGCGCCGTACTGCTTGGCGAGGACAAGCAATTCTTCACGCTTCGACTGAGGTGAGACGATGCCCTTCTTGAGCAGGAAAGCACGCAAATCCGAGTCGGACCAAGTCGAGTACACGGCTCCAGCGGCATTGCTAAAGTGGTGTTGCGCGCCCTTGGCGGAAGCCTCGTAGTGGGTCTGGGCGAGCTCGCGCAGTTGCTCGAGGTTCAAGTTGGGCACGTTGGGCACGTTGTGGTCTTGCAGGTACTTTTTTATGTCGGACTGTCCCCAGTCGGAGATTTCCCGTTCTGCGATGCGAAATGGAACGAAAAAGAAAAAGCAAAAATGTAGGTTAAAGTGGCTCCGGCGGCGGTCGGTTACAGCTACGCCAGGGCTTTGTTGGGGGGGGGGGGGAAGGGAGTGACGACATCTTAGGCGCGGAGAGCGAGCGGAGCGCGAATCGGCCGCTCCGTCGAAATTGCACATCGCAGCAGTGATGCAGGATCAGAGAGTGAAGCTCCAGGGTTCCATTTAGGTGTATGCTGAAGAAATTGGGGGCAGGCTGGCGGAGCACCAATCTACCGGCCAAGGACTGCATTGTCGGCTCAGAATCGAACGTCGCCCCGAGGTCATGGTGTCCCAAGTCGACGTCGCACCAGCAGCAACGTTCGTGGGTAGGGGGAGGGGTGGCACTTCAGACTTCGAAACGAAACTCACGGTAGGCAGATGCGGTGGCCGCCGACGCCAAGAGCGCCGCGGTCAGTTGGTGTTTGGAAATGTGCACCATAATGTCCTCGGTCGAATGTGAAGGATGTCGTGGTGTGTGGGAAAAAGAGGGAGAGCGAGCGTGAATTTGGGAGTCCGATGGTTCGCTTCCGAGAGCTCAGAGAACCCGATGCCGTTACGTCACTTTGCGAGATTCGATCCTCATCGCCGACTTTTGCTTGGTCTGAATGATCTATGGCGAGTTGCCACACTGATCATGACCGAGTGGCTCTGTCACGAGCAAATACATATGGTGACACGTCAGAACAATAGACAGGCACCAGTAGGTATTTTGAACGCAGTAACATGGTGTTGAACGTCGCCCGAAGTGCAACCCCGAGCTCAAGCGAACCCTGGCCTGCTGTTGGGCGGCGTTGAGCAAGATCGGCCGCCCCTCCCAGGCACTTTTTTTTTGTATCTAGCCTGATTAGATTTCACATATTCGGTTTATCTACGCAAAATCACTGTTTCTTGAAAAGGGAAGTTGGACTTTTACAAAGTCAAAGCCACTAGCTCCATGCAGCCCTCACCTTCACAGAACCACCAACGATGTAGGTCCAAGAGGCAAGTATCAACTACCCTTCCTATTCCTAAGTAGTAGAATAGGCAAAAAGAGAGAGAGAGAGAGAGAGAGAGAGAGAGAGAGAGATTTGTGGGGACAGGAGAAGAAAGGAAGGGGAGAGATGGGGAAAAGAGGAGAAGTCCAGAAAGAAAGCTCCGATGTGAAGACAAACTTGCGAGAAAGGTCACATCAACTGTTCCAGAAGCTCGCCGTCTGGCAGACGGCACTTTCTCGCGTCGACCTTGAAGGTCCGTGCGCGCGGCGGGCATACATTGACCT
Source organism: Microbotryum intermedium (assembly GCA_022702645.1). Lineage (NCBI taxonomy): Eukaryota > Fungi > Basidiomycota > Microbotryomycetes > Microbotryales > Microbotryaceae > Microbotryum > Microbotryum intermedium. The sequence continues at coordinate 394,872 of JAHWDX010000011.1, read as the reverse complement.
CAAACCAGTCACTCGCAGTCATTCGGCATGCCCCCTAGATTTGCGGCCGCACCCAAGTCAGTCGTAGACAGGTTGAGCTATGGACTGAGAACCCTTACTGACTGTAGTTGAGCTATTGCAGATGCACATACTGTGGCAAATCAGTCTACTTTGCCGAGTCAGTCAACTGCAGATCTAGTTGACATCCCACTACCCGCCTGGACCTGTTGCGTCCTTGAGTGCTGACAGCCTTACACATCCTTCGGCATGGTTTGTACAACAGACAAGCTATAGGGCCCGCAAGCAAGGTGAATTGTGTTGTCGACCATCCCTCGGATCGAGTCGCGTCGAATCGCCAGTTGGCACGCGTCAACTTGAGTCGATCGGTGATCCTATTCGCACTGGCTTTAGGGGCTGACTCTGGTGTTCATGATTGTTCTCGACAGATCTACCATAAGCCATGTCTTAAATGCTCATCGTGTAGCAAGACACTCGAGCCGGGGGCGTTGCTGGACCATGATAGTGACGTGAGCGCGGAAAGGAGTTCCCTCCTTCGGTAGCAGGGGCCAGGTCAAGATGTGTTGACCATCCAGCTATTCGTACCCCTTCAGCCGTATTGTAAGGCGTGTCACGGCAAGGCCTTCGGGACCCGAGGATACGGCGTTGGTCAGTCCGATCGAGACTCGGCGGCACATCTTCCGGGCCACAGGGGTCGACGTCGCTGATCTCCCACAATCGGTTCCTTAGGCGGAGCTTTGGTCGCAGATTACCATGATCCTCGCTCGTCATCAAAAGCGATACCCAATCGTTTCCAAGAAGTCACGTCTCCGTCAGGATCGACATCGACACAGCATTCTTCACTCTCTGCCCCCCAAGCCACCGAAATGCCAAGCACAGGGCCCAGTAGGAGGACGATCGACGCGACCTTATACGGGCCAAGAGCTTCCTTGCCCAACATGCCCCCGTCAACCGTACCTCCGAAACCCTCCCTGGCCGGTCGAGCATCCGTGTCGACCCCGCTAGGTCGGATCAGCGGCGACCAATGTCCGAGGTGTCGGACGACAGTGTACGCCGCAGAACAAGCTCTTGCAGTTGGTTCAAAGTGAGTCCACGAGAAGCTTCCGGTCTCATTGACATGAGCTTACTTTGGTTGTCGTTCTCACAGGTGGCACAAGTAAGACCTCTGCAGTCATGTCACGTGGATCCCATCTGCTGACCATAGTCATATTTTTTTCTTCAGACGGTGCTTGCGGTGTGCAGGCTGTTCGACTTCGTTGGCTTTGGGTCAACTGAATGAGAAAGATGGAGAGGTGCGTGGTGCTATTCAATCACGCGCCTGATTTGGGTTGTGATGCTATCCGCTGAATCACGTAGAAATTGCCCCCACTCTTCGCACACTGCAGCCATGGTGCCGCAACTGCTACGCCAAGAAGTTTGGTCATTTGGCACAAGGGGTTAGTGAGCATTCGCCCGATTCAGATGTGTATCTTTTTGCTGATATGTTTACCTTTGGGACCTTTGCTCCAGCTCATGTCGGTAAGTCGCAATGAGGCTACTAGTGGTCCGAATTCGTTCGCCGATCCGGAACGCCGACTCTTGAGTTTGCCCAATCATATTGACAGAGACCGGGTCTGTACTGAGGCTGAAGCCACATTTGTTATTGGATAGTGCTTATCGCCTCTTTCAGTTGGAATGTAAAACAAAGTTGGATCGTAAAAGCGTCGCTGGGCTGTGTGCCACCACCACCTGATGCGGAGTCTGCTCGGAGGTACAGTCTACCCCAGTTCGCCCCGGGCCAAAGCGCGCGGGCCATGGCCATGGCATACTCCTTTGGCTCCTTTGGCTTCTTTCCACCCTTTTGAGCGATACTTGCACGATGAGTTCTGCAGCCACAACGACGACGACGGCGACGACGAACGCGGGTGCATCCAAGCGAAGGCGCTGTCGTGCTGCCCACCCTCTGGGCGAAGGAGAATCAAGTGTAAGTGCTACGACGACGACTGGCTCACGAGCAACGCCGGGCTGGGCCGCGGTCGGTGGTCGATCACTCGCTTGCACGTTTCGAAACGCGAAGCCGCCGGGCGGTCGTCATCTCGCGCCCAGCGGCGGCGGCGGCGGCACACGCGTCACTCATTATTCGCGCAACTGCAGGCTTGGGGGAAGCAAATGAAACGAGGTCTGACGAGCCGACGAGCTGACGATTCGGCTGCCCTGGCAATCCTATACACACATTTGTACACAAAGAGGGAAGCGTCGGCCGAATCCAATGACGAAACGGGTCAGTCCGGCCTCGACGAGGACGACAATGCAAGCCTGTCCGCGTTCGGAGCTGCCAAGGCCTCGTCGTCCCTGCCAGCCTCGGGGCGCACACCACTTTCGACGCGCGAGTCGTCCGAGGCGCCAGGAATTCCCGGCGCGCGAGTCACGAGAAGGACCAACGGCACCAACACGGCATCACCACAGCTCGCCAACACGTCCAAGATCATGGCCGAGGATGCCATCGATAGCGAAGGGTCGGCAGGGCGTGAGTATATGTGACAACTCTTGTTGAGCCGTGGCTTATCAGTTCGGCGATTGTCCCCAACGCTTTGTGGACGGCTCCTTTCGTGTTCGATGGCGGCAAGGCGGTGGATGGTTCACAGCATTGACCGAATGAGCTGACATTGAGTGTACATTGCCTCCTCTTTGCGTAGACGACGGTGACATTTCTTCCGCAACGGCCGCCAACCCCGTGCGAAGCTCGGGACAGCACTTCTTCCGCGCACCGATCGTTTCCCAGCTGCAGCAGCACGCCTCACATGCATCGACCTCGACCGACTCGGCCCCACCTTCACCACCGAACGGCTCGCCTCGGCCTGTTCAACCCTCGCGTCATCCCGGTCATTCTGGATCGAACGAGCCACCGACTTGGGCCGCGGCCCCACAGGGATTCCTGAGCAGCATGAGCGCACAAGATATTCAGGTAGGTCCGGTAAATATTTCGGTACAGGATTCGACCTAGGTGACTGACCTGCGCTTGGTTGCTACAACAGCAACACATTCAAGCCGCTATTGACGGTCAGGACGGTCGCGCTTACTCGATCAACCCACCCCCCCAAGACAGGCCTGTGCGCATTTACGCCGATGGCGTCTATGACCTTCTCCATTGTGAGTCAGAATCACACTCTTCACAAGCTCTGGACTCAAGCCGACCATTTTCGCGTCCATCAAACAGACGGTCACATGCTCCAACTGCGCCAATGCAAGCTCGCATTCCCCTCGGTCCACTTGATCGTCGGTGTCTGCTCGGACGAGATCGTGCGAAAATACAAGGCTTCACCCGTTCTTTCGTCGCAAGAGCGATACGAGTCGGTCCGACATTGTAAATGGGTCGACGAGGTCGTCGAGGATGCGCCGTGGGTCATTGACGAGGCGTTTATGAAGAAGCACGAGATCGACTATGTCGCTCACGACGAGGAACCCTACGTCTCGGCCGACTTTGATGACGTATACGCTTTGGCCAAGTCCAAGGGTGAGTGCAAGATCTGGTCAGTTGGGTACACTGAGCTCGCTGACTTACCACTCTGACTCGTATCCGCGCAGGCCAATTCCTCCCCACGCGCCGAACAAACGGAGTCTCGACCTCCGAGTTGCTTCAACGCATCGTCGAGGGTTACAGAGAGGGGTCAGTAGTCACCGTTCCTCCTTCTTTCATCGATACACCATTCTCACGCTCCCATCCTTCCTGCAGCGATTACGACGGGAAGCTACGCAAAATCGGTCACCCGGAGCTCTGCTCGAGGCAAGGTTCGGAAGCTGGAACGGGAGGGAGTCAAATCGCCGAGAATCACCCATTGAAAGAGGACGTGACGATGTTGAGCGTGCCTGAAAACGCCGCTTTGGCGGTCTGAGTCGACCCTTTTTGGGTTTCCTTTTCCTTCTCTGTATTTGTCCCCTTCAGCTTGGGAGAGTCGTGGTGGTCCTGTCCACTGCGTGATAGTGAGGCACCACCTCCACTCTCGCTTTGCTTGCGTCGTTCTTTTTTGATCTGCCCTTTTCCATTTGTTTCTCCTATGATGGGCTTCTGTTTATACGCTAAATACAGTTGCGTAATCGCAAACTTTGAAGTTTTGAAAGAGCTCATCAGAGCGCTAAGCACATCGAGCGGGACCAGTCACACGCAGAGAACGCAGCATGGCGTGTTATGGAACGAGAAGTCAGGTTTTCATTGTATGATTGTACTACACGCGGAAGAATGTCAGAAAAGAAAGCCGGTAGAGTCAAGGCGAGTACTAGTCAGGCGAGTCCGATGACCCTAATCTTCTCAGCGAGAGTAAGGCTGTGTGTACGAATGAGTCGGATGTGATCAGTACTTGGATTTTGGGTCAGACAGACGCATCAAAGGAGATTACGACTCACGTGGAACCCAGCGCCACGACCAGCATTCCTTTGAGGACCAGTGCCATCGGTCGTTGCACCTGCTCCACCCGCACCGGCGGCTCCTTGATGACCTCCACGACCGCCCTGGAAGTGTTGAACCCTCACGATTTAGTTTGTCGTCTTCGAGCAGCCTTCAAGGAACAAAAGCCAGGAGAACTGACCGTGAACCCTTCCCTCGCACCCCCTCTCATCCCACCCCTTTGACCGCCACCCATCGCGGCCCCGCCCCGCATGGGGGCCGCAAAACTCCCCTCCCCACCGGGTCCCACAGGCGGCACACCTCCCATGCCACCCATGCCACCCATCCCAGGCATCCCCCCCATCCCAGGCATGCCCATCATCCCTCCCATCCCACCCATCCCTCCCATCCCCATCGTCGGATCGAACCCGCCTCCCATCCCAGGCATCATCATCGGGTTCCAAGCTCCCCACCCCATCTGAGCAAAGAACTTGGACATGGCGTTCGGGTCAAAGGGGGCGTTCATGTTGGGCATCCCACCGACGCCTGCTCCGGCTGCACCTCCGAGGTTGGTGTTGGCTCCGAAGGCTCCGACTCCTCCCAGGCCGCCGCCGCTGCCGCCCATGAGGTTCATCGCTCCTGCGGCATTGTGGTGCGTCGGGGCCATGTGGCGCGTGTCGATGCCGTAGTCGGGTCGGCGTTGTTCGCCTTTGGTTTGGGCTCGCTTCACTTCCAACTATGAGCATTACAATGGCAAGGATGCGTCAGTCCACATTCGAAGCGGCCCCAAACATCTTTCTTCCCCCAACATCAACCCAAACCAACCGTGCCGCGACAACGCACCAAATTGCCATCCATGTAATGCGGCTGACTGTTCAACACCTTTTCCGTACTTTCGCCGGACTCGAAGTTGACGAACCCGAACCCACGATGACGGCCCGTCTCCTTGTCCATCATCAAGGTCGCGTCCGTGACGGTACCGAAAGGTTGCCAGTACTGGCGGAACGATTCCGGGGTGCAGGTTTGCGGCAGCAGTCGGATGAAGAGTTTGTCGGATTTCGGGTTGGACGAACGCGGCACGGCGCGTTTGGGATCGATCTGCGTCCGGCAAAACAAAAGCGTTTCAGTCGAATGGGCAAAGGTACACACTCCAAGTCGGGGGAAGTACTCACCGTCTTTCCATCCAAGTAATGTTCGCCATGAGCCAAGACCTTGTCGACCGATTCCTTGCTCTCGTACGTCAAGAAGGCGAACCCACGCGAACGACCCGTCTCCTGATCACGCATGATGTTGGACTGAATGATGGGGCCGAACTGAGAAAAGTACGTGCGCAGGGATTCTTAAAGGAGGGGGAGGAGGAGACGGGGGACGGTGAGTACCGGGGGAAGGGAAATTTGACGGTGTTCGACGTTGGATCAACGCGCGCTCACCCTCGTTGGTGTCCCAGTTCAAACCACCAATGAACATCTTGCTGTAATGCCCGAAGGATCATGGATGCAAGCCACGATTAAGAAACGCCGCCAAGGTCACACGGAACAGCAGAGTGGTTCCAAGATGAATGAACGTGTTCCCATGCAACGGAAGAAAGGGTGAAAGGAAGAGAGGAAAAAAAGTGATTGAAAATTGATCAGCAACAACAAACAAGCCAAGACCTGAGTCCTACCCGATATTGTGTGTAACGAAAAGAGAGAGGACCCAGCGGTTCGGCTATGGAGGAGTAGTAGAGGTAGTAGTGAAAGAAGCGCTGACGGCCGATGCAAAAGCAGGCAGGTCCCTAAGACGGCACTTGGGGGGGGGGTAGCGTAGATCGAGAGGTAGATGATACGCCCAAGGCCTAGGGCCGCTCGTATAGGTTATAGTGGGAGCGACAAGACAAGACATGCAACCATGTAGGTGGTACGGGGTGCGTGGTGCGTGGTGCGTGGTGCGTAGCGCATGAGAGTATCCTTTGGTGCTCATGACGCGTCAAGGACACCCCTTCCGCTCATTTCATTCATGTCCAATTCGCACGTGATGGATTCAGTTTGCCCCGAGCAGGTAGGATGCAGTGGCCACTTACCCTTCTTCGGTTGAGTCGGGTCGAGTCTGATTGTTGTGCTGTCCCTGTCCCTGTCCCTGTCCCATCGTGGGGTTGGGTACGCCAGCCGGACCACGGTTCTGTTGTTGCATGCCCGTGGCCGTACCCATGCCCACCCCTGGGCCGTTTTGCTGAAGCCCTTGCATCGGACCCCCCGACGAGGCCGAAGCAGCGGCACTGTTCTGGGCCACACTCGAGGCCGTCGAGGGGGCGCTAGGTGCCGGTGCACCGGTCGAGCTGGCAGGGCCAGAAGGGGTGGCGGCGGCGGCCGGGGTGGATGCGGAGGCGAGGATGGCAGGCTTGGAGTCGTCTTGCTCGTTGTCACCGTACAAGTCGTCGTACAGGTCGTCGTAACCTGTGGGTCGGGGAGCAAGTGCATCAGTTGTGTGCCGCCACGGGTTGACGGGTGTGGTGTAGGCGTGCCCGTAGACGGCGACGGCGACGCGGACGCGGAGGTGGAGGTGGAAGGGCGACACTGCGCACAACGGCGCACAACTGCTCCCCTTTCACAGGATGCTCGAACGTACCTTGTTGTCCTGCCATGGTGTGGAGTGTTTAGGGGGGGTGAGACGAGGGAGAGAGAGGGAGCGAGAGAGCAGGGGAGAGCGGCAAAGCGGGAGTCGTCAGAGTGAGCAAACCGCGAGTCACGCGTGTTCGGAATCACAAGGGCTATTTCCCCATTAGAACCGGGATCGTAATGAGCCGACTCGTGGGCTTGAGGCGCGCCCGAGTCGGTTACGCAGCCGGCTTTGACCACCGACCGACCGCGCTGCCTTGCACCACCCTCCACGACACCATCACCAGTCAGTCCGTCCTCACCATCCTCCAGCCAGAATCACATCGACCCCAATCACTGACCCCACCTCACATCACCCCCAGGACATGACGACGATCCCAGCTCGATTGGCTCGATTGACCACCTCGTCGACTTCATGGAACGACGCTCGCTGCAGGGCCAGGAGTCTGTACCGTGCTTGGCATAGGTCAGGTGAGCGATTTCCAAGCCCATCGTTTTGGAATCATGAGCGGTTGCCTTGCTGATCAGCCGTTGTTCATCGTTCTCCGTCTGTCCTCCGACGACCCGTCCTCTCTCGCCTCTCGCCTCTTACTTCTCATCCTCTCTTTCAGCTCCCGAGATGTAAGCACACAATCGACCCAGCAAAACCCAAAACGCTCGTCTAACTCTCTCGCCTCGCAGCGTGCAACTTTACGCGGTCAACTTCCCCGCCTCGGCCGTGCGCGCCAAAGTGCGCCAAGAGTTCGAGCGCAACCAGCTCGTCGACGACTTGCAGACCTACGATGTGCTCTTGCTCAAGGGTCACCAGGAGTACCAAGAGGTGCGTTTAGTTCAAGGTTTTTAATCAGAGTTGCCACGACGAGTGTGTGAGAGAAAAGTGGCGTAGCTGATACCGGAAGATGGCGGTGGCGCGCGATGAACCAGACGATGAACGGATGGAAGATGGAATCGTATGTTCATAATTTCCTCTCGAGAATCAGGGATCTGATCATCTTGAAAACGCTCCCCCCGTCTTGCGTCACCACAGCCAACTCTTACGCTGGTTCCAACAAGAAGAAGTGAGCCGACCTTTTGGCGGTACCCTCCAAAATCCAACCCTGTTCCCACATCCCCTGACCGAATCTTTCTGCGTCTGCGCTCCCCCAGTTACCCGCCCGACCGGACAACTTTCTCGACGCGTTCTACCTCTCCAGGGACGACGGCAAGGTTGTGCAACCGACGTCGTAAACGAGCCGAGCCGAGCCGAGATTGGTTCTTTGAGCGGCGCACGGGCATTGGTCCGATGAAGAGGAGATGGAGTTTAGGGAGGAAGCATATGTTTTCTAGATATGTAATCGATAGTGTTATGGGTTTCTTCTTCGATCAAGGTCGTTGATTGAGACGGTTCAAGGGAACGATATCCTCGTTCGAGGAACTTCAGACTTCAGCGGAGGATGACAAGACACCCCACACTATCCCTCTTGTCCTCTCAGATATCAAGAGGCCGCACACAACGTAATGGCATCACGACTGCAAGCGACACACACACAAAAAACGTACTGTAGAATCATGTGCAAGTTTGGCATTTCCTACTCGAATCATCTCATCCTCCCTTCTCTTTCATTCCTTCCTTTCGAAATCATCCGCCCCATATCTCTTTTTCTCACTTCCTCTCTCGATCCTTTCAATCCGTCTTCTTCTCGACCGGACTCTTCTTGACCAACTCGTCGTACTTCTTGGACAAATCCTCGTACTCGTTCCTCAACTTAGCATCCCCAGCCACGTTCCCCTTGAGACCGGTCGCATTGGCCTTCTTGAGCAAGGCCAAATCCTCTTGAGCCTTGATGAGGTCGAGGACCAACGAATACGTCCTCGAAAGGATCAAGGAGAGGAAGAGGGTGAACCCGTGGAGGTAGAAATTGCGTTCCGAGAGGAACTTGCGCGATCGATAGTCCGACTCGCCGCGCAGGTCCGAGCGTTGGCCGAGTTGCTTGTTCAGCACACCTTCACGTTGGATTTTCTGAGCCAGAGTGGGATAAATGTGGTGATCAGTCTTGTGAACCCCGCTCTCGCCACGTTGGCCAAGCTTCGTGGATGGATGCCTGAGTCCCTGATGAGTGCGAGACTTACGAGCATGTGGTTTACGGCATCGACGAACAAGAGGAACACAAAGATGAAGGTGATCTTGAGGGCGTACTGCGCCTTTGCGACCAACTGGGACTCGGCGATGGCCTTGAACAGAGCTCGGCGCCAACTGTAAGCGAGGGACGCATCGAGTCAGATTTTGGGGACCAGAAGGAGGGTGAGCCAAGGAGACACATATGACTTGCGTGAAGGGAAGAGGTACGATGAGGACGATAAAAGTAGCAACTGCTTGAAAAAAGTGATGGGTTCAAGGTAAATGGATCAGTGTGCGCGGTTCTCGGTGGGTGGATGAGGGAGGAGGAAGGATTGTATGTGGATTCGAGGGATGATGACGTGTGGGGAGAAGAACGAGACGAGGGACTGACTCTCGAACAGAAGCAGGCCAAAGACGATGTGGTTGGGGATAGCCATGGTATCAGAGTCGTCTGTTTTGTGTCAAGATGCAATGCGTGGAGGAAGCCCGAGGGCGAACCGGGGTGAGTAGGGTTGGTGACCGCGGGGGCGATGACGATATCGAGCGCGAGTCGAGCCACAGTCGGTGCCAGCCAGTTGCCAGAAGTCAGCCGCCGGGTCACGGATGCGCAGTACGTAGAGAGGGTGGGAGAGGTGTCAGTTTGGCCATGGCCCTCTGACCATCCCATCGGAGAGGGTACGTACCAGATGGATTGGATTAAAGCTCAGAGTCTAGGTATTAGTCGTGGTGTGACTGACAGTGCTGGGTACCCAGGTGCTGGTCGGTCAAGAAGCTCTGTCAAGGAAAATTGTCCGCGTTGACAGCATGACGCGCTTACTGCACGCTTGCGCGCCCCCGCGGAGGTCATCGGTCATCGAATTGGGGGAGCACACGCAAGTACCCATTAGAGTCCATTAGCAACCTCAGCTTACAAAAGTGGAACGCCCAGTTGTGACCCTCGCACACGTCCGCCGCTCTCTTCCCCCACTTGCAACCGGCGCCGTTCATCCTTTCGCTGTCGTAGCAAGGCGGGCGAGCACCCACCCACCCGCGTGCAGCATGTCAGCCACGTCGACCCCACCTCAAAAGCTACCGGCTCGACAAGCCCCGCTCCAAGTCGGGCCGGCCGACACGGGCATCGGTCGCCACTGGAAGACCCAACTCGTCTCGGCCGTGCACTTCCTCAAGCAGCATGCCCACCCGATACGACTCCAAGACCTCGCGCTACTGTCCGGCGTCGAGGCACTCTTGTCCAATGCAGAGCTGTTGAGCAACTTTAGGTCCCATGAAAAGGTCGTCGTCGATGACAAGACCGGTCTCTTCAGCTACAAGGTTCGTCTCTTCGCCGAGAGCAACGCCGAGTCAGCTCGTGCGGATGGACTCAAAACATGACTTTGTTTTCCCCGACAGCCCGACTATGACATCAAATCCAAGTTTGATCTCGAGAACCTCGTCATACGCTACTCGAGTCGCGGCGGGCTCTCGGTCAAGAACCTGCGCGCGTCGTGGCCCAACGTCGTACCCGCGATCGAAGAATTGGAAAGGGAAGGCAAGGTCTACGTCACCCGCACGGGAGGATCGGCCGAGAGGGAGGGGGCGATGAAAGCCGTCTTCAGGAACGAAATCCCCAAGCGACCGAGGATCGACGACGAGTTCTTGACGCTGTGGAAGAAGCTCAAGGCGCCGACCAAGGAGGAGTTGACCGTCCAATTGGCCGAGGGTGAGATGAGATGAGCACCGTCATCCTTGTGCGATTGGTTCTGGAACTCACGAGTTGTATCTTGCTCATTCTTCACAGCCGGTCTCAAGACGGCATCGACAGTCGCTTCGGATCTACCAAGGAACAACGCCAAGAACCAGAGGGGCAAAGGGCGCAAAGGGCCCGGCTCGGCGAACCGAAGGATCAAACTGACCAACACGCACTTGAAGGGCAAGATCGATCTGTCCAAGGACTATACACCTCCAGGACGGTAGTGCGGTTGGGACGGATACTTGGGGAGGGGACGGGGGTTCGTGTTGCCTTGCAAGACGAGGGCAAAATCGTCGATCGAGGTCGAGGTTTTAGTGGAGGTGTTCTGTCTGGGGAACAAAAGAAAGATGTGCATGTTGTAACCATTTGTGTCTATTGAAGCAAACAAACATCAGGAATTCCATAGTAGACCCAAGAAGCACGTGTGGCTTCAAGGATGGTCAACACGGTGGCTCCGAGGAAGCCGTCGGTAAAATTCTGCTCGACTTGCGTGTCAGGAAACACACGTGCGTCGTGTGATGAAGAGGAGTTGCATTCAATTCCGATCGTGTGTGTGTGTAGGCTCCCGATCACCGGTCGTACCACGCTCCGCGCCGGCGGCTCGTGATTCGTGAACTCTCGTGAAGCTCGGAGGAGCGCGCCCGAGTTCCGTCTCTCGGCTTGCTCCATCCCCGATCACCGTCTCCTTCTCTCTCACACACGCTCGCCACCCCACACCAGCTCATTCAGTCATGACGCAGCTGTCCACGCTCGAGCAAACGACGGTCGCGCAACTGGAGCAGATGGGGTTCCCTAAAGCTGATGCGGTCCGAGTCGTCGTGGTCAGTCGTCCTCATGGCTCAATCATTCGCAGCTGTGACACTTTGTCGGTGAAATGGGCAACTCATGATGAGCCCGGGCGATGTTTCCCCCCACAGCGCAAAGGCCCCAACTTTGACCAAGCTTTGGATGCACTCTTAACTGGGGAGAATCTTGGCGACGACACCGAGATCATGGTCGATTCAGCACCACCAGCACCACCGGCACCTTTGACATCGACCATCGATGCAGCGACGACGACCGAGACGAGCGAGGATGCTAACGGCGACGACGGCGACGACGACGACGAGAAGCTGCCACCCCCTTACGGACCCGCTTCTTCGGCATCCACATCATCATACGGACCACGAGACTACCATGAAGCGAGACCCATCTCGAACGCAATCGTCCCCTTCAAACCCCGTAAGCAATTCCGAAACCTGCAAGGCTCAAATCACATTCAAAGTCCCCACTGACTCTTCCTTGACCATTCTCCCCTACTTCCCTACAACAAGCCCGGTCAAAATGGTCCCCCGACGTCGACCTGACCCTCGACGAAGAAATCGACCCTACCAAACAGAGTAGTAGCACCCACGGGGGCTTCGACCCCTATCAACTCGCCGACGCCCTCGAACAATCGATCCGAGGACGTCGATTCAATGTCGGCCCTTCCTCGTCCTCGTCCGCGACCATTAATGCCTCCTCGACCGACGAGGACTCCGACTACCAACGAGCGATTGCGATGAGCATGCAGGAAGCTGGGATGTCGAGCTCCAACTCCAACATTGCCACGACCTTCTCAGCGACGACGACGGATGCCAAGATGGTTGGGCCAGAGCAACAGCGCAAACCCGGTGATTCGACACAGGACCTCGGGCTTGGAGCCGGCGATAACGATATTGAAAAGGCCATCTCATTGAGCTTGGGTGATTTAAGGGATCATCCTGGACCTGGAGGAGGACTCATTGAAGCCATCAAACCAGAGGACAGGGTCAGGCAGCACGGTCAAGGGCGAGTCCTGCCCCTCTAGAGACTCTTGTCCACAGTTCTCAGTCTGACATCCTTGCTTCACAGACCCGTGATCGTGCGATCGACCTCGGCGCTCCTTGGTATCTTGTCGTCATTCATCCAATGTCTCTGCGCCGTTCCGACCTGGCGCAAAGCCGTGCTCGAGTTCCGGCCCAATCAATTCGATCTCGGATGTGCGAAATCACTGCAGGGCATCTGGAACGGGACCCAACCACCGGCGTTGGAAGGGGCGGCAAGGGATGTCAAGGATCCCGTATGGGGTGAGTGGATGCTTCCTTTGTGATGAACTTGTTGCCCTCGCTGATCCCATGAAGCCTTGCTTTGCTTTCCCAAAGCCATCGTTGCGATTCAGCGCCTGTTCGCCCTGATGCAGGAGACGAAGCGCTCCTTCCTCCACATCACCGAAGTAACGCAAGCCCTTGATCCCAACAGCCTCCTCCTTCTACCCAACCGCCGTGATCCAGTCGAAGACCTCCAAATCCTTATCGACGGGCTGATCGAGACCTTTCGAAATTATTCAACTCTCGACGCCAAGGCGCTGCCTTTGGAAGAACGACCTTTGGCAACTCAGCGCGTGGTTCAGAAGTTCTCGTTGTCCGGCAAGACGTTCAACAACAACCCCGTGTCACTTGCTGAGCCGCTGGAGGAGAATGTACCGTCCTCGATTGGGGATAGCATCGCCGTACGTGTGTCATCTTTTACCCTCGTCGACACGCCCCCAACTAACACCCAAATCCATCTCCACGGCTCGAAGATACTCCGCTTGAGGGTCCCCTCCTTCTTCATCGGCACCTCCTCACCGACCTTGTACCAATTCATTGACGCGAATCTCAACGAACCCCCCTTGATGGCGCTCGACAAACCGGCCTCATTCAGCTTGATCACGCACTTCTCGCAATCGCTCATCGTGCGCTTGGAGCGCTACGACCAAGGCATCACCTCATTGGACGATTTCGGCTCCTTTTCGAATCAGGACCATCTCCCTTCCCAGGATGGTGATACGACCGTAGAGGAATCGGCTTCGAAGAAGCGGAGTCGACGAGGGGTTAAGTTCGAAGAAGCGCTGTGGTTGGATCGGTACGACGCTTCGAGGCGGGTCGAGATTGCGGAGAAGAGTGCGTTGCTGAGCGACTTGAGGAGGCAGATGGCCGATTTGGAAGCGATGAGGAGGAGGTTGGCGAGGACTTCGGAAGGCAAGGAGGCTTTGGGATTGCTCAGGGAGGCGAAGGAGTATTTGGAGAAGGATGAAGGGGAGTTCGGAGGTGATGCGGGACGAGAGAGGAGGAGAAGGTTGAAGGCTACATGTGACAAGATCGAGGAGGAACTCGAGAAGAAAATCCGAGGGTGCGATGAGGTCATTGAAGAGTTGAGGCAGAGGATTGATGGGACGTTCGATGGGGACGAGTGGAAGAAGAGAGGACCTTACGAGTTGAAGGCGGTGCTGATGAGGAATGGGATGAATGGGAGAGGAAGCTCGTGGGCCGTGGTCAAGGATGAGGGCAAGTGGTGGAGAATCAAGGATCTCGAGAAGGAGGAGGTGAGTGGTGATAGATCGTTCCTGCTCTGGTCCGGAGACCATTACTGATTATGATGTCTCCACTCTAGGTCACGTTCGAGCAAGTTGCATCCGATCCGTCAGGTCTGATGATGAGTGCTGGCGCGGCGTTGCTCTTTTACGACAACCCCAACTTTGCACCCCAAAACGATGGCACCGAAACCGAGACCTCAATCAACATCCCCTCCATGCTTCGATACCTCGTCCTTCAAGACAACCACAGTTTCGCTTCGGAGCTACCCAGCGAAGTCGTCAATGCATGGACACCCCCACTCGAGCCGCTGCCTTTGACACCCCCGATTTCGGAGGAAGAACCCTGGGTCGACCGATTATCACGCCCCGCGACGCCTCGAATAGATCTCGCACCACCGGATCTCGCAACATCTTCACCTCCCCTCAGCGTGACAGGGTATCATGGCCCCACCGCGACCGAGGAAGTCATCGAGATTTTGCCTCCTGCCGAGGCGGATCAGACCCCTTTTTCGCCGGTTGCTGTTGACCTCGCGATTGACGACGAGGTCCCTCCTTACGAAGACTCGACGATGACGGACGACTTCAAGAAGGTCTCGCATTCGCCCAAGGTTGTACGAGAACCTTTGGCCGGCACGGATGGATCGCTGATGGCCGTGGACGAGCAAGCCGATGGACTGCGCTTACGAGGAGGTGCCTCGGATGACGTGGAGATGGAGGGCGGAGAAGATCAGGACTATTCCGATGAAGATGAGTTCGATGACGACGATGATGAGGTCGAATTGGGTCTGCTTCAGCCCATGTCGTCGAGGGACAGCGAGTGGAACATCGACTTCGCGATTGGCAAAGTCGGTGGCAAACCGGTGTGGTTGGATCCTCGATCCCCACTTGGGTCGAGTCAAGTCGCCTGTGCGAAGTGTGGAGCGACGATGGCGATGCTGTTGCAGGTCAGTCTTTTATCGCTCTCTTCGGATTTTGGACTTTGGACTGATCCTGTCTCAATGTTCAGATCAATTCCCCCGACGACACTCGAGCCCATGCTGCGGCCCGGTCCCTCTATGTCTATGCTTGCCCCAGGAAGGAATGCTCGACCAAGGACGTCGGCACGGCGATGAAGGTCTTCAGGGTTCAGATGCCGAGTCCAAATGAGTTCTACCCTCATACGAAAGAAACCCAGAAGCGACGGCAAGGATTAGGTGACTTCGAGATGTGAATGGTCCTGAGGTATGCATCAACATCGCTGACCCATGCAAACTATCTTGATGGCATTCGTAGAAGCGGCTCTAGACCCTGCAACTGCTTTGGCAGGATCGGTTGCTTCGGCGCCTCCATCGTGGCCAGAGTGGGACATCACCTGCGAATCTGAGCCGTATGAGGAGTCATACTTGGGTGAGTTGATGAGTCGCGTTGACTAGCTGCGCCTTCGAGTTTGCTCACGATCGACTCTTCTCTGGATGCCATGGACAGAGTCGGATCGGCAACCCACCGAAGGCGTAGCGGAAGATGCCGACTTGCCCGATACCCGATCAGGCGTCGACAAGGCGTTCCTCACATTCCAGGAACGTGTCGAACGAGTGCCCGAGCAAGTGCTGCGTTTCTATCGACTGCCTGGTGTTGAGGATCCTCAGCCGCTTTGGGCGAACAACGAGCGTGTGACGTGGGATCAAGTACCCCCGTGCCCGCTGTGCGGGGCGAAGCGACAAGTCGAATTCCAGGTGAGTGCAAATCTGGACCCGAGTCAAAGACCGATATCCTCTACGAGGTTGACGAATCTGCGATGCGTATGTGCGTCCCAGATCCTATCGACGCTTCTCTCCTTCCTCAAGGACGAACACTTCTCCTTCGACTCGCTCCTCGTCTTCACCTGCGTCGAGAACTGTTCCATCCCCGAAGCCGGGTCCAACAAGACCGGATGGGCCGAAGAGGTGCTCATCTCTCAGGACTTTGATCAGCAGGGCGTTCGATTCGGTAGAGCTCCCGAGTAATGAATTTCATGCAATGAAATGAAGGAACAGTTGATGGAACGCCTAGTTGGTGGTCCATATGCAAAAAGATGGGGAACAGATGACAAGGCGGATTCAAAGCACGAGAAGAAAGCAAGGGAAGTGCGTGTCCGTATCGATTGAATCAAGGAAGGGCGAGAACGACGTCAAAGCGAAGGTATCAAGTACATAGTAAAAAAGTGTTCGTAAGATGCTTGGCTCAATCTGCGTTCGTAACCCTCAAACCCGTCGAGGCCCGTGAGAGTTTACCCGACGTATCGGATCGCACCACGTCCACGGACGGATGACTCTCATGACCGCTGCCACCGCCACCGTTGGCTCCAATTCCGGCGAAGCTCGTTCGTGAATCGAAGGACGAGTTCCTGCTCCCTGAGCCTGATCGTGGTTGGGCCTTCATGAACGCCGCTTCGGGGAGATCCGAATGACCCGAGAGGACGACGCCGTATTCTTGGAGGGAAGGCAGAGGCCGCCCAGTGCCCGAAGGCAGACCTTCAGGAGCCGCAGCGCCAGGTGGGAGCGACGGTCCCGACAAGGAAGCCTGGTTGCTCGGGCGGCGAGAACGTTGCTCGGGTGTACGGACCGTGTACGTATCGGCGTACGATGAATTGGAATCGGCTCGGTTCAGCCCGGCAAGGAAAGGGATTGACTTGACCGACGCACTCAGAGAGGGGGAGATGGCATCGAGGATGGAGGTTTTATTTCGCTGCGTTTCGATCGAACTCGCCGAAGCGGCCTCGACGAACCCTCCTGGACCGACCCGACCAACGACGCGAGACTGACCCATTTCGCCCACGCGATGATGGTCCGAGAAAGGGTCGGGCGACGCGGCGTCGAAGACGGCACCCGTCGACGAGGCCCCATCGCCCTCGTGCTCCGCGCCGTAGTAGTCGTCGACGTGACCGTTGTTGGCCGACATCATGCTGCCCAACGAGAGCTGGCGAGCTTGCACGGGTCGAGTATACATCAAGCTCGAAACGATAGGGGCGAAGTGGCTGCCTCCACCACGGGTCATGTTCAGCGGTGTATCAGGCACCTCGTCTTGTGACTTTTGCGAATTGCGACGTCTGATGAAGATCGCTGCGACGCCAACGAGAGCAACGAGACCCACAAGTGTGCCCACCGAGACGGCAATCGTCTTGGTCTGCAGCGCGGCCTTACTCGACGACTCGTCATTCTGGGTGGAAGCAGACACGGGGGACATGGGTGGGGTACTACTGGCGCTCGACGTGGTGGGCGTGTCCTCGGCGGGTGTCGGCGCAAAAGTTTGAACCGGCTGCGCGGAATACGTAGCAGTTGCCCAGGGAATCGTCGAGGTCGTGTCTGGCACGGCCCACGACGTGGGGTCGTGCTTCTGCTTCTTCTTCTTTTTCTTGGACTTGGTCGTGGCTTTGTGAGTCTTGGTCGAGTGCTTCGATGAGGAGGATGAGGACGAAGAAGATCGGACGGACGAAGTCGTGGTCGGAGTCTTGGGCGCGACTGCGGCCTCCCCATGGAATTCGGGAGTAAAAGAGTACTCGCCCTTGCTTTCGTCGATGGTGAAGAACGAGATTGAATCAGAGGGTGAGCCAGTCGACGTGTCAATTCCAAATGCGAACACCACTGTGCCTGAAACGAGGCGGGTCGCTGTGTGCCACGCCCGACTAGGGGAGGCGAGAGTGGAGTGGCGATTGCTTGTCAAAGTGGACCAGGTCCAGCGAGCGGAACCCGAGTTGAGGTCGCTGGGAGGCGAAAGAAGATGAACATCGCTCAGGACGGCATGATCTTCGCCGATCCCACCGTGCACTAACACTGCCCCGGAGGGAAGAGCGATCGCGACATGGCCCATTCGGGGCGAGGGAGCACTGCCTCTTGCGATCTGCAGTGGGATCGCGCTTCGTCAGCAGCTGGCATGCTTCATAAAATAAGAGCAGTTAAGAATTGCCTACCTTCTTCTCCCAGTTTTTTTGTCTCGAATCGAAAATGAGGATGTCGGAAAATGCGGCGAGACCTCCGTTGGCAGTTTGGCCACCCAGAATGGCGACGAACCTTCCACCCTCAAGCAGTGTCGCCGTGTAATCGCTGACAGGTGGTTCGAATGTCTTGGCACTCGTGCCACTCGGCGCTGTCCACGCAAAAGACTCGACCTCGTTCTGGCCGTGGCGGTTCTCGCTCGTCGAGTATCGATCGATGCCGAGATAGCCGATCGTCTCGTCGGAGCAGGTGAATTGCTCGGCGATGCCACCAAAAACGTAAATGTCATCTGATCGTGCCGTCGTGTTGTAGATGGCCACCGCTTGGGCTTGGCGGCGGCGAGGCGGCATGTGTGAAATCATTTGTGGTACGGTCCACTCGGCGCCAATCTCGATGACGTCCGAGAGTGTGAGGTTGCTCATGTCCAGCCGATGTACAGTATGATCGTGCTCGCAATCCTCTGTGACACCACCAATGACCCAG
The DNA here is from genome assembly GCA_022702645.1 of Microbotryum intermedium. Lineage (NCBI taxonomy): Eukaryota > Fungi > Basidiomycota > Microbotryomycetes > Microbotryales > Microbotryaceae > Microbotryum > Microbotryum intermedium. The sequence goes on along the minus strand of JAHWDX010000011.1, from coordinate 376,306 downwards.
GCTCGGCCCCGATCATCGACCGCAGACGCAGCCCACGCGAGTGGATCAAGGTCTTCCGACACGCTCGAAATGGCAAGAGGGTTGTCGAGGATCCTGGTCGAAGGTCGACTGTTCCAGACGATCGGGTTGGCGAGGTTGAAGACGAGAACCTCGTTCGTCACAGTTGTTCCATTCTCTCCCAACTGTCCTCCGAGAAAATAAAGCAAGTTCGTGTCTTGGACGTAGACGGCCGAGTGGCCGTAGCGACCTTCGGCTGCGGTCGAGCTGGGCGAAGATTCCGTAACGGTCACGTTAGAGCTGTTGTGCGCTCGGCTCGTCGGTGTGGCAGGTGCTTTTGGGTGCGGTGATGACCGACTGGTACGATTGCCCGCTTGTGCGACCATCAACGGCTGGGTCGCGGCGTCGAACGGTTGAGGGCCACGTCGAAGTAGAGAGCCGCGAAGAGCTTCCAAAGGCGAGATGAGTGCGGCATTCGCCGAGACGGAGACCGTGGCAGCGATCAACGTGAGCGCGAACCAGCGATGGCCTCGACGGCGCCGATAGGAATGCGAAGCCATGCGCCACTTTCTTCAGGGTGGTGATGATACAGAAGAAAGCCTTCGAGCTGTGGCTATGACGAAGAGCGTTGAAGACAAGGAGGCGCTGCGCACGCGCCCCGCGCGGACTCCGAGGCGATCATTGTCACTCAACACTTCTTCTCATTCCTGGGCCGTTCTGGGAGGGGCTGCACTCGGCTTAGCGATTGCAGTGTGCCTGTGCCACCCGCTATCTCGACCGCGAGCGCAAGATATCGCCACCGAGAGGACGATTTATTGAGGGCGATACATCGCGAATGATGTGTGCACTATTTCAGGTGGGCTGCTCCGACGTGATTGTGGAACGCCAGATGAGCCCGCCGCCGAAACCGTGCCCGCGGCAGCCGTCAAGCCTCAACAATGTAAGCGCGCTCTGTCACGCAGGGTAGTAACTGATTCGGCTTCCGCACTATCGGAAAAGCGCTTTTCATGGCGAATAAAGATAATGAGCATTGGAGACTCCTCTTCTCGTAGTTTCTCATGGCGGCTCTGGGGTTTCACGGTGATGAGCCATGTGCAGGTTCCTTGTGTGGCAAACTCGATCATCCGGGCACTGCATGCGCAACGGGAAAGCCAATTTGTCTCCCTACTAGCTAGAAGTAAAGAACATATGATTATCATGCACCATCTAATAGACGCTCTCTCTTTAAGTGCAATCACAATCCACTATTCTCACTGCTGCAGTCGGTGTTCGTCTCGGAGCATCCCGGAGGCCCATCTTCAATGTGGGGCACACTGGGACGGCGCTGTCAGTACCTGCGGAGGAGGTACGTGGGACTTCACCTCAGCGATGTCAGGTTTTACTCGGGTGGAGGAGCTAACCTGCGTAATGATTAGTTAGAACCAACACTCGAAACATTGCCAAAGTATATGTAGCGCGCCCGAGCTCGGCAGCGGCTAGACATGGGTTGGCAATCTTTCATCGCTTTGGACAACCGAACATAGCGTAGTTCCGGACCGTCTTCCTCGGGCTCGATCTGGACTAATCATTCCCTGGCTGAGGCAATACTTTGCACAAAAAGAGAAGGGGAGCAGACAACAAAACCTTCGAGTGTAACCCCGTATAATGCTACACTGCGTCGGATCATGAATGCGATGTGTACCATACCAATGCACCTTTCAACTTGGCCAGCTACAAAGGCTGGCGTGCCCTCTGGGGCGAGCCGAGGAAAGGGGCGCGCGCTTATTAGTGGGACCCGCCATATTTTTACGCTCGGACGCGGCCATGAACGCCATTGGTGCGCCTCAATGCATCGAATCAAACTGTCGAGCAATAGGTAGGTAGGTGTGTATTTGTACATACCGGACGAAACCGGGACAGTTTCCACAGTACAAAAGCAACCATTACCTAATGCAACGGGGGATGTCCAAGATGTCCAAGACCGGATCGAATCCTTCGGCGATTTCGAAGCTCTCGAAGCGAATCGCGAACTTCGGGGAATCGTTGCCCTTAGTGCTGGTCCAAAAGGTTTACGTCGGTCCCAATTCAAGTTTTGGACCCTGCCTTCGAGACCAATATGACGTCGACTTCGTCCTGAAGTCGTGTTGGACAGATCTAGCGCCTCTTTCGGCTTTAAGTATCAAGCCCGAAATCCCCACCTTGAAAGCGACGTGCTATCCGCGCACAGCGACATCGAAGGGAACCTCTGGCGCCTGGCGCCCGCCCTCGTGGCCCGTTCGAGCTCGGACTGCGCAACCCCGCAATCTTATCTGGAATCAAACTCAAGGTTGGCCGGATTCTCGCTTGCATGGGTTCCAACAGTCAGGCTTCATCCCTACCTACCTACTTTACATTTCTTCCTCCTCCTTCAACCACTCGCAACACCTCTCCAGTCGCCGCTCCACAGTGCTTTCCCTGTGATAGTTCGTCCCACTTGCCTTTCCAATTTTTTCGCTGTGCTCCGTCCAGCCCACCAAACCACCAAACCAGCCGTCAGCTTTCGCCGAGCAATGTCTTCCTCGGCCGACCACCCCCTCGCCAACGAGACCACAAGGATCGGCGAACACAACGATCAGCACTTCGACCTCGAGAAGGGCAATGGTGACGTAGGAGGTGCAGCTCTTGGGCGTCAGTTCTCGGTGAGCTGCCATTGCTGGTTCGATTTGGGCGCACCCGCTGCGATGTGGGGCGAGCACATATATATGCGCTTCCCCACATCATCCCAGAGCGGCGTGACTGTTGGCTGCTCGCATCTCGCCCTCAGATACGGCTTGCAAGATCATCGAAGCAGGTCTTTCTAGTGTGATCTGATTGACACACCCAGCTTACTATGCTTCGCATACCTTCCTGCCGTTGTGTCCAATCTTTCTTGACTTTCTCCGTCGCCGCCACCGTGCTTGACCGGGCCCGCCTCCTCTCGCCGTCACCTGGTACCAACGTCGCACACGTTTCATCGTCCGCCGGCACATACATCCCTGTCCGCTCATCATAGGTCCAACTCACGGCCGAGCAATTTGAGAGACTGTACCTCCAACCTGGAGGTGTTGCCGCAAAGGGAGATCTGGCCAAGTACATCAACACTTTCTCTACGTTGGCAAGCGACCTGGCAACGAGCCATCTTTGACTCAAAAGCTTCGAAGCTGACGCGTGCCGTGCCTGCTTGCCCAACAGGCGATTTGCAAACCCAACCCCTCTTGGTGTCGCGTCATTCCTCTTGTGCCTGACTCCCTTCGCCACTGAGTTGATGGGATGGAGTGGCTCGACCACTGATAGTGCAGTCGTTGCCGGTACGTTCGAGCGGGCGCGCCGCGCTTCCTCGTCTCCTGACAAAAAACGCTGACCTGACCGAGTCCTCTTGACCGTGTGCCTGGCAGTCGGCGCTTTCTACTACGTCGGTGCGCATTTTTTTTCTTTATTCTTGTTGCTTCCAATTGCGGGTTCGAAGTAGATGCTTATACTGCGCCCTATCTCGACAGGTGGAATCGGCCTCTACCTCTCCGGCCTCCTCGAGTGGATCATCGGAAAGTGAGTGAGCGCCAGCGCACCCCCTTCCGCAACTCGTCCGTTGATGTGTTGCTACCCCCGCAAATAGCACCTTCCCCGCCACGGTGTTCATGACCTTTGGTGGATACTGGTTGGCTTTCGCCTTCCTGTTCCAAGTAAGCCGCTGCGTCTCCGACCTTGAGGGAAGCTTGCGTGAGCCTGAACTGATCTCGTGCATTTGCATGGCCTCTGCTACCCGCAGCCCTCGCAAGGTATCGCTGCTGCTCTTGGAGGCTCGACTACAGCCGTCTACAACAAAGGGACGGCCCTGTACTTGGTTTGGTGGGGAGTGTTGGTTCTGAGTGAGCTCCCCCTTTCTTCTCCTTGGATTGTCTGTACTTGCTTTCTTGTATCTTGACGAGAACCACCCATGCACGCAGTCTATCTGGTCGCCAGTCTGCGCACCAACGTCGTTTTTGCACTCCTTTTCGCGTTCCTTGACATCACCTTCTGGATCTTGGTGGCCGTCTGAGTGATTTCTTTTCCGGATGTGCGATTGCTCAAAGGTGTCCAGCACGTCAGTACTCACCATTTTGCCTTACGCGAACTGAACAGACGTCCAACTCGGCTACGGCCACACGGCAAGCGTGCCCATGGAGCTCAAAGCTGCGGGAGCTTTTGCGTTCCTGACATGTGCATGCGGGTAAGTAGCTGAACCATAAACGTCCGGTCACTGATGCGCATGAAGCTGACCACCAGCCCCGCTTGACCTTGGGCGATCAGATGGTACCTCCTCGTAGTCCTGATCTTTGGCTCGACCGGTATCCCTATCTCCCTTCCAGTCGGTGACCTCTCGACCTTCATGTCGGGTCGCCGCAAAGCAGAGTAGATTGGGTCTTGCGGTTCTCACCGCAGCTCTCTCTCGACCTCGTTTTTGTGGTGTGAACAGTTCACGCCACTTCGGGTCGCTTGCGTGGTTATCATTGCCAGCTTCTTGTCTCGTGTGATTTGAAACAAATAATTGGTGCTGTCTGTCATAGCTCTTGTGTCCCTTTTCTTTTATCTATTATCTAATGGGGATCCAATAATGCCTTGACGCTACAATGTGGACTGCAGCACAAGAGCTGGATAAACTGCCTCGTCGATGGGTCGAGGCGCGGAGGCTGGAACTCCTATGACTTGAAACGCTCTGCACGAGTGTACTCCTTCCTCGTTACGGCACTTTCTGCGTGAACAACGCATATTTGAAAAAGTGCCGTCTAGACTTGAAAAGCGGAAGCCCTTGCGCGAAAGCAGGATCCGATTCAGCTCGGAACGGAGACGAGCGTAGCCCATCTCGATCGTCTTTCGGAAAATCCTCCTTTATTTGTACATCGATCCAATATGTGCATGGGCGATACGAGTGGAAAGCCTAGGGATTGCACCTCAAAACACAACAAATCACGACTAGGCCAAACGTGAAGAGATAGCGCGAATCGGAGGGGGAAAACTGGAGGAGCAATGAGGCGGTATCGTTTGAAGTTGGGGGCAGTCGGGGAGACGCCTTCAACACCAAAAAACAAAAACGACAGAGGGAAGGTTCGAAGGAAGTTAGGGGAGTGGTTTATAACACAAACATGGAACACAGTGTCGAAGCGATGAGAAAACAAGGTGGGTAGGTCTAGGAAATGCATCCCGTCAGAGAAGAGAGTCGGCGCCGTGGGCAGAGCCCAGGGTGACCACTGCTAGTCCAGACGACAAAAGGTCTGAGATAGGACGGGACCAAAGAAGATCCGAGGAACGACGTTGACGAGAAGAGCTAACTGAACGAGGCGCGGTTAAGCACGGGCGTCGTAGGACGCCTTCTCACGTTCGTAGCGGACCTTGTCGTCGTCAGCCTTCTTGTTGTAAGGCTACAGTGAGACGCATCGACAAACCTCCATGTCAACAATCATCCACGATCACCTTGATTGCAAGCACGCACCTTCTTTTGGTCGTCCGTCATGTCCTTCCACTTGGCGCCTAGGAGTTTGCCGAGATCACCTAAAGGCGATAGGAAAGGTAGGACCGGGACGCGTCAGCGCAAGCTCGAATACGTGAAGGCACTTGTTTGCCGCCATGGGTCGGCCTTTTGAAAATAAAAACCGGAAAAGCCAACTGACCGAAAGAGGCGTCCGGGTTGTCATCCTTGACTGTGTTGCGGTTCTCTTGCGAGAAGTACATGTATGCGGAAAGAGGGCGCTTGGGGGCGTTGGGGTCTTTCTTGGCCTTGCCGGACTTGGTGTCGACCTGTTGACGTTCCAGCGTGGGCGAGAGAACGGCGACGCGTAGCGAAACAGGGGTCAGCATGCGCGTCCCTGAACGAGCCCCGGATGCCGAGGACCACAGCGATAGCGGCCACAAGGCAAGAAGCCTGCTGATGCGATGACCTACCTTGGCGGCGCGGGACTTGACTTCCTTAGGCATCTGGGTAGCGGGATGGAGCAACGGCGATGAGGACGAGGAAGAAAGGGGCAGCACGTGATTGTCAATACGGATTTGCTCGTGTCGGCGGGACAAACATTGGATCGGCAGCGACCGCGGCCGACGATTCGCGAGCACAGGCGAGGCACGCGCGCGCGTGTGTGCCCGGCGGCGGCGCGCTCTAGGCCTGTCGGTCGACCCCGAGCGACACAGAAAGGGGGAGGGAGCCCACGCGGCCCCAGTTGGGGTGAAAGGTCGACAATAATCGAAACAGGTCGTACAATGACGCGTGAATCCCGCGGCCAGACGCGAAAGCGTCGAGTGGTGGCGTGGATGAGTGTCGAGTAGGGACAGGGTCTGTTTGACCTTGAGGCCCAGGAGGATGGGGTGGGTGGGTCGGCAAGCAGGGCCAGCAGACAAACACGACGATTTGCGGGACTCGGGGGGGGTTGGGAGTGTGACGACGACCAAAAACGAGTCAAAACACCATAGCAATCGAGGCTACTTACGATGAGTGTATGTTGAGATGGGCTCTGAAGATTCGGATCTCGGCGGTCAGTCAGACAGCCTAGGCTTGAGCAAGCAAGCGTGTGGTGGGTGTGCTTCACTCACAGTGGTGACAAGGCGGAGCGGGGCGAATGAGGGCGGGAGGCAGAGCGTGGCGCAGGGCGCACGCAGGCTGGTGACTCGCACGCTGCGTTCGGCGGGCGCTGGCTGGCAGGCGCAAGCTCAAGCTGGGGCCGCCTCGAGTTGCGCGCGCGGGCGCAAACAACCCCGCTGCCCCAGGCCCAAACACCCAAATTCGCCCACCCTAGGTCGAGTCGTCCCACCGGCGTCAGCAGTCGCTCACGCTTCGACGTCTTCGGCCCCCGACCGAAGTGAACACTGAACTGTGTCGGGCCGTGGTTAGGCCGGCGAGTGTCGCCGACGACTCGCCACCATGACTGCCGTGAGCTCAGACCATCCCTTCATCAGTTCCCAGGGGCAGCATTAGAAGTTGGAACGAAATCTGTCTCCGCCATGGCGTTCCCAATGTTCTCTGCTCAACTTATCCGGGCCGGCCACACTGCAACCACCGACTTGAACCAAAGTTCGGGACTCGGGAGCGGCCGTTCAGGCCTGAAAGGCAGGATCTTTATTATTCGGCTTTGCACATTCACATGTGCCAGCTCTTTGTATTGCATGGAGTACGGTGGAGAAGGATTCGCGCATAAAATCATTCTTCAGTAACGCACTCGATCCTCCTCCACTTGCGCTGTCCTTCCTCATCGCCATGCTCCCATTCTTGATCGATGGCGTGCAACAACTGAAAACATTTTTCACACATCAAGGCGGGCGACCGCCCTGCCAACTCGTCGTCGATTGTGATCAAGGTCGCTGTATCAATATCACAGATGTAACACCTGGACAAGGACCTGTTGCGCGACAAGAAGGAGGTGATGGGGTAGACCGAGGGCCCCGGTGGGGGGTCGAGAGGGTGGACCAATCTGGGACCGAGGGGGCAGCATGTGCACGTCCTTCAGCATAGCATCGCATCAGATCGGATCAGGCAGGCAAGCGACGTACCGTATCTCTTCTATGGTCCAGATGTGTTCCGCGTTGCCATCGTGAAGGTAGTAGTACGGCTCGCCAACTCTGAGCGGGAGGGAGCCAAGGACGACGTCCTCCATACCAACGCCAACGGACCAAGTCGGAATCGAAGGCTGTGCTGTCCCATTGACGGACTTTTGCGCTGGCCACTCAATTTCAGAAATGGCTTTTTCGATCATACTGCAGGTCGAGGGTCTCCGATGAGCCCTTCAGAAAGTTGACAGGAACAAGCCCGCTCTGATGCTTACCTCGCATAATTCTCGACCTCACGACTTCGGTCAGCGTAAAGTACACCCTCGATTCCAAACACGCTCCCCGTTTCCCTTCTCTTCTTCCCCCATTTGATGCGCCTTGCGGCTTCCGTCGGCTCCATCATCAGAGCCAAAACAAGTTCTCTTTCCGCACGCTGCTTGCGTCGTTTCATTGTCCTGACGCCGTCGCTTTGCTCCCCCTCGTCCGAGTCTTCGTCGTGCTGCTCCCCTTCTTCAAACCCCCCTCCTTGGCTCTGCTCTATTGATGAGGACATGGCGTCCTCGCCGTCGGATTGCTCGACCTCGGGCACTGCGCTACCACTGGGGATGATGTTGGTCTTCAGTTCGGCCAGGGTGGTTGTCCCGAGCACTCGAAGCGTTTGCGCGCGAGTGATCGCATTCACTGGAGACGGTTGCAACGAGGGGGTGATCGGATGAAAGGCGATTGTATACATCAGCGAAGAGAGCAAAGAACTCGGTGTCGGGCTGGACCTGGCCCCAGTGCTTTGTCTATTAAGCGGAGGCGTGGGCTGGCGACGAGCACTCTTGCCTGGCCGAAGACTGGTCAAAGTTTGTAGATCCGAGTATCCCGGTGCCCGCAAGAAGCTTGAACGAACGATTGGCCTGGCGATGCGTAGTGCGTTGGCATCGTGATCTTCAAGCCACTGAGACCACCTCGGATCGGCCGTCGGAGCTGAAGCAGCATCACCAGCCATGGTATTCGAAGTCGTAGCGGTGGATGCAGGGTTCCCATGAGCTCTCGCTGGAGAGGTGAATGAAGAACTTTGCGACGTCTCGGCGGCATTCACGACTGCGACACGGGATCGCTTGATCCTGTGGAGTTTTTCCCTCAGCGACGACTTTGACTTGATCTTGAGGTGCCGCAGGTCCGCGTCGTTGTGCGGGCTCAGCCACGCAACCTCATACAAAGCACGGAGAGGCGATCTCAGGTAGTCGTCCGAGTACATGGCCGAAGTGTGCGCCTTCAAGTCTTGCGCACTGCCTGCCACGGACAAGACGTGGCATGCGAGGTCAGCGAAGTCCCAAGTGGAGGGTCACATCGCGAAGCGCGTACGGGTGGTAGGCTGTACATACATCGATCATAGAGCCGCTGTCGTACGTCCGATCCGATATCGATATCGACGCTGACACTTGCACTGGTCCTTTCTTTGATGTAACTCGTCAGTTCAGCCTGTCGAATCCGAGCAGCCTGCAGCGAGTGAGCCGCTCGCCGAGCGAATGCGGACGGGTCGATCGTGGTGGCTGTCGCAGGCCCGAGGAGATCATACGACGGCATAATCCGAGATGGACCCCCGCAATCGTCTTGTTTAGCTGGCGAATGCCGGTACAGGTCGATGCAGATCCGAAAGGTCAAGCGCGGCGCCTGCTCGCGACGGGATGTTTCAACCGAGAGGTCCGAGCGCGTCAATTGCTCGTTATCGAGGCATCTGAGAAGCTGCTTTCGAGGTAGCAGTGTAGCACGCTGCACCGCCAGCAGACAAAGCGGCTACTTGAAAGGGACTTGTAGCCTTGTATCGGTGTGTACCTATCACTCGCGCCCCTACTTCGAGTTGCTGTTCAACCGCAATCTTGACCTTGCCGACTCGTACGACCCACGACGTACGTTCCGAAATGTTGATCCATCGCCTCACTGTTGCTGCCAACCTCAGCGCGTTGCATCCATGCGGGGGGTGGGCCCGCGGGGGCCCTGGCCGGTGGCTCTGCCGGACTGACCTGGACTGACCCTGTGGCTGCCCGCTCACAGCCGCTGACCAGGGCCGCTTACGGCTTTTACGCACCTTCATACACCTCGTTTGCATCATCAGTCAGTCCAGGCAAGGGTGCGGCAATGCTTTTCAACTCTCTTCTTGCTGACTTTGAAGCTTGATCTCCCTTCTCCCATCCCTTGTATTGCACGTGCGCCTCCCTGCCGCCACTGCCGTTTCCGTACTCGTTTCCGTTCCCGTTCCCCCATCGTCATCGTCGTGTCCGATCGGTCGGTCGCTCGCCGCCAACATCTAACCACACTGGCACCGCTCGCTCGCCTGTCCCCACTCCGCACCAGCGCAGTGTCGGAAGGTGAAGCTTTGCCCGCCGCCCAGAAATCCTCATGGAGCTCGTTCCTCAAGTCCATCGCCAGTGGTCAGTTCAACTCTCGACCGTAGCTCGCGCAACTTGTGCGATCTCGATCCACTCGGCCCGTCATCACCCCCAGCACCGGTCTATCCGGCCGACTCGCACTGACACTTGCTAATTACCCTTTATCCATTTCAGCGACTGGCGACTTGTCCTCGATGACCGCTCCTCCTTTCATCCTGTCGCCGACTTCGTTGTGCGAGTTCCCATCGTGAGTTTCTCCAAGTGGTGCTCACCCAGCTCCCAGCGGCGATTGTTCGAGATTCGAGCCCCTCCACCCCCCTCCACCTCTCGTCGCGGTCAAGAGCTCTACCTTCCCTCAGCGCTCTGTATCTACTTGAGCTTGATCTGATCGCTGTATGTATAATTCGAACAGGTACTGGGGTGAACCGACTCAACAATTCGCGGCCATCGCCGACGCCAAGACGCCCGAGGCTCGTCATCTCGCCGTCACGGCTTGGTTCCTCTCGACCTGCCCTGGTCAATTCACGAGGCGTGAGAAGGAGACGGGGACCGAGAAGAAACCGCTTAACCCTTTCTTGGGTAAGTCGGCCGATAATTCCTCCTTTTTTTCTCCGTGGCCGACACCAAGACCGATTTTTTTTGTGTGCAGGCGAGCAATTTATCGGCCAATGGAATGGCGGAGAGCTCAAGCTGTGGGCCGAACAGGTCTCGCACCACCCGCCTGTGACAGCGTACTATCTCCAGAACGAGAGCAAGGGCATCAGTCTCGAAGGCCACTGCGCCCAAAAGACGTCTTTCTCCGGCCGCGCTATCAACGTCAGGCAAGTCGGTCACGGCATCGTGCGCATCAAGCTCGCCGACGGCACCGATGAGCAGTTCCTCATCACTTTGCCCAAGCTCAAGATTGAGGGCATCCTCCTTGGGTCGCCCTACGTCGAGCTGTGTGACTCTTCGCTCATTCAATCTTCGACCGGTTACCAGACCTCGTTTGAATTCCGAGGCAAGGGATGGGTCTCGGGCAAGGCGCACGCGTTCACCGCGACCGTGACCAAGTCGGGCCAGACGCTGTACGTCATCGATGGTCTGTGGACCGGCGAGAGTCATTTCATCAAAGGCTCCAAGTCGCGAATCGGTGAACTCTTTCTCGATACGGCGCCGGATCGGTCCCCCATCGAAGTCAAGCCGGTCAGCGAGCAGAACGAGTACGAAAGCCGTCGAGCGTGGAAGGAGGTTGCCGATGGGATCCGGAAAGGTGCGTCGTGGGCGCCTTGCCTGCTCACAGCTCGCGTCTTCTCTAACCCAGTCTGCTCACTCAACCCCGGGATCTGAAATAGGCGACTTTGAATCAGCATCCACTGCCAAGAGTCACATCGAGGTGAGTCCCGACCGAGCTCCCCCGATCGGGGTATAACTGACCATGCTTACTTGTCCGGATTCTAAACGCCATAGAACTCCGAGAGGCAAAAGCGCAAGGACGAGGCTGCGGCTGGTAAACCGTTCGAGACCCGTCTCTTTGATATTGTCGAGGATGATCCCGATTGTGAGTCGCGCGGCATTCCGCCTTCGGCGCCACTGCGTACGAATGAATCACCTGACCGATGCCGAAACGACGTTGACTTTGCCACAGACCACAAGTTGGCGGCCATGACCAAGCACGAGCCCCAGCACGAAGCGTCGTACAAGTTCAAGGGCGCCAACAAGGCGTAGACGCACGCCAATTGTTGTACGGCGCTTGACCTCCACAGGATCTCGCTCGAGTTGAGTATGATCTTGCGCGCTACGTCCTTATTGCCCATAAGCCCAATCCGGCCTGCAATTATTCCGAATCGATTCTCGAACATAATGATAGCAATCTGCGAAAAACTCCCCGGTACTCATAGCGTGGAGTTGCAGTATATTTCATTTTAGTCGTAAGTAGGAGAGTACCTATGCGAAAATGAGCCTTAACCCTACTGTGAACTACTCGCGCCAACCTAGCCGACTGTCACTCGGCCTTTGCACTCTCACGTCGCACGACGACTCGACTGCGAGCCGCCGTCACCCGCTTGCACACATCGGTTCAGGGTCGGACGTTCTCACCACCACATGCTCACGTGCGACTGAAGCTGTGAGGCACGAAAGGCACGAGACGGACTGCGACAATACTCTTTCCTCCTGCATTGACCACGACTACGAGCACGACCACGACTGCAGCCCCGAACCCGGCCTCATCCTCGGCCACGATCACGATCACGAGAATCGACAGCCGAGCCGGAGCGAACCGTAGATTGTTGACTGTTGCGATTCTGAGAGCAGCCATGCCGACCGGTACAGGACGCTCGGCTCGCTCGACTGCATCCTCATCGCACATCCCCCGCGAGGACAACGACGTGTACCAGTACGCCCTGCGCTTCGCAGTGCTGCACTCTGTGCTCCGTGCTGGACTCGGTGGCGATGCTGACGCGGACGAGGCCGGTACCGCCGGTGCCGCGTCGAGCACGGGCGCAACCTCGACCTCGACCTCCACCATCAGCGCCTCGAATCTGACAGCGAAACAGCGTGCGACCAGTCTCAAATCATCCACCACCTCGTCCTCTGCCACTGGCTCGTCGTTGCGCCCCGCCGACGGCTGGACCAATGCGCTGATGTCGTTCGGTGACGTATTCCGAGACTCGAGCGGCGCCAGCGGTAGCGGCAAGAGCGTCAAGTTCCCCAAGGAATTCGTCAAGGTCCTCGATGCAAAGCTCGTCAAGATCTTCCAAGGTTCAGATTCCAAGAACGACGACAAGCTGTTCCGAGCTACCGTCGGTGCCTTCTACGGCACCTACAAGGACAAGTCGTTCCAGGCCAAACTGCTGCAGAACCGGGGTATAGAGGAGATCATCTTGACCTTCGTCACCGTCGCTTCCGGCTACCTCAAGAAGCGACTGGAAGGGGACGAGTGGAAGGAACATCTCAACCGACATGTCGCCGAGTTCGTCATGGTTCTCCGAGACGCCCTCAAACTCTGCCGCGGCGTTCCCTCCGAGCTCTTGCTCAGGCTCGACTCGTACTGCTCAAAGATGAAGTCTCCTGCGAATGCGGGCCCGAACTCGGCATTGACGTGTTCGACCAACAAGGACCTGTCTTCCAGCGCCTCAACTGGGTCGGCGCAGGCTTCGACCTCGAAACTCACCCTTGATACCCACGTGACCCCGCCCATACCTGGGTCGGCGAACGTGCAGGACATGCCGATGGTCCTTGCAGTTGGGAAACTTTTTGGGAAGTCGACCGCCGATCTGAATCGAGACTTCTTTCCTATTCGAAGGATCTGTACTGAGCAGGTGAGCAACCGCTCGCAACATTCGCTGGCTTTTCTGACCACACCTTCGACGCGCTGAACACCTTCGCTGTGGTTTGAGCGCCCTTCGTTATTAGTCCGTTTTCAATGATCTTAAACTCTGCATCAACAATGTCGCCAAAGGGGCTCGTTTTCCCGCACGACGAGAGGATTTCGATTCGGACGAGTCGTTCTCAACTTGGCGCAAACGGGAGAGCGACACGTTGCAGGAATACATGCTCAACATGATCAAGCGCAACCCAAATCTCGTGCGGTCGGCTTCATCGTCTGCCGCAACGGGTGAAGCGGGCACGAGTACTCCCATCACGGGGTCACCGAGTCTGCGCCGGTCCGTCCTCTCGGTCGATGGGGGTTCCCCGCTAAGCTTCGACGATGATAGCGAACCGCTTGTCGACCCCGCGTTCGTGTTCGTGCCGCCGGATCCCAAATTCTACTATCGACGGTTATACGATATCGCCCTCAACCACGACTATGAAGCGATGAGGGATTTGCCCCCCGATCAGGACGTCTCGCTGACGATTTTGTCACCTCTCCACGAGGAGCTTCTTTCGGGTTGTGCGACGCGGTGGCGCATCATGGCCCCGACTCGTGCGGGGACGTTTCTCTCGCTCATCGGACAGCACTACAAGTTCCAAGCCGTGCCAGAGGCCTGTGTTGCGCAGGCACTCAGCGATCTTGCGCAGGTTGTCGAGGACTGGGAGTACGCTCGTTGGCCCTGGTCGGATCGAGAGTACCTCTTCAAGGCTCTTTCAGTACTGTTCGACACGCTGCTCAGTCGGTTCTTTGAGGTCTTTCAAGGGCTTCTCGCGATCTCGCTGGACGAGGTCGTGGATCTCATTCACACGGTGCACACGAACGAAGTGTTCCGAGAGGACATTCGGGACCTCGATGCGACCTTGCAAGAACTCCAGCAGGGCATGCGCAAGTTCATCGCGATGATGTACGAGGAGAAGCAGCTCGAGGTCATCGAATTGACCCCGCCCGGCAACACCCTGCACCCCTTTTTGACGATGCTCGATTGGATCACTGCCGAAGCCAAGAGCTATGACAAGTTATTTCCCAACAAGTTTGTCGAGTGAGTCATGGGTTTAGGCATGCATTGAGCGGACAATTGAGCTATGCTGATACGTTCGTATGACGACTCTTCGCAGCGTGATCGACCCTCCAGCTTTGTTCCTGGGCATTGCGGGTCCGTGGTATGTCCAACATCTCAACTCGCAGCGCCAAAGTCTTCTGGAAGCGGTGACCAGGGATGAAGGCGAAGGCGGCGCCACCGATGCCGATATATTGGATCTGTATCGCGCCATCTTGGCCTTGCAGAGAATGCATGGCGCATTCTGTCCAGAGTGGGTGCTGTTGCGCGACATTCACGCCGATTCCCAAGACTAAGCACCATCTCGTGTCCAATGCGCAGGGAGCCGCTCAAGGTCGAATTCTCGAGCTGGTTCGGACCCTACATCCGGAAATGGCTGCAAAGGACGGATGCCAAGACAACAGAATGGGTGAAGGCCGCCATTCGACACGACACAGTAAGCAGTTAGTTTGTCGAAGCATCTATGTGATGAAGACTAACCTCGGCCTTTGCAGTTCGAACCCGAGGGAGCCGACGGCCATTCATCTTCCATTATCGACCTCATCGACTCTTGCCGATCCGCAACGGACTTCATCCTCAGACTCAATTGGCCCGACACGTATGACAACGCTCAATATCTCACGGCCCTATCACAGACGATCGCAAAATCAATCGAACGGTATGCGAGCGTGCTTGAAGCGATGTTCATCGACGAGATGTACCCTCGGGGCGAGCAAGAGCAAGACCCGGAAGCTGCTCGACCTTCCGCATGGCTCACAAAGGCGAAGATGGTGGTGCAAGGCGACAAGAAGATCCAGCCTTTTGTCTTCAAACCCGAGGTACGTTCCCTCCCGTTCCCCTCCGCCGTTCCGCCTGCGATGTTCTGGTCCTAACAGCATGAGTTCACTTTCAGACTTGTGTCAAACTCAACAACATCCAAGCAGCACGCAAGCTTTTGGACACCATGTACACGACTCTCGATGCTGACAATGTCTCGCGTACCGTCGAAGCTCATCAGCAAATGGAAACACCGCAACAAACGCAACAGCCGACGCGCTACCTCTTCACGGTCAAAATCGTACTGGGCGAGAATCTGGCTCCGAACGACGGGTCATCGCGCAAGAAACTCGACCCTTTTTTGATCCTGTCGGACCCCCAAGGTTACCGCGTGGCCAAGACGCGAACGCTGTACGACACGAACGATCCGCGATGGGACGAGACGATCGACATTTCGGTCAAGGGCGACCTCTGGCTCCGTGCGACCGTCTACAACCGCAACCTTGTCGACAGTCACGAAAACATTGGATGCGCTTATATTCACCTTGACCCGAAAGAGTTCAGCGACTTTATGCCGAAAGACCTGTGGTTTCAGCTCGAAGATACCAAGCGCCGTCGACTCGACAGTCGCGTTTCGTTCCGCATTAGTATGGAGGGGGAGAAGGATGACATCCAGTTCTACTTTGGTCGCGCGTTTCGATGGCTCAAGCGAGCCGAGAGTGATATGGTCCGGATCATGGTCGACAAGGTGGGCTCCCTGTTTGGCAGTCGAGTTAGCTCAAGTACTGACTATCGCTCTATTGTGCATGGCGAGCAGATGTCGCCCTTCGTGCGGCATTACATCTCCCGCAATACCCTCAAAGCACTCGTCAAGACCTCGTACAACTTTGACATTGACCTCGACAAGGTTCGGGGTGATGTTGCCAAAGTCGGCGGCAAGCTCAACGCCTATGTCCGTGACGCCATCAGCGGGCCTTCATACACGATCCCGCCAGTCGAGGAATACGGCCACAACGAGGCCACGGCTTCGCCGAGCGAGAAGAAGAAAGGGCGAGGTCCGTTGACGGATCTCGAGATCGAGGACGCGATCGGCGATCTGTTTGATTACTTCAATGACACCTTTGGCACGCTCAAGGCGAGCCTGAGTCAAGATGGTGAGCCCTTGGTAACCATGGCGAATTTGCTTGACGCGTATCCGACTCGTGAGCTTATTCGACTCCTTGTGCAGCGTGGAATCTTGTCATCTCGAGGCTGTGGAAGGACATTCTCACGACCATCGAAGGTCTGATTGTCCCGCCCCTGTCGGACCGACCTACGCCGATGAAGATGATGAGCGAGAAGGAATTGGACATTGTGTTCAGGTGGCTTGGGGTGAGCGTCGGAACGATCGTCGCGGTAGTATCTGGGCCCGCATGCTGACATTGGGTCGATCGATCCTCCTCAAGTTCCTGGTGAACTTTTTTCACAGCAGCGGCGACGGTGTCCCGCTTGAAGATCTGCGCAATGCCAAGTATCGAGGTGAGCAACAATAGTTCACCTTCATACATGATGCAATTCACTCACGTGAGGTTCTTCTCGCAGAACTCGTCGAGGCAAGGATGTACTGGGACTGGAGCACGGACCAGTTGATGGAAGAGTCGGTTCGATCGAGTAAGTCTCGGCAAGTTTGACTTCTAATGCGGCAGGGAGCAGATCACTGATATCCGAACTCGACCGACAGTGCAACGCTCCATGCTGACGAAGAGTGACTCGCTGCTGTCGCGATCCAAGTCGGTGTACCAGCAACGCAATCTGGGTACGATCCGCGCCCGCAAGATCGAGAAGAAGCAGACGTCCTCCACCAGTGGCGAGATGATCCTGAGGATTCTGAGGATGCAGTGAGTGCTTCACTCGTCAGAGCCGTCGCCCAGCTTTGGAAGGTCAGGTTGACTGAAGAATGACTCTCCGTGCCTGGTGCAGCTCTGGCACGAGCGACTTCATTGCCCAGCAACTCGCGACGATGGCTTCATTGCAGCAGGAGAGCGTGCGGCGGCAGCAGGGCAGGGGCGGTAAACCTGCAGGTGGGAGTTTGCAGCGACGACCGCTCAACAACGGTCGGCAGTTGTCTTCTTCGCGATTAGGTCGAAGCCAGGGGCCTCCTGCAGTAACCAAGCTGCCGACGACGTACGGTGACTGATGTGAGCAGGAATAATTCTAGACCAGATGGGCCGTGTCCTCGCACTCCGCATGCGCATTTTTTTGGTGCTTGCATTACATTCTGCAAATAATTCAATAGATCCATCGTATCTCATTGCTTTGCTGTGCGACATCGCTTCAAAGGTCCTGTTGAAAATGGGGTCCTGCCCAGTAACTACCTACTCGTCGGGGACGGTCGAGGTCTCAGCCTGCAGGGCATGCATGCAGGGCGGCCAGGCGGGAAGAACTCGGCTCGGGCATGAATGCATGGACCGGCTATGATCGACGTATCGACCGGCCAGTTCAACGCTCCAACTCATCGCTTCCGTCTTGCCCATCTTGTCTCGACCCATCTTTCGCAGCTATCCGAGTTGTGCGACATGTCGCTCCAAGAGGATCTTCCGGCGACAATCAAAGCGCATCAAGACGCCCACACTGACGAGGTTGCACTGAGTGATGCACTGTGGCAGTCGTTACACGGCTGGAACGCCGAGGACGTCGGGCAGGCCAAGTCGTCCCGTGCCTCGAGCTCGTCCCAACTCCAACTCGAGACAGCTTCTCGGCTGGCAATCGCCCTGACACCGAGAACAAGACCGGTGCAGGCTTTGAGCGGCTCGAGTACGTTCGGTAGTTTGGTCGTCAACGCTAGCAAGGCGACAGGGAAGAACAAGGCGGATCAGCAAGCGGTCAGTCACTGCCTCAGCCTCGGTGCCGGTGCGGTTTGCTGTTGTGGCAATGCTGATGACTATCCGCTGATTCCCCCATCAGAATCAAAATGTTGTCTACGTGCCGCAAAGGCTGCTCGAGCAACATCCCGAAATCTTTGGCTCCACGCACAAGTCGGCTTCAGCTTCTGCCTCGTCTTCGTCTTCGAAGTCTCCCGTCTCGCTCGGCGTATCCCATGTTCGACCGATACCGCTTTCAGACCTCATCCTCATCGCATACAGCTCGGCCTCGTATGATTACTCGGTCACAAACAAGGACGAGTTCCTGCAATCGCTCGGCAAGCAGGGGCGCATCGTCAGGTCCGGCGAGGTGCTGAGCTCCACTTCGGCTTCCGGGCAGACGCTCAGCTGGACCGTCGCCATGGCCGAACCTGTACTGCAGGGTGTGTTGGTGCCCGGTAGCACGCGATTCCTCGTGCTCCCTCCAACGAATGAGCCTAAACTCACGCACAATGGGCTCACTGATTCCAATGGGCACGTCGACCACGTTTTACATTCGTTTGACGACGAGGACGACGCATTCGACATTGACGAATCTTTCTTGGCCGCCTCCGTTCTTTCTCCGTCGCGACTCGATGGAACTTCTACGCCCATCTCGCCACGGGACCCTTCAGATCTCACGCCTTTGGATACCTCCCCTTTTCCATCCTCTAGCAACGGCAATGGCCCACTCTCGCCGACGAGATTAGCTTTGTCTCGGAGTCAGAACCAACGCTCGCTCGTACAAGCGCAGGCTTTGCAACATCCTGTCAGCTCTTCGAGCTTGGTCCCACAACCTACGGACGGCGAGGACGAGACCCTCAGAGCATTCTTAGGCAGTCGTGATCTCAGTCGATTGGGTCTGTTCAGCGGGGATTGGGCTCTGGTCGAGTCGGAGGGATCAAGCGTCTTGACGTCGGAACGGAGATTGGTACGAGTGTTTGTTTCGGACGAGCTGTACAATGGAACCGACGACACAAGGTGAGGTGCGACCGTCTTGACCATTATGCAGGGTTGCAAAAGGCTGACCTTGCCCTGTGCGACTCGCAGGCTACCCGTCGCCCTGTTTGCCCCGACTCTACTACACACCTTACCATCCAAGACGGTCACACTCGTGCCCGCCCCTGCCTCCCCTCACCCTTCGTTTCCAATTGCATGCTCCGTCACCGTGGCCAGAGTCGCATCACCCCGGTCCGTGCATCGAGCGTACCAGTCCCTTTTCCTCAATGGTCTGAAAGGCTTTTTCCAGGATCGACAGCGAATACTGAAAAAGGGCGACGTGATCGCCGTCGGAATCTGTGAGGACATGGCTCGGTTCGTCGAAGGTGCTGCTGCAGAAGACGAAGATGAGGTCGAGTGAGTTGCAGACCCCTTCGAAAGCACGGCGAGATTCCTCTTTTGACCGCTGAGACCCGTGATTCGTTCCTCGCCACAGGCTCCCGGCATCGCCGAATGTTCCCACAGCTGTCGTATATTTCGTCATCACGTCTCTGGAGCTCTCGCCTCCAACAGAGGTCCGACTAGATGGGGGAGATGAATTGACGGAGCTACTCGAACTTGGCGCGTTCGGCTGCCATGTTGACCCTCGAATGACAAAACTGGTGCAGAGTGGTGTCGAGCACAGTCTGGTCCCTGATGTGGAAGGGTACTTGGGGATAGGTGAGTTGTCTACCGAAGGCTGAACCAGTGTCTTGCTGAGCGGAATAACCAAATCTCATTTCCGTCTCGCTCCTCTAGTCGATTCATCTGCTGCCAAGTCTGAAAAGTCCGCCTCGGAAGAAGGCACGCCGACCGGGAGACTACTCAAATACGTTAAAGCGTCTCTTAGACCTGGGACGAGCGCCTATGATCTGCACCTGACCGTTCTCGTCAAAGGCGCTTATGGATCGGGCAAGCGGTCGCTCGTCAAATCCGTCGCTCGTGTTTCTGGTCTGCATCTGCTTGAGTTGGATTGCTACGACCTTATTGGGGAGTCGGACGTCAAGACGGAGGGCCACCTGCGAGCGAGGATTGACAATGCGCTCTCTTGCTCCCCGTGCATCATGCTCTTGCGAAATATCGAGGCTTTGGCGAGGAAGAGTCAAGCACTCGAGACTGGGCAGGGTGAGTCGATCGGCAAAGCGACTTGACAAACGTTTTGATTGACTGATGCTTATTCTTGGCCGTGCAGAGCCAGCGATGACAACAGTCTTGAAAGAGTGTTTTGCTGCCGCACGGCAAGGATGGAAGGCAAGCGGGTTTCCCGTCATCATCGTCGCAACGACATCCGATATCGAGAAGCTCCCAACGGGCGTTCTGGGCTTATTCAAGGAGGAAATTGCGATCGAGGCCCCCAACGAGGCCGAGCGTCTCACGATCCTGCGCTCGCTGACACGATCGTCGGTCATTGCGCCCGACGTATCGTTGCGAGCTCTCGCCGTCCAGACCGCAGCGCTTGTGGCGAATGACCTGGTAGATCTGGTGCGACGGGCTGGCTCGGCTGCTGCGGAGCGAGCACTCGCCTCGATCGATGCTACCGAGGCGGATGCAATTCCTTTACGAATCGAAGACGTGGCTCACGCCGGGCTGGAACTCACGGCTGTGGACTTCAACAAAGCTCTGGACAAGGCCCGAGCCTCATATTCGGAAAGCATCGGCGCACCCAAGATTCCCAATGTGACTTGGGACGATGTCGGAGGCCTGGCCAATGTTAAGAGCGACATCTTGGATACGATTCAGCTACCTCTCGAGCACCCCGAGCTATTTGCCGATGGACTGAAGAAGCGATCAGGTATCTTGCTGTACGGCCCCCCGGGGACGGGCAAAACCTTGCTTGCCAAAGCCGTCGCAACGTCGTGCTCGCTCAACTTCTTCTCGGTCAAGGGTCCCGAGCTGCTCAACATGTACATCGGAGAGTCTGAAGCCAACGTGCGAAGGGTGTTCCAACGCGCTCGGGATGCCAAGCCGTGTGTCATCTTTTTTGACGAGTTGGATTCGGTCGCACCGAAGCGTGGCAACCAGGGGGATTCGGGTGGTGTGATGGACCGCATCGTCAGTCAACTGCTAGCCGAGCTGGATGGTATGTCTGAGGGTAAGGACGGGAGCGACGTCTTTGTTATTGGTGCGACCAATCGACCAGACTTGCTCGACCCAGCGTTGCTGCGACCCGGTCGGTAAGTGGAGGCTCCCTTTCCACTGTCCGCGCGCTTGCCGCAACGAATGGTTCGCTTACCTGCAGCTTTTCATGAGCTGCAGATTTGACCGCATGCTGTACCTCGGAGTGTGCGATACGCACGATGCTCAGCTCAAGATCATCCAGGCGCTTACGCGCAAGTTCAAACTCGATCCCAACATCCGGCTCGAGGACGTCGCGGCCCTGTGCCCGTACAACTACACCGGAGCCGACTTTTACGCTCTGTGTTCGGACGCGATGCTGAAAGCAATGACGAGGAAGGCCACAGAAATTGACGACACCATTAGTGAGTTGAAATGAGGTTACGATTTCGATTCATCGCATTCCACTCACGTCACAAACCCCTGCTCGCAGCCGAGCTCAATTCCAAGCCGCCTCACTCGGTTGGAGTCAAGCTGACGCCTCAGTACTACCTCGCCGAGATGGCTACTTCGGCAGAGATTGAAGTACTTGTCTTGCAAAAGGATTTCGAGGCTGCTCTTGCCGAGGTGGGTGGTGCTGGGACGCGTGCAGACGCAACTGCTGCTTCGTCTGCTAACTCCGACGATCGATTTTGCTCCCTTTGGCAGCTGGTCCCGTCGGTATCCCAGGCCGAGATGCTTCATTACAAGACGGTGCAGCAGAGATTCTCGAGCGAGACGATGAACAGCGATGAAAGAATGGCAGAGAAGGAACAGCAGCAGCAGCAGCAGCGACCAGGGCAGCCTTTGCCTGGCTCCGAGGCTGCAGGTGCAGGCTCAGTGACGGTTGCACCCCCTGTCGGGCTCTCTGTGGCGCAACAGAAAAGGAAGGATAAAGGCAAGGGGCGAGCATGAAGGTGTGACGAGATCAGTCAAGCTTGTTTAGAATAGAACGCAAATCGGATCGTGGTCAATCTACATCTATAACCAGATGTGAAGTTGGAATGCTTGTGTTTCTTTCGTTCCCCCAGCCAGAGTCCGGCCGAGTCCAGGCGATTTGATCGATGAGATTCCATGGAGAGCGCTGACCGAGCCTTGATCGATTCCCCGAGTGACCTCATCGCCAGGGGGTGATTTGAGCGCGATAAACGTGCGTGCGACGTCCGAGTTGGATCATGAACTGGAGGGAAAGAACCCTGCAGGTGACGTTGCAGCACTTGTTGAGCGAGGGTTGGATGCTCGGGATCGCCACGTCGGTGTGAAATGGGTAGCCATGAGGCCTGAGGCCTGATTCCCGACCGGTCCTGCATGATTCCGAGGGGCCGAGATCAGCCGCCATCGCTTGGCCGTCTCAGTGAGCCCCAGACATGGTGATGGAGCCTTTCGATGGAGCGCCGCCGTTACCGACTTGCGTCTCTTGTCCTCTTTCTGCACCCGTACCCCTCTTATCAACCCACCCCCAAACCCCAACCCTCAACCCCCCAAACCACAACTTCCATAAACATGGCCCCCATTCAAGTCGGTATCAAGTGAGTTGTGACCCCACGAGTCGATGCTCGGTGCTGGCGCAGGCAATGACGATGGCTGACGTTATCCGCTCGAACGGCAACTGCAATTGCGTCCCACCTTCTCAGCGGTTTCGGTGAGCTTCGATCCCATCGCAACCGCAGCGACATCGCACCACTTCGCAGGAGCGCGGTCTGACCCACAACGTCATCACCTTTCCACGTGTTCCGTATTGTCATGACTTTACAGGCCGCATCGGTCGCATTGTCCTCCGTAACGCTGTCAGTCCATCCGAGCCCCAGTGACCCTCGGTCAGCTCTTGCCTGACCCCCCCCCTCCTCGCCCTCTCTTGACCCCTTTGCCATCGCCGTCGACCTCACTCGGCTCCCACAGTTAATCCACGACGATGTCACCGTTGTTGCCATCAAGTAAGTATCGTACCTTTGCCTACCTTGTTGACGGTGACGAGCGGCGTGGAATTGCGCTCCACTTTTAGCGCGACGTTTCGTTAGGCCCTGGGCCCGTCGGTCGACATCCCCCGTTGCCGGAGGACCCGATTGTGGGCAGCGGCCAAACTTGCTTCAACATGATCGATTTTGAAGAATAGTGGACATGTTATTGATTTCTTCTTGTTGCTTCCCGTGTGCACTGTTTCTAGCGACCCCTTCATCGACCTCGAGTACATGGTACGTGCTCCCCCTCCTTGCCAACCGGTTCGCGGTAACGCGATTCAAACCTTCAAACCTCTAACGAGGGCGACGTGTGACCTGGGCTGACCCCATATGCTGTTTGTTACGATAACAGGTCTACATGTTCAAGTACGACTCGACTCATGGCCGATTCCAGAAACCCGTCGAGGTCAAGGACGGCAAGCTCGTCATTGATGGCAAGTCGATCGCCGTCTTCAACGAGAAGGACCCCGCTGCGATCCCATGGGGTTCCGTCGGTGCCGACTACGTTGTCGAATCGACCGGTGTGTTCACCACCAAGGAGAAGGCCGGTGCTCACTTGAAGGGTGGAGCCAAGAAGGTCGTCATCTCAGCTCCTTCGGCCGACGCGCCCATGTATGTCGTCGGTAAGTAATTTTTCCTTCTCTTGCCTTCCCCATCCATGGCAATGGGACAGTGTTCTGATCGAGCTGTGATCCTATCTCCAGGTGTCAACCTCGACAAGTACAACTCGGCCGACACGGTCATCTCGAATGCCTCTTGCACGACCAACTGCTTGGCCCCCCTCGCCAAGGTCCTTCACGACAAGTTCACCATCGTTGAGGCCCTCATGACCACCGTTCACGCCACCACCGCTACCCAGAAGACCGTGGATGGTCCCTCGAGCAAGGACTGGCGAGGAGGCCGTGGTGCCGCGGCCAACATCATCCCCTCGTCGACCGGTGCCGCCAAGGCCGTCGGCAAGGTCATCCCCGACCTCAACGGCAAGCTTACTGGTATGGCTTTCCGTGTCCCCACCTCGGATGTGTCGGTCGTCGACTTGACCGCCCGCATCGAGAAGTCGGCTTCCTACGACGAGATCAAGGCCGCCATGAAGGAGGCTTCCGAGACTGTGAGTTCTGCTCCGTCCACGCGAGCCCAATTACTGCTCTCGATCATGCAAGTCTGATGGACTCATTTACACCCCTATCCACAGTACCTCAAGGGTATCCTCGACTACACCGAAGACGAGGTCGTCTCTACCGATTTCCTCGGCTCCAACGCCTCGTCGACCTTTGACGCCAAGGCCGGTATCGCGCTCAACAAGAACTTTGTCAAGCTCGTCTCGTGGTACGACAACGAGTGGGGCTACTCCCGCCGTGTTGTTGATCTCTTGGTTCACGTCAGTCAATTTCTTTCATTGCGAAGAACTTGACTCGCGCAGTCTAGCTAACTCTTTTGCTCCCGGTCCACACTCTACCACAGATTGCCAAGGTTGACGCTGGCGCCAAGCTCTAGATGTTTGCCCCAGATTCAAGCGATGCTTCTGATGCACCTATCACCAGCAGTGTAGTGTTGCTGTTGCGAGCCCCTTGTCCTTAGATCTCTGCCGTGCCCTTCGCCTGTTTCCTCGGCGTCGAAAATTTGAAAATCAACACAATATAAAGATCAACTCATGTTCAGGACTGCAAGAAGGTCTAGCAAACGCTTCTCCTCTTCTCCTCTCCGTAACCGATTCCGCTTCTGTCGCGTCTCACTCGAAGCGAACAGTGCCCACGTACTACTTGCGGCTGCGAGTCAAATGCAGTTGCTCCACCCCTGCCCGGCTCTATCGAAGCGGTAGTATTGATCTATCAGCACATTCTACAGGGCTGCCTTCAGCGGCGCATGAAATGGCATAGGATTGAGAGCAATCCTTTTCAAACTTCTTTGAAAATTCCTTAGAATCCAAGCGAGCGGTCACTCTCTGGCCATCTTGTGCAGACCTATACCGCCATGATGTGCCTTGTGTCCTTGACGACTGCTTCCTGGGGGTAGCGCGGCCAGACAGCGGGCGGGCGCTATTCTCGTTCGACGACTGAAACCGCGTTGATGAGCAAAAACCTCAAAGTTGCGAAATCTTGAGTCGAGTTGAGCGATTGCGACGTGATTGTTGAGGATTCCTTTTGTTGATTTGTTGTTGTGATAATTCGGCAGGTGGTTTGGGCGTTGGGGACGGTATTCCCAAGGACGCGGTCCCGCGAGATCACGGCGGGGCAGCGCAAGCAGGGGAGGCACCGGGGAGGCGGGCGGGAAATCGAAATGTGTCGGAAGTTTGCAAACGAGCAGATGATCCGACCAGCTGCGAGTGAGAAAACGAATGACCAGGAGAAGACAGCAGCAGGCGCGTCTTCCAGCCGCCGTCTTACTCAGCGCGCCCTTTTGTCGCCTGCAGCAACCGCCCAAGTTCGTCGGAGACGCCCCGCCGCTCACTTATGTAAACTGCAGAAAGCTTTGATCAGAATGCGCAGGGAACAAATTTCCGGTTAGACCACGTTTGCAATCATTAAAGATAAACCCTTGAAAAGGAAACAAAATTCTGAAAAAGCAACGTGTCGCGTCTAAAAATAAATAAAAAATGTAACGAAATCGGGCGTCGAGCTCGGTCTTGCAGCGCTTGCTTTCGACCCCGACGCGCCTTGACCCAGCCCCGCAAGGTCCATCAGGCTGGGTCCCAAGCCATTTCTCGTCGTTTTTGTGGCTTTATCTTTAGACTCAAGACCTTCGTCCCTAGAAACCGTATCTCCCACGGTGGACACGCCTTTATTCTGTCGGGATCCGCGCCTTCATTAGCGGTTGATCGAATCATCGATCATCGATCGCTTTCGCAAGCCCAAACGACCCGTCTGACGCGGTGCGCATCTCGTAATCACGACCATCGGACGCAAGACCGTCACCTCTGTTGCACGGAACGACGGCTCAGCAATACGATTACGGTACTTGACGGAATATCGCCATGACTGATACTTTCTTGGAGGGGGCTCGAGGCCATTTCCACGGCTCGCCATCGATGAGTCCGGCGCCGAGCGGCTCGGGCATGTGGACCAATCCGATTCGGATGATCGCGCGCGCGGGCAGCTCGAGCAGCGACGTCGACGCCAACGCCGAGGACCTTCATGCCCACGCCTCAGATGCCTCGATCGACGCTGCACCATCTCGGCCTCGGCATGTCGGTCAGATCAGTCACTTTGCATGGGCAACAGCTCGAGTCAACGCTGGGTCCAAGGCATTCGACAAGGCACGGCGGTTCTCCATCGACGCCGTGCCTGATTTTGTCCACTCGGCGCTTTCGTCCATCACTCCGGGCAGCGCGTCGCACAGCAACAGCAGTTCTCGCCATGACCTTCTCGAAGCGATCGAGTCTCCCGTCGCCATGGCGTTCACTCTTCGACCTTTCTCTCATCGCGAGAACACGGGCTTGCACGCTCTTAGGGATACGTTCTCGGTCTATAGGCAAAGTCTGCCCGGGTTGCCTCACCCGCATTTGCATTTCAAGGGCGTCTCGGCCGAATCCCTACCCGGTTCGGGCCTTGTGAGTCGATTCATGCATTCGAGTTCAATCATGAAAGATGAGCCATCAAGTATGGATGAGCGTGATGCTGTGCCGACCACCACGACGGATTTCAATGGGCTCAAAGGTGATGTGCTCGTGATGGGCGGGTATAGGGGCAGCACGCTCAAAGATGCGAAAACGAAGACAGTGCTGTGAGTCTTGACTTACACGATGTAAAGGCTCAGTCCAGGGACAATATTGTCTCACCTTTATTGTTGTTTGGAATGCTGCACAGATGGGTCAACCCAAGAATCGGAATGGGGTTCGGAAAGCCGGACTTATTTATGGGACTCGGCGATGAGGTTAGCTATCAATCGAGGGGTTGAACTTGTGCTGTACCTCACCATAGCGTCGTTGACGATCGGAGCTTGTGAATCTCCCATAGGATGAGCTTCGATCGGCTGAGACCGTCGTACCCGGCAAAATGTTGATGCGCATGAGCTTCATCAACCTCGGCAAGGGTCTCGAGACCAAACTCAAACTGCTTGCAGCATCGACGAATGACACCGAAACGGCTTTACGGTACCACAACCACGGCTACGACTGGCGACGGAACCTCGATCTGTCAAGTGCGGAGTTGTTGGAGAAGCTCGAGCACCTGAAAGCAGAGAGTGCTCTTCGAGGTGAGGGTGTCGATGGCAAGGGGGAAGGGGCGACGATCATTGCCCATTCGATGGGAGGTCTCGTCACATTGCATGCCTTGGCAATTGCAAAGGACCCAACAGTCATCAAACAGATCATATTTGCGGGCACACCGTTCGGGGGTTGCGCCAACATTTTGGGTCCACTGCGACAGGGTGATGGCATTCTTTTCAACAAAGAGATTGGCTCCCCCGTCACCGTCTTCTCCATGCGATCGAGTTTTTACTTGCTTCCGCGAGACCATCTCTCTTTCGAAACGCCGGCCGGGAAATTGCTACCCATCGACTTCTTTGATGCACATTCATGGGCCAAGTACGGCTTGTCACCTCTGATGGCCCAGATCTACAACACCGACGATCCAGAACATAGCTATCAGCGCTCGCGAGCTCGCGCGGAGGCGCTCGAGGTCGACACGATGTCGGTTCATTCAGGATTGGCCATGGTACCGGGAGAGGTAGACGTCATCTCTCTCTCCCACGAAGAGGTGGGCCGCCATGTGCACATCGATTTCGGAGAGGAGGGCACGCCTTCCAATTCCTCGACGCCGAGCGGCACGCGGCAAGGAAGTGTCAGATCAGCAGCGACTTCAGCTCCGATGTCACCGACCAACTCGAACGGTCGAGTCTCGCCACCCGGTTTGGCATCAGCGACACCGGCGTCGAGACCCGAAATTTCGACTGGCTCGAACCACAGCGATTCGGGCACCCGAACTCCTGGCGGGGGGGTCTCGGGGAAGAAGAAAGGGGGTCGGGCGACCCCCTTCGAGACGGAGATGAATCGACTACTTGAGTCGGACTCTGACATCTCTGAATATCTCGAAAGGACTCTCGAACGAGTGAAAAAGGTAAGGCCCCTTGTTTGGCGAATTTTCTGTGCGCCTCTGGCTCGCGCTGACCCCTGATCTTTGAAAATCAATGGCTCGTTGGCAGTTCTACCATGACATTGATACCCTTTACGATCCCGCCAAAGCTGCTCTATACCCCAAGATTGCTCTCATCACTTCCCGCAAGACCGCAACGGCGCGCGGCATCGTTGCGGATTCGTACGACACCATCTCCTCGACGCCGTACACGCGACTGCTCTTTGGGGAAGGCGACGGAATCGTTACCTACGAAAGTGCCTCGTCACTTCCAGGTCAATGGAACACCCTGGTCAAAGGGGTCGTCGAGAGTAACTTTGGGCACGTCAGTCTGCTAGCGGACATCGACTCCGTCGCAAAATGCTTTGATGCCTTGAGGTTGGATAAATGACGGCTCGGGGCGAGGTTGGGAACGGAAAGGGTTCATATATCATCAGTCCAAATTTGGACGGGCGGATGTTGGCGGGTGTGATTGCCAGACAACATCCTTCAAGTTCCAGTCCCGGCCATTGCAAAGGAACGCCGTCAAGCTTCGAGTCGCAGGACTGGATCATCCACATTTGCAAAACACTCCTGCCTGTGATCAACAATCGATCGGGCCAATCAGTCAGGGCCCGGTCCACGAGAAGGCTAGAGGAGGCAGCTGGGCGCCGGGCGGCGGCGCGGCCAGCCCCACCAAAGGCTTGGGACTGGGCTTAAGTTAGATTAGGGGTAGGTACCGTAGGTGGGCCTCTCATCGATCTCATCCACGACTGCACGAGTTCGGATTGTGGGTGGAGATTCTCGAGTGACGCGGCAGTCTCGCAGATGATTGGTGCACGAGGATCGTCGTTGCCCCCCCCCCCCCCCACCCCTTTCCCACCCCCTCTTTTTATTAATTGTATTGCCATAAGTTGTTGCTTGTCTTCAATACAATTTCGTATTCTACCTCTCATTGGTACCCCACCTGCTTTTCGTCTACTTCGTCTCCGCCACTTGCAGTCGGTTCGAGATCGTACACTGTCTCTCTCGCCTTCGAATTCGTGACCTTCCTCGCCCTCCGGCTGATTAGCACAGGCACGACCGCTTCCCACGCCGCACCGCAGCCCTTTCGCAGGCGGCACCGCCCCGCGTCCTTCCCAGTCCTCGCCCAGCACGTTGGGACGCATTGGCCCGTGCGCGCTCGTTAGCTACCCTAGTTACCTACGCTCCGCTCGCGTCACAACAACAGCAAGTGGCACACGCACGAGCACAGCACCAGCGCGGCGTCTCGCACGGTCTACGTGCTCCGTTTGTTGGTTGAACTTGGTTCGGCGCCTCGACGGATGCAGGTGTAGGGGCGTGCTCAGATCTTCGAGCCTGATTCGCGATGAACCGCCCCAACATGATGCCGCCGCTCAGCAAAGCGCGTCGACATGGGAGCGCGTTCATCCTGGCGGCCATGCTCCTGAGCGTCGTCTCGCTCGTGCTGCTGCGCCTCCAACACAGCTTGTCCTCCCATCGTGCCTTCAAGTTTGAACACGAGGGGCAAACACAATGGACGTCTGACGGGCACGTTCCGACGCCGGAAGAGCGACTGCACGAGCTCAACGCGGAATACACCCCTGGGTGCTACGACGGATTCGGCGTCGGTTCGGCCGACCTCGCTCAATACCGCGAGGAACTGGTCGAGTTTGTCCGCGCCATCAATCTCACCTCGACGGGCATTTCGAGTTCGAGTCGTGCATTGCCCCACATCGACACCCTTTCACTCGTGCATTCGCTTGAATGCCACCTCGACCTAAGGTGCCGAGCGGCCTCCGCCACGGCCAACTCGGTCCCGAAGGGCCTCTTTGCGACCGCGTCCAAGACATCCGCCTTCTCGACACCCGACATGCTCGAATGGCAACGACTCAACCCGACCTACGCGATGAACTTCTACACCGACGAACAGGTCCATGCCTTCGTCCACGAACGCTTTCCGACCGAGACCTCACCCCTATCCAAAGTGTTTGACGCCTTGCCGCTCGAGATCATCAAGTACGATTGGTTCCGCTACCTCGCGGTTGGATTGTATGGTGGATTCTACGCCGACGTCGATACGTACCCTTTGAAACCACTCGACGAACTGCTCTCGGCCAAACCTTTCCAAAAAACGATCGACCGCACCGATCGATTGCTCGTCCCTGACCATGACCCGACTGCACCGCCGGGCTTGATCGTCGGCATCGAGTGGACGGGGAAACAGAAGAACTCGAGGAACGTTCTCTTTGGGCGCAAGCTCGGGATTGTTCAATGGGGCTTTGGAGCGAGTCAGGGCCATCCCGTGTTGATCGAGTCGGCCAAGAGGGTGTTGGACAATTCGGTTCGATCGTCGAGGCGTGAATGGGACGCTCGAGAGGGGAGAGGTCCCGAGGACATCCTTCCGTTCAATGCTGCCGAGGACAAGACGAAGGGACTGGTGTTGGAGTGGTCAGGGCCTGCGGTATTCACGGACTGCGTCGCTAGGTAGGTTGCCACTTTCGTCGATTGCTTGGCTGGCAGGATCTGCGGGCTCACAAATAGATGTGCTTCAACCGCAGGTATCTTCAAACATATTACGGCACTTCATTGAGTTCTATGGCGCATACGACGGACCCCATCCGGATAGGTGACGTCTTGCTCTTGCCGATTGCGGCGCTTCAAGTACCCAAGTACTCGGCTATGCGATGGCTCAACTGGTTCCTCGGGCGAGAGTTCCACCCGTGGTCCGATCAATGGCATGTGATGCGACATGGTGAGTATTTTCGGTATCTTTGTGGTGCTTTTTCGCCATGTGCTGACCTTTCTTCAAGCCCACCAGACCACGCACACGTGTGGTGGAACGCTCGTCAAAAGTCCAAGGTATCGATCTCACGAGAACGGTGATGGCTTTCACATGGAGTGGTTCAATCTGGATATCAAAGCGCGGCGAGGCGGCAGCGACTTCCTGAACTCTGGCTCAGTATAATCTACCTACCGTACCTATGGAGCTTTCCAAGAGGAGAACACCCACGTTCCGAGCTACGTATGCTTGCGACCACAAAAACAAGGAATCCCATGCGCGAACTCCCGAATGTGGTTGCGCGCCACCTCCGAACCTCCGATGTATTAACTACTGCAACACCCTGAATTTCTAGCTATACTAGAGAACCACATGTACTTAGCTATGCATTAATATCGTTTCTCAACATGCATCCTGCAGAATTTCTATACGAACGTTGGGATTGGAAACGTGCAGCCCTTACCTGCAACTCGGCGATTCGACTGAAGTGCACTCTTACTGGGCATTAGTCCAAAACGTCAACAAACAACTTTGGATACTCTCGATACTCTCGATACTGGGCTTCTCAAACATCTGCCCTTCCGCCAGGACACACCCAGCAAGACCCTTGAAACGCCTCTACTATCTACGTGAAGCCGTGAAGTGACTCTGCACTCGGTGACTGTAAAAGTTTCCAACTCACGAGACTAATGGACCATGATAGACAAAGTGTACCGGTTCACCCAGTTGAGACATGCGTGCACCCGGTTTCAACCCAAGTTCTGGCAACTGAGAGTTACAACGCATGATGCAACCTCCATGCGACGTACACACGTCGGTTCGACGGAGTCGGACACCAAACCGGACACGGTGCAAGCTGACGCGACTGAGATTCCTTAAGCTGTAGGCCTTGGAATGGCACTGATGACTACTGGTACTGATGACCGGTGATGGTGACTGAGGCGTTTTTTGATTATCTTTAGCCTGCTGTAAGTTGTAGCTCCGAAACGGTGCTGGTCCGCCTAGCCTTGCGAAATCGGGGAACCGCGCGAGGATTCTTAGGAATAATCGAGACTTCTCTCGAATCCCTATTGACTCGTACATTGAGCGTATTTTGGCCTCACATTGCTTTACTCCGCCCTCAGTATTACTTCTTTAGAGATAAATGAAGCCGCCTCCTTTGGTGATGTCGTACCTCGTCCCTTCTTGGACCTGTGGCGTCCTTGGTACCTGCGGTGTATCCGAAATTGGTCCCCCACCCAGCAACTCTGCCAAGACCCGATCCCTCTCCATCACTTCGGGCTCTGAGATCTCCTCATGTTCCATGACACCCTCTTTTTCGACTGTCCCTCGTTGTTGAACGTCATGGGCCTTGTTGATGAAGGATTTTCGAACGCCGGCACCGGCGAGATCGATCGAACCTCCTAGTACGACCCCTTGGGCGGGTTCTTGGATAGGTATGGCATCAATGTCGATGGGTCGATTGAGGATCGTATCGAGAACGACGAGCGCACCGAGCTTGGAGACGACTGACGCAGGAGCCATGAAGCGGATCAGTTGAGGCGTTTCAACCCTGCGAGAGATCGGGTTCCAAGGCTTGCACTTACTCGTGTTGGCCCCTGAACACATGTGAGAAGCGACACACGACGGGCACCCTTCGGTGCATCTGCAATTGGCGATTGTGTCTGCTGCTTGCTGGATCAGCATGGAGATGTGGTCAAACGCCTTGGCGCAGATCCCTCCCGACATGCCGGCCGAATCGTACAAAATCAACCTGCGTCAGAATACCCAAACCTTTATCAGCCCATGGGACTCGCAGACGGGAACAAAACCGACGATGACTAACCTCGCTGGTCGCTTCCGACTGCTCGGCCTAGTCGCGAACTCCTTTTCGGGTTGTTTACACTCCGTTCGAACGTCGCCTTCGGTGCACATCGCGACGATCGGGGTCAAACTCATCAATGCATGCTCGGCCGCATGGATCGATGCGGCGGGATGAAGGTTCTTCATCAGAAGGATCTCCAATGCCGAGGCCGGGACGTCGATCCAGAAGCCATGGGACCGGCGGACAAATGGCGGTGAGGAGACGTCGACAGTGTCGAGGATGTTGTTGCGCTTGTCGGTCTTGAAGTAACCAAAGACGATCGAAGTGACTATGCGATTGCAAATCCACGAAGGATCAGTTGCTGGAGGTGACCCTGAACATGGACAAAAACGACTCACTCTCGACAAGACCATAGGATGCCGTACATGGAGATCCTTTGATCTCCCGAATCGTCAAAGGCTCCAAAGGGTCAATGTTGGTAAAGTCACGTTGCCGTGTGCGCCATTCAACTTGGGCAAGTTCGACACGCGCGATCTTTCGATCATGGTTCACCTCACGAACGACTGTTTCACGTAAGGACGTAGATAGTAAGGCACAGCCTCGACTCATGACGAGGGCGATCCTCAACTCACGGAATGTCCTTCCCATGTGATGATAAATCGCTCCCTCATACGTAGTGAAGATCGCTCGACTCGTCTCGACCTCTTCCATGACCTCATGCCGCCCTTCCGAGATGTCAATGATCGTGTACGAGTCCTCCTCCGTACTCCTGATCGGCACCGCCTTAGCAGGGTAAGGCTTATGCTTCGGATGACAGTGGTAGAACCCTTCTTCGTCCATCATGAGACGATCTTTGGCGACACGCTCCAGTTTGGGTCCAAAGTAGTGTTCGTCGACTTCGATTTGGATTGGCATTTCGTCGGCTGCGCACTGGAGGTGCGCTTCTAGAACGATTGGGTTCGTTAGATCGATTCCGAGTTCGCTGAAGGGTGAGGTGAAGATCTGATCAGGGTTACGCGCGTAGTGTTGGTCCAGGGGCCAAGGATCGCAAATCAACATGGCCAGAGAATCCTTGTTACGTCGACCCGCTCGCCCAGCTTGTTGGCGCAAACCAGGGAGCGTATAGGGGAATCCGACGGTGATGACGGCATCGAGGGATCCGATGTCGACTCCTAACTCGAGCGCGGTCGTGGCGATCACTCCGAGGAGTTGGCCGGAAAACATTTCTTGCTCGATGCGACGACGATCCTTTGGAACAAGTTTCAGTCATTGCTAAGTGAAGTTCCCCCACCAGGGACTCACTGCAGCGCTGTATCCAGAACGGTAAGACATAACGCGAGAGGCCATGTCGATGCGCCCTTCGACCATTAGATCTGTACGAACCTGTCGCATCAACAGTTCACATTGCGCGCGGACCTGCTGGCAGCAGCGTGAGTCAGTGCGCTCGCTGCATCTTCACGCTGGCAGGTGATGAACGCGCACCTTGCAAAACACAATCGCCCGAATACCCCGATCCATCAAGAACCTGAAGATTCTCGATGCTTCGTACATGTTGTTGATCCGCCCTTGCTTAGGGTCTTGATCATCGATGAAAGGTGGGTTCCATATGAGGTACTCCTGCGGAAAAAAAAATGAAGATGGTCAGATGAGGGCCTCCTATTCGAGAACGGGCCGATTCACCTTTTTGCCCGTTGGCGAACCATCAACATCCACGACAACGACATCATCCAATCCAAACATCGTCTGCATATGCTCTTTGGGGTTCGCGATCGTCGCACTACACGAGATGAACTTGACTTTGTCATTCCCGACCGCAGCGCAGATCCGCCTCAACCGGCGCATGATGAAGGCAACATGCGACCCAAAAAGTCCGGCGTAGTAGTGCAGTTCGTCGACGACGACGAATTTGAGGTTACCGAAGAAGCGTCGCCAGCTTTCTTCGCGTGGGAGAATCGTGAGATGGAGCATGTCTGGGTTGGTGAAGATCTTCGAGGTGGGAAACGCTCTTCGGTCAGTCATTCGGGTGGGGTTTTTCTTTGGTGCGAAGAGAGTAGAACTTACAATGTTCGCATTCTCACGCAAATAGTCTCGTTCTTCCCGGTGAGTGTCACCATCGAACGTCGCGATCTACGTTTTGGCGAAGCAATCAGCCACGGTGCACGTCTCCGCATCATCTTCAAGTCCGAGCCTCACCTTGACGTCCTCCAACCCCTCGCACGCCGCCAACAACTCGGCCAGGGCACGCTTTTGATCCTGTGCCAGAGCCTTGGTAGGAAAAATGTACATGGCCGTCGCATCGTGGTCTTTCTCCAGTTCCTTCAGAGCAGGTACTTGATAAATAAGCGATTTACCGGACGAAGTCGAGGTCGATACGATGACGTTATGGCCCGCGTCGAGGGTGTTGATAGCCAAAGCCTGGTGGGAGTAGAGCTGGGTGATCTTTTTGGTCGTATAAAGAGCGTCCCACACGGAGGTGGATAGAGGAACTTCAAGATCGCCTGAAAGGTTGGGAGAGAGAGCTCGGTCAGCGTTAGGCAATGAACAGAGAACAGGAAGAAACGCACCGTAAACGCCCTCCCGGGCATCAAATATCCTATGCCCATTTTCGACGATCTGACCCCTATATTCTTTCTGATGCATCAACTCGAGCACGATATTTTCGATGCTCGGCCTCCGGTCTGGGTTTCTCTGATAAAACTCGAGAGCTTCCCTCTTCTCTTGGAGACCTTTCCTCTCCTCGTCCTCATCTCCGGGCTTCACGGGAAGATTATCATCCGTTGCTGCCAGCAAGAGAGCGACGGGATCCTCAGGTGGGACAGCCGCTGCACAGGCTACGAGGAGCTCTGATACGGCGGCGGAGAATTTGGCATTTCTTCGTTCGATCAAGGAGGTCATGGACTCTTTCGAGTATTGTGGTACCTTGTCGGTCGAGTTGCTTCGCACAGCTGTCTTGCCATCGTTCGAATCCTGCCTGTGCATATCTCGTTGTTGCTTTTCTTGCTTTTTGCGTCTGAGATCAATCGATGTGTGAGCATCCCCGAGTTCCGATTCATCTGCCGAGACAGCGCGCACACTCACTGCCATTTCCTCGTGATCACTTTCCCGACCCCGTTGCTTGACTTGAGCTCGCCGTCATTGAACGAAAACAACAAGACGACTGATTCCTTCTTTTTCGCATTTTCACCTAAACCTCGTTCTTGAGCGGCCGCTTCGGCATAAGCTTGATCCAACTCCCTGGCCTTCTTCATCCGCCTCGACCGGGCATCGTCCTCGGTGTCGTGACCGGATGGATTGGCCGAGGTGGAATGGATGCGCAGCATCTCGGCATCGATGTAGGCGAATGTGATGAGTTGAGGAAGCAGGGATTTCATCTGCGCTATGTCGTGCATCTCGAGAGGTCTGTACCGTGATCCCAGTGAGATCAGTTCGGGGAGCAGGGTTGGCTCGGGCTATCGAGGAGAGGGGAGGGGCGGAGAAGAGAGGGGCGGAGAAGAGAGGAGCGGAGAAGAGAGGAGCGGAGAAGAGAGGAGGCTCACCTCTTGATGAGGGCTTCGACGGATCCTTTGAGGATATCGAATGTTGTCGCCATGGATTTGCGTGTCGAAACGAACGTGTAGACCGTATTGAGCGCCTGTTTGTCCCGAGGAGTGGTCAGCAACTGAAAGAGGAGGTGGGATGTCTGCTCCCGCGGTTCGAATGTCAAATTTCGGGGACGCGATGTCAAGGCGGGGCTCACTTTGAACGTCTTTTCCAGCTTTACGAAGTGGGGCGGAAACTCGACCGAGGGGATAAACTGTAGTTCCTTTTTTTTTTCCTTGGCTTGTTTCGACTTGGCTGTCGTGGCTTGGGTCGTCTTGGCTCGCTTGAGAGGCGGAGGAGGCAAGGTCGAGCCCGCGCCCGAAGCGGCCGAGTGATCGCGGTCGCGGTCAAGGTCGAGGTCGTCTTCGAGATCGAGAGCGTTGGAATCGAGCGAAGCCTCTCGCAGCCGTCGTTGGGCCAGTGCCATTGCAGGGACGGAAGGTCGACTGATTTGACCGTTCAATTCGACCGTCGTAGAGATAGGGTGCGCCGAGATGGATGGGCCAGTGACCATGTCCATCTCCTCGTCGTCGTCGTCATGATCGGCGAGAAAGAGGGAAGTCCCCTGGTTCGACCTCGACGGCGAGGTAGGAGGTAAGGGGGTCGTGATCAGTCCTCCGCCAACGCTGCCCATGGGGGGCTTGCGTGGGGTCCATCGCCTTCGTGCGCCGGAGGGAGGTGCCATCGCTTTCTGGCCCCACACGCGTGCCGAGGACCAGGTGCAGCTAGGAGCAGAACCACTGACCGGAGCGCCGGAGACGAGGCTCTTCCCTTCCCCTTCTCCGCTACCGTTTCATCAAGTCATGCCGTTCCTTCCGAGATTAATGATTCAACTCGCCTCTTTGGGGTTCCTCTACTCGGCCTTCGTAGCATGGGATGGTCAGTCATCCTCGCTCCCACTCGCCGCTCCTCCACGTCGCTCCTCGCTACTCGTGGCTGATACCCGATCTCTTGCTCAACTCGTGCACAGCTCGATCTTCCATCAAAGCCGGGTGGATCCCACCACCTTCGCATCGCTTCTCTCAAGCTATTCCTTTACCACTACCCGTTCGTTCGCGCCCCTTTTCTTCGCTCGGGCTTGACCTTACTCTTCCCCGACTTCCTCAGCTGAGCTCTCCGACGTGTTCTTCATCTGTTCACCCAACAGGTCATTCTACAAGTCCTGGCGGCTTTTGCTCTGCTTACAATAGGCCTGCTCTGGTCCGCCAACTCGTTGATCAAGATCTCGTGGGCGAGCGAGATGGCCGACAAGTAAGTCATCTTTTCCTTCTGAGGACCAGCATCATGACGACATTGTGTTCTCATCTTCTGTGTTTGTGTCTCCCCAGAACCATCGACGCACAGGATTCGACGCTGGGCTTCCGAAACGTTAGGACGAGGGCCTCAAAGTTGTTTCGAGATCGGTCATCATCATGAAGCTGCGCTGTGGGCAGGCGAACAGCTAGGGAACGATCGGTTCGCATGACGTCGAGGGCAGTACTGTACATTGATCTCAGTAATTTCAAGAGCGGGTCAATCGATGGGCGATGGCCGAAGAGCGGCTCGGATCGGCGCGAGTTGGAGAGGATTCCCGCGTCGTGCGCGTGCGACCCAGCGCCCGAGCTCCTGGGGTCGTTGGAGAAGAGTAGGCAGGAGAGTCTCGCCTTGTCTGACTCTCTCTCTCTCTCACACACACATGAAGACAAAAAAAAGGAGTACGGCGGTCTCGTCAACAATTGAATTTGCCTCAGAACGAGGCATGAGCCCGTGAGCACGGCGGTCAGCTCGGACCACAATCACGAGCTTCTTTCCATGATGGGGCTCCGAAGAAAGTGATCGACGGAGCTGGTTGCCGTCGGCCGTCGGGACGGATAGGCGTTGGGATACTTAGTAGAGTACTATCGTCTTAAAAAAATGCATCTACCCTGTACATTCTAGGTCCCCTGTGATCAAGTCCAAAGGTTCACTGCACCAGCTTCAAGAAGGCTCACCTGAACGTTGACTCCGAGTCGTCAGGCTTCGGGCTCAGCAGCAGCCCAGCCGCAGCCACTCGGTGCTCAGCAGCATATCAGCGGCAGCTCTCAATCGGCCCCGGCTGGAGCGCCGCGAGGCCGCTCCTGCCTGCTCTGCTCTTCCTGCCAGTTCCTGCCTCGCCCCTCTTTCGCTGTCTCATCAAGCACACACACACACACACCCACACTCACTCTCTCTCCTCTGCCCTCCCCACTTCTGGCTACCTCTCTCGGCGCCTCCAAGATGGCGCCTCAGTCTCGTTCCTACCCCGTCAACGACGACCTTGAAGTCAATGCAGCCAGTGGTGTTGTTGATGGCGACTCGTTGATCCTGATCGCTTCGGTCGAACAGTCCAAGTTCGAGACGCCGGTGCCTGGCTCGGCTCGGGACACGCGCAACTTGGGGCTGGCCAAGCCGACCAAATTCCAATCCATGGTCGCCCAAGCTTCTGGCAAGGGCAAGGACGATGGCATGGGCGACGACGACGATGAGGATGACGAGGACGGCGACGGCGATGGCGATGGCGAAGGCGACGACGACGACGACGGCGAGGACGAGGGGGCCAGGCCGAGGAAGAGGAAGAGGAAGAGGAGGTACGCCAACAAGAGGAATGCGACCTCGACGGGGAGAAGGAAGATCGACATCGAGTACATTGACGACAAGGCCAAGCGCCATGTCAGCTTCACCAAGCGCAAGCAAGGCCTCATGAAGAAGGTAAGCCCGAAAACCACTCGGCACTCTAATGGGCTCCGGCACTCTGTTGCTGACCCCACTTATTCCCACAGGCATTCGAGCTGAGTACCTTGACGGGGACGAACTGCTTGGTCTTGGTCGTTTCCGAGTCGGGCTTGGTCTACCACTATGCGACGCCGGGCTTCGAAGGCATGGTCGAGCATCGACTTGGCAAGGAGCTCATCGCCGCTTCACTCAAAGGGGAACTCACCAGTGACGACAACGACAATCGAGATCCCGTAGCCTCGATCTCGAAAGCGATCGCCACCAACAACACTAGCAATAACGCAAGAGCGAATCAGAACCAGAGTCGAACCTCGTCGGCTCCGACCCCGATCGCTGGGCCAAGCGGTTCAACTTCCAAGACCAACGGAGCGCGAAGGACCTCGGCCTCCTCATCCACCGCACCTGACAACATTATGGTCGACGGATCTTCCTCCCGAAATGCGACAGCATACACATCGAATGCGCATGCGTCGACCTCGTCAGCGGCCTTGCAGCGGGTTCGTTCCTCCCCCGAAGAAGGGGTCGTTGATCCCGCTCTCAACGGGATGCTCGGTATTAGCCACCTCTTCCAACCTTTCTCCAACGGCGACCCTCCTTCCATGGTCGAACTTGTCCAACAATCCTTACCCCCTCTGGCCTTCCCAGCTCATTCCGAGTCCCACACCTATTCCTTGCCTCCTCTCGGTCGACCCATCGTGCCCGGCGCCCAATCGACGGTCCAAACCCCCTTCGAAAGAGCACTAGGCGAACACGTCCCAGCCCTCGCACTGTTCCGTGACCAAGCCGAGAGGGAAAGATCGAAGAATCTCCTTCAGGGTCTGAGCATTGCTGCTTCGAGGGGGACACCGAGCGCCTCGATGGAAGCGCCCGCTGCGCTCGCTTCGAGAACGAGTTGGTACGGACCGCAGGATTTGCAAGAGGCGGCCAAAGGGTGGAAAGGGCCGATACCGGTCTCAGTCAGAAGGGCGTCGGATACGATCGCCGAAACGTTGCTGAACGCATATGATTCGACGTCGGGTGGAGGTAGTGGAGGTGGGTGTGTGGCACAGGCAGAGGCCGAACAGGCGCTGGTTTCGGCCCGCGAGGTATGTCGAGTGGCTCTCTCCCTCGTGCTTAGAGGATGTACGCTGAACATCATCTCACCCATTGCTACCGCAGATGCGAACCGTTTCATCTTTCGTGGTCGCCTACCTCGCCGCGATTCGGAGAAACGGGTCCTTGCTCCCCGCGACCGAAGCGACGTTGAAGGCTTTGGGAGAATGGGTCATCGAAACGGGAATCGAATCGGCGGAATATGTTGATCTTGCCGTCAAAACTTTCCTTACACACAGTCAGTCGATATCTCCTGAGTTTTTTTTTTCTTTCCGACCTGACCAATCGAATGACGATTTTTCAACCTCCAGCTGCCATCTCGACAAGCTGCATCAACTACGACAAGACTCGACAACACCTTTTGACATGGTTCGATTTCCTGCGAGATCGGCAACTCATCGCCACGGACGTGTACGATGCCTTGTCCTTCTTCCACGATTTGCCTAGGGAGGCCGAATTGGCCTACGGGATCAAAAAGTGGATCGAGCAGCTGGAAAGGCGGTATTCGAGCCAAGAATTAGGTGCGATGAGGAAGGTCTCAGGAGCGTTCGAGGTGTACCGCGTGAGGGGGAATTATGTGCTTTTGAGGGGGAAGAGTTTGAGTGAGTAACAAGATGCAAGGCCGACAGAGGTCAATAAAATCGGTCTAACGCTTCTTGCGTCCTCCTACAGAAGGAGACGAAGAAGAATTACGCTACTTGTCTCCCTTCAAAGTCCGTCTACCGCGGGAAATGACGGCCAAACTCGAAATCGAAGACGAAGTCACCCTCTCGATCAACCAAATACAAGCCTCCGAAGCGAACCACCACAAACCACATTGGATCCCTACGGCGTTCCACTCGATCGAGACGTCCTCGAATGCGGATAATGTCGAGTCCGATATCGAACCGGATATGTATAGGGAGGAATTGTCGAGGTTGTTGGCGGCTGCACCGGAAAAGGGGGAGCACGAGGACAAGATCAAGTTCACGAGGGATGTGATTGCTCTGCTGGAGAGGGCCAAGGAGCTGCTGAGGCAGGGCGATCTGGACGATTGATGCACAGGACGCTCTTCGTGCGTGCGTGTATGTGTGTGCGTGAGCGCGTCTGTTGCGCAATGTTCCCATGTGCAGGTCTTACTCGAGGATAGGAGGAGCGGCAAAGCAAAACGGTCGTAACGAAAGGCCAGAATAGCACAAAACACAGAGGAGGCTACAAACTGAAAGCCTAAGACGCAAAGACGATCGAACCTAATCCAAAATCAGCCGGCCATCACCTGACTCTATATGCATATAGCGCCCTCTCAGAGCTTCGAGGTCGCATCTCGAGCGACGGTGGCGATGATGAGACCGGACGGAGCATCAACGGGCATGAAGACTTCGGCGTCCTTGGGTGCCGTGTTCTTGAGTCCGAAATAGGCCATGTCGACCGCAAAGTAGTGCTACGAGGTTGGAAGCGTTATTATCATCAGTGCGTGCACCTACAAACCGAAGCCTGAATCGTTGGAAGATAATCTAACCTTGTTTGGCAATTTGTACGACACTTCGGTGACCTGCTTGTTGTCGCTCAAGATCTTCTCGCACATCTGGTACAACGTCGCTTGGACCGACGCTGAGTTGTGCGTCGCAAAGATTTCTAAAGTCGTCGTTTCAACCGATTTGAAGATGCGCTCGAAATCGATGCCGAGCTTCGGGATAGACGCCGAGGTGAGGGCCGAGGTGGGGATGGGGATCGTGTAGGAGCAGTCGACGGAGGTGGAGAAAATCCGGTCGTCGACAGCTGATGGGTAGGACAAGTGAAGAATCATGATCAGCCTTTTTTATCGGCACGAAGGAGAACGTGCTCCCGGTGGACTTCGATCAAGAGCAAGCTTACGCTTCAAAGTCGTGTACTTGTCAAAGACGTAGTTCTCGAAAGAGCTCTCGGTCGTCTTGAGCACCAACAACTCCGAAATACCGGATGTCACCGTCGCGGTGGCAGCATTCTTGCCCTTGCTTGCATCAACCGTGACGTTCGTGAATCGCCTCTCATCGCCATTTCGGACGAACGAGTGCTTGTGAGGCTTGCCCGCGACAGGGATGCGCGACCATTTCAACTGGATGACGTTGACGTGGGCTTTGTGAATATGGCTCTACCAAACGAAAAGTGGGTAGCGTAGTCGACAAATCAGTTGGGAGGACATCGAGAGTACGACCATCAGATCCGTGGGCCAGATGGCCTGAAGAATTAACTGACGTAGGTCTGAACAAAGTGAGAAGCGAGGTCGAGAGCGAACGACTCGGGCTGCAGAACGTGGGGCGATTGCTTGGCGAACAGGTACCTGAAGATTAGGGAACGGATGTGGTGGGATAGGAAGGCTGCTGATAAGCGACAGGACCGTCGGTCCGATTCAGCGCCGAAAGGCGAATCTTACGCACGTCGTGTTCTTGATCGAGTCGGTGGCGACAATCGTAGAGTTGTCCGCTTTTGTGTAGGACGTTTCGATATCACTGCGATGTTGACGGTTCTAGTTAAGATCGGTCCTCACATGCTGATGATCGAGACAACCCTGATCGACTTACCCCTCGAGCAGAGCCTGGACGATGTACTCGGCAATATCGTGGGTTCCGTCCTTGTTGCGGACGATTCGGAATGTTCGGACCTTATCCTTTCCGTCTTTGGTCGGTCAAGACAGAGCATTTCAGCAAGGATGAGGTGTGCAGAAGAGACGAAGTCAGCCTCCAGGCTTATCGTGAGCTCCGCAACAGGGAGCAAGCGCGTCACGTCACACGACCCGATCCGGGAGCTTACACTTGGCCTGCTTGAGGTAAGGCATGTTGGGGAGGGCTACTCGGAATAGGGAGAGGTGATTGGAATGATGCGAGAGCGCAGTGAATGTGTGCCGAGAACGAAAGAGAGCCAGCGAGCGCCAGCGGCGGAGCAAGCGGGGACAGTTACGAAGTACTGATTGACGAGCGTCGGAAGCGATTGTGCCTGGTAACGCCGAGAAGCCTTTGCCAAGGAAGGGGATACCAAGGGGGACGTTGGTAGCTAAAACTGATTGAGTGTTGAAGTGGGTGTAAGACAGTCCAAGAGAAGCCTCCCGAAAGTACCTAGTACAGGAGCTCTCGATCACAGGCCGTGACGAACTCGGATAGCAACAGACAGCACCGGAGAGCGACTCCGAAAAGCCGCGTCTCGGCCGAGATCGGTCTCCGTCTTTGCCGTCGGCCGTTGAATTGGCGTCAACTGTAAGCTCGAGCCCTCGGTTCTGTGGAGGGGCTTGTAAGTTAGCTGCGCGCTTGGCTGGGTTGCCTCGCGAATTTTTGGCCCTGAAAAGTGACCCGTTGCTGTAACATGGCATGTATTGATGATCACTTCAATGTGACTCAACTTTGTTAGAGCTCACTATATTTTATCACCTAATTTCGAAGGGCCAGTTACTAGATGAGCTAATGATTCGGCTACAGCAGGGAGAAAGTGCCAAAATCTGCGTTTTGGCCGAGGCGTTCACCGTCGTTGTCTGGCGTTGCTTCGCCAATTGAGGAGACGATGAGCGCCCCTCGCGATTCCCGTTTGACATTTGGCAGAGCAAGACGCGCCCGCGCGGACCACTTTCACACAAAAAGGCATACTTTGCGCCACCGCAGCTTCACCCACAGCTCATGAAATTTCTTCCCAGCCGACATGCAGCGTCCTTTAAACTAGATCAAAGATATTATCTCTCAGTCTTTGACTGAATGTACCTGCTTGCCACGTTCCAGCAGACCACCCCAAAATGGCCCTGAAATTTGGGAGGGCAACTGGGCCAGGCGCGCCGATAACTCGTAAGCCCCTCCCAGAGGGAGGGCTTAGTTGAGCTTACGTCAACCGTACGCCGAGATGCTTGTGCTACCAAGCAGCGGAGCAATCGGAAACAATTGTAGGCGAGATTCAGTGGTATCTAACCTGGTGGCCCAGGTACCTAGGTAGCCGGATCAGAAGCTTTTTCTCACCCTCCGCATCCTATGTATTGGGGGAGG
This sequence comes from Microbotryum intermedium, assembly GCA_022702645.1. Classification (NCBI taxonomy): domain Eukaryota; kingdom Fungi; phylum Basidiomycota; class Microbotryomycetes; order Microbotryales; family Microbotryaceae; genus Microbotryum; species Microbotryum intermedium. The sequence continues at coordinate 332,333 of JAHWDX010000011.1, read as the reverse complement.
CCGGCCGTTGCTTTTACGTTTGATAAGTATCGTGGGCCGTGACAGCCCTCCATCGATCCGCAAATGCTCGAGCTGCGCTCGGGGACGCCCATGGATCACGTGCTCAGTGCTAGCCGTTCTCGCCTCCAGGAGGACAGGTCCGAGCGGTTTCGAGCATCCTTGTCGGAGGCCGCTGAGAAAGACAAGTACGGGATTTACCTACAGGTAGGTTCCTTTTTTTGGTATCTCTGCGGCGGATGCGACAATCGGGAATTCTCATGGGCAATACATATCAATTTTCCGGTCAGCCGATGACGTGGGCTGGTCACGCAGGAATTCCTCATGAGAGAGGCATCGGCATTTCTTGAGTTTGGGACTTTGAGGCCTCGGGGGCAGCTGATGAATCGTGAGGCAGCGGGGAAATCTCGATGAGGCCCCTAGGCCTCCCTGAAAGGTTCGGAACCTTCAAGTCAAAAGAATTTACGAGTTGGTAGGTTCAGAACTCAGGAAACACAAGTCGAATGCTTGGCTTCCGTATTCCGTTCAGCGCTGCCAGGTCCCCTTCACAATCTTGCTTCTGACCGAAGCCACGATCGGAATCGAGAATAATGAGACACCTACCTACCTACGGCAGTCCGAGCCTTTCGAGTTTCGACTCTTGAGCTCGAGTCTCCGAGGCCGCAGCTCTCGCGTTCTCGCGCTGCTTGGGCTGAAAAGGCAGAAAAGGTCTCTTTAGGTACCTCGCTTATCGAGACGGAACCCGACCGCTGACCCGCCTGTGGGGTAATGATTCTCAGAACATATCCCTAAGGTGTCCGAAGTGTTTGATAGATTTCGATCCCAGAACCCCACTTGCCTGTTCAGTACGTAGGAACTTCCTATTATGGTTCGTTGAAACTCTCCCCACCTGACAGCTTTTTCGCAGGCAATTCGATCGCTCCGTTCTTCGGGTCTAACGAACCTCTTTCGACGACCGTCTAGCCTAATTTAGCAGAAGAATCAAAATGCCTAAGTACTTTTGCCTAGGTCAGTGTTGTTTGTGCCGACTTTCGACCTTCTTCCGCGCCGGAATTGAAGCTCAGTGGTCGAAGTACGTTCATCCAAGCCGTAACGTAGGTGGGAGTTACCTATCTACTAAGTACTGTTCTTAAAGGGGCTAGGTAGGTGAGAGGTACATAGATGCTTGCCTTTGGGGCTTCATTTTGAAGATTTACGGCGTGCTATGTAGAATCTCTCCCGGTTGGTAGCAATTTTCAAACTCGGCTGGCCCCGCCCCCTGCAATGCCCACTGCAACTGAATGAATGCACCAGTCCAGGTAATATAGCACTCCTTCGTATACCTGTACCTGGTAGCTCACTCAAGACCAACTTACACCTGCGTCCCTCTGAAGCACTCAATGCTAGAAATCCTGACCTAGGCATGCTTGCCAGGAATGAGCCGGCCCGTCGGAATCCGAAGGAGCTCCTCACGGACGTTAGCCGCGGAAGAGCACCCCTCCGAACCACTGCCAACAGGGATCCGACGAGCTTCCGACAGCCGCCGTCATCTAGTGACTAAAAGAGTATCTCTACTCACCTTCAAGTTGGAGTTGGCGTAGCTGAGCCATCGTCTAGCAATGAGCGGGACAGGATAGCAACTTGCGATTAGAGGTAGGGACCGAGCATGGCAGAATTATATATGCCGTCACGCATGGATTTTTCGACACGTTCGAGCCCGGTCCATAGTCATCACTCATCAGTATACGTACCGGTAGTATTCGACTCACGCGCGGCCGAAAATGCCAACTTACGCCGAAGTCGAATCAAGTCTACAGTAATCTAGTCGAATGGTGTGGTCGCCAAGTTGGTCTGGTCCGTGGCGCCGGCGCCCTTGTCGCCTCTCGGCGTTGTTGGCCCAAGACCTACCTCACCGAGACCCTGAACCGTGGCTTTCGTGCCGCAGCGAGACGTCGGGCAGCTCTCACCTACCACGCAACGGCGGTTTGCGTTATAAAGGAGAAGAAAAACCAGAGGGTAGAAGCTATTGGTGCTTTGTACTGGTGCACTGTACGTCCCGAGCAGTTGCATGCAGCGGCAGGCTCTATGTCGACGTGGTGACCGTACCAAGCTGACCCACCCCACTCCACGCCCCCATCATCTAATTCGTTTCGATACGGTTCGATCCCATACCCGATGCTATACCCTACATAACAGCTTATTGGAGCGAAGATTCGACACGATGTCCCTCGATGTTGCGCCTGCGCCTCCCCCGACGTCGTTGAGCAGTGTACCAGCGCTCGATCTGGGCCGTCTCGCCGATCTCGACGATGCTCCCACCGAAGCTGAATGGCTCAACGATCTCCTGCAAGCAACACTGAGTTACGACACATCATCCCAAGCCTCGCCGCAAGCTAACCTGATCTCTCTGGAGGCGTCGCTGGGCAAGACACTAGCCGCACTCGAGGTCGCGACGCACGACACGTCGGCGCTCGTGGACCGCACCATCGACGACATCTCTCGCTCGGTACCTCGTCTCGCGTTCGACTTACAGCTCATGCGCGAGAATGCCTTACTCTTACGCTTCACGCTCGATGGGATCCGCAAACGCGCCGGAATAGGCTCAGGCTTTGGCGAGAACCCCGAGGTTTCACGCGTGATGGAGAAGTTGCGGGTCTTGGACCTTGCCAAAGCTCGTATGGAGGCCGCCCGAGACGTCTTGCGAGAAGCTGAAAGCTGGAGCACGCTCGAAAGTGAAGTCGCAGGCCTGCTCGGCGAGCAAGCTTACGCCAAGGCCGCCGAAAGACTGGAAGAGGCCGCAAGGAGTATGGTCGTTTTCCAAAACACGACCGAGTACGAGGGCAGACGCGCTCTGATGGTCTCGTTACAGAATCAGCTTGAAGCCTCGCTGTCAAGTTCGCTCGTCAGTGCCATCAATACTCGAGATGTCAAGGCGTGCAAGTCGTACTACGCCATTTTTGGCCAGATCCAGCGCGAAGCCGAGTTCACGGCATACTACTTTGGATCGCGTCGAAGCGCGCTCGTCGATGCTTGGGTCAACGCCAACCTCATCGACGCACCAAATGCGGCACGAGACCTTGTTGCTGCCGGTGCTTCGACAACAGCAGCCTCGGCCTCAGCGTCGACACAGGCCAGCCCTTCGCCACCAATCAAGCTCACGTCATTCCTCATCAAGTTCTATGGCGACTTGCATGCCCTACTTGCCGAGGAAAGAACATACGTCCCCGCCATCTTTCCTGATCCTGCACCGACAATCTCCTCATTCGTCTCGACAACGCTTGAGGGTCTCTCGCCCTCCTTGCCTCAACGCCTTAGTGCTATTGCCGACACATATGGGCCTCTCATGTTGCCCGAGCTGATCCAGGCTTATCGAGCGACCGAGGACTTTGCTCTCAGTGTCGATCAAATCATCTCCAAACTCGACCCGTCCTCTGTGACGCCTTTGGCTACCCATGGCAGCTCAGGAAGTGTCTCGGGAGCTCCTTTCGTCTCCTCGCCCGGACTCGAAGGTGGCGCGCCGGTTACACCATCGAAGCGCGACCGAAGATTCTCGAAACGTATGTCGACCTCGCGAAGAATGGGCTCCCGTTCCTCGTCATTCGGTGGCTCGGCGGCTCCAGACATCGATGGCGTGGGCGTCCCCACAACGGCCAACCACGCGGCTGTGCGAGCTTGGGAGACGGCAATGTTCGAACCCTTCTTGGATTGGCAGGTCGAGTACCCCGAGCTCGAACGACAGTATCTCGCTCACGAAGTAGCACGTCTCACGGGACCTTCAGGCACAGACGTGATGGGCTATCTAGTCGAGGAAGGCGCTGGCGCGTCCTCGGGTTCGAGAGATCGAAAGGGCGGAGAAAAGGGGGCGCGAGCATTGTGGGACTTGACATCAAGCGTCTTTGCTTTGATGGAGGACGCGATGAGTCGATCGTCAGCGATGACCCATGGATATGCTGCAGCGGGTCTCGTCGAGGTCATTGATGGTCAGCTGGTCGCTTTCCTTGATCGTAGAAAGAACGAGCTCAATGGCGCCAAATTGATGGCGGGGCAGGCGCGTCGAGGACAGGGGCTCAGGAGCGACAACGAGGACGAAGCCACGTTCGAAGGACTCGAGTACTCGACCGAGGACTGGGGCACATTCCAACTCGGCCTGAGACTGCTCGACACGTGTCGTTCGATCACCGATCGGCTAGCTTCGTTCGAGAACAAGCTGCAAACTCGATTGACAATTCTTGCGCAGACCATCCGGGAAGCGAGGGAGGACCCATTGCATTACACAATTCCCGGAACGACTCGAGGCGCCATTACACTACTACGTCAGTCGGCTCTCAACTCTATCGAACTTGCTCAATTGCTCGAACCGCTCGAGCGACTTCAGGACGCATCTTCGAGGCCTCCAACTTCCCCGATAACACTCGCGCTCATGCCCAAAGCTCGATTTGCGACCGTCGAGTTCACTCGTGCGACGCAACTGTTCCTGCACGAAACCATATTGGCCCCCCTCCTAGCCCACCTCAAGGACTACGCCGTGCTCCCGACCTGGACCACATCGCAGGATCAGCGACCGGGAGCAAAAGGGGCATTCGACTTGTCGATCCCGACCTTCTCACTCTCACCCACCGAAACGATCTCACGAGTCGGCGAAGGGCTCTTTAACCTACCTCGACTCTTCGAGGTATACGCTGGTGATGATGCTCTGGCCTTTTCACTCGAGACTTTGCCGCACGTCGACCCTGAGGCCCTGCGCTCTCTTCAACCGCCCTCGCTCGCTTCGGCCAGCCCGGCGCATCGCCCGTCGTTGAGCCAGTCGCGACTGAACGAATCCCTGTCCCTTTCTCCTCCTGCACCATCGGCCTTCTCTCGCCGATCCGCCAGTGTTTCCTTCATCTCGATGCCGAGCTTTCACTCCAATTTGAGTGCCGAGACGGTCATCTCGACGTGGTTGTCGTCGTTGACGCTATCGATCCTGCACCACCTCACGTCCGTTGTGCTGCCTACGATGCATCGCCTCTCCAAGCATGGTGCTCGGCAGCTCGTCAGCGACTTGGACTACATGGTCAACGTTGCGCGAGCACTGGATGTGGAAGCTAGTGATGAGCTCGAGGCTTGGAGGGATGCTGCGGCTTTGGAAGAGAAGCCGGGCAACGAGGAGGAGCTGGGGATGGATAAGCGGGTGTACGAGAGAGTTGCCAGGATGCGAGGATGGAGAAAGACGGGGACTTGAAGAGAGCGAACAATTATGGTAGTGTTGTGATATTTCAAGCCCTGCTCATGGACAATCACGAAGAACACTTATGACGAAGAGCCTTCAGAGAGACCATGGATGGCCCGTCGGAACATGTCGGGTTGCACGCTGTCTATGAAATATCTTCCGGCGTTCAACGGATGCCAGCGCTCTGGCTTTGCACAACCATCTCCTAAGCTGTTTATCTGAACACCTACTCTCTCCCGGCGAAACCACTAGGTACCACGTCAGCGTTTCGTGAAGTTCCGGCGCTACCCGGCAATGCCCTCTTTCAGCTCCGACATCGATGTCGGCGCGCTCAGATACTGGATTCTCGTTAGATCATGAGCCATGCAGCTACATTGAGTTTAGCGCCTGAAAGAGGTCTTGGAGCGTATATAAGGTTATCATTTCCTTGTACAAAATGTACCTAGGAACTGTAGTTGCACAACTACCTCTGAGACGAGTGCAGTAGTGAGAGGGCGGATCCCCAATGATCCTTCGCGTGATATCGACGCCGAGATCTGCCACAGGCGTCGGACGTGCCGCGGCAATGAGGCCGAGGTAGAGACACCAGTGGACGAGTGCGCAGCGCTCGATCGAGATTCGAGACAGCCCGGCGGCCTTGGAGTACAAGATGTAGGTACCTAAGTAGGTCGATAGTGGCTACGCCGGCCATTTTCAGTTCACTCAAGTTAGATAGGTAGGCATCTGCCCCAACTCCGCGAATAGTACATTCAACGATGCCCCCCGAAGTACGACCAGCTCTAGGTACCTAAAATTTTGAACCCAACGGTCAGCTTGTAGGTCTTGCCCGTTAGACTTGTTCAGCTATGAGGTACTAGGTACCTATGCCCAGATAGTTACCTAGGTATCTTTGAGTCAATGAGTGCATGGGCGACAGAGCTCACAGCCGGGATCGAGCAGTCAGAAATCCACACCTTGCAGTTCAACTCGGAGGCGGTCGTTTTTTTGGAGCGCCCCCTCTAGTTGATCGATTTGCTCGGGTCGACTGAGTCGCTGGTCTCTACGTGGGAGGCCACACCAGCTAGACCAAATATGTCAGTGTAGGCACGTGGATACTCCGGTGCCTCTGTCGTTCGTTGGGTAACTAATTCCAATAGAAGCTCACATGCCTGTGCATTTAGGCGAGGCGAGGGCAATGGAATCGCGGGAACGCGCGAGATCGCAACCGAGCGCCCCCGAATCCCGAATCCCAATCCGACTCGGAGTTGGCCGCGGCAGACTCGACGGCTGCAGTCCGCTGTACCCCCACGAGATGATATTTATCCCGAGCACTGGTAATGATCAACCTTGAACGCCAGGGGGTTAGAGAGGCAGCTCCGAAGCATCCACTCTACACAAAACAAGGTAGCTGGGCTTGCATAGCCATGCGTTTGGGATGCTGTAGGCGATCGCAGTCCATGGGGTCCGACAATGCATTCGGCGCCAAGAATGAAAAATGTCGGCCGCTCCGTGGGGTCGAAGTAGTGAAGCGGCGGAGCTCACCCACCCGGCCGAGGCGCACGAACTTTTGCGTGGTGGGCTAGGTAGGCGTATGCAAGGAGGTGGGAAAAAGGAATGAGCTCACATTATTTTCAGTGAAGTGATGCCTATGTAGTTCGGGGAGCCACTACATATCTAAAGGTTCATCACTTATGATTCACCTAGCGATGTCTAGATCCCAGCGGTGTTAATTGTCGGCGAGCGCTGCGGCGCGATGTCGTGTGCATCGCGCCGAACACTACTCCCTCACTCTGAGAACTTCGCAACAAGCCCCAACGACCAATCTCTCGAAAAATTTGCCCACAAAACGGGTCTACAAATAAAACAGAGATCACACGTGCCTCACCCGGAGCTTGCCTTCTTCGTCTCTTACAACTCGCAAGACTTCAACACTGCTGGAGAGTGGATCGACGCTCGTCAGCGAGCTCCTCGCCTCGAACAACGCCGGCCAGCCGTGAACTCGTCGTAATCCTGGTTGTGCCGCTTCCACGCGCCACGGTTCTTCTTTTGGGCTGTCATACAGCAACATCTACTTCGTCAAACCTTTGTGGATTAGTGAGTTGTGTCCACCAGCCTCTGTGAGAACCACATTTAGCAGGTTACCGTACCGAGTTTGGGTGCGAGGCTCGTCATCGCTGAGCTTGGACCTCTCCCGAGCGGTCGGTCGGAGTTCGGGAGCGGCAGGCCGCTGACGGAGCGGGCTCACATGAAAGGGCCAGCAGGGCCAACTGCCGCATGCTGACTGCTACTGAAATTCCGGTCATTCAATTTGAGGTCGCAGACACGGGTCCAAGACACTGACGACCTCCACTGTCTACGTACCTTACTATCTACCTAGGTACCTATCCAAAGGCGCTCGAATACACCAGAGATCTACGCCTAGCTACAACTCCCTACCTACGTGAAGGCTACGTCGGTCTCGGTACCTAGGCTGGGTACCCGCCACGAGCGCCCGCGACAAATTTTGCAGGCAGAAACGACGCTAGGCGCATCCACGAGTGTCACGCTCGTCTGGTGATCGCGTCAACTAGACAGCAGCTGGGAGAGTAGACGCGCGCGCGCGTGACGCTTTGTTAATTGTGTTCGAGCAAGCCCGAGACTTGTGTCACGAGGATTTCGGCGGTCTCCGTACTCGAGAAGCTTCGACGCTGAGTAGGCTGACGGCGACATCATTTCTACAACATCTGGGACCTACATTGCCGCGATCCTCGAGGGGCTCGGTACCAAACCCTCTCGAGCAAGGTCGATAACAAGCTTATTAGCGCCACTCACAGTGTATCGCTCAGTAGATAGACAGGTGGGTACGACTGCAGTTTCACCTTCGGCCCGTCCGAAGTCGCCTTCAAGTGCAGATTTCAGGCTTTCTCGCCGTGCCTCCGCTGACGTCTGCGCACAGGTTTAGAATCCCCAGATTTGTCGACGATCGACGCTCCACCCCCGCACTCCGCTGCGCCATCCCACAACCGTACACGCCCTCTTTCTCCACTTCGTAGGAATCGTCCAGCCTAATCAACATACCCAAGTCGGCTGGCCCGCAGTCCACCCAGAGACTGCGTCTAGCTTAACTTTGACCGCGAGGTCACCGACGGTCGACCGCACACCGGCGCTCGTAACGAGCGCGGCCCCTCTCCGGAGCGCGTTCCCGGTGGCATTTGGGGCACCACATTGAAGGCCACGACAACGTCCGCCGCGATCAGTGGGAACTGAGCTTTCACTAGCGCAAGATGGCTCCGCTATCAGCCTCCGATGGGCCTGGTTATGACGGGGAAAGGAATGTCGACCCCGCGAGGTCATTTCCGGACTTCCACGGAGACAAGCACCCGCACGATTCGGACACCTCTATCGACGTCCACAGGCAGGGCAAATGCTCTCCCGCCGCTGACGTAAGCCACACAAATTTGTTTATTGAAACTTTCTCGTCTTGCCATCGCAAACTGATTACATGTGGATTGACTGCCGTCGTTACCTGCTTCAACTGTGTTTTGACAGAGCCCTAACCTAGACCACTCTGCGACGTCTGCCCTCGGCTTCATGCCTTACTTCGCAAACGGCGACGGACTTCAGCTCAGCACGCAGGTACCGATCATTCTTGGTTCTCCTCACAACAATCATTTTGCTCCGATACAAGGCGATGCGGGGTCAAATTCTGTTCGACAATACACTCAGAACGCTTCCTCTCTTTCGTCACAGTATGCACCATCTCCGCTCGGTGCCATTGCTCCGTGGTATGAGCACGATGGACCGATGACGATAGACCAGACATCACAAGCCCTCCAACCGCATGCTTTCAGTTGGCCCACTTCGGTAAGTACTCGTGACCATGTCGATCTTTGCCGTGTGGGGTTCCGCCGACGTGCACGGTCACGGTAGCCCCGAATTTGCACGGTATCGCATGACTTCACGTCCACGCCAACGCCACTCGCTGAGCAGGCATGGCCGATACCTCTGTTTCAGACTCCATACCCAAGTGCTTACCATACTCCTCCTTTGCTCAGGCTTTCACAGCCGCTCCGCCGCCCGCGCAAGGCGGTGCCCACGGATATTCTTCTTCGCCGGCGTCCCAGCCATTCATTTTAACAGCACCATCGCTACAACCGCCTTATCATGCTATTAATAATATGACTCCTCTGGAAGAATCGGTGTCGAATACCGGGGATGGTTCGCTCCGCCTCGAAGATGAAGCCCACGACGCGCCCGAGCATTTCCTCGACCAAGCCCACACGCTTCCGCAGCTTGATTCATCTCAACACTTTCAAGACTCCCAGGCTGGGTCGCAATACTCTTACTATACCACGTACCGCCACTCATCAGCTTCCGCTTCTTCTCCTTCGAGCTTGGTTATGCACGGCTCGCCCTATACAGATCATTCCATTCCGTCCGCGACCCCGCAGCCCACCATTACGAAGACTCGACGACTTCATTGCAATCTGTGCCCGAGCACATATCGACCGAGCACACCCGGAGAGCTTCGTACCCTGTCTTCGCCACCGACGTTGTTCACCCCACATTCTCGAGTCTACCGGCTTCTCCTGGCTCGTTGGCGGCTTACGCGCCGACTGCGGAATTCGCACAGGCCATCTCAGCTCCTGGGATCCTTGCTTCGGGCATGCCGATCGGGATGTTCTCGCCCAACAATACCAATTCTCTTTCTTTATTGGGTCGTACCCGCAATGCATCTTCGGTACAGGCCCAAAGTCCGAGGACGCGACATACTTCGACCTCCGTTGCAGGAGCGAACAGGGTGTGGCCCAGCCCCAAAACGTCGGTGTCTCGCGCTCTTACGGGTGGACTTGCGGCGTCTCCTCATACACCCACCTCACCTCAGACACTCCCATCCTCCCCGAGCACACCTCTCCTTGAGTCTTTTTACGACCCAACTTGTCCGACCGTCGTCTACGCCAAAGCCAACCGCGTACTTGTTGGAGCTAGCCCCTCGGCCACCCCTTCACCAGCTTCAACACCCGCCGGCACGCCAATAGTCGCCAACGTTAAAGATCTGCCCATGATCAAACAGGGGCGTGTACTGGTCGAGTCAGATGCATTCTGCACGCGCTGCCATCGCCTGTTGGCATCGCTGATATTGCGGGGCAGGGAGGACCAATTCCGAGCACCTTATCCTGCCGATTTTGTTTGCTTCCGATGTCAACCTCCAATCGACGAGAAAGGAGTGCCCGTAATACCTCGGGTTGACGAAAAAGATCGGGACGCAATCACCTACGAGAACTCGGTCTCGGCTTTGCTCGATTCGTTATCCGGGGTCGACATCCAAGCGACGGAAGAGAAGGCCCCGCAAGGTCGGGGGAAAATTGCTTTCGCTGGGAGCAAAAAACGCAAGGTAGATGTGGAACCTCTGACGTGTGACGTTTGCCAGCGCGATCTTGCAGCTGGTGGTCTCATATTGCGACAAACCGATCCGGTCGTCGATCTCATGATCGAGGTCGTCTGCGTGTCGTGCGCAGCAAAATATCAACGATGCTCGGACTGTGGTGGAGGAGGCGGCGGTCGAGTTGGGTAAGCCAAAATGATGTTTCACTACCGTCACTGAGAAGAGCTAACATTCTTCCGACATTTCCATGATCAGGATCGGCAAGTGGCGCTGCAAAGAGGTGTTCAGGGACGGCCGTCGTAATTGCTCGCTCTCGCATGTCCGACAGGGGCCACACGATATGCAAGCATACGAGATTTGGTCCACCAGTGAGGTGCCGTCTGAGGAATTGGACTTGATAATAAGTGCGATGCGGGAAGTGACGATCAGTGCTATAATGAGCATGGGCGCTATTCCAGACATCTTGGAGGCACCAACTCCGCTGGCGAGAACGTACGATGAGCTGCAACGTTATGCTGTCGACACTTGGTCCGTTGTCGAGCCGTTGGCGAGAATGGTGAGTACCTTCAGCTCTGGTTCCGCGTGGAGCTTCTAGTTCTCGACGTTGCTCCATGCCTCGTGCTGAACCAGGGCTCAATGTTTTCGGGATCGATCAGGACGAAAAGGCAGAGCCCCACATCCGTCGATATTTTGCGCTCCGCTGGACAACGCCTCATAAACGCAAAAAAAAGGAAGCCGAATCCAAAGCCAAAAGCGCCAAATCTGCATCTGCTCCGGCCCCCGATTCCGAGACTGAGCAAGGGCCGTCGGACGGACACGTCGTGATGCGCAAGAACAAGACACTTGCATCTTTCATCTTCGGTGAACTCGATCTGAGCCTTGGATCAGCTTTTCCTATGCTTGTCATACCCAAGGGTATGGCATTTCGAGGACATGAACGATGAAGACTTGATGTAGATGCTGACTCCATTTCTCGATGTATCATGCGCACGCGCAGGAATCGGAGATGCCTACGACCAAAACACGATCTTGATGCAAAAGATGCTGAATCGCATGACTAAAGACGTTGTCGAGATCAACGCGAGTCGGATCAGGAACAGACAAACACCTTGGCCCAAATTGGACGAGGTGTGGACAATGGGTTAGTCAATTTGATCTGTCTTTGTGTCGAATGCATGCACGGTAGCTGAGATGTGACTCATCGTCTTTGTGCGCTTCACGGCAGTCGTTTTCAAGAAAGAGTCCTCGTTCCTCAACCGCACCGGTGCGCGCCGTGGATTCATGCCCCTTCAAGAATGTGAGTCAACATAGCAGGCTTTCTGGAACAACAGACTTCGTACTGATGTCATACCGTGAGATTCAACCCGAAAGATCTTGCTGAACGACCGGACCGTGTCCACCATTTCCCCCCGCACCGAGCATGTTACCTCCCGCCCGAACTGACCAAAGGATGGGTCATCACCGCGCGCCCATGGGATGAACATGCCGACATGTTGACGCCCGCCGGGAGGAATCGTCGTAAAGGCGAAAGCGCGGTGTTGAACAAAGGAAGAGAGTTGCTGAACCAAGAGCAACAGCAGCAAAAGTCATGAGTTGTCGGGCCTGAGTAGGAGACCCTCAACACGGAGAGATCGCATCGCAAATCACTCGGGTAGTATCCTAGACGTCATCGACGACCATACACACATCATACGCACACCATACACACACCACACACACATCACACTCACACCACACACATCTATCATGATCCTTCAACGACGCGAGTCCGCAGACCGTCAAGCTGACCTTCCGACACATATTTATTCGCGCTTTAACTATCAGAGCCTTTCATTCTGTTGTTGCATCGTCTCCAATTTATACACTTTTTCATCTCTATAACCACCTCTCACAGCTTAATGCATTCCCGAATGTGCATCACAAGTTCTTTCGTCATCATTAAGTACAGTATGAAGGAGAGAAAGGCAAGTCAAAAGAGAATTAAAACAAGCGCTACAAGGTCAGAAAGATGTGAGCTTTGGTCATAAGAAAAGGTCAAAGGAAGAGAGATGTGCAAACGGGCACGAGAAGAATGAAAAAGTGTCTATGTTCTAGAGCCTTCCAAGAAAGAGAAAGACGTCGGCTTGAGCTTCGAGTTGCCTTATCGATGTTCAAAAGGATCATCGTAACGTCGTGCGGGCGAGCCATTGCCCGTCGACCGAGGGCTGTATGCCGCGTAAGGCGTCGGGACATTCGACATCGGCGGATGAGGGATAAAGGGGGGCGGGGTTGCTGCTCCCACATGTCGAGGAGGCGCAGCTCCCATAGGCAAGCCCATCGGCGCGGAACCAGGAGGGAGACTGCCTTGTCGCATATGGTAAATAGGCGGTTGGCCTCCGACGACATGGCGAGGTGGGAGGTTGCTACCGAACGCGCCTTCGAACGAAGCTCTCGAGTCCCTCGCAGCTCGATAAGCTCGATCAGGTCCCGGTGAAGGCGTTCGAGATCGAGCAACCGCAGAGTAGTTGGCGTTGGGCGAAGAGGGCAATGGCAAACCAAAGTCCATGGCGCTCATTCGCCTCTGTTGCTGTTGCTGTTGCTGCTGGTGCAGGTGCTCTTCCTCATGGTCTCCCCGCGCATCGGAGGGATACATCGTTGCTGATCGTACTGAGGAGGTCGGTTGATGCCCGGCATACCTTGGCATGTTGGGAGGCATGCTGCCACCCGAATTAGAGCCGAACGGGTTCACCGCGTAAGAGGGCGGGTATTGGATCAATCGATCGGTCGACGAGTTGGGACCCATCGTACCTCCCGTCGGCATCCTCGACAATTCACTCGGCAAGTCCATTTCGTCAATGGGCGTACCGAGAGGACTTCCGTTCTTGCTCGCACCGTGTTGGAGATATTGTTCCCTCCTCGCGTTGAAGTAATCGCCCCCATCGACGTATCGGCCAGCCGCGCCTGGTCCCATGCCCGGACCAGCGCCAGGACTGGCCCGCAATTGGGTCGCTGAAGAAACGGTCATCGCATCCTCGTCGCGTTGATGCAAGTAAGCGTTTCGATCGAACGCCAATTGGCTCTCCTCGAGCAAGTCGAAGGTGAGGCCACCGATCTTGTTCTGTTCGACTTTTTTGCCCTCGAGCGTCCCGTGTGTTTGATCGATGCGCCCGTGGTAGATCGTCGGCAACAGGTGCTGAATCTTCTTGTGAAGCATTGGGGTGAAGAGCGGTTCGAACATGGAAGGGTGACCGAAGCGACGCTCCAGTCGGCTCTTCCTTGCGTCGGCGTGATGAATCCTCAGTTCGGCCAGTTCGGTCTGTGAAGGCACGTACCAACGGAAGCGATCGTTGAACTGTCGATCGAGGAAGAACTTGAAGGCGAAGACGCTGATGAAAGGTGGCGCAATCGAGATGGAGTGGTGCCAGTTTGACGTCAAACCCATCGTCACGGCCATCAAGGCGTGCATAAGGACCACACACACCAACACGCGGTTGATGCACACGTTCCACAATCGACCTCCCGTCTCGACGCGCGTCGTGTTGACGTACATCAATTGGTACTTGTAGACCCAGTACGACACCGCGAAAGCGAAACACGCGAACAGGGGGACGAGAGGAGCGATCGGCGCGTAGACGAGCGCGACGGCGACCATGAGCAAGTGGTTGGAGTAGTAGACGGCGTAATCGAATTCTGGCGGCTTGGTCCATTCACGTATTTCGCGAGGTGTGCGGCCGAAGAGTCGCGTCCGGATCCACACGTAAAGGAGCGCGATCAATTGAGCAAGATCAAAGAGCGCCGACGCACCTCGAAGCGGGAAGACGGTAAGCCAGTAAGAGCTTTGGATGATGTACGTGTTTTGACTGGAGAGAGGATTTGCATTATTCATCGGTCAACGCTCTTCAGCTTGCTCAGTGACCTCCCTGCTCAGGCAACTCACAGTGTGTCAGGAACAGTCTTGAGGTAGTCCCAGATCTCGGACGCCGACGAATGAGCGTCAATCTCGACATAGAGCTTCATCGCAATTTGAACGGCTACACCGAGCAACGTGAAAATGACGAACTGCGAGATGATGACGAAGGCCGAGTATCTTGCCGTGACGACCCGGTCGGCGCCGGAGTGGGTCGTCGCACCCTGCATCGAAGCGATCGCGCGAATGACCATCGGAAGCAGCAACTGCAGCAAAGCCGTGAGGAGGGACGGAACCACACCGACAAATGCGGCAAACAGCGTAGGGAACTTGTTTTGCCAGTCGCGGATGAACTTGACGTAGGCGGTCAACGAAGCCAAATTGGCCAACAACGAAGCAGCGGCCAAGGGAATGAGGTAGAAGATGCAAAAGACGGTGAGCAAGATGGCACCAAAGAACTTGTTCTTGCGGCGCGCGTTGTCGTACATCGTCAAGTTGTCCCAGATAATATCCTTCGGCGATGGCGCGAGGTCCCAGCGAGCATGACCCTTCTTCTTCCCTTCGAGCTTCTTTGCAACCAGGTGCGCGTATGGAACGGTTTCAAAGGAAGCAAAGCCGTAGTTCTCGGCCTTGCCGCCACTCATTCCTTGCCGCGTTACCTCGATCCTCTCGTCGAAGCGTTGGATCTTCTGCGTCAGGTAATCGATCGAGTCGACCTTCTTTCCACCCATGCTCATCCATCCGCCAACCCTCATCGTCGGCCGATTCGTCGCAACTCGACTCGGGTTCTTGAAGTAACTCGTCAAAACCCCTTCGAGCGCGCGTACGGCGTCGTTGTGTCGCTGGATTAACTCGGGTAGAGTGCCGACTTTGCGACCAATGTGGACAGCGGTCGTAGGATACGGGATCTGCAGCGATCGCAGGAGGTTGAACAGGCCCTCATCGGATTGATCGCGTTTCTGGATCTGGGTGACCATGATCGATCGCGCGTGGAGGGTGTTTTGGTACTCGTCAGATCGGAACCATTGCCAGCGCAACTTTACCATCTGGTCGTAGTTGACCCAGATGAAGTAGAAGACGACGATTGTGAGAACGTAGGTCATGGTGACGTGGGCCCAAAGCCATGCGCCGCGCACTTTTGAGATGGTTAAGATGAGCAGATAATTGCGGTTCTTGGACGCAACGTTGCGCAAGTTGTAGACGACGTCGAGAGGAACCAAGACAGCGCAAGTCAATGCAGCGGTTACGAGGAGGCTGCATGGACGTAGCGTAGTCGGAAGGCATCAGCACCTTCTCCTGCCTAAAATCAACGCTCCTCTTCTCGATTCGAGCACTCACGCGTTGCGACACATTTTCAAGAACCTCAGATACGTCACGGCATCCAAACCTATCGTGGCCAAAAGTTGCTGCTCATCGGTCTTGAACGTAGGACCAACCCTGACAGATTTTGTAAACGTGACATAGAATGAGTTTGCGCTGGCCATCTTGTCGCAGGTCAGCCGCGAAACGATGGACGCACCAACTTGTGAGACCCTTGTCTAACTTGGGCGGTTGCTTTTCATCCTCCGAGTACTTGACTTTGGGCTGGTAGACGACCGAGTTGTTGGGTCGAAGGACCGAGAAGGAGATGATGGCGGCGAGACCGAGTAGGGCCATCAAAGCCAACTGAATGCCGACGGCCTTTGGACTGGACCGTCACGGAACGTCGGACAAAGGATGCGGCGAGGGTCCAAATCAGGGACAGAACGTTATTGGTGTCAGTACAGGAACACCACCTGGACACTGCGCTAATTTTGCGAGACGAATGCGAAGTTGTCGACCAGCCCACTTACGCGACCTTGTTGAGCTTCGAGTTGTACTCGGAAGCGATCTGGTTGATCGACTGAGCTGTCGACGACATCTTGGCTGATCACACAAGGTGTAGTATAGTTCTGATTTTGTTGTTGTTGTTGTTGTTGCTTTGTTTTAAGTGCCTTGCACTTCTGGGGTAGACGTGGACGAAACTGCTGATCAAGGCTGGATCCGCTGCAATCCGTCGCTCGTGAGTCGTAGGCAGCACGCCCCTGGACAAAGGCTGCAGGCTTCGAGGGCTCTTGAAGCGCGAAGGGGCCTCGCGAGTGTCGCTACTGCTGTACGCCCACAGATGATGTCGCACGCTTTGAATTCGAGGACCTGTCCAAGTACGACGGTGGTCAATCATTGGACTCGGGAGCTTTGATGTTGACCAGACTCGTAAGGGTCCTGTTCCCCACTCGGGCGGAGCGAATCACGTCACGTCATGGAACGAACGAACACCACGCGTCGCCTCCGTCGTCACCGCCGCCGTGCGCTATCCAAACCCAACGCTGGCTTCCGCACCACCTCCGAAGAAATAGTCTTGCACCGAGCTAGCAGTCGAGCACAACGATACTTCGGTACCATTCAGGCTCGTGAACCCACTGAACAAGCCCTTGGTCCGTCCTGTGAAGGCTCCAAGGCGGGTCGCACCGCATTTGCACGATTCGCAGCGTGGGTGCGACCCGACGGGCGGTGCCGCACAGGCCTTGGCCATTGTTTCGGACATTCCCTCGAGCCAATCAAGGGAAACGATGATCACCACCACCCCACTCACCTCAAAGACTTGATTCTAGAAACAAGGGATAGGCCGATATCGAAAGAGAGACTCGGGGTCGTAGTGCAGAGCGACTGAGGCAAGCAGAAGGAGCCGTGGACCGGTGACGGAGTGTGGTGGCGCGCCCACCCTTTTCGGGGCCACGGAACGAGAGGGCACCCACCACTCGGCCCTCACTAGCCTCACTTCCCTGATTCGCTCAATTTCATCCAAGGAGACGATACGAGCCCAAGTACTACGAGGCCCGGGAACAGGACACTGCAGCGGCGTGCGGAATCCGTGGACCCTGCATACGCGTGCACATCAGTACATACCCATGCACATCCATATTTTGGTTTCTTCGCTACAGAGGCACCGTCTTTGTACAGCAGTGCACACCTATGCACCCGCACGCAGTCTCGATCAAACGCGACCCCCTCGAAACTGATTGAGCAGATCTCCTCTGTTTCGTTGCGACGCTTCGCCAACCGAGTACACATCAACCCGATTCGGAAGAGGTCGCAAGAGCCTGATCCAATCCCTTACTTGTGCATTAGCCTTGATCTGCTACTCAGTCGGCGATATGGCGAGACACCGCGGGAGGAATGAAATTTCACACACAGGAGCCTGCCTCCAAGGGAATCGTAGGGCCGAGGCGCCGACCGGTAGAACAGGCTCGATTGTACTCGCATTTAATAAATATCCGGCTTAATAGACCCCCTATGCACACTGATGCAACCCCGTGCACACCGAGGCATAGCGATGCAGTCGACGCCAGCCGTAGATCAGCAACGTCAGCGCTTCAGCGCTTCAGCGCCCGTCGACGCGCCGCTTGGACCTTCCCCTTTGAGGGACGGTCATCATGGGTCGCTCGCTGAACCAGAGC
The DNA here is from genome assembly GCA_022702645.1 of Microbotryum intermedium. NCBI lineage: Eukaryota > Fungi > Basidiomycota > Microbotryomycetes > Microbotryales > Microbotryaceae > Microbotryum > Microbotryum intermedium. The sequence continues at coordinate 314,442 of JAHWDX010000011.1, read as the reverse complement.
GACTCGGCGATCACCGGTTCCCTGTGGCACGCGGCTTCGGGATCGACGAGGTAGGTAGGTAGGTGCAAAGTACCTATTACCCGGCGGCCTTTGGTCCCTTGCCAAGGTAGCAGGTTCGTTACAAGCCTGAAATACAGTTGTACCTTCACTTGTTAGCCCACAGACCTATCTGCTTCGGAAACTAGGGAAATCAGACGCGATTGAGGTCTGCCGCCAATTTGTCTGCCTATTCTCGATCATTTCTCACATTGAGTCGTCATTACCTACGCTACTCTAACGACTTGGATCTATAAATGAGGATATACGCCGAGTGGTCCTCCCCACCACCTTCCAAAAGCGTGATCTTCTCCTTCGCGACCGTCGTGACTTTTTCATCATCAAACTTGTACCACTCGACCTTGTCCGGATCCTCCACGTCCAACTCGGTCTCGGCCTTGCCCTTGCCCTTGTTCTTGCGATCCATCGCATCGGCTCGAGTCCAGCCGACGTAATGCCCACCATCAGCACTCGCACCTTTGTGGGAAACGACCCCGACCAGTTCGTACAGCCCAGAAACGTTGGCTCCCGTGTCGGCCTTGAGAGCGGGGTCGACGAGCAAGTTCAGCAGCTGAGCTTCTTCAAGCCGCTTCGATTTTTCGTCGACCAATTCGCCAGCCTTCGTCGTCGAAGAAGAAGCTGCCTCATCGACGGCCATCGCTTCAGGGGGATCATCGGACGGATTCGCCGGTGCAGCCGTCGTCGAAGGCGTTGGGGCCTTGATCGCCTCCTCGACCCTTTTGGCCCTTCGACGGACTTTGGCCCGCTCTCGACGATCCTTATCCACCTCCTTCAGCTTGTCGTTCACGCCCTTGACCTTGCACTTCAATTCGTCCGTCAACAGATCCATGACGTCTAGATCGTGAGGGAACGAAACACGCTTCATGATCTTGGTCTTCTTCCCGATCTCGCGGCGCCAGTAGAAGCGAACAAAGTTGACGGTGAGGTAGGAAGGAAGGCGCGAGATGCGCGACGTTTCGTGGTAGATCGCCTGGCGAGAGAGCGTCGGCGAGGTCTTCTCGATGTCTTGGTTCAACGACTGATCCACGGGGGAGGACGGATCAGTCGTATAATAAACACAACGATGTCGCGCGAAGTGGACCTCGAGCTCACATCATTGATCCCTGTCATCATGTACGTTGTTGAAGCCGAGATAGGGCACTTGACCTCCAAAAACCGTTCTTTTGACACGGTCGGCTCCTCATCAGGAGCTTCGGGCGATTTGAGGCTGCAGAAAGCGAAAAGACCCACCTTTGTCAACCAGAGACCTGATTCGGAATGGTGCGACCACAACTCACGTCTTTGTCATCTCGCCCATCATGTATTGGTCTACGAAACCCGATCCACCCGATCCCAGGCTTGTCTTGACGGCTTGCACGATCGAAGCCCAGGCCTCCTGAGCATCCTGCTGCGCGAATCCTCCTCCGCCCGATCGAGAGATTTCGGCGAACTGGGGCGCGAACTGACGCAGCATTTGAAGGAACACGACAGGCGGGAAATCTTCCTGGGTCGACGACATGTTCTTGTACAGGTCTCGGAGGGAGGCGGTCAGAGACGACTCAGAGGCTCCCGAGGATGACGAGCCAGGGTGACTGCGATTTTGGACGGAAGGAGCGAAGGTTAGGTGGAGATGAGGACAGGGGAGGCGCTAGCCTCGGGTGCACTTACGCATCAAGGGCGCTTTGAAGCTCTGGGATAGCCCGGAGGACCTGGACGGTCGAGTTCATATAGCATGTGTTGCCTGTGGGGTCGAACGAGATGAGCTTCAAGTCGACTTCTTCTCGGTTGCCACAAGTTGGAGCACTCACCCAGGTTCTGCAGTCCGACGGGGGTGGCGACCTGTGGATGAATAGGACGGTGCATTAGCAATCGCTCCCCAGAAGAGTATTGAGAAGAAGTTCAAGGCGTGAACGCACTGCTTGGGCCAATTCGATGTCGGTCATGTCCTCCATAAAGACGATCTTCTCGCTCGGTGGGGGCGGTAGAGGACCGGCGGCACCAATGACCTATGCGAGTAGAGCCCGGAGTGAGTCACGATGTATCTCGTCGTGCACATGATCAGCTTGACGCACCATGATGGTCTGACCCTGCATTACGGAAATACGGACAAAGTTCAGCGATTGCGCGGTGCGATGGGGACGACCCTTCGGGGCAAGAGGCACTGACCGCTTTGAATCCAAGCTTCTTCAAGTCGGCATCATCCTGTAGAGAATGAAGCAAAAGAAAGAACAGTGTCAGTGTATGATCTGTAGCACAGCCATGGACAGCCAATAAAAGTGAGGGGATCGGTTGAAGGAAGCGAGACGATGACGCGTCATCGCCATGTGCGAACCGAAGACAATGTTGCTCTCGCCCAGCGACTGCAGGGAGTGGTCTATCGCCTACTTCAACAATACGCACCTTGAGCATGCTTCCCTTAACGACGACCTTGACCTTGCTCGGTTCGACGCCGGTGCGCTCAAAGATCTGTTGCTTCAAGTGGCTGCCCGGTTGATCGAGGTCCAGGGTGATGGGGTAGCTCTTGCCCGCATGCTTGATCGTGATGTCCAGTGGGGAAGGCATCGTTGTCGTAGATGTTGTGGAGAGCCAAAGACGGGGAGCGAGTGAGTCTGCGTAAGCGCGAGAAGCTTCGCCGACGCTCCACGCACAACACGTCATGCCAGCGGCACGCGCGCATGCAGGATCGCAGGACTCGGAGTCGCACGCAAATGTTGTCCTCTGAACTGCGACGAAGTCTTTTCTTTTCTTCTTTCCTTGGTGACTAAATGGCTCATGAGAGGTACAGGTATGGCCACAGTTGTGATAAAAGTTTGGATCCCCTCCACGATCGACTCACTGCATGCTGAGGGACAATTTCGGCGGCCACTACATGCTTCGGAAATGACTGCGTGGAGCAAGGTGCTGTGGACGTCGCCACAGCAAGATATCAGGGGCCATTGGCTAGCATGCACTCGTGAGTCCGATAATTAGCTCCGCGCCAGTCGGGCGGCGGCTTTCACAAGCGTCGACCAGAGCACGTCGACTCACAAGGGGGTAAGTTTACAATGCTCGTTGGCGCCCGATACTGCGCGCCAAATGCGTCGTTTTGGTCGATTTTGGCCCGGCCGAAAAGCGCTCCAGTGCGTGCATTTATGGCCGCCGCCACTCCGCCGCCGCCGCCGTCGTCTTCGCTGGCTTGCGGTCGATCCACCACCACTTTACCCGAACCGACTCAAGACCACCACTTCGACACCATCTTTCGCACGCAAGCATGTCGCCTCTCGACGATGATACCTCTGTGCTCAGCACCCGATCCGTTTACGAAGAGCACTCGGATGATCTCAGGGTCGAAGCGGTGAGTTCCCGTCAGCACTTGCCATCACGTTCTTGGCCCATGTCTCGACCTCAAACGTTCCAGTCCGTACGCGGTCGTGCGACGGACAAGGGACGACCCCGACCCCGACCCCGACCCCGACCCCGACCCCGGACCTCGACCTCGACCTCGACCTCGAAACGTTCCTGTCCTCTCCAAATCCTTGTGGCGCCTGCATGAGATGGGTCCTGTTCCGAAAGCTATATACGGGTCCATCATCGTGTCAAGCAGTGTTACCAGATCTTGCCTTTCCCAAGCAAGCGATGGATACAGCATCCGGGTCGTCAGCCTGCCCGTGCCCCTTTTCTTCCAATCGATCCGGATATCCGAGCACGGCTTGTGGGCGGGCCTCGATCGATCGATCAACCATTGTTCCTTTTTCTCCACTCGCCCGTGCTCCGGAACTCGGTCGCGAGAACCCCGAGCTGACCGATCGATGTCCCAAACCGGATTGAACCCCTTTCCGATACCCCACCACCTTCTCGTCTTCTAGATCGACCCTTTGGCCTCACCCGCCCTCTTGCGATCCGAGATTCCATTGTCCTTCACTTCCAAGCAAACCATCTCGGCCTCGCGTCTCGCCGTCGCAGATGTGCTCGCGGGCATCTCGGACAAGGTCGTCGTCATCGTCGGCCCTTGCTCGATCCACAACCCTCAGGAAGCCAAGGAGTACGCCGCGCTCCTCAAGCAGGAAGCCAAAGGGCTCGATCACTTGGTCGTCATCATGAGGGCCTACTTTGAAAAGGTCAGTCATTCACCCTCTTCAACAAGTCCGAGCATGTCCGAGGCGACAAATCCGCTCGCCTCCGGAGAGAAAAACTTTGACCACCTTCGTTCTCTTTCTCGTGGCTTGGCACTCTACCCAGCCCCGAACGACGGTCGGCTGGAAAGGCCTGATCAACGACCCCGAGATCGACGGTTCCTACTCCATCAACGCCGGTCTCCGTCTCGCGCGCACGCTTCTCTCCGAGATCACCCACTCCGGCGTCCCCGTCGGCTGCGAATTGCTCGACACCATCTCCCCCCAATTCCTGTCCGACTGCATCTCGTGGGGTGCGATCGGTGCACGAACGACCGAGTCGCAGCTCCATCGCGAGTTGGCGAGTGGTATGAGTTTCCCCGTCGGCTTCAAGAACGGTACCGATGGGGGGTTGACCGTCGCCGTCGACGCGATGAGGAGCGCGTCGCACCCGCATGCTTTCCTCGGTGTCACCAAGTCCGGATTGGCCGCGATCGTTCGAACGAAGGGCAACCAGGACTTGCACGTCATCTTGCGTGGTGGATCCAAGGGGACCAACTACGATGCGGAGTCCGTGCAGTCCGCGGCCCAACAGGTGCAAAAGATCTCGACGAGCGAGATCCCTTTCCTCCCCGCCGTGATGGTTGATTGCTCGCACGCCAATTCGCAAAAGGACCACAAAAACCAACCCAAAGCCATCGCGTCAGTGTGCGAACAGCTCAAGAAGGGCGAGAACGGTATTATGGGTGTGATGATTGAGAGCAACTTGGAGGCTGGGAGTCAGAAGACGCCAAATGGCAAGAACGGGCTCAAGAGGGGTGTCAGTATCACGGATGCGTGCGTTGATTGGAAAACGACCCAGGCCATGCTGAAGGATTTGAACGAGGTCAGCCACTTGATCTCAACGATTCATTGAATGTGTTTCGTCTGAGAACTGAAACCGTTCTGTTGCTCAGGCCGTCAAAGCTCGCCGTGCGCTCAACGGCGCCCCCAAAACTCATTAAAGAACTCCGTTCGACTCTCTCGCATCACGGATCCGAAAAGAAAACCCGCAGGGATGCATTTGTAGAAACCTTCTTTTGTTAGCTCGCTTTCCTCTCGAATTCTTGTACACTTCCAATCATGCTTAGACACCCATCACTAAATGTGCTACCGATGGTCACCGAGAGCCTTCGTCGTTCTCTTTCGTATGCGAGGACGATGACTCATGCTGCGGATGAGGCCAGTCGAGTTTTCTGGCCAGTTCTTCGACGTGGGTACGATGAAGGCGAAGTGTTTCATCTTCGAACTCGGGAAGATGGTCACGATCAACAACGGCGGCGGCGGCGGACTTGTGTCGTTCAAAATCTCGTTTGGCCCATTCGAGCTCGAGGTGCTTGCGAAGGAACTTGTCGCGTAGGTCGAGGCAAGTATCAACTTGGAACGATGAAGGTACAGGAACGGGTGAGATGTATAGAATCCAAAATACACCATCAAGTCACACATGTACTCACTTAGCGCGAGTAGTTCTTTGATGATCGACTTGACCAAATCCTCCGAAGAGAGGCGCGTTGAAGCTGGACAGGGACTTTCACGAGCGGACGTTAACTTGGGCTCTTCCTTTTGTTGCATGATCGAAACCAAATAGGATCCCGTACATTGGGCTGGTGGCATGTCCGTGCGTTTCCCAGAGTCGTGGCCAGCATCAGAGATGGAAGGGATGTGATGACAATAGAGAGGACGGAGACCAAGCGTCTGGGAATTAGTCCCCTCCGTCCCCCCCGTATGCTTACCGTTTTCCTAGCGCCCCTATTCAAGGACATCATCTTACTAATGACCGTCAAACCTGGCGGTTAAACCTAGGTGGGATATGACTCTTGATGATCCGCTCCCAAGGATGTGACGCTCATCCATGTGAGCTAATATCGGCACGTGATTATATTCGAAATCTGACACGCCATCCAGAAGGTGACAATCAATTGCTTTACAACGAGTTACGTGCGGACAGAAGAGGATTCGCAAAGATCGGAACCAAAAAACTATCTCTCACGCCTTTACAACACTGCACCCACCTCACTTACAACCGACTTGCCATCTCGGAGTACACCATATCCCTGGTTCTGTCCCCTTCCCGACCTCTCCACAGCGCCTCCTTGCCGAACGCGGCTTCCAACGCCTCAAAGATGTTCTTGATAAAGATGAACTCCATGTCGTTTTTGATTTCCAATGGCAAATCGTCGTTGACGTCTCGGCGGTTCTTGAAGGGGAGGATGAGGGTTCGGATACCGGCGCGGTGGGCACCAAGCACCTTTTCGCGGATGCCTCCAACCGGGGTGACTGTGAGGGTCAAGATATTGAGATCAATCAGATCGAGAAGCCAGCCGTGAAGAAATCAGTGGGTAGACTTGCCATTGCCACGTAAGGTGATCTCTCCTGTCATGGCAACTCCTTTGATCATCCTGATCCCTCTCATCAACGAGACGATCGCCACTACCATCGCCACGCCCGCGGAAGGGCCGTCCTTCTTGATCGATCCCGAGGGTAAATGCAAGTGAATGTCCAAATCCTTGAAGGCGTCCTCGGTCCGACTATTGGCGATCCCCAGTTCATGCGCATGCGACTTCGTCCATGCCAAAGCCAACCCAGCGGACTCGGTGATGACATCCCCCAATTGGCCGGTCAGCTTGAAGTTGCCATGACCAGGCATCGAGGTCGTCTCGATGTGCAAGACGCCACCATTGCCAGACCCTCGGTATGCCAACCCGGTCGATACGCCAATCATGTTCTCGCGATCCATCTCTTCGGCCTCGTGACGACTTTGACCGAGGATGTCGCCGATGTCTTCCTTTGTCAAGACGACACGGTAGCCGTATTTGGTGACATCAGCTCCCAATCGGCCGAGCGGGTCATTGACCGCCTCGGCTTCGTCGCGAGCTTTGGTGTATTCGACCGCTTTGGCACGACAAACAGCCCCTATCTCACGTTCCAATGTCCGAACACCAGCTTCGTGCGTGTATGAAGTGATGAGATGGAGCAGGACGTCGTCGGGGATCGAGAGGAGGTCAGCCGGCAGTGAGTTGGCTTTGAGCTGTTTTGGGATCAAGTATTTCTTTGCGATGGCCAGCTTTTCCGAGTGCTGAATGGCAAATGCGACAGTAGAAATTATGGTCAGTCAAAAACTGACCCAACTCAGAACTGATGTGGGGTGTACTCACGACGTAGCCGGACAGTTCGATCGTTTCCATTCGATCAAACAATGGCTCTGAAATCGTATCGAGACTGTTGGCAGTGGCGATGAACAAGACACTCGACAAGTCCAACCTGCAACAAGATCGAGGACAACTCAGTTCTACCGAATATTGGCACGCATTGTGTACGGGGATGGAACTTACGGAATTCCAAGGTAGTGGTCTTCGAATGAATAATTCTGCTCCGGATCCAGCACCTCCAACAGCGCCGCCCCAGGATCACCGTGGGTATTCGACGACCCCAGCTTGTCAATCTCGTCCAATAAGATAACAGGGTTGTTCGTCCCGCACTTTCGTAACGCCTGGGCGATCGCACCAGGTAACGCGGCGACGTAGGTGCGACGGTGTCCTCGAATTTCGGCTTCGTCCCGAACTCCACCGAGCGAGATGCGTTGGAACTTGCGACCCATCGCCGAGGCGAGCGATTTGGCAATCGAAGTCTTGCCCGTTCCGGGAGGGCCGCAGAGCAGAAGAATGGGGCCCTTGTCGCGCGGCTTGGCGACGACGTTTTGCTTCGTAGGAGCAGGCACGGAGGAGGCGGGTGCGGGTGGAGGCGCACTGTCGTTGGTCGAAGCGATAACCTGACCCGACGTCCATTCTAATGCGCCTTCCGACGAAGCTTTCGTAGGCGCACCATCGATCAGCTGCGCCTGTTCCAGTGACGCTACGGGAGCGGCATTGTCGACCTCCCACTGCTCCTGCTTGAGCCTCAACACTGCGAGCCATTCCAGCAATCTCTTCTTCACTTTCTCTAGCCCATAGTGGTCATCGTCGAGCTGCTTCCTTGCTTGTTCGATGAAGTTCTTCGACAATGGCAGAGGTGTCGACTCGTTCCATGGCAGAGCCAGCAGCCACTCGACGTAGTTGCGGATGACGCCATGCTCGGCACCTTGAGGCGGCGATTTCTTCAACCGCTTGAACTCGCGCATCACAACCTTGCGCGATTCCTCAGTCCAGGCTTTAGCCTTGATCTTCTTTTCCAGTTCGGCCATCTCATTCTCTTCGTTCTCTTCGTCGTCATCATCGTCGTCAACCGGGCCTTTCTTCTTCCCTCCTGGACCTCCTCGAAGTCGACTTAGAGGTGAAGACGACGCTCGACCATTCTTGGCGTCAATCGCGGCCAATTCTTCCAGCTCTTGCCGAATGGCGATGAGTTGCTGCATCAACAGGTACTCCCTCTGTCGTCGGGTTGTGTTCTGGTCGACCTTGTCGCCGATCCTTTTCCTGAGATTCAGCGATTCATCGACGCGACCGAGGATTTCGATCGCCTGCGCGACTCGATCGTCACCTTCCAAAGTAGAGAGAATGGTGAGACGATCACTGAACTGCAATCCGGTGGTCGTGTTGACGGGGATCGAGCCAATGAGAGCGTCGACGAGCGTAGGCGCTGTCTCGGGTGTCAGGGCCCCGATCAGCGACTTGAGTCGACGATTGAGAAGCAGTGACAAGGGAGCGATGGCCGAGAGCGAGGTCAAGACCTGGTTCGAGATGGCTTGCAACGCTTCGAGGAGAGGCGAGGAGGGCGAAAGTGGGGTCGAGTTGAGGACCGTAACCGTCGTTTCGTGGAAGGGCAAAGTCGATGGCCCAAAGTCATCCATGTGCAGAACGATGCGAGCGAGTCCTTCCAGAACGACTATGAAACCGCCCGAGGATAATCGTTCGAGTCGCACGATACGAGCTGCCACACCATCTGTAACGAGAGATGAAGGGTGAAGAAACGCCGTCAGCAAGTAGCACGGTACGTGTGATCTCAGGCCGAGAGACGCTTGAAAGACGGGCATTCATAAAGATCGGAGATGGGCGGCTTGCCCTGTGCAGTACTACTCTTGTGCAGGACAAGCGCGCTAGACTTGTACGGATTAGAGTTGTCCTTGTTGTCCGACTCATCATCGGACTGGGGAGGTGTGCGATAAGGGTCGCGCTTGTTGGAGGTCAACGCCGGGTTCGGAGATCGCTTGGGCACTGCGATAGCCGGTGCGGATCCGGTAGCTGGCGAAGCGGTGTCCCTCAAGGGTACGACACCGATGATGAGGGGCTTGTTGCCCGAGTTCTGCTCGGCTTCCTGTTGATATGAGATGTGGTGGAATCAGTACGAGTAACAGGCTAGTTGTGTATGACGCTTCGATGGTCGAAGGATCGCTCCGGCGCTCGGTGGCGTGACCAGGCGGGGTGACCGGAGATCACGAGCCAACTGGCACCGCCAAATGGGGCGTGACGACGATCGGGTGTTCGAGTTCTGGCGCGGGCACTCACCCTGAGTACGTTCTGGAGCAATGCAATCGAATGCTTTGCGACGACCTGGATCGAAAGCACGAGTGAAGGGTACAACACTTGCTTCTCGGGTAACCTGTACGCCCACAGAATGCAGGGTTGATCGGCGGCGAGCGGTTAGTGCCGGCTGACGCGTCCCCCACACGACCGGTTCGAGCCCGGCCGACGAGCGCAGTCAGCGGTGATGTTGGTTGGGGTGGTGGAGGAGGAGCTTACGGCAAGATGGGAAGATGTGTGGGGATGTTGTATGTCCGTGATGCCATGACGCTGGATGCGGTTGCGCGCTCTCCTTGGATGGGGACGACGACCAGTCGAAGGCGGTGGAACAAGCTCGCGCGATAGCCCCGCTGTCGCACAAGCCGGGCCTCGCTACTAATAAGTAACTAGCTCATCAGTCACCGAGTCCTTTCCAACTTGAATCGGCGACCCAAATTAAGAGACGGGATCGTTGCGTTTGAAGTAAATGACTCAGACCAGAACTGTTGTTCTCTACTACGTACTGATTCAGTACAAGACTGCCACGCCGATCGCCGAGTTCGGAATCGGCGGCTGCGCAAGACGGCGAAATTCTCAGGATGCTGGCGGAGCTCGACAAGTCGACCACAGGCTGTGACCATGGGGCAGTGCACAACGGCTGTATAAAAATCCCCCGGACGTTTCGTGTTTCGAACGAAGCGGATCCTCAGCGCATGTGCGACGGCGAACTTTCTTCAGGCCTCGGCGCAGTTACGATCGACAACTACCGTCATCGATGCTGCATAGTGCCGCAGCGTGCATCATGGGCGCGCCGTGACGAAAAGGTGGGCCACTCTCACCCTTGCGCTTCCGACACACCCGACACACCCACATCCTCTACCCCTACTTCATCCTACAACTATGCCCGGTCTCAAAGTGAGTCTATTCCCCCAGCTGCTGGACGCTCTCTGGGAGCAGGTCGTCATTGCCCCCCTGAGTCGGCGGCTGACCCAACCGTGTTACGCCGTCGTCGTTGGGCTGTTCGCCGTCCCAGGTCGCTCTCCTCGGTGCCGCCGGTGGTATCGGACAACCCCTTGCTCTCTTGCTCAAGCAGGTATGTCTCTCTCACCAGCCACTCGCGAACAGTGCTTCCCAGCAACTGACGACTCTGTTGGGTCCCCGGTGACGCCGCCGCTCTCCGCCCGCTGCGACCGCAGAACCCTGCCGTCACCGAGCTGGCCTTGTTCGATGTCGTCCCTGTCGTCAAGGGTACGGCAAACCCAGCACACTTGATCAGCCCCTTCCTTTCCGGCTGACCCATCTTCCGTTGCCACGTTCCTCTCTCCTGTCTGCTACCCTTCCAGGTGTCGCGGCCGACATCTCCCACGTCGACAGCCCTGCCGTCACGACCGGCTACACCAAGGACGACGAAGGACTCAAGCACGCCTTGAAGGACGCCCAGGTCGTCGTCATCCCTGCTGGTGTCCCCCGCAAGGTCAGTGTTCGATCCCGCGATGCACGCCTCCTTCCCCTTGTCCATCGCCGAGCGGTGGGGTGAGAGCCGCCTGCCGAGCTCGTTCGCTTGGCCCCGGAGAGTCGGGATGTCCCTGTCCATCTTCGGAACTCCGAATCCCATCGGCGGACAAGCACGAAGCGTACAGAGGCATTCGGAGAGGAGCGCATCTCCTGAACAAGTCATGTCGTATTGCATTCCTGACTCCCTTCATACATTCGCTCCACTCTTCACACGATGAACCTTCAATAACGATACTTTCGGCGAACTTGTAGCCTGGCAGTGAGTGACCGTGACCTCGACCTCGATCTCGACCTCGACCTCGATCTCGACCTCGACCTCGAAGACGAGCTTCCGAAGAAGCCTATGTCGCATTTCGAGCCGAGGACTAACGCGAATAAGCGATCTATCGCAGTGACCCGAGATGACTTGTTCAACATTAACGCCGGCATCGTCCGTGATCTCGCCACCGCCATTGCCGAGACCTGCCCCAAGGCTTTCGTCTGCGTAAGTGGTTGTCCGAACATTGGCAGCATGAGCGCAAGATCTGACATGGTCTCATTGGCTCTGCGCCCAATCCAGATCATCTCTAACCCCGTCAACTCGACGGTGAGTGCTCTCGGCCCGCATTAACGATGTGGGGCTTGCCTCCCTGATCTGCAGCAGAGCCGAAACTGACCCCGAATCTCTCCTCTCGTCTCAGGTCCCTATCGCTGCCGAGGTCTTCAAGAAGGCCAACGTCTTTGACCCCAAGCGGTGAGTACATCCTTGCGGTGTAACGGTGAAGTCCTTTCGCTCGTTTCAAAGCTCACATTACACTTTTCGGCGTACCTCAGCATCTTCGGTGTTACCACTTTGGACGTCGTCCGATCCTCGACCATGTCGGCCCAAGCCATCGGCGAGCCCACCCACGGCCCCAAGTACACGATCCCCGTCGTCGGCGGTCACTCGGGTGTCACGATCCTCCCCCTCCTCTCTCAATCCGAGCCCGCTCTGCCTTCGTCGCTCTTGAACGACCAAGACAAGCTCTCCAAGTTGATCACTCGCATCCAGCAAGGTGGTGACGAAGTCGTACAAGCCAAGGCCGGTGCCGGATCCGCCACTTTGTCGATGGCCTACGCTGGATACAAGTTCGTCGAGAGGTTGATCGACGCCGCTTTCCAAGGCAAGACCGGCGTCATCGAGCCCACGTACGTCTACGTCAAGGACGACGCCAAGTTGCAGCAGGAAATTGGCGCGCCTTTGGATTTCTTCGCCGTCCGAGTTGAGTTGGGCCCCTGCGGTGCCGAAAAGCTGTTGCCCCTTGGTTCGATGAGCGAGTTCGAGAAGGGCTTGATGAAGGCTGTCACGGGGGAGCTTGGCGGTTCGATCACAAGTGAGTTGCAGCGTTTTACATATCCTACGTTCAGGCTTGATCAGGAATTGATGACCGTTCTCGCTTGCAGAGGGTGTCGAGTTCATCTCCAAGCTTTAGATTTGCTTGGTTCCTTCCTCTCTTCCTTGATCTTGCCTTTGCCCAATCCCATATGTGTTTCTCAAAAAAATTGAATCGTTCACTTGCGGAAATGTGAAAGAAATCAACGATCCGGAAAGTGTGTTTTGGCACTACCCCAAGACCACATCGACACATTCTAAGCATGTCATTCCCATCCCATCCCAACGATCCCTACTTGCCCTCCTCGATAACTTCATTGATCAGACTTCCAATCCCATCACTTACTTCGACCGTGAAAGTCGACCCATGGACCAAAGTCTCTTTGGGATCATAGAAGAACCCAATCCCGCTCGGCGTCCCGGTGAGGATCACCGTGCCCGCTTTGAGCGTCGTTCCTCGGGAGAGGAACGAAATGATCTTGGGGATCGGGAAGATGAGATCACTATGGTTTTGGTGAAAGAACAAGTCGGCTACAATGGTTCATCCTTCTTCTCATGAGGAAGTACGGGCTCACTTGAGTGGGCTGTCTTGCAAGGTCTTGGTCTGGCCATTCGGGTCGGTCTTGTGGCCCTTGATGACGAGTTTGCTAGGGTCCGGGATGGAGGAGGTCGAGACGATCACCGGGCCTGAAGGAAAAAAGCCAGGTGCAAATTCAAAAACTGCTCTACTCAGCTTGTGTCATCGATGACGAACCAATGGGGCATGCCGTGTCGAAACCTTTCGAGAAGCACCATTGCGATTGTTCGAATTGGACCTAGAAGATCGAACAAGCGACCATTGCGATTGTTCGAATTGGACCTAGAAGATCGAACAAGCGAAAGCCAATGGGATCAGTAGCCAAACAATAATTTTGTTTGCTTTTGGAGTTGCTGAAGCTCACTTTTCGGGATGAAACGTCGTTACCCGCGGTGTAACCCAAAACGTAGTCGAGGGCAGTCTCTTCCGTGACGTCCTTGCAGTCTTTTCCCATCACGACGGCCAACTCGGATTCGTAATCGGCGGCTTCGTCAGCGACGACCGAACGAGGGATGATGATCTTCGATGGGTAAGGACCAGTCAGAGCGGTGGAAGGCTTGAGGAAAAGGATTGGGACTGTGGGTATGGGGAGCGAAGCTTCTTTGGCGTGCTTTCGGTAGTTGAGGCCGCTATTAGGAGCAAAACATCGTCTATATCAGCAATGCACATTTCCTCGAAGTGAGTTGTGAGTGAATGTTGAATAGAAATAAGATGAAGAGGAAGGGCTCTTTAGACCCTGGGAAAGAAGAGACTGACATGCATCGGATCGTCCCCACCTCGTCCTGACCCAGCGGACTCAACAGCTCGCCAATCTCGGCCTGTTCACCCGTAGCTTGACCAGCATCCAACACAGTTGTGCCCGAGTACAAGTTGACCTTGACGGGTTGTTTGGCTTCGTAGATGGCTCGGCCGACGTCGAGAGATGCGTCAACCGGTTCGCCGATCACGGCTTCGGATCCATGTGGGGAGGACGATGGGATGAACCTTACGAGACGGGACCATTGAGGAGTTTGGCCTGTGGCCGTGGTGCGTTTCGGGAGCGAACAGTTTGAAAATCGGATTCGTCTCACCGGAGCCTGGTTGAAGAGCATCAAGAGAGATGAGGAAAAGAACGGGAGAGACAGCTCGAGACCGAACTACCGGCGGAGATGATTGCGGAACTCCCGGCCCGGAGCGCGACGATCTCAAGCGGAGTGGACTAAAGGCGGAGCTTGCTTATATTCACCTCCTTTTTCGGACTCCTCGGACGCCGCCTCCAGGTCGAAACCGGCGTGGTCCTCTGAGTATGAGGCTTCACTCCTTACCCGTCTCGCTCATCGCCTTGCTACAGCTCTGCATCGGAGCTTCGTGTTCGTCGTCAAGTGAAACGTCGAACACGACCCATCCACCCTTGTTTGTGCCCCCAAATCTTCGATTAAAGACGTATCACACCTCCCTATCGACGTTGCTTCCCATTCTTCCCATCCTCGCACCTCCACCAACACACACACTTCTGGTGACGTTGGCAACCTCAGCCTTCAAGCCCTTGCTGTACAACTATCTCTGCTTCCTCCGTTACCGAGCCGAGTGGGGAACGACCTCGCCGAGCCACGAGCAGTCCAGCGGCAATGAGACCGATCCCACCGATCGGTGGTCCTACATACGGCGGAAGCAACTCTATGAAGACACGCAAAAAATCCTGATCGTAACCTCAGACCAAGCCTTGGCCGAGGAACTGAGCGAGTTTGGGATCGTCGTTTGGTACTTGGATGCGATCGATTGGGACTCGCGAGAGGCGCATCAGTACCTCGATGGAACGCTAGAGGACGAGAAGCTCAAGAACGAGTTTGAACGTCTTATCAGGGATGATCCATTTGCGACCGTCAGGATGATGGATCTTTTGCTGCCGCCGACGAGGAGCGAATCCAGTTCCTCGGCGACACGGCAGCCTCGAACGACTTCGAAGGGACTCGGCGCCAAGATGTTGGAGTGGGGTTCCTTGCATTATCAGTCGTTGATGCTCGAACGGACACTCGTCATGTCGACACTGGTCGGGGCCTTGGTCGAAGCGCAACAAGTCGACACAAGGTGGAGGCTGGAGCAAGAGCGGTGGTGGGAGGAGAAATGGGAATCCCACGATTGGAACAACGAGCCGCCACTGATCAAAGAGCCCTTTGTGGGTGTCAAAGGCATCTTACTTGCTGATAACGACGCGGTCTGGTACGTTCATGTGGACCTCATATCGCTTTCCATCTCGACGCAGCAGGGCTGACGTCCATTATATCTTATTCACAGGCTCGCCAACCCGGCCTCATTCTTCGCTCATCACTACCGACCGCAGGGATCGCACCCATCTTTTGTCGTGGCATCCGACACCGATCCTTACTCGCCACATGTGAATCAGTACGGTCTGTCCTACACCCCTTGCGCTTGCTTCATCTACTCGCGAACAAGCGACGCCGAGGCCCCCTCGGCTTCTCCAAATCCTCTGCCCGAAGCAAAAGAATACTATAGCCCTTCAACGGGGGCAGCCACGGGATGGAGATTTATCGCGATCTGCCACATTGCTATGATTCTTCGATCGATTGAAGATGGACTGGCGCAAGTTATCGGAGCTGATGATGCGGAACTCGACGCCGAAGGGAAGGCGAGGCTGTCCACACTGCGTCGAGCAATCGCCCCTTCTTTCCAAGGGACCTCGTTGGGGCCGGCGATGTACTTGGCCGAGGATGATAATCCCGTCTTGCCCGTCCTCACCCACGAGGAATGGACCGAAACCCTCGGATCATTCGATGATTCCAAGATCATCGCGCTACTCGAGGAAGCTGGACTGGGAGGGGCCTTAAGGGATCTCATCAACGACCCAGAAGCGTACGCGAACAACGCTCGGGATGGCCGGAGAATGTGTGAGAACTTGGCAATCAGCAGATCGAAACGGACTACTTGTTCGAACCCGAATCCTTCAATGGACAGGACCTCGTTGACAATTCCTGCGCAGAAGGGGAGGGCATTCCACCGGGGGGTCAAGACCAAAGTCTTGCCCTACGATGTCTTCCCACCTGGGATGCGATACTTTGATGGCGGGCTGGCGAGGGGTGAGCGGCCATGCGTCGTGCATGCAAATTATGCGACGGGAAAGACGAAAGAGGAACTGCTCAGGAGGGAAAAGCTCTGGGCTCTGATGCAAGACGAGCAAGGGGAGTATAGATGCGATGCCGAGGTCATGAGCAGAGCCAAGTAGTCAGTGGAATGCATAGACATGACTTCAACCGCGTCCACGTGAGGTGAAGACAGCACGACGGTCAAATCGTCATAATCGCAAACATGAAATAAATAAAAAATAAATAAACTTGACAGCCTGAGGGTATCCTTGTTACAGTCCTACATCTAGGTACTTTTTTCCTGTCGTTCAATTGTTGGCGACTCCGAGAATTCGGAAGTCGTGCCCACCCGTTGACGACGACGACAAAATTTCGCATGTCAACATGTGTTCTCCAAAGTCGATCGGGTCCGCCACCGTGTTCCAGGAGCTCCCAGCAGCCTTCCCGGACTTGTACGCATCAACAATCACTCCTCTCTCCACCGTGTCGTCGACCCAGCATCTCGCCTGACCAGGCTTGACTGTATTTCCAGCCCCATTCGTCGCCCAGACGAAGATGCCCACTCGGGCTCCAATGAACTCGAACGAGATGATTGCCCCAACTTCGGACGAGGTCCAGGCTCGTTTCCCGTTCCATTCTTCCTTGCGCCACTTCTCGGACCACTCGTTGCCGAAAGCTACGAGAGGCGCCGTTTCGGATGCAACAAATTGGCAAGTCGGCAGGACCGGATCGGCAACTTTGTCGGCCGAGTACTGTGCACGAGTGAACCGCGTAAGCTATCCATGTCGATACGAGGCTTTCTCTGTATCGAGCCAAATTTACGGGTTCCCACAAGTGCAGTCGTGGGATATGGCCCAGACTATCTTCTTTGGGCCAAATTTTTACAGAAAGGACTAAGTGGTACTCCACGACTCAGCTTCGAGATACACGAGTGAGAACTTGAGAATAGCGTGGAGAAGAGAACCAAGAGGCAAAAACTAACAAAGACAGAGGTAGGCACGCGCGTAATAATAAACAATACTGAAAACCAACTAGGCTCTTAGACCCTACTTCTAACACAAATGGTCTCGGACAGATCAGGAATTTCGAGATACTGCAGTGGCGCCGCGACCAACGGCGCATCAGCTCTCAACAGGCTTCCGACAGTTTTTGACGCAAAGACTGTGAAATGAGCTTACCTGTCGTCTCTCTGCTTCACACTTCTGCTCCTCCAAGTAGAGTGCAATCATGTCACCCAGTGCGCGATGGGACTCCTCACCAATGTGCCGAAGATCGGTCGTCCCAGCCCAGTCCTTGGAGAAGAAGAGCTCGGCTTGATCAGGGTTTTTGATCTGTGAAAATAACGAATGTCAAATGTCAGCTCGCTCAGTAACCTCGGCCGGACGCCATTCGACCCACGATGTGCGGCAAGATCCAGTTGCGGATTCCAATCACAGGAATGTCGAAAAAAGCCGAGGTGCCAATGTTGGATCCGAAACCGCGCAGCAATTCAGTGAACCCGAGCGCAAAGACGGACACTCGGATGACTGCAGGTTCTTGTGGGAGTCCAAGCAGACCCCGATACAGATGGTCATCGGCAACAAATGTGCCAGAAACACTACATTGGAATGACGTGTTTGGGGGTCAGTCCAGAGAATCAGGCATCGGATGATATGGAAGATGGACTCACGCGTCGTTATTGATGTCGAGCTCGACCATGTACATGTCAAGATCCCTTGGCACGACGGAGTCGAAGCAATAAGCAAATAATTTGCCTGAAGGAGGGAGTTGAAAATCCCATTGATCAGACTGTCTAGCCAGGAGGCATACGCCCAGAACATTTGTAGTACTCACTGTTCATTCCAGCTTCAGCGCCGACGTGCACCTTGAGGTTGGGGAAGTGGGCTTGCAGCTGCTCCGTCATTCTTTCATGCCAGGATAGTCCGTTTTTAAGACCGTGTCCAGCCGTATCACTGGCACCCATGACTCCAATCGTCACGTTTTCGCCCCGTAGCGCCTTCTCCATGAAGCGCCGAACGCGGTGCCCCGAGCCCATGAAATGCCTCGATTGCCGAATATTGTCAATGCCATACTCGCACAATGGGTTGTGGCGGTCTACAATACAGAGCTCGCACGATTGCGTCGCTCGAACTACCCTAGAAGGACCTCGAGAAGGCGACGTCAGAAAGGCATTAGTGGTCATCGTCGGATCCTCGATCCCTCTTTTCTGTGAATGTCGAGTCAAGACGAGCAGGCGGAGGGTGATGATCGGCACGAGCAGCAGAAATACCCTGCGTTGAGCGCCACTTGCCCCAATGCTCGTCCGAGCGATGCGAGTCGAAGAATGACCCAACAGCGGGATGCGGCTTCCACATGCTTTCTCATTGTCCTCCAATGAGCCTTTAACTACACTTGAGTTGATTACAGCCCCGGCGGATCTTGTGGCGGCTGCTGGTAGTCGGGCCAAAGTCGAAACGAGACCGGACTTGGTTGGTGAGATCGCCGAGGAAAGTCGGCGGTGATGATGGCGTTCACTCGTCTTTTCGTTCGCGGCGAACGTACTTCGAGAGGTTGAAGCTGGTGATAGGACCATGGTTTGAATATTTTGCTGTATTCCGAGTTTGATTGTGAACCGATTGCTTCAGGATCCACCCTTTGCTCGAGGTCTCTGCCCAAGCGAGTGGAGCTCTGCCGCGGAGCGTCGCTGTCTGAGCTTGGAGAGCGTATCCCCCAACTCGAAGGATCCGAAGAGAGTTTGAGTGGGGTAACAAGTCACCATACACGATATATGACGAAAAATGCCAGAGAGGGCTTCGCAAAAGAAGGGGTGAGTCCGTGGTTCTCTAGTCGACGAGCTCAATGGCCCGCCCGAGTCCGACGACGCCGAGTCCGTGCAGCCCCCCACTCGGGTGGTAGTCGAGGCCAGTGGAGGTCATCACAAGGTTCCCTAAATCTTCGATCATATGCACAGGGTCAAGCAGCTCTCACAGCTAACAGGCGTGCGGCGACGAGCTGTTTTGAACGCCCGGGTTCCAGATGCTGGGGTCTGCCGAATGCGGAAAGTTTTGACCCTGATGGCTACCAGCGGCCTCACGCACGCAAGTAGCTTCCGCCAGGAAGAGGATGTTGGATTGGGAAGCAAGGAGAAGTATTTGGACTTAGAGCGTTGGTATGCATCAACAACTTCAATCTACCTCCTACATTCTTGAGAGTTCCAAGACAACTTCCACAAAGTCTGTTCTTCCTGCGTTCTTTTGCTCACGACCGTCCTGGGCGCTCTGGTTCGTGCGGAACGGATCACAGTTCATTCTCTTCACGTTTCGTTGGCATCATCCAGATAAGGGAGCTTGCAAGGTTAGGAATTGTGATTCGACAGCTTGTACATGAAAGTGCACGCTTTCGGTATATTGAGGAATTTCGTATGGGGAAGAGGGAAGAAAGGACAAGTGACAACAAAGATGGAAGCTTCGGGTTTGGAAATTTATACCGCCCAACGTGCACACGCGGGGCGAAAAGACGAGAGGTCAAGGAGGTGACGTTTTCGACAAGTTCGAAGTGGGTCTATGATGGGGGCTGTTGAAGATGGTGTTCCCAAGTCCTGCGAGATGACTCGAGACGTACCCCCCACTTCTCGGCGATGCCTTGTCACTCGGCGAATCGAGTCCCTTGGGTATGCTCCCCGTCATCGGCGTGGAAGGACTAGAGGTACCTAAAGCCATGTTGGGCGAAGCGGCACCAGTCCCTCCCGGTGTCGAAGAGCTCGACTTTGACCGACCACCCCCGTTGGCGTTCTGCGCTCGCTTGCGTTCGATGAGCTTCTTGATCCAGTCTTTGGTGAAAGCCTTCACCTTGCTCATTTTTTCGGGCGAGAGCGTGTCGTAGGGTTCCTTATCGTACGAGGGGTGTTTCTTCTCCTTTTCGCAGAGAAGGATGGTGACCTACAATGATACAATAGTTGTCGGCGTCAGCCATACTGGACCATGCGCCAAGACATCGCAAACTGCACCCGACTCACCTCCTTGGCTCGTTTCTTGAACTGATCCGGATCCAAAGCCCCTTTGTAATTGCTCATGACTTGCACGACCACACTCGAGAACAGCGCCATCACCTTCTTGTCCTTTGCGGTCCCCGTCGAATGCCCATTCGCCGAAGAAGACGTCGATCTCGAGAGTGAAGACGACTTCTTCTTCTTCAGCTTTTCCAACTCGGCTTGCTTCAACTCCAACTCCCTTTTCAGGCGCTCCTTCTCTTCCCTTGCAGCGACGGCTTCGGTTTCCCTTTGCACCTGAGCAATGATCTCGTTGACATCGATCGCTTTCATCTTGGTCGCGACGGGGGTATGCACCGCTTCGGATGAAGTTGAGGCACGATGGAATGTCGACGAGGACGACCTCAGCGCCGATGAAACGGGCTCGAGATGCTTCGTAGGTAGAGTCCACTGCACCTCCCTAGTCAAGGTGTTCTCGTAATACGGGTCCCCGGTGTTCTTGTCAATGTGCTTCTTCCACCCTCTCGGTAGACCAGAGGCGGGAGGGGTCGGAGCCACGGTCGCGGAAGGTTTGACCCATGCCGGTCGTCGAGGTGTGTCGAGGTCGTGAGCCTTGGCTTCCTCTTCTGCTCGAGCTCGTTTGGCGATTTGGTCGATCGAGTGTTCACCACCTAGGTACCGCTTCCTCTCGTTCGCAGGGGTCGAACTACCGCCGTCACCGTGACCACCGTTCAAGGCCGAGGCATCGCCGTTCGCGCCATTTACGCTCGTCGTCGATTCGGTCCTTATGGCCCTAGGTATTCGGTAACCCATTTCCAACGAGTCCCAATAGTCGAGCAAGTTTTGAGCCAACGTCTGGATGTTCTTGTTTTCGACCAAGAGGCACGCCTTGACGCAAGGTTCGATCTTGGACGACTCGACCTTGTTCCTCGTCTTCAACTCCCACTTGGTCAGGATCTCCAGATCCAAAGTGATGACCCTTTCGTCGGCGGGGTATTCTTTCAAGATGTGCGTCATGAGGTTGAAGCCGTGGAGGCGGAGCAAGTCGGAGAGGACCTCGGCGTCGTTCGTCATTTGGATACGGGTCAAGAGCTTTTCGAGGATGCGACGCGTTTGGATCGATTGCCGAACGGCGGCCGAGACCTTGGGTACTTCGTCGATGTCGATCGGTCGGAGCTGGGGTAAGAAGTCCTCGTCGAGCTTCTTGCCTTTCTTCTTCTTGGTCCCTCGCAGTCCGAGCGCCTCGACTTCTTCGGCGATACCGAGAGCTGTGCATGCAGGGTGAGGGTAATCTCGTTAGCTTTGGCAAAAAAACAAAAAAAACAAAAACACGTCAAGAAAAAGGGATGATCCCAGCACTGACCATCGAGGTACAAGTCATCCATCCCACCAATATCGGTCTGCGTCTTCCCACCGATGAACCCAACGCAGTTCGGTTCGCCGCAATAGCATTCCTGCGCGACATGGCCGTATCGATCGACATTGTAGTTGAACGTCAACTCTTCGTTCGCCTTGATCGAGCGTTTGGTGAAGATGCCCATGCGCATCTTTTTGCCGATCGTCCATTTCGCGACGAAGCAATTCGGGTTGCACGAGTGGTTGAGGAAACGTCCTTTGCCGCCTTTTTTGGTCGCGTCGATGAACTGTGATGAAGCGTGCATACTATCAGATCAGTATTGGAAAGAGAACCATTCGAGGACCACAATGGATTCCTCACAATGTCCTTATCAAGAGCCATAAAGTAGAAATGCTTGACACCTTCATTGCCGTAGTCCTTCATGCGCTTAGCGAACACGGTCGGCCCGATGACCTCGCCTACATACTCGTAGACGAAGGTATCACTGTGTGTATGATGGACCTGGTTAGCTGTATACCGTGATAGCTGCTCGATGAATGCTTAACAACTCACGCCGTCATATCCTGCGTCGCACGAACACCAAAGCCCTTCTTCTCCGTCTTGACGATTTCGATCTTGGCGTATTCTTTCTTTTGAAATCTGAAAAGACAGCCATTACATGCAATAGCAGTCAGGCGATTCGCAAAACCGAGCTGAATCCTACCAAACATGCGCAAGACGCACCTTTGGTTCTGACACCGTTGACCGCATCGACAATCGCCGGCGACGCATTCGATCTGCATCAGCCGGTTCACGCATTGAGATTCCTCGCCACAGGCTTGCTCAATATCCGGGAGTCCTAAGAAATTGTAAACAGCGAAAGCAAGATCAGATCAACCCGACTCGTACGTCAAACGGGGGTATCAAGACTGACCAGCCGTATAGGAGCATTCGCACCGGGTCGAATCTTCGTCAAAGTAGGCGAGATTGCCCAAAGTCTTATTGGCGTAGGTGCAATCACTGATTTCGGTATAAGACCGTCCGGCCTGGTACGACAGCGCGAATCGAGAGGGTGCGAATCGGTCAGCTTCCGAGTCAGGCGGCGAGACCTATAGCGAGGGCCTGCAAGCTGTGTGGAGCACGAGAGCCGTGGGAATGCGTACCTGATCTTCTGCGAGTGGTAGATCCGATATGAGTTGAGGTTCGGATACGACCTGTACCTTTTTCGGTTTCTTGGCTGGCCTTCGCATCGGCTTGACCTCTTCCTCCTCTTCGTCCTCGTCGTCGTGCTCGACTTTGGCTATAGGCTTGACATCAGCCTCGTCATCACTCGTTTCATTCCCTTGGTCCATATCAACTGATCCACTTTCATCTTCCTCTGCCGGGTCCTCCTTGACTTTGGATGCAGATGCCATCGATCCAGAGCGCGATCTCGATCGAGTGGGTGGCGGCGCATCATCTGGCGAGCCCAAGGCCGAGGTCGAGGCCACGGGAGCAATCGACATTATTGAATCGTCAACTACGGAAGTGAACAAGGATAAGGATGACGTCACTGGCACGTTGCGTGAGTTGAAGGTGTGGTCCGCAAGCGAGGACGAAGACGTCGAGTCGTTCTGGAGCGTGGTCGAGGGAGGAGAACGCGGACGCGCGCTCGTCGAGGTGGGTGAAGCGTGATCGTCTGCCATGGAAAAAGGCGGCGCGATCGATCAGAGGGTTGACGGGACACGGGTCGCTCAAGAGGATGAGAAGAGGACACGGTGCGCTCGCTACGAGATGTTGGGAGGGACTCGTCGTGCACACGCTCGGTCTGGCGTCGATGCAAAGGCTTGACTGAGGTGCCTGGAGTCGAGTTCCGTCAAATCAGGAACCCCCAGTATGCACCACGCATCACGGATACAGTGCACCCATCGCAACGAGTACAGTCAATACCCCAGTCACATTGTGTCATCACGTTCCAGCAAGGCTTCCGAGTGCACGGCCTGCTGTAATCAGGGCAGATCGAAATAGCTCCCACTTGCGCAGCGTGGCCTTCCTCCCCGAAAGGGACGACGCACGTCAGGCTCGCACGATCCGGACCCTCGACTCACCCGAAACAATGTCCTGACAGAGACGTGTTACGCGACTGGACAAGATGCGCACGTTCTGACGAGCCGAGTTGGACAGCGAAGGTGGCCAAGGCGAGACCGGAGGTGGGCGAGTAGGAGCAGGCGACGGCTTGGACGACAACGACGAGCTGCTGGGTGTGCACCGGGGACAGCTCAATGTTGAATATCACACGGTTCCTTCTTGGTGGTCTTTGATCTGCTGTAGTTTGTCCGCGCGTAGAGCTGGAGAAGGGGCCATAAAGTGGTTTGGTCAGCGCCCACTTGCCTGCTTAGCGCGTTCACCGTTTGGCCCACATCACCCGCGCAGAGAGTCCAAGACCCGAACTCACCCGTGCCAACGGGAACCTCGGGAGGATCTCAACCACGTGTGACCCCTTTTCGTCGTTCGCGATCCGATGATCGACCGATACGCGCCAGAAAGAAACCTAGGCGTCTCCCGCGATCGAGTCGAGGCAGCACGTGAGTGGGTGGGTCAAGCAGCGAAGCACGCCGGCCGGCGAGCGCGTGAGGGCACGGTGGGCCGTCGCCTAAGATCAACCTCAGGGAAGTTCTGTTCATCGATCGAGAGCTTGGACCATCACTTTCTGAAATCCCACGACGCGAGCTAGGTCAAGGGATAAATGGGTGATTTATGATTACAACAGCATGATTTTTTTTGACCGTCCCGAAACCCGTTCCACGGCTCCTGGATCGTGCGCCCCTTATTCCCACGGCATCTTTTGCTGCCGCTTCTGCATCTGCTTGACGACCTTGGACAAGTCTCCAGAATGGGCGAGGACATGGACTTGGTACGATGGTAGATCTGAGTCCGACGACTTGGATTTGAACGAGGCAAACGGGATCGAACTGATCAAGTGATGGGCTGAGCTGTGGGTTATTTTTTCCCACCGAGGCGAGGGTCAGGAGCAAATCTCTCGACCGGGCTACTTCGGACGAAGCTACTGACGACGTATCGACTCTCATGGTGCCAAGTCGGACATTGCCGCCCACACCTCCTGGTTCATGCTCGGTTGACGGACTGAGATCGAGCACGTCGAATTTGGTCGTCGAACCTCCGACGCTGCCGTACCATTCACCCATCGTCTTGAGCACGAGTTGATGCAACGTCACTGCGTCCACCGGGAGCGAAGAAGCAGGGGTTAAAGAGCTCGGGGTTCTATATCGTGTGTTATCAAGGGAGAGGATTCCTTCAGCGAACTTGCAGGGCGGGGTGAGCAAGAGACGGGGGAGAGCTTACACCTCCAGCAGAACGTAGTGCCATGGACTCGAACTGATATCGATAGGGATCCGGGAATGACCAAGTCTATCCAAATTGGGGTCTTGTCGAGGGAGTGTTGCTGCGGATCCATCGACCATGGCGGACGACGGCGCGCCCGGTGCAAGTGCAGGAGGAGAACAGGACTCGGGATCAGTTTACGCGGTCACGTGCGAAGGAACGGATCGCGATCACTTCGGCGCACGGTCCGTCGGAGTTCAAAACGCTCTCCTCCTCACCACCTGACTCGGACATTCGGATCGGCATCCCCGAGCGAGAAGGACAGATGGACACACTGACGGCTTCGCAATTGCCGGCCGAGCTGGCGCAGATGGTCCAACTGATCCAGACCTCCTCACGAGGTACGTGCCCTCGAGCTCCTCACACCGTCATTACAGCCTTCTCTGGACGGTCAGCCTCACTCCTTCGTTCGCAAGTGTACAGATATCCTTCCTTGCGGCGCCGCAGTCTACCATCTCCTCACGTCGTTGTCATCGCGTTTCCACCCTCATCGAAAGGGGGAGATCGAGCAAGTGACTGCGACGCTCACCCGATTGGCCGATGAAAGAATCCTCTCGTACCACTACAAGGACGTACCGACATGTTGGAGACGACTCTACACCGATGCCAGGCTACTTGCTGCCATCTCATCGATCGCGTCTTGTATCGGGGATGTTGGGCTCGAGGAGGAATCTCGGCTCTGTACGACTATCCGGCAGTTGGACATGGTCATCATCGTTGCTGGTGCTCCCGGGGAAGGGAGGTACGAGATGGCGCTCGAACTCATCAAACGGGCTCAAAAAAAGTGTCCCACAATTCTGGAGGATACCCAGCTCAAGGAGCCTCTCGCAAAGAGGCAGAAACTATCGGCCGACCGAGCGGAGGAAGTGAAAGCTCGTCAAAGCATACCTGCGCCCGCGGTCCAGCACCCCATCCCTCGACTCGATGATTTCCCCTCCTTTGGCTCTTACCTCAAGCGATACCACAAGGAACCTTTCATAGTCTCGGAGGGCTGTGTCGATTGGCCTGCGTACGAGCTCTGGTCCGAGCTCGGGTACTTGCAAGACAAGGCGGGAGTGGGTCGTTGTGTCCCAGTCGAGGTCGGCGCTGATTATACGGCTCGAGAATGGTGTCAAGAGATCCTTCCGTTCGATCAAGTCTCGCGTTCGGTGTTTGGGTTGCCTAAGATCAGACCCAAGAACCCGACTTCGCCCGAAAATGGAGAAGTGGTCTGGGAGGACGAACCTGTCCATTACCTCGCCCAACACGATATCTTTCGACAAATCCCCGAACTAAGGAACGACATCCTCATCCCGGATCTCGTGTTCAGTTCGCCACCCGAACACTCACCTGACTTTGCCGAGTATGCGGCACCCAAGAATGACGATGGGTATGTCTTGAACGCCTGGCTCGGACCCAAGGCGGCATTCAGTCCGGCCCATACCGATCCTTACTACAACTGCTATGGTAGGCCCAGTGTGAATCTGAGCAGTGATTATTCTCTACTTCAACTCTGATCTTCTCGAACTCGGACTCGAGAATCTACAGCTCAAATCGTCGGATCGAAATGGATTTGGGTCGCCCCACCCTCTTGCTCCTCGGCCATGTCAGCCTTTGGTCTCTCGTCCTCGGCTCCCACGACCTCGACCGATAACCTCAACCTCAACGACGAACCCGCTTCTGGAGGAGAACACGAAGACGAAGACGAACAAAAGACCAATCACAGCCATCTCCTGACCAACACCTCCCGAGTTGATGTTTCCTCGCCCGACACGTACGATCAAGCCTTCAAGGAACAAGTCGTACCCTTTGCCAAGCAGGCGGTGCTCCGAACCGGGGATGTGCTCTTCTTGCCTCCGGGTTGGTGGCATTCTTTGAAAGGGCTTGAACCAAGTTTTAGTGTTAGTATATGGTTTTGAGCAATGAAACAAAACATAGGTCGGGAGTGCGAGGGAGCGAGTTCGTTGCGCAGCAGTAGGTACCAGGATAGACTCTCTCCTCGACTATCATCGCGGTGTCTGGGACGGATCGCAGTCTTCGAGAGCCACATATGCATGTAACTTCTCGACAACTACCAAAAAAAAATTCTACAGTGAATGCTCAGCAAGTATTAACCGCCCTCGGGGATCAAATCGCTTCAATCTGGGCAACCACCTTCTCCCCTTGCTCCTTGTCCGCGGCTCGTCGAAAGATCTATACGACTAACTCGACGAACTTGGTCCTCGCATCTTGGCACGAGATCCCCCTGTAATTATTCCACAAGTACCAACCCTTTTGCCTATTCATCAAGCACCATGGACGATCGTAGTTCATGTCACGCTGCTTCTATCTCGGCGATCATCTTGTCCGCCTCCTCCCTGTGTGAGCTCCTCGACAAGATTTTCACGACCAACTCGACGAATTGAGCCCTCACACCGTCGCAAGATGTCCCCTTGTACCGATTCCAGTTATCCCAGGCTTCTTTGTTCCCTTGCCACCAGCGTGGACGTTCGTAATTGACGTCGCCGGTGACGCCTTGATTGTGCAAACCGGCAAGCGCCTGCTCGGTATCGTTCAGGATGATCCACGGACCATGCCCACCGAGCGTGATTTTCACTAGGACATTTTCGGCTTTCTCGAATCGTCGATACAAGGCTGTTAAGGGAGTACATCGAGCACGTGCACATGTAAGTGTCAAATGTTACATTGGCTCAATAGAGCATTTTCTGTTGGCTTGTTCGAGCCACATGAAGTAGAATGCTGACCATATGCGGCAGTCAGGTTTCGAGCCGGTACGGAGCAAACGATGGGACTTTCGATCCCGGCGCAGTCTGCGGCTGCCTCCACTGTTAGAACGAAGCCAAGACATACGACAAAGAATGAAAAAGAAGGTGGCAATCAACATGTCATTTATTTCCACCATTCAGCGCCATTGGGCCAAGTTCTCGAGAAGAATCTTCGCGGAGAAGTTGCCTTCGAACTCAGCTGGACCAGGAACTTACTACCGCGACGATTTACCACATTGAAGCTATTTGATGGCCATTGGACTGCCACGGACGCCGCGATATGTAATGCTGAAGCGAGTGCAGCGACGAGGAGGAGGACCGACCTCATGGGTGCAGAGATCGCCGAGATCGCCGGCAAGGGGGCTGAGGTTCGGCGATTTTGAAGTGGATGCAAGGAACCGAGTGACGGTGACGGTGTTGCGTACAAGATCCCTCTCTAGAGAGGGCTGTTGAAGCGAGCACCAAGACGAAAATCAGCAGGTGTATAGTGTGTAGACGAAACAGCTGAAGTCGTCTCTTCTGGCATCATTTAAGTGAGCATTGCATCCCGGGTATGAAACCTTCTCGCTGCGGAGCGCTTCGGCGCCACCGCCTCGCCAGCCCCTCGCGACCATTGGGTTCGATGCGACTTGCGCGCCACATGGAGGATGCCGCCACAGCCGCTACTTTCAAGCGCCTATAAGTCAAGTGGTCTGCCATCTCTTCAATATCATAGCATAAGCTCTTGCAATCCTATGTTGTGGAACAAGTGTAGTGGACCAAGAAGCAAGAGGAAAACACTGAGCGGTCCGCTGCAGCTCGGCAGGAGAGGCGATGATGACCACTGCAGTCCACCGGAAGCTTCAGCTGCTGATGAGAAGGCAGGAACGCAGCGGCGGTGGTCTTGATCGAAAGTATTGAGAGTCTCCTAAACGGACCATCGGACAACTCTTATGGCAGGCTTGCATGGACAGCAGGAGCTCATTAAAGCTGGTAGAGGTGTTCACTAGTACCAGGCTCGGTCATCCCGCTCGACTCGGCACTAGGCAAACGTATGTATACCCACCTTGGAATGGTCGACTATCGGGGACGGAGCGGGCCGAAGAAAATCGAACCCGTTCTCCCGTTGGACTACCCATCTCACCCGTTTAGGCTCGGCGCGACTAGGAGTCGAGGGCCACCGCGCCGGGTTTGGCGAGTGCCAGGGGCTCGGCGGCGGCGATCTTGTTGGGAGGAGAACGCGAACTTGGCCACGGTGTACTACCTCGCGAAGTAAGCGCCATCGCTATCGAGATCCCCATTTCAGCCTGCTGACCTTGGATTAGAGATACTCATGTGACAAGCACGAAGGCCAGAATACATCTGGGCTAAAATATCAGCAGGCGCGGCGAAAGAAAAGGGGCCCGGCGTCGAGCCGTGTTCTTCACTCAACAATTCCCGTCATGCGCGCGCAGCCTTTTTCAGCCCACCGGCCGATTTCGGACCACGCGAGCGCATTCATTCAGCTTTCCTTCGCTCCTCCACCTCCTACCTATCCACCCGAACTTGCCTCACTTGCTTCCTGTCCGTTGTACATAATGACGGAACAATACTCAGGTATATCAAAGTCTCAATTGAGTGGCATAACCTGAAATCCGGAGTAGACTACTGACCTGTTGTCGACTCCCTCACCCCACATGGATCCCTTTCTCCTCCGCCTGCCCTGCCATCCATGTCGCTCGCTCGCTCCTTCGCACACCGTCTCGACGGTCAAACAGGACCATTGAGCGGCTACCGCAAGGGTGAGCTGAAGGAGATTGCTTCTGCAATGGACAGCGGCATCGATACGACGGTCATCCGGCTCGAACGTACGTCCAATGCCTCCGGCTGACCTCCGAAGGCTCGTAGCCAACTCGGTGCCTCTCGCGCCCCCTGAGGATCCCGTTGTTGATCCGTTGCCATGAACCCTCACGGTGCCTTTTACTCTGCACCAGTCGAAAACCACATCCGCCAGGCTCTTCGCGAAAAGGAGAGCTTGCGTACCAACAAGCAGTTCAAGGGTCTGTGGGAAGCTTTGCCTGAAAGTGAACAGAACATCGAGGTGAACACGCTCGGTGAAGCGGCTTCCCAAGCTGTCGCGGCCATCAAGTCCATCTCTCGCACCCCGAAGAAGAGTCTCTCAAAGCTGGCTTCCAACGTCTCGACCCCGGCCGAACAAGTCTTGACCAGCGTCGAGAAGCAAGTCAAGAGCGTCGAGAAGCAAGCCAAGACGCTCGTCCCTTCGAAGGAAACGCCGGCCCGTCTGAAGAAGTCCGCAAGCAACACCGTCACCGTCTACAGCCGCAAGAGCTCTTCGAACCTTCGAGAGGCGGCTTTGCAGGCCCGTGAGGCTGTTGCCGCGACACAGGAGATTGCCTCTTCGGCTTGGACCATCACGTCGGTCTTGATCGCAGCTGAAATCTCTTACCTCGCCTGGTCTGCCATTCCCTGGGATGCCAAGGCGAGTCTACACGATTTATCAAATGAGTCTGTAGACAGGGCTCTGATGCGCCCACTCCTCTCCCCAGGCATTTGGTCCTCATGAATGGCTCACTCGTTCGACGACGCCCGCTTTCGTTGTTCGATACCCTGATGTCTCGGTGCTTACGCATCCAACGTTCACGCACGCGTTCCTCAAGTGGTCCTTCTTCACGATCCTGCTCCCCTTGATTGCCTCGGTCGTGCTCGCTTTTCCGCAAAACTCGAAACACACCTCGGGCCGATCTGGCCGTCGCACCGCAAACCAGGACGACCTCTCCGCCCCCAATGCGCTCTCGTTCGCGTTGGTGCGTACGTCGATCGTCCTCTTGAACGGCTACATCTTTGCTCGTGCGGTCAGCAATGTCCACTGGTCGTTCGAGGCCGTCGAAGGCTACCCTGCGGTCTCGTTGCTCGCCAGCGCGTTGTCGGCCGTATTTGCCGCCTACGAGCAAAAATAAACTTGTTTATGGCTTGGCGAGGCGTGAGTAGTGAAGGTAGCTTCATCACTCATTTATTGACTCTCATGGGATCATTCTCAGTCGATTCGAACATTGGAAGATCTTTTGCTCTTGTATAGGCTCAGCCGAAGTCGTCTGTTGTCGACACCAATTGCCCCTTCTCCATTTGACTCCTTAATATCGTTACTATTTGGACAAATTTGTAATGCCAGATGTATCTTGCCGTTTTAGATCATGGATGTCGTCACTGCTCCTCACTTTTCCAATCAAGTCGGCGTCGAACCCCCGACGAAGCACAACGGGGCTCTCTCTTCTCGAACTCCGATCGGCTGGCGTAAGTTGCTGCGCGTATTGCCGAGGGTTGATCATCTGTGCCACTCAGTGGCACGTGCCGGTGATGAGTCTGCCCATCGCTACAAAAATGGCGGGTCACCGAAAGCCCAAGTAGATCAGTATAAATGATTACTTATGCTAGGCAACTTTGCAAAAGTGATGATCCTGGTTGCTCTTCTCGCGCACGGGGGCAGTGGCACGAGTTTTGGCGAGAACGAATGCGGTTTGGGCAATGCCAGGGGACCGAACTTGGCTTCGAGCATGATGCGCCGATGTACTTTGCCGAGGTTGTTATGGTATCACAGCTTGGTCCGGATTTCTCGTGGCATTTTTTGAACATCTCGTGCCGCGGCCGTCTTTCGAAATGAGTCGAGGCAACGGAAGCGTTCCCAAAACGACGCGGGTGCCAGGCGCGCTGACTCTCGACTGCAGCCTCAAGCTTTCGTCGATCCAGTTCGATCGAGGTTCAGACACGCATCCCAATCTTCAGCCCGGATTCACACCGAGGTAGTCAACGAGCAAACTCACTGCGTTTCTGAACGATTGAGTATCATTTGAGCGGTGAATCGAAACGTCGACGAGTCGGGGCCTACCTAATTTACTGGATCCAACCAATCCTCCCCAATTTGAGACGAGCTGGGCAGCGGGCGAGTTGGTGCTGCCTCAGCCCTCGGGACTTGCAGTCCGAGGCTCTCTTCATCTCTCGCTACTTATCCATACCTTACCCTACATCTTGAACCTTCAGATCCCAGATTGGACCTCATACGTAGCCCCTACAAGATGTCTTATCTCCAGGAGAGCGAAACGCAGTCAAAGTCGACCGTCGAGTCGCTCAAACTGCACAAGGGTAGGCCACGCGCACGGACCATGCCTCGGAGATCAGCACCAACCTAAAGCTCTAGCTTTGTGTGTCCCGGCGAGTTGTACTGACGGCCTCTTTGCTTTTATTTCATGGCGGGTTTTTGGTCTTGTGCAGTCGAGACCGTTGCCCTCGAAGGCCACACCGCCACCGACATCCATGGCCATTCGTTGATCGCCATTGATGAGAAAGCCGAGGCGGCGTTGCGGTGGAAACTCGATCTTCACATCTTACCGGTTGTGGCCATGCTGTACCTGTTCTGGTGAGTAAAGAAGTACAGGCGGGGTACACTGAAGGTTGAAAAATTTCTCATGAAACCTCATTGCTTCACTCACAGCTTCATTGATCGGGCCAATATTGGAAAGTAGGTGGACGACTGCGAGCAATGCCACCCTGCTCAACGTGTTGAAGTTGCTGACATGGCGAGAAGCCTTGCAGCGCTCGCCTTGCCGGTCTTGAACACGATCTCCAAATGACGGGGAAGTACGACTACAATATCTTGCTCAGCTCGGTCTACATCGCCTTCGTCCTCTGCGAGGTCCCCTCGAACTACTTGTGCAAAGTGATCGGTCCTGCGATCTTCATTCCGGCATTGTCGTTCGGCTTCGGCGCATTCTCGCTCGCCATGGCATTCGTCACGACGTTCAAGGGTGGAATCGTTATTCGTTCTATGCTCGGTGTCTTTGAAGCAGGCGTATTTCCCGGTTGGTCCTTCCGGTTCTTAAATCCTCAGCGCCGCTCCCGCTGACAGCACACCTCGGATCTTGTCCCTGTCAGGCATCGCATACTACCTCTCTCGCTGGTATCGCAAGGACGAGCTCGGATTCCGCCTCGCTCTGTACATCGTCTTTGCGCCTCTCGCCGGAGCGTTTGGAGGCCTGTTCGCCTCCGCGCTGCTGATGATCCCCAAGTTTGGGATGGTGACCTCGTGGCGCATGAGTGAGCGAGACCTTCCCGCTCCCCTCATATGATACGAACTATCTCTGACACCGTCCCTTCACTTTCTGATTCGTGTCACTCCATAGTATTCTTCGTCGTGAGTAATCAGCCCGAGTTCCGCGTTCCCGAGTACCGTGATCTGACCGACGGCTCTTGTCCGGTGAAATAGGAGGGGCTCATGACGATGATCCTGGCAGCGATCGCGTTGTTCCTCCTCTCTGATCGACCCGATACCGCCAAGGTGAAAAATGAAACTCTTTGACAAAAAAATCACTATTCATGCTACACGGTACTGACGTTATACTGACAATGTGTCTCGTGCCAGTGGTTGACACCCGAAGAACGCGCGCTTTGCGCAGCGAGAAGCAAGAGCGAGAACGTCGGCGCGGTGGTTGTCGTGGACGAACTCAAGAACAAAGTCTTTATGTCGGGCATGTTCAACACGAGTTAGTCGGAGGCGGATGTGTAGACACTGTATCGCAATCAGCGGAACTGACTCATCTTCAAAATGTTTGGCACAGCTTCCATCGTCGTCGCCGTCATCTTCCTGTTGACCAACATCACCGTGCACAGTCTGAGCTTCTTCCTGCCTACGATCGTCAAGACCATCTTCACCAACATGACGGTCATTCAACTACAGCTGATGACCGTGCCCGTTTATGTGGCCGGAGCAATCATGTCCCTCGTCCTCCCTTACCTCTCCTGGAAGACGGGACGTCGGGCCGTCTGGATGTCAATCGCCGCTCCACTGATGATCATCGGTTATGCGATCTTCGTCGCGACCAACAACCCGAGTGCTCGATACGTGGGCTGCTTCTTCATTGCTTCCGGCACCTTCGCTTTGATCTCCTTCTCGAACACGTGGTCAGCGATCAATACGACTTCGGACACGGCTCGTGCCGGCGCCATTGCCATGACGGTCTTTGGAGGAAACATCGGTGGTGTCGCGGCGACCTGGTCCTTCTTGCCGCAGTGAGTGGGAGTTTCGTTGATGAAAATCTCGGTCTTGTTTACAAACCGCCACATTTGAAGCTAACTCTTTCTCTCTCATCCTTGCACAATTTTCAAGATACGCCCCGCACCAACTTCCAGGCAACGCGCTCAACCTCGGAACCTCGACATTGCTTCTTCTCTTGACCCTCGGCCTATGGGCATGGCAAACCCGTCAGAATAAGCTCCGCGACGAAGGTCACATGGACTATCTGCTCGAGGGCAAGACGAAGGAGGAGATCGCCGTGATGGGGACGAGGCACCCGGGCTTTAGGTTCAGGACCTAGGCTGATGTAGATTTCGAGAGAGTAGGGGATTGAACGGTCGATCTTTGTTGTGGAAGTTGGAACTGTTGTGCAGGCCACCCGAACACCGAGCGTGTCTCCCCGCTTACGCTCGGTAAGTTGTGGCGTATTCGGGCGTTACCTACGACTCGAGCAACACTT
Organism: Microbotryum intermedium; assembly: GCA_022702645.1. Taxonomy (NCBI): domain Eukaryota; kingdom Fungi; phylum Basidiomycota; class Microbotryomycetes; order Microbotryales; family Microbotryaceae; genus Microbotryum; species Microbotryum intermedium. The sequence goes on along the minus strand of JAHWDX010000011.1, from coordinate 280,387 downwards.
TGGCTTGACACACATATACACACCTCAGCCAAAGCAAATACATACGAATGAATGAAATTTAGCTTTCTTTGTACACAGTAGGATAGCTCGAGCGAAAAGCAGAAGTTGCCCATGTTCGGAATGGTCGACTAGGACGGCCGACTCGGCGCGGAATGAGCTGCTGAGTGGGGTCCGACGGAGGCTTCAAAGCGGACGTCTATGTAGCGGACGCTTGTCCGACAACGACTCCGGTTGTCCGGTATTGCAGCCCTCCTAGGCATGATGACGTCGACCGACTGTTCTAGAGTAAAGTGACGGTAGGTTACATCATCTAAACTGCCTGCCTACATCCGTGACGTCGACAATTTTGTCCGTCTTCAAGCTGTGCCACAGGCTCAGCTGTGAGGCATGGATTTAGGCGAACTCCCGGCGGTGGCAAATAGGCGCGAATATCTAGTGCATGCGAATTTCTGGGGAATTTTCACTTTCACGTTTCTCTTGCCCAAGGATTGTGGATAGGCTAGAACAATGCGATTGAACGGTCCTTCCGAGAAAAACCTGAGCTGTAAGTTGGTGAGACTGCGCCGAAGGGGATCGAACACGTCAAGGACACGTCAGCCAAAAAAAGGAACGACAGGGTGCGCTGCTCGTTCCACACGCTTCCACCTTCGTGCCTCCCTGCTCTCTCTCGCGCACTCGCATACTCTCCCGTGTGGATTGGAGCAACCCTCAACATCTCAACTCACTGCAAGATGCGGCTGTCCCTACATACACTGCTGCCGCTGCTGAGCGTATGCACGACGTTGTGCTCGGCCACGTCCCTGCTCGCGATCGACTTGGGCACGGACGCGCTCAAGGCCTCGCTCGTCAAGCCGGGCGTACCCTTTGATGTACTCTTGACCAAGGAAGGCAGGAGGAAGACACCAACCGTCATGACCATCAGGAAGGGCGATCGTAGCTTTGGAGGAGAGGCCGTCAATTTGGTACGTTCCACGTTCCACCTTCTAGTCCGGCTAGCTCAGCTCAGCTTGGGACCAGCGCACGGGCGGGTCACATTGAGAGTGATCGGACACTCTAGTAGCAGGCCTACAACGAGTATTACTTTGATTTACTGTGAACTGACTCAATCCGCGGACTGTACAGGCGACGCGCTTCCCGCAAGACACGTTCTCGGCCATCAAGCTCGTGCTCGGACATCCTTCGTCGCACCCTCAATCCCAACTGCACAGCGCCCTGTACGACCTCCCCATCTCGACGACCGCAAGAGGATCCCCTTCTCTGTCCTCATCTTCAGGCTCGTTCGCGATCGAGGAGCTGTTGGCGATGCAGTTCACCAACACGCGTGAATTGGCCGAGGAAGTCGCTGGCGAATTCGTCAAGGACGTCGTCGTCACCGTGCCGGTTTGGTGGACCCAGTCAGAACGACAAGCCGTAATTGATGCGCTCGAGTTGGCCGGGTTGAGATCAGTTGGCCTGATCAATGATGGAACAGCAGGTCAGTCACAATCCCACTTGTCGCTGAGTATGGAGAAAAGTCTGACCCCTCGTCTTGTTTCTTCTCTTCTAGCCGCCGTCAACTACGCCATGACGCGCTCTTTCCCTTCCGAGTCCTCGTACCATCTCTTGTACGACCTCGGTGCCGGATCTTTGCGCACGACCTTGGTCTCGTTGAAATCGTCGCTCTTGCCCGACCCTTACTCGTTGTCCTTCAAGCCCGAACTCAAGAACGTCACCTCTCTGACCGTCCACGGTGTAGGATCCGACGTCGATGTCGGTGGCTACGTCTTTGACAAGATCGTCAGGGATCTGATGGTCGAACAGTTTGATAAGGATGCCGCAGGGAATGGCAAGGCCAAGTTGGACAAGAGGGCCATGGCCAAGTTGCTGAAGGAGGCGAGCAAGGTCAAGCACGTGCTTAGTGCCAACACTGAGAGTACTGCCAGGGTAGGTCACGTCCATGCTTCTTAGAGGTCCCGTCAGAGCGCTCACGTCTTCAGCTCACAATCCCAACAGATCGAAGGCCTGATCGACGACATCGACTTCCGCACCTTGATCACGCGTGACCAATTCGAACAACGTAGCGCCGAGCTCTTGCCCCGGTTCACCCAACCGATCCAAGACGCCCTCCTCTCAGCTAACATCACGATCGAACAAATCGAATCCGTCATCTTGATCGGTGGATCGTCGCGCGTGCCCATGGTCCAAGCTGCTGTCGCCGCTTTCGTCGGAGAGGACAAAATCGCCAAGAACGTCAATGCCGATGAGGCCTCGGTTCTTGGTGCAGCTCTGTACGGTGCTGGCCAAACCAAGGGTTTCAGGACCAAGGATATCCGTGTTCAGGATCTCACGCCGTTTGGAATTGACGTCGCTTATCCTGTCGATACCAAGTCGACGAACGAAGAAGCGAGGATCATCACCACACATTTGTTCCCTGCTTGGTCCAAGACGGGCGTCAAGAAGACGATGACGATCAAGAAGACCCAGGACTTTGCTCTAACGTTCACGTACCAAGCGCCTCAAGATGGGTCGTTGAAAGAATGGGTACCCAAGCAATTGTTCGAGACGAGCTTTAAAGGCATTTCGAAGAAGACGGTCGACATGACCGAGGAGGCGCTGAAGAATGTCACGGTGCAAGTTACGATCGAGTTGGATGGATCGAGCATGGTCAGGATCGAGTCGGCGACACTCAAGCTGGGTGAAGAGGTTGAGTCGGAGAAGAACGCGGACAAGGAAGGAATCAACGAGAAAATCAAGGGCCTCTTGTCCAAGTTCGGCTCCAAGAAGGACAAGAAAGCCGAGGACGCTGGATCCAAGGATGAGTCGGAAAAGAAGGAGAGTGGAGAGGGATCGGACGAGACCAAGGAGGAAGGCACTGAGAAGGATCCCTTGGAAGGCTTTGACGCCGAGAAGCTCGACGAGTTGCTCAAGATGTCGATGCCGCCCAAGGCGAACCTGACGGTCCGCCTGACACCTACGACGACCTCGCTCGAACGCGTCCCCATGTCCGCCGATGAGAAGAAGGATGCTCGTACGCGCATGAGGGAGATGAAGGCTGCCGAAACGCGCAAGTTGCAGCGTGAGGAAGCGCGCAATGTCCTTGAGGCATTCTTGTACACGGCTCGCGAACTCGTCACTTCGCCCGAGTTCAAAGGGGCCTCTCAACCTCACGAGAGGAAGATCTTGGACGAGAAGGTCGCTTCCACGAACGAGTGGTTGTGGGATGAGGGCGATTCGGCACCGACCAAGGAGTTGAAGACCAAGAAAGCCGAATTGGACAAGCTTGTCAAACTCGTCTCGAACAGGATTACGGAGGCCAAGTGTCGCCCTGCTTCGATCGAGTCGCTCAAGGGCACGCTCGCGTCCGTCGCGCCGTTCGTGGATGCGGCGAAGAAGAACGACTCGAAGGCCGAGGTGCCCAAGTACACCAAGGAGGAGATGGAAGGCGTCAGTAAGCTGGCCAAGGATGCGGAGGAATGGTTGAGTGGGCTGAAGAAGAAGCAAGACGGGTTGGAGGCCTGGGACGACGCCGTGCTCAAATGCACGGACATGGATCGCAAGGTCAGGGAGATTGAGACCGAATTGACAAGGCTGAGGAGGAAGAAGCAGCCAAGGAAGCCCAGGGTCGTCAAGAAACCGGAAGAGACGAAGGAAGAGAAGAAGGAAGACACAGCAAATGAAAAGAAGGAGCCGGAGGGATCAACAGGAGGGGAAAGCTTGGAACACAAGAAGGATGAGCTGTAGAGAGGGCCTCTTAGTCTTGGCTGCTGCATACACCCTCCTAGAATACATATATTTCTTTTCCCTTCTGCAATCCTTGACAAGAGCATAGCATCACTCTGTGGAGGTTCAATCTGAGCGACGCCGCGCGGTCGGCGTCTCGGTGAACGATCGTGTCCTTTGAGCAGAAATCCCTCGATTCCCCGCCCTAACGTATAATCGGGGGACAGTCATAGGCAAGCTTTTTGCTTCTCAAAGACCAGCTTCGCAATTATCCATTATGCTTGCTGGTCCGAGTTGGTTGGAGCCCGATTCTGCTCTCTAACTGCAAGCCGCTGGACTGCCACTGCAAAGGCTCGTCCGGCGTACGACGAACCTTGCGGACCCCCCGGCATGGCTTAGCACCCACTCACCTCGCCGTGGATGAGTACCTCACAATTCTCACAATGCCACATGCAACCGAACACCTGACGGAGTCACATTCAGTCTTCGAACGAGGCGTTGATTTGCACCCGTCGCCGGGAATCGATCCGCGAGCCCTTTCGGAGCACCGCAGTGTAACGGTCTTGGTGAGCCAGACTCAGTTCAACGTTCAACCGACGAGGTCTGGGTCAAAGATCAATCGATCAAGAGTGACTGACTCAGATTCTCCTCGCCTTCCTCTTCGAGACAGCAACCAGACCCAGCTCTCCGATGTAAGGCTCAGCTGTCACTTAATAGATCCAAGCTCGACTTAGGACCGCCTTGCCTGACCTTTCACTTACATGCCTTTGGCTGACCATCATTGTGCATCCCTTTGTCACCCTTCTTGTTTGTTCTCTTTTGTTATAGTTTCTCGCAAAGAACCTCGTTGTCTGCATGTTTCTCTTTCTCATCTTGACGCGGCGTAGGAGCGCGACGAAGGTTGGCGTAACGAGCATGAAACTCCTGGGAACTACGGATCTGATCTTGTGCAAGTTGTGGGCATCGCGAAGACCAGCAAGGTATTGTCGAGCGTCCGGAACAGGCATTTCCTTGAGGGTGACTTCGAGCCTTGGGTAATGACCCGCGAGAGGCGAAGAAAGGAGTCATGCCTATGCTCGAGTGGAAAGAATTGTTGTAAGGGAACTCAGCTAGGGGGAGCAAGTCATGCCAATCGTCTTGATGGTAATCGCAGAAGTGGAGATGGGACCGACTCGTCAGACAATTCATGCAAGTCATGGAAGGCCCTGCCGGCCTCAGCGAGTCCCATGCTCGCGACTGACAAGACCTAACCCTTTAATTGTACGACGAGATCGCCGACGCTCCGGCTGACACCTGGCCGACACGGCCCACCTCGCACAAGTGAGTCATCGCGCTCCTTGGGCGGCGATGTGGGCCGTGTCAGCCGGCGTCAGCGATCTCGTAGTACAATTGAAGGGTTAGATCGTGCCAGTCGCGAGCTTGGGACTCGCTGAGGCCGGCAGGGCCTTCCATTACTTGCATGAATTGTCTTACGAGTCGCTCCCATACATACAATGGGGAACGCCTGCAAAGGTAAGTCCGATGGGTAGTCAGCGATGGCGCGGAAGTGAGGGTCAAGGCGGGCGAAGCAGGTAGGGCTTTACCTGACGAAGGTAGGCCGTACGGATCGTAGGCAAAAGCGCTCGTTCGCCAAGGCGCCGAGAGGACGACTCGATCGGTGAGGAAGGCCGCGACCTCGGTCGTTTCCGCCGTCGCTAACTCACCAGAGTGTCATACTGTCTTGGCCAGTTCAAGTCCTGCTTCAGTTGCTTCGCAGTCTTAAACTAATCCTCCCGCGAGAACTGCCTCGCACCTCGTCCCCAAAAAGTCTAGCCCTAACCCTAACCCTTAGTCTATCGGACGACAGCAGTGCCCTCTCGCCGCGAGGACCGTTGACTGCAGTGAGGACAATTTAGCCGTGTGCAGGCCGGCAAAGTGTAGTATCGCCCGAAGGTAATACACTAGTGCACAAAGTTTTCGACTGCATGTAGATTGTAAAAGCACGTTGCCAGGGCCAAGGAAGACGTTGGTTGCGAGTCCGCAGTGGAGAGAGGCAAGCTCGGTCGTACCGAGGAGCCTCGAAACTTCCAAATTTCAAACCAGAGACCCAGAGCGATCAGCAAGATCGAGAGTTGCTCCGATAAGATCGCGAAATAATTGATGGCATGCAAGCATCTGTGTCTGTGTCAGGAGAGGTGAATGTGAAAGCTTGGAGATGGGAGGTGAAACGTAGAGCAAGAGAGAGAACAACAACCCATCGAGAGCCTGTGGGGAGCACAGTGACGCGCTTGCTTCCTCCGAATGTGACAGGAGGTGAACGCCGAACATGACGTCATCGTGCTACTGCTGCCGGACTGACATGTGCAGTACCAAAGTCTGATAATATCTCTCAAAATATTACAAACCTACGCACAGACTTCTCTCACTCGAGACTCGTACCACACCCTTCCGCTCAACCTCGACTCACGCTCCGCCATTCTCTCTCACCTCCCTCGCAGCAGCTTGCAAGGTCGCGTCGACGTTGGCTTGATGCAACCTCTTCACCATCTCTTCATCCTCCATCCTCAGCTGTCGATTCCAATCAGCTTGGATCAACTGGTTCGCCAAGTCAATGTCGAGAGTTGGGGTTGCGCCAGTCGAGCCCTCCACGCCTTCAACCATGATCGGGACAGGGTTGACGGGAAGATCGTTGGATCGGTCGAGGTTTGGCTCGGTAGCCGCATGATGAGGATTTGCAAGTGGACCTTGCTGATCGATGACGACTTGAATATCATCTAATGAGGGTTGATGATTCGTCCCCAAGATGATCGACATCGCCGCATTGACTGAATCATCCGCAGTGGTCGTCGAAGGTGAGGTCGGCTCGCTAGAAGGGAGAGCGCCGTCCAAGACACTCGAACTGGCGAGGGGAAGCGTAGAGTTTGTGGGAATATTTCCAACATTGACGTCGATGGTGGAGTTGGTGGTGGCTGATGGATGAGTATTGGCGGATGTCGACGCTTGAGCGTTCGTACGACGTCGCGTTTTCGACTCCTTCGGTCGAGGTGGAGCCGAAGCGGGTTCTGGAGTTTGAGAAGTCGATAATGCGAGCAAAGCTGGATCGACTGGAGGAGGGGATGGAGGTCTTGCGCGTTTTCCGGTTGAGGGACCCGGTTCGTTCTCGTCTTGTGATGCCGGGGTCAGCTCTTTCGCTGTAGGGAGCGAGAAGGAACTCAATATCAGCGACGATTTCCTCGCTCATCTCCCGAATGCACTCACCTTTCCCTCCAGCGAGCCGCCTCTCCTCCAAGCATATGCTCATGTACCTCCTTATCTGATACGCCGTACTCTTCACCTCCCCTTCCACCCTCTCCCTCGCCCTCTTCTCCAATTTGTTCATCATCGACACATGCGTATCGCAATCCTCGACCAACTCCCGGACCCATTCGAGAACGTCCCTATCGACGACCCTCGTCTTCTCATAAGCGACATGCCACTTTTTGTGGACGAGATGAACGACGACGTCCTTTGACGTCATGTCAAAGATCAAGGTGACGATGCCGCCACAGGGGAACTTTTCGACCCGTCCCCCTTCGCGCTTGTGAGGCGTTTTGCGCGCCTTCTTGCCGTCTCGCGGTCGGTCGTTGCGAGAGGTTTGGGAGCAGGTGTAGCGAAACTTGAGGCCTCGGCTGGTCGGGATCGCATCCTTGTACACGAAATGCCAGCGCGAGGAAAGGGAGAGGCGAGAAATGAACGTCGTCGCCAGGGGTTTGAGAAGGTTGCGCAGGTCCGGGATCAGGTAGACGTTTCCGATCGATGACTAGGTCGAAGAGAGACGAAACAAGCGATTAAGAGTGTGTTCAAGGCTCACTCGTCTACTCTGGACGCACCAACTCGGGAACCAAGAAGCCCGCTTCGAGGTCGACCTGATCAATCTTGTGTTCGACCCGAGTCTCCAACCGATCCAGGAGGTCTTGGAAAGAGGTGTATTCGGATTTGGTCGGTTTGTGATGGAGCGAGCAGGTCTGACAAGCCAAAGAGATACATGTCAGTCTCGAGAGCTTTGTTCGAGGTGAACATGTGTGGGAATAACAAAGTACCTTGTGCCACTTTGCCCTGAGGAAATCCCACGAATCGACGGGAGTCGGTGCGGCGCCGCCCTTGCAAAGTGCACAGTCGACGCGAGCAGGCGGACGCCAGTTGGGGTTGGTGCTCACGAAAGGCGTGAGGGTGGCGGCAGTGCCAGAGGTAGTGTTGGTTACTGTGGGTGGTGGCGCTTCGGCTTCGGCTTGTGTACCTTGACGTGCGGCAGCTGAAGTGGGATCTAGGATGGGGTTGCCGGGTATTGACGCTGCGTGGGCTTGAGCTCGAGCTGAGGGCGATGTTAAGTCAGAGCTCGCTGCGGGATTTACATCCACCGCAGCATCTTGGTCTGCTCCTTCGTCTGCCTCGTTATCGTCCGATATTGTGTCCTCTACTTCGCGATCTGGTTTCATCTCTTGATCGCCTTCGGCATGAGCTGAGGCTGAAGTGGGCGTGGACGAGGTGGTAATCCTCTTCGCAAGGGAGGGAAGGAGGGGTTGATCCATCTCCGCCTTGACGATTAGAGAAGACGACGACGATGACGACATGGCTTGTAATGTCTTGCTCCTACGATATCCCAATGCCTTAGTTCATCCCCCCGCAGTGGTCGTGCGAGCGGAATGGTTGGAGAGACGCCAACGCGCCACAGGCCGGTCAATGTGGGCAACAGGCCCCCCTGCAGATTTCCATTTCCTCTGTTAGGTGCGAGGCCCGTGCGCTCCCGTTGCCCACTCGACCCTTTTCCTTTGCTTCCACGAAGCCTCACTCCATCGTTACAAAACAAAAGTGACATAACATAATCATCCCCAGGTCCGATCGCATCTTACAACATCGTATGAACCCTCGCCTCCCTTCCCGTCCTAGCATCCACACCCCCGCTCGCCGCCCCAAAACCACTAGCAGAACTTGCCCTTTGATCCTCCAAATCATCCAACACCAACCCTTCCCCAAACGGTCTTCCTACGATCCTGCGACTCTTCTCCCTCTTCTGCTCCAACAAGCCTACGACCAACTCCACCACGTCCCTTGTGACGAGTACGACTGCACCACCTATCGCGTTGCGCAGCCAGATGGGGTCGATTGGGTTTGAAGCGGAGAGAGCCGGGGAGGACGTCGAGGAGGGGAAGAACAGGGTCGATAACCAACTCGTTCGACTGGGTCTGCCAGAGCTCAGGCCGTATCGACTTGCGAGAACGAGTTGGACGCCCAGCACTTTGCGGAGAATCCGTATCCATCCGGAAGTGGGTCGTGCCCCTCCTTTCGAAGCGAGCCAGAACAAGGCTGATCCGGCCGTCGAACACACCGCAGGGAAAAGGAGAGCCCCGACGACCAAAGAGGTCAAACGACCGAGTCCGACACGTAAACGGTTCTGGACTATGGCTGCACCTCCTCCCGGAGGGGGTGGTACACCTCGGACGTGGACGTCTTGATGCGCGGGTACAACGATCTGTTCGACTTGGATTTCGGCAACGACTTCGAACCCGCCTGCGCCAACACCTCGTCGCTGCCTTCGTCGACCTCCGTCTTGTTGATCATCCTCCCCTTGCTCTCCTTCTTCTCCTGCATTCCTATTCCGATGCGCCCCACCGTCCGCATCACCCTCTTGCATATCCGCCAACACGCCCGCGAACCCTTCAAATCCATGCCCACGTCTCCCCAAAACGGCCCTAAACACTCTCCTCCTCAGTCTCAGGTACACCAACCTGACCCAAGGTAGAGCGCACAACAACAACGTCGGCGAGGGCGGATAGGTGAGGGACAGGTTATCCAGCCCTAGAGGATCTTGGATCGAGTTGAGGAAGTAGGATGACGAATGATTCGAGAGGACGAGGGTCAAGGGGAGGAAGGGGAGGAGTGAGTCGATCAAAGGTGTGCGTGCGAGGATCAATGTCAGGGGGATCCAGGGGAGGTTGACTGTGAAAGCGTAGAACGGTCAGACTTTGGTTCGATAACGAATCCAAGTACACGGGAACTCACGCCAGTACCTCCAAGGCATCCTCTCGTGCCGAAGGAGCAAAGCCCTCGCTACCTGATTGCCGGCAAACGTCTTGATCGCCCAAGCCCCCCAAGCGGCCGAGACGAAACCGAAGCCAGCGACAAGACCCGATCCAGCGAGTATGATGCTGAGCGAGTCCCACCGCCTTCGCAGGCGGTTGTACAGGGCCAAGAGGGTCGATCGGTCCTGGACGATGACGTAGGGTGTGGCGCAGACGGGGCACTTGGCCGGTGTTCGCTTGTTGACTTGGTCCGTGGTGACCCATGCCAAAAGGCACTATAGATAGGTCGTGTCAGCTTTAATCGACTCTGGTACGCATGTCCAAGGTGTGTGGATACTGACATCGGTATGAGCGACGAGCGTACACTCGCACGCGTGAACGAAATCCCTGCCCGGTGTATCAGACGAGTCCTCGTAGCAGACCCAACACGTCTTGGTTCTCAAATCGGCAATATCTCGCAGGCGTCCACCTGATGTAGCTGCTGGTCCGATCGTGGTCGATGAAGATGATGATGATGACGATGGACCCGGCGCCGAGGTCGAAGTCGCCGATGCCGATGCCGATGCCGATGTCGATGCCGGTGGGGTGGCGGTGGGGTGGGGGGAAACATGACCTGGACGACGGTGAGTACGCGAGGTGCTGTGACTGTGATCGACGGCTGTATCGCCTCTAGATGAACGTGTCGGATCTGCATCGTCATTGTCGTGTTGTTCCTGCTGTCGTTGGCTGGCCCGATCTAGCGATCTGGCCCTCGCCCTCGCCGATCCGTTGCTCATCGCGTGCAGAGGCATCGCACTCGAGGAGAGTGACAGACGAGCATCTTGCCATGAGGAAGAGAGAGAACTGCCGTTGTCGTCGTCGTCGACGTCTCCGATACCATGGCGGGGGTGGGACTGTGGCGATGATGATGACGGGGCTGCTGCGGCTGAGGCGGAGGCTGAGGCGGAGGCGGACGAGGAAGAGGTCGATGAGGCGATCGGAGGTCTGACGAAAGCGGCACTACCTGAGGAGGGCATTGTCTACAACACTGGGATGTGTCGGGAGGAGAGCGCGTGTGCGACCGATCGCAAGACGTGTGAGTCAGGAAGGACGAAGATCACCGGAGTGAGGCCGAGTTTCTAATCGTGAAATGGGTTTGGTAAGGAGCCATCACGTAATTAGAATCGCACTGGGCCTCGTCACTGCCTCGTGCTTCTGTGCGCGCTCTACGTGCCTCGGACACGGTTCGGGACGCGACGTCAACCCGTCCGCTTTGGGCCACTTCTGCCCGCACACGCTTCCTTTAGCATCGGCGCTTCGACTGCGACGACGCCTCAAGCACCAACACCCTGCGATAGAGAACGTCACTGCTCAAGATGCCACCAGCCGAAACACCCAAGATGCTCGCGGCCAAACCGGGGGGGCCCAAACATCATTGGAGCTTGGACGTCGCTTTCCCTGGTAAGCCCAATCGTTCCCCGATCGAGTAGGAGATGCAAGGAAAAACACACTCAAGCAGCTACATGCGTCGTTCCTTTTCCAGTCTACGCGATGGTCTTCATTGACGATGAGACGATCGTACTCGGAGGCGGTGGGGGTTCCTCCAGGACCGGAGTCAAGAACAGGTTGGTGAGTTGACATCTCATCATGTATCACTGTAGAACTGCTGTGGCCTGCATCGAGCGACACATCCGACCGAGAGCATCTCTACATCGATTCCAACCCACGGGATGACGTGGAGCTTTCCTCGCGCCTTCCCCGCCAAAGGTGCTCCCTGTCGAGACCCTACAACTGACCAGTCCTTCCTTCTGCCTCGACAGAGCATGCACAAGATCGACCTCATCAAACGACAGTTCCACCTCGCGGCTGAATACGAACTGTCCAAGACCGAAGATGCCCCGATGACGATCGCCGTTTTGCCCGAGGTCAGTTTGGGGGGAAGAGGGGACGAAGAAGCCTCTCTAGAGAAGGGTCCTCATGCTGATGACGGGGCTGATGCATTTGGGATCCCGGATGACATGGGCAGACAAAATCAATCGTGGCCGGTATCAACTCGGATCCGCAGACATTGGCGAGGGGCAAGAACGAGAACGTCAGGCTTTTCACTTATACCGACAACGAGTCAGTGCCTAGTGCTCTTGGAGTTCTCCAGCCTTACCTACTCCAAGCTCAACATTACGGTCACACAGGATCGTCTTTGAAAAACGAAAACAGATCCTTCGCTCGACCTCGGAAGACCATTATCAATCAGTCACGGCGTTCGCGAGGACAAAACCTTACCTCCACTTGATTGCCCTGGGCTCGACGAATGGTCAATTCTCCGTCTTGACTTTCCCCGAACTGCAAGAGGTGCTACCAACGATCGAGTATGACGGGGATGAGATGTTTGATGTCGATTTCCATGATGACGCTTCGATGGTGAGTTCGCTGTTCAAAGGTGTGAGGTGGGTGAGATTGCCAGACGACTGATGAATACCTTGGTCGTTCCATAGGTCCTCGGTGCCGGCGCCAACAAGCTCTGCATATGGCCGACTACAACCCCTGCAGACAAATCCCAGCCCTTCTCCGCCTTGCAAGTCATCGAACGGCCGATCGTGGCCCCTCATCTATCGTGCACGTTTCGATCGGCCAAGTTCGGCCGTCAAGTGACCAAGGACAACATCTATACGATCGTCAACTCGACGCCCAAAGTAAGGAGTCGCAAGCCGGGCAAGAACGACAAGAAGAGCTTCGTCAGCGTTTGGGACGCCAAGGAGTGGAAGTTGAAGAAGACGAGGACGGTGAGCATGAAGCCGATCACGGCGTTTGATATCAGGTCAGTCTTGGGGAGTGAGTGGAAGTTTGTGTTGATGGACGCGGATGCTGATTCTGAAGCGTCGTGATCGATGCCAGTGCTGATGGGACCATGTTGGCGTATGGGTCGTCGGACCTTTCTGTCGGCGTGTTGGATGCCCAAACACTTCGAGTGAGTGCCGTGAATTGGTCTACACGTACACAAGCGAGAACAACAGCTCAACTAAAGAAAACTTGAAAACCTTTCAACGTCCACCCGCCTCTCGTCTCGTAGCCCATCGTCACACTCCTCTCCGCGCACGGATTCCCCGTCACGTCCTTACAATTCTCCCCCTCGGGCCACCTCGTCGTCTCCGGTTCGGCGGACAACTCGATCCGGATCATCCATGTGCCCCCGAGAGACAAGAGGGGCAACGAAGGAAGGGGTTGGAGGTGGAACTTGGTACTGACGTTGATCGTGTTGGGATTGGCCGTGTGGGTTCAAGGGATGTGGGTTGGGGATGAGGTCAGGGAGCACGAGACCAAGGGGAGGGGGGGAGCGGTGGGGATCTGAGCTCTGAGACTCGGAAGACTCGGAGGGAAGAGAGAGTTCATCGCTTTTTGTTGGGGGAGGGTTCCTCGGGTTGTTTTGATGTCTGGTTTATTACTGTGCTGCGATCCTCTGCTTTTGAATTGGTGTGGGTGGTTGAACGAGTGCCGCTCGAGTCGAAGAATCTCGCAAGGTTTCTCGAGGCTAGTTCATGCATACGCCCTCAGTGAATCAGATGACCTGGCGCACGACTTGTAACCGCGCTCTCACCCTCAGACCTCCTCGAGTCGTCACCACTTCGACCAACGCGCGAACTTGAAGTGTGGATCCTCATAAACTTACGCAACTCAACCAGAATGTCCTCCCCACCCAACCTGCTCGCCGGATACCCTGCTTCAGGTGGGTTGAACGAAGGAGGGAGGGATGTGGGTGACTCGTAGATGGATGGCGGGGAACTGGGGCACCGCGGTGCGGATCCGCCGAGAAGGGTGTTGGGGCTCTCTAGGGCCGAAAAGTGGGGGTGGGGTTTGGCGGGAGGGCCAGAAGATCCGGCCGGTCGACAAGTTTGCGGCTGGCTTGGGACGCTTGAGAGCTCGAGAGAAAGTTCGAGGTTGAGAGCCATCATTGACCACACGTTTGGATCGTTTCACCTCTTTTGGGTTTGGGGCCACAGTCAAAGTCGGCGGGGTGCGTCATGTCGATTTGAGTAGCTCGCCGCCCAAGCATCTTCAGTGAGCTTTTTTCTTTTTTGATGGAGCGAGCCTACTAGTAGTAGTAATAGGGGGCGAACGTCTCAGGACCGTTGACTGATGGATCAACTCATGATCAGCTTCAAACCCAGCTCTTCAGTCACGAAGAGAATGACATCGACGAGCAAGCCATCCGTTCCAACGGCTCAAGATACCGAGCCGGCGAAGGTACCAGACACCTCGACGACCTCGGCGGCGGACAAAGAGGGCGAAGAGGGCTATCCTAGGCCCGAGTGAATGATTGGGATGGGATGGGTCTCAATATGAGGGTGGTAGGAAATGAGAGAAGGCTTGGATGGAGCTGTTCGGAACGAGGCCTCATCGCAGAAGGCACGGTTTTTCGAAGGCTGCTGGCATTGGGAAGACTGGGGATGACGAATCGGGGGTGTCGTGCGATGATGGTCTTCTATTGTAATCGGAGTACTTTTTCAAGTTGTTCGTCGTTCCTTTATTGAGCGGGACTGTAAACCATCTGCAAAGCCCGATCGCCGAAACCAACTTCTCGGAGGTTCGAGCTCAACAGGGCAACTTGCCAGCCTGGGACGCTCTTGCTTGCTCCTGACATCATCCGAACCGGCAGCCGAGTTGACCGTTTTCCAAACTGACCACACCCCTCTTACCGCACTCGATCGCATATCATGTCGGACAAGGAGACATTGCTGTCGATGGGCTTCTTCGAGGCGCAGGTCAGTCTCTGGAGTGTGCTGCTTGGAAGATGCGGGCGAGGGGTGCTGACGTAGTCCCTCTCTTTGTGTTCCCCTTACTGCGGTGCGACGCTGGGCTTGGTCGCTCTACTCTCCTCCCAACAATCAATTTGGTGGAATTGAAACGTTCTCATCTCATCTCATCCACATCTCGGAACCCCAAACGCGTCATCCGCCTTCACTCATCGGCGCGACCGACCTCGAAACTCAAATTAACCAGGTGACCAAAGCGCTCGCAGCGACCAAGAACGCCGGTCTTTCCCAAGCGTTGGACTATATCGACGAGCATGCGAACGAACCGAGTGCGTTCTGGGAGACACCCGTCGAGCAGGCCAAGAGTGCGCTCGTTGCCGCGGCGGGACAGCATGAGGAGGGCGATGAGGAAGGCGCACCTGGTGGTGCTGCCGAGGCCAAGGTGAGTGACCGTGGCACAGGTGGGATGAGCGATACCGGAACTGATTCGTGTGTTCCTTTTCGTCCATCATCATCGCGCTCATTGGTATCGTCCCAATGCACCATCGCTTCCTCGCCTCGTCTCTCCCGAAAACCTTTCCCTTCGCGCCTGCAGAGTCTGACGTGCACCGATTGCGGCAAACGATTCCGCAACCACGCTTTGGCGAGCTACCATGGCGAAAAGAGTGGACACGATAACTTTGAAGAGGTGCGTTGCGGGTCGCAGTGCACCTATCGAGGCGAGGAGGGGAGAAGATTGCTCTTGAGGCCATTCGTTCCGAGGGCTGATTCGTTCTCTTTGGCTTACTTCTACCCTCGACTTGTGGTGCTCGTTTCTGGCGGGTTTTATTCAAATGTCCTGAAACTTCCGCTCACAGTCGACGGAAGAGATCGCCCCGTTGACCGAGGAGGAAAGGAAGGCCAAACTTGCCGAGGTAAGTCCGAAGTTGCAGACGAGGTAGCCCTTGACCCCTCCCCTCGCTGATCCGACCCCCCGTGGACCCAAAATAGCTCCAAGAACGCATGCTCGCCAAGAAGAAGCTCCAACAGGCCAAAGACCGCGAAGAAGCATTGAAAAACGACGCGATCCGCCGCAAAGCCGGCAAAGACCAGGCGCAGATCAAAGCAGACATGCAACTTAAAGCCGCGCAACAGGAGGCCGCGCAGAGGGCCAAGGACAAGTTGGAGGACGCCAAAGCCCGAGCGGCGATCAAGGCCCAGATCGAAGCCGACAAGAAAGCGAGAGCAGAGAAGGCCAAGAAGGAGAAGGCGTTGAGGGACGGTGGGGTCGTCGATGTCGGAGCTGAGGCGGCTGGAGGTGGGACTGGGTCGAGTAGTACGGGAGGGGCCAAAACGGCTGCGGCGTCGGCAAAGACGTACGATCAGACGAGGTTACAGATCCGAGTACCTTCGGGGGCACCGCTCGTTCACGCGGTCGCCTCGACCGAGACGCTGGGACAGGTCGTCGAATGGATCAGGGAACAGACCGGGTTGGATGAACCGAGTTTGAGCTCGGCGTTCCCTAGGTAAGGCCCGTTCGTAGGCACGGTGCTCGGGGCGCAGGATCCGTTTTTTTTGATGGAATTGCTTGGGACGCTGTGGGCCTGATTCTGCGTTTTTCGTGATCGCTGTTTGCAGGAAAACTTACTCGCCGAGCGAGTACGGCAAGACGATGACCGAGTTGGGTTTGGCGCCTTCGGTGAGTGGACCTTGATTCCTTTCACGGACGGAAAAAGGACTTTTTCACTGACTTTTTCGTCACCTCATTTTTAATATCATGGCTCTGGGGTCATCTGTACCGTCACGTTCATAGGCCGTGCTCATGGTCTCGTGAGACCGATTTGCCCCCGAGTTGAAGCAAGAGCAAAAGCTTTAGCAATCGCTGCCCATGTGTGCCAATAGTTTGCAAGTTTGGTTCTGCCATCATCAACTTGCTACTAAGCTGTCTGTGTCATGAGGTCTGTGACGCTGTAGTAGGGAGCATTGGAGTGTTGCTCGCGGAATCGTGACGGCGCGATTCGGTTTATAGCTAGGAGGGCTGCTGGTCAGCGCCATTGGTCGAATCGATCACGTGCCAGCTGGACGCGGTCCAAGCGCAAACGCGAGGCCGGAATCATTTGACAACTTCGCAGACCGTCGGCTTCGTCTCGCCTCAGCTTTCGTCACGATCGCTCTCGGGTGCGGACGGGGCGTCAGCATTACAACTGGTGCGGACCTCCCACAATCGAATCATCCGCAACTGCTGTGCTGCTCTTCTGCTCGGGTCCATCTTCGGTAAGGTGCGTTATCACCTGCCCGCCCGTTCCCGTTCCGCTTGTGTTGCTCGCAACCGGTCCAGTTGGCATTTGGTAAGCTCGGGATTTGGACCCTTCCCATAATTTGAACTGACCTTCCTCTTGAAGCTCGATTCGGAAAGAAGGAGAGCCCAGCCACGAAACAAGATTATCACGGGAAGCCGTCATCAGCGTCGACAAGGATGTTCAACATCAAGCGCTTCGACCCGAATCAAGCGGGCACGTCCACGACAACGAATCGAGCTTCGTCGGCCGCCGCTCAAACGGAACAACAAAGTCTCGATGACGTCGCACTCAAGATCCAACAGAGGAAGAAGAAACGGAAAGCATTCCTCGTCGAGGATGAGACCGTAGCACCCGTCGCTTCCACTTCGACTTCGGCGCCCCTTCCTTCTACGGCGACGACGAAGGGGAAGGAAGTCCCTCTTAGTGTGCAGGATCGTACCGGGGATTGGAAACCCGCTCCTGGGGAATCACCTGCTGAAAGGGAGAAGCGGCTGAAGAGGGAGAAGAGGGCCGCCAAGTTCGGGTTCGATCCTTATGCCCGACCGAGCGAAGATTCGACTTCGACGTATCAAGCACCACCACCACCGACGACGACGACGACGGACACGAGTGCGAGCACGAGTACGCGAGAGTGGCAACCTGCGCCTGGTGAATCGCCGGCCGAGAGGGAGAAGAGGATCAAGAGGGAGAAGCGGGCCGCCAAATTGGGCCTACCGAACCCTTCCCTCGGCCGAACGTACCCCGACTCGAACTCGGGTCCGACGAACTCGCATTCCATCCCCCCGCCTTCCTCGGCCTATCCTACAGCTTATCATACCGAAGAAGGCGCCGGCGGAGCTACGGCGAAAGAAGGTGCCGGTCTTTCGACCATCCATCCCGATCGATTGGCCGCACCCGCGTTGGCGAGGGAGGTCAAGCCGAAGAAACCGCAGGCGACGACACCGGCGAGGCTGAGGTACCTGAAAAAGAAGAAGCTCAGGGCCAACGGGAGGAAGAGAGGCATGGCCTCGAGTGGGAGCAAGAAGGATGGATCGACGGTCGGGGGCACGAGTGAGATGGGCACCAGTGTGGTGGGGAATGAGATGGGAGATCGTGATGAGGAGGAGCGTGGCGAAGGCGAGGGTGAGCGGGTAGAAGAGGATGGCAAGACGGTGGAAAGGAAGAAGGTCAAGGATGAGGAGGAACTGAGGATTATCGCGGAGAAAAAGGCCGAACGCAAGGCCAAGAGGGACACGAAAAAGGCTGAGATCCGAAAGTTGAGGGCCGAGGGTGGGGTCGAACCACCGACCAAACCGCGGGTCATTGCGACGAAACCTACCGTATCTGCGCCTTCCCCTGTCAAGACTGGGTTGGTCACCGTCAAGGCTGTACCTGCGGTCGTCGAGGAAATCGTGGGGGACAAGCCAGCCGAGCCGACTGAGGAAGAGATTGAGAAGCGAAAGGAAGAGGAGGCACGGTTGGCGCGCAAGGAGGCGAAACGACAAAAACGAGCGACGAGGCATCAGGTTGACGAAACTGCACAAGGTGAGGTCGTAAATCTCGATGGACCACCAACACTGATCCCGACGGCTCATACGATCGGACGAAATGTCGCTGAGAAGCCGATCCCCATCGAAGCCGACCCCGTGCCTCAGCGAGCAGCGGAAGAGGATCCGAGCCCCTTGTTGAGGCTGCCGAGCGCCACTCGACCTGCACCACCGAGCAAGAAGACGCTAAGTGAGCTGAATGTTCACGAGAGCGTTAGGGACAAGCGCATCGTCGATCCGGAGAGGAAAGTCAGGTTCGATGATGATGCGTTGGGCTTGGGAGAGCGAGGGAGGAAGAGGTTGGCCGAGATGGGGTTGCAGGAGGCCTTTGCTGGTGAGTCTTGGGGGGCGCCGATTTATGACACGAGAGCTAACGGCTGACTTTCTGATCTTTTTCATGTAGTGCAAACCGAGGTGTTGCCGTTACTCTTACCATCTGGAGAACCTATGTCGCTGTACTCTCCTTTCCGGCCGCCGCGAGACTTGTGTGTCTCGGCTCCAACGGGTAGCGGAAAGACGCTGAGCTACGTCGTTCCCATAGTCGAGGTGAGCTAGTCCCTATCCCGCGCGAAAGGAGTTGTAGCCTGATCTCTTCGCGCCGGTTCTCGTTAGACTCTCGCACCCCGCATCGTCACACGTCTGCGCGCTCTCGTCGTCTTGCCCACGCGAGACCTCGTAGGACAAGTCCGAGAGACTTTCGAAGCCTTCGGCAAAGGTCTCGGACTCAAGATCGGTACCGCAACAGGCCAACACTCCTTTACGCACGAACAAGCGTCGCTCGTAGGAGAGAACGCCTCGGCCACTTTGGAAGGCGGCTCGAGTTTGGTCGACATCCTCATCGTCACTCCTGGTCGATTGATGGATCATCTGAGGTCGACACCCGGGTTCTCGTTGCAGCATTTGAGGTATCTCGTCGTCGATGAGGCGGATCGATTGCTCACGCAGTCGTTCAACGAGTGGCTGCCTGCCGTGTTGGCGGCGTTGGACCCTCCCCCAACGGCGTCTACAACTTCGATCGAAACTTCTGCAAGCCCAGATCGAGCTGATATTCAAGCACCAGCATGGTGGGATACCAGTACCGGACGTTGTCCTTCCGAATTGGATGTCCGCTCCGTCTCCTCTTGCCAGAAGCTCCTCTTCTCCGCCACCCTCTCCCGCGACCCCGCCAAGATAGATGCCCTCCATCTCCATCGCCCCCTTTACGTCTCGGTCGAAGATGCCCTCGACCCTCACGTCGAAGACGAAGCCATCGACCAGGAACTCAAGTTCACGTTCCCTGCTTTGTTGCAGGAATGGATGATCGTGTCGCCATCGACGCACAAGCCGTTGTACCTGTTGCATTTGTTGCACAACCTTTCGGTCGAGGCGTCGTTGTGTTTCACCAAGTCCGTTGAGGCGGCGAACCGGCTGGCCAAATTGGTCGAATTGTTCGAGGAGGCGAGGAAGGCTAGAGGTGCAGAAGTCGGCGAAGGCAAGAACGTGGCCGTCGTCAAGGCTTATTCGAGTGATTTGGCACCGCTCGAAAGGATGAAGATGTTGGCCGCGTTCAAGAAGGGCGAGATTCAAATGTGAGCCCCATTTCCCTCCCCTTTCCCAACTGCAGGTGGAAGGCTGACCTGTTTCATCCACGTATCCGCAGGCTCATCTGTTCGGACCTCATCTCCCGAGGAATCGATCTTCCGCACGTTTCACACGTTATCTCGTACGACATCCCCGCCGACATGCGTAAATACGTCCATCGCGTCGGTCGTACCGCCCGAGCCGGCAAAGCAGGTGACGCCTGGTCCTTGGTCGAGGACCAAGAAGTGGCGCCTTTCAAAGCCATCATGAAGGCCGCGCAACACTGGGAACAGGTCAAGCGGGTTCGTGTCAAGGATTCTCAAGTTGAGGGATTCATCGAAGATTATCAGATCGCTTTGGAGAAACTCAAGGTCCACTACGCTACCGGACCTGCTACGGCCACAGTTGCGCAAGCCGTGGCATAGGGATAAGGATGCGAAGTGTGATACGAATTTTTAAGTGCAATCTGTAACGTAGTAAGAGGGTGTGCTCGACTAAAGTGGATGTAGAGAGGGATATCCTAAGGAGCGAAGACAACTCGAACAGAAGAATAAGAGCGAATGTGCTGTGCGAAGAGTCAGACTAAAGGGAAAGGGGCTATGCGAACAGTCAGACTAAAGGGCAAGGGGGGAATACGTCGTTGAGAACGAGAATGAACGACTAAGGGGGGGGGGGGGGGGGGGTAAAATTAAAGGGAATTCCAAGAATGAACAAAAGATGCAAGATGAAAACCAAGAGAAGACAGATAAGAGAGGAACGGAGGGACCTAGGTCTCGAAGAAAGCGTCCGAATCGGCCATCTTGAACGACGTCGCCGTCTCGGCGATCGAATAATCCGATGCACTACTGGGTAGTGACGCGGGTGGGTGGTTGTCGGAAATAAAACCCTTCCCGGCTTCGTCAGCAGTGGTTGCTTTAAC
This sequence comes from Microbotryum intermedium, assembly GCA_022702645.1. NCBI lineage: Eukaryota > Fungi > Basidiomycota > Microbotryomycetes > Microbotryales > Microbotryaceae > Microbotryum > Microbotryum intermedium. The sequence goes on along the minus strand of JAHWDX010000011.1, from coordinate 259,639 downwards.
GATGGTGGCTGGGATGGGCTGTAGAATCGACGAGTCAGGTTCGACGTCTAACGAGGCTTGCTCCTCGGTGTCCAGAACAGGCTGTTTGGCACGAGGGGTACCGTTCGAATCGGCGATGAAGGGATCGTTTCCTTTGACGGGTGTAGGAGGGGTTACGGTGACCAACGATGGTAATGAGGAAGCCACCTCACCAAAGTCGGGCTGCGGAGGGTGATGATCAAAGACAGCTGTCGAATCGGGCGTGGGGTCCGTCGCAAGAAGCGGCGTCGAGCATTCCTCATCAAGCACGGGTGTGGGCGAAGGAAGTGGCGATGGGAGTTGATCAAGCGTCTTTGGAGCTTTGACGGCAAGGTGCTGAGATTCTTGGGGTCGTGGAGAGGCGCTGACACCACTCGCGACGGCGACGGCTGCAGCGTCACCAGCGACGGTGGCGATGCTTGCTGCCTCCCCACCGGTCGCGATCTTGGGGGGCATGATCAACGACCTACGCGTCATCGTGGGCGATTCGGGCAAAGGGTTGAGGGACAATGCAATCCCACCACTTTCGCTTCTTGCCAAGTTTGGAAAACTGCCGCTCGTCGATCGGCGACTGGGCGATTCGACACTCGCCTCAGCCTTGGCCCTCTCGGCCTCAAGCTCCAACACCCTCGCTCGAACGGACGAGACGGGCGTAGGGATCTTGGTCTCCTTGTTCATGTTCGAGTTGCGCAGCTTCTCCTCGTCCTTGAGTTGACGCAGCTCGCGTTGCGTCTTCTTCTCTTCCTCCTTCTCGAGCTTGGCTTGCGCTTTCTCCGCCGAGCTTTTGCGCCGCAGCATGTCGCTCACACCACCGAGGAAACGCTTTGAGGTTGTCGAGCTAGGGGACGAACCCTTCGAAGGAGAGGCACCGATCGTTGAGGTGGAAGTTTGAGAGAGTGTACGAGAGCGCATCATCTCCGATGTGCGGACGGTGAGCGATTCGACAGGGCCAGATTGAGTCGAAGGGGTTGCTGCAGCTGTGTCAACACAAGCGGGTCAGTCTACCGGGTCTTGAAGCTTCCGAACCCCGTCAAATATATCCGCATCCCTCACCTCCCTCAACCACCTTTGCAGAAACAACATCCAATTCCTTCTTCAGCACAGACTTTTCCGCAGGAAATGCGGCTGAGGACACAAGCGGTGACGTTGCATCCGTTTCAGATGCCGCCAAAGCTTCCTCCAGTTGAGGCGCGGTCTCTTGAGCGTCCATTGCGTCCGTCTCGACAGCTTCGGTCGAAACAGGCTCCGCCGCTGGATGAATGACACCGACTTGTCCTCCCGCGGTATCATCTCGGTTCACAACCCCTTGTGGATGCGTCCCAATTTGGCCTCCGGTAAAGTCATCATGGGGAGTTGGAATACGGGCCCCAGAGACCGCGGAGGCAGGTTTCACACTCCCGTGAAGCCCACCAATTTGCTCTCCTGCGGCATCATCGTGAGCAGTTGAGGTGCAGTGTTGAGGCGTGACGACGTCTTGGCCGCGGAAGGCCAAGACTTCATGTGCGAGGGGACTTTCGTCGTCGGGTCCGTTGCCGAGCTTCTTGGAAGGTTCGTGGATCGCGTCGTCGATGACAACTGGTGAAGCAGCGGCGGGTTCTTCGGCGACGAGAGGAGCGGCGATAGACTTTACGACTTGGGGAGGCTCGACTTGCTCCATTTCAGGTTGCGGCTCAGGGGGCTCCTCGACTCGGCTCTCCTCTTGCACTTCTGGCGCTTCGTCGACGACGATCGAAGGCGTAGGAGCAGGAATAGGTATCGTCTCGACCTCCGGTTCAATGTGGGCTTCTTCTTTGACGACGGAATCCACTAACGGCGGAGCAACGGAGTCTTCTTCAACGACCGAAGACGTTGTGTCCACAGGGGTAGTTTCTTCGTTGGACTTTGTCAGATGCGCAGTCGACACAGGAGTATCGACCGCTCCGGGGAGGTTCTGAGTTTGATTATCCGCCTCGGGGTTGGCAGATGACTCCTCCACCAAGGGTTTCGACTTTTCAGCCACCTCCATTTGGTCCGAGCTCGTGGCCACCGCCGCAGTCATTGAAGCCAAATCCACCGAGTTGCCCCTGGATTGTTCGACGATCGTCTCCGGCTGTTGAGCCATCGCCCTCCCGGGGCTCACTCTCGATTGCCTCGGTGAATGAACGGGCGAAGAAGCCGTCGGTGTCGATCGACCGCTTGCTGAGCCACCACCACCGCCGGAACCAGAGAACAACTGACTAGCCCTTCTCCATCTCCTTGAAAGCGTCGATTCGGCGATCGACACAGAGCGAGTGATCCCTTTGATCGAAGCGGAGGACGACGAACTTGTCGCTCGTAGGAGCGGTCGAAGTTCGACCAGTTTCTCAATGATGAGCAAATGGTCAATCTGGGTCGTCGTAGTAGGAGTCGTCGATTCGAGGCAAGTGATGAGATCGTTTTTGAGTTCGGCGATGAGGAAGCTGGGCCACGAGGCACAGGCGCCTGGGTCGGCGAGGGTCTCGAGCCAGACGTCCGCGAAGTCGTCTTCGATTTGGGTAAGCGACAGCTTCAGCAAGGAGCGGGTGGGCTTGATCGACGCCGATGGGCTACCTTGAGGTTGGGAAGAGGGTGAGGTAGGGGTGCGTTGGTTCATCGATAATCGATTGTCTTTGGGCTTGCCGCCAGTCTTGGTCCCTCCGGTCGTCTTTGACCGTAGGCCAAAGTCGTTCAAGTCGCCTCCGCTCAAATCGACTAACCCAAACTCGTTCGCAGGCACCGTATCGCTGAATCCGGTCGAAGCGAAATCGTTCCAGTTCGGAGTGACGATACGAGGAGCTTGTTGGGGGGCCGTCGAAGGTCGCATGGAGAATCGGGTGGGTGATCCAGCGAGCTGAGAGGGGGAAAGATGGGTGACGGATCTGTTGGGAGAGGAGCCACTGACTTGCGTTGAGAGGGTTGAGAAATCGGATCGTGGTAGAGGAGGAATGGGTCCGAATCCATGCGAATAGGAGCGTTGGCGACCGTGTTGAGGGCGTGAGTCGTCCGACGATGGAAGCATCAACAACGTAGACGAGCCACGAGCCAGTCCGACCAATTCGAGCACTCGTCTCGTCTCGTCCGATAAGACCCCGATCGGTTCACCATCTTTCCTCCCCTCGTCAACGATCGTCTTCCAGACATCTTTCGTACCTTGCTCAACACTCTCTAAACTCTGTCCTTGAGCCGCTTCGAAAGCGTCAATGAGAATGTCGACCGGATCTCTCCTCTTGATTCCACCCGCCGAGAGCCCCTGTGCACCCCCACTACCCAGCGCGACGACCAAGCCCGTCCTCTGATCATTCACTTCAACCGCCATCACCCGACTCCACATCTCGGCCTTGGCCTCGATCTCAACCTTGATGACCGACTTGAGTTGGCTTTTCATGACCCTAGGAGCAGGTAAAGGGTACGCCTCGACCAATTCTCTCAACCTCTCGGGTAGATCCGATTGCGAGCGAACATAGGCTCTCAGACACCCCTCGAGGGCATTCCCGGCGGTTTTCCACGAGTTGTAGAGGTCGGACCAGTCGGTCCAAGATTTGCCACGGGGTGCGAGACCGAAGAGGTAGATCCCAAGTTGACGAGAGAGACGGTGCGCCGACATGGCGTTCAGCTCGGTAAAAGCTGCGACGCCTTGCATGACTCCGAGGAGGGTGGTAAGCAAAGTTTGTGAAGAGGGAGGGAGCGAGGGGAGGAGGAGGGTCGAAAACGCTTCCATAGGGTGATTTGCAATTTGGGACGCGAGCATAAAGTTATCGTACCACGCCAGAGGCTGTGCCGAAGGCTTGCCCGCGAACGAAGTCGAGTAGACGAGATGCCGGAGACCCTGTCGCACCGAAAGTGTGCCATCAGTTCTCACATTCCTTCCATGTTTTCATCTGCAGTCTACTCACCCATTTTAATACCCCAACGACGTCGTGCACATTCGCATACTTGATGTCTTCCTTGAACGCATCCAGTTTGGCCCCTTTACTATTCCCACCTCCGATCCTGAACAGATCATTCGCATTCCTCGGTCTATCGGCATCCCCATTGAACGACGATCGGTCTAATGCGAATGCATAGAACAACAACGCCAACCGGTCGATCTTGAGCCTCGATTCCCCAATTCGGTAAGGTCGGAACAGACCCAGGGTCGTCAAACCTCGTTCACGGATGACGGCACCGCATTCTTTGACGAGCACGGTCACGTCCTCGACGCTCAACATGGCTCGGCGGAGTCGTTTCTGATCTTCAATGTTGAGCGAGATCACTCTTTGGAAATCGGGCTGGGGTTCATGGTCCGTGGATGTGGCTCGCTCGGAAGCATTCCCGTCACTAAAGTCGTCGAGGTTGACCCACGGCGTCGTCTCGGTACTACTTCGGACCCCTGGCGCACTCGTCGAGATCCTTGGAGACAAGGGAGAGGTAGGTAAAGCAGTCGGTAATGCTGTTTGGCTGATAGTTGTTCTGTCCTCCTCCAACAAGTTGACCGAGGGCAGGTCCAGAGGAGGAAGTGGATTTGCGGAAGCTGGACTCGGCGGAGCAGCACCGACAGCCGCCGCCGCCGCCGCCGCCGCTGCTTGGGATTGATTGCGCGTACTGGACCTCGGCAACCGGATGAAACTCTTGGAACTCGGAGAAGAAGTCAAGGGTATTGAACTGGTGCGAATTGACTTGGTCGGTGAGCTGGAAGGGGTCTTGCAACCATCCTTGTCACCGCCGCCGGAAGAGGACGAGCCGCTGCCACTGCCAACCCCACCTGCTCCGCCCGTGAGGCGAGCGAGGAAGGACACCATTCAAGACTTGGCCGTCGTAACGATATGGGGCGGGAAGAACCGAGTACGCTGAGCAACAACGTGGAAGACGGGTCAGCTCTTGGGGAATCTATGAACCTGGGGGCGCGTCGACGTGTATCGCTGGTTTGCGCTGAGCAGGGGTCTCCTCTCCTGCCTCGCAGACAGCTGGTGGCAAGCAGGAGCCTCCTCCACACAGTGCTTCTCCATGTCGACCAGCCTAGTCAGTCGAGCCTCAGTGAGTGACACAGGGCAGCGTGTTGACACTTTCTCCGGCCGCCTGGTCCCCATCACCCCCTTGAGCATTCGTCGTTCTCCTATGTTCGGTGTCGCACCGCTCCAGTTGGAATTCGAACGTGGCCGACAACGTCGTGGTGGTGGCGGTGGTGGGGCCGTCAACGCTCGCTCGCAGATCGGATAATCCACCCGAGCTGCATACCCCATCACGGGATGATTCTATAGATCTATAGCTCGTCCAAAGAAGCACGCCGTGACCGTATTTCCTCCCCTCGGTGGTCATACGTCCACCAGGACCAGCGCGAGGTCCCAAAGCACGTGAGAAGGCTTCACACGCGCTGTCGAAATGACGACCGACCGACCGACAGGAAAGCAAGCGTAGGCACCTGCCGCCACTCAGTACCCGATACAGGCAAGGGAACTGACCTTTGGCACAGATTGACACCAATGAGAGACACACACACACCTCAACCCCGTCGTCCAAGAAATATCGACCTTGTAGAAGAGAGTGCGACCGAGGATGGCCAGGAGGGGGTGAGCCGTGAAGCAGCAGCGTTGCCGCTGGAAAGAAAGGAGAGATCGACATCATCGCTCACCCAGCTTCGGGCCTTCGCCGGGTCCTGACGGCCTGACGGGTCGTCGTGAGAATTTTTTTGGGGGGAGAGAAAGAGAGGGCTCGTGCTGAGCCAAGTCCAAGTATCCCCTCTTAGCTCTTGTAAAGTTCCAAAAGATAGATAACAACAAGTCAATCACAACCCAAACAGAATCCCAAGCTCAAATCTACGCGTCTTAAAGAAAAACCCTCTACAACCCCCGACCAATCTAACTCCGACTCGCCTACGACTGCGACGGCTCACCCTCGTCCAAATCCCTCCAACCATCTCCACTTGCACCACCTCCAGCCGATCCGGGGGAACGAGCCAATAGATACTGCGTGCCTCCCAAGGTCAAACTCAGCTTCCGAGTCGCCTGTTTGATCGTCTTGGTCGGCGAATGACCGAGACTTCCGAAACGGGTCGTGGTTGCAGACATTAGGGAGGAAGCACCTTCGATGGAAGGGATTTCAAGCGAGATGGGGCGGGGGAGCTCGAGAGGTGTCGAGGGGAAGAGGTTCTGGGAAGGGTTCGAACTATGGTTGGACTTTGGGATGGGTTGGCTCTCCTCGGTCGAGCGTTCGTCTTGAGTAGGCGGATCCCGAGTCAAGAGGTGCACGCCTGAGAAACACAAGACCAGCAAGAAAAGTTCAGTCCTCCTGATCTCCAAAGTTCGCGGGAAATCGTTCAATAAGGTACTCACCGGCACCACAGATGACACACCCAAAGATAAAGTTGAAGAAGGAAGAGAGGTCGACGCCGTCAAATTCTCGATAGAGCACGGCTGAGCCGACTGGTGCATGCAAAAATGATTTGTCACTGGTCAGCGAGGAAACCATGAACATAGACGAGAGCATGAGAGACCCACCAATTGTCGATAAAGCAAAAGAGGTGAATTGAATGGGGATGACGACCCTCGACTCAAATCTAGTTCCACGCCGTGCAACACCTCCACATCAGCAGGACACTCTTCAGCAGGAGACATGCACAGCTGACTGACCGCTGCAGCGCCTTGTTGATAAAGTTGATCTGCAGCATCACCGACCCAGCCAATACGATGAGCAGCGGGTAGGTGATCCAATATTCGAAGGTTTGCAAAAAGAGGATGTTGAGGAACGACGAGATGGCTTTCGTTGACAAGACGGTGAAGGCCCCCTGCGAGAGTCAGGCGGGTAGCACATGTCGGCTTGCACCAATGTCTCATAGAAATCGGCGCATTGGGCAATACTCACGGAGAGTGCACATATGCCAAGATCAATTATGACGTATCGATCGCCGTAATTCGATCTCGATAAGAACACTAGAACAGCGATCGCGGCGACGGAGGCGATCGAGTAGGCGATGAAGAGAGGGGTCGAGATCGCGGCGACCATCTCGGGCGGGTAGAGCTGAGAGGGTAAGTGTGACAAGAGGGTCAGGACAAGTCTTCGACTGCCGTTAAGACCTAGGTGCATGGTCGAACTGACAGGCTTATCCTGCGCCTTTGAAGCCCAGACGATCGTGACAGCGCCCATTGCCGCGAGCGCGCATCCAAAGAGGTCAGGTTTTCGAAAGGGCTAAGACATGAGACGCCAAGGATCAGCTCATTGAAGCATTTCCTCGTCAGGACATCAGAGAGGACTAACCTCTCCGCAGATCAACGGTGCCAAGCCGACATTCGCTACCAAAGCCACCGAGCCCAGCTGTGCGCGAGCGCAATGAAGCTGACCCGATCAGTCAAGATTCTCCTTCTCCCCACACCGAGTCCGCGTCGCGGCGTTATACTACTCACGGGAGCGACCAAACTGGCGGGGGCGAACGAATAACTCAAAAAGTTGCCAAACTCGCCCAGGGCAAGCAAGGCAAAACCGAGGAGCCATAGGGGTGATTTGACGAACTCCTTGTCCGTTCGATGGTGTTGCAACGACTCGTCGTTGTCGGCATCGTCGTCGTGGTAGTCGTCGTCGTGCTCGGCATTGGATCGGGTCTCGTTCAGGGTGCCATAGTTTTGCCCTCCGTAGCCGTTGAAGTAGATGGTCTGAGAGGAGTGCTTGCGAAGGCTGTTGGTCGGTCTCTTGGGTGGACCTCCTGCTTCGACGGAGGAGGCGAGGTTGGATCGAGGCAAGAGGTGCAGGTTCGGAGGCACGTCGCTGATCTGCGGATCCGAGATGGACCGCTCGAGTTGAGTCGGTGGGTGTGGCGCGGGGATCAAGTGGGTGTGCTCAGTGTCCGATGCAGAAGAAGCGGGTGTAGAGGTCTGAGCCTGATCGGGTTTGTGGGGCCGAGACGGTGACAAGGATCTTGCTGGGTTGCTCCGACGAGAATGAAAATGATGACGACGTTGCAATCGGGTATGAGCCAGTCTGCCAGATGAGATGGGATGGGTCAGCGCATTATTGACTCGGTTCCTTTTCATTTGAGAGGTTGCTCACTTTTGCACATTCAAAGCCAATGAAACACAGGTATTCCCTGCGCCAGAACACGATTCAGCATTTTCTCGGAAACGCGCGCCCCCTCGTCCGACCTCTCGGACCCGTTCAGAGCGATCCCAGACTGGATCAGAGCGTTTCAGACCAAACTCAGACCTTGCCTGCGGAGCCCAGACTGTTGGAAAGGTTTTGCAGCTGAGTACTGTACGTAACCCTGCTGAGAGGGTTCTGTATCACGCTGGGGTACCTCTGACAAGCCTGGCCTAGAGCGTCGGCGTGGCTCCAGTCTGAGGTCCGCTCCGACAGACGAACGGGGTCTGACGATTTGTCCGTCGTTTCTCGCTATGTCTCAATCGACAGTCGTGACTGACCCGCAACACAGATGGCGACACCGATCAGGGTCGAGGTCGCTTTGGACACTTGGCCTTCTCTCCAAGCGATGACGAACGCATCTTGTAGCATCACCCTTGACGCGATGTGCCTTGGGCCGATCCCCAGAGCGCTGTTGGCAAGCTGGCAGCAGTCGAGCCGTCCGGTGGGGGACTTTGGAGCGAAACCCCACGCGGTCGCCGTCCGGCGGTGGGTGCGCGGGTGCGACCGCAAAACAATTGGCCATTAGTTCTAAGGGTCTCTGGATCCGCGCGGAGTTGCTGATGCGAATTCCAACTCGCCACGACGCGCGTGATCGGCGGCGCTTGTGACCTCATCAACTTTTGGAGGCTCGGCTTCTCTCACTCGACACCCACTCGACTCATTCCAGGTACGACGACCGCATCGAAACTCGGGACCGCCATGGCCGCTCCACCAGCCACGTCCACATCAGCCAGTGAATCCAACTTTCGTCAAGGCCTATCAGGATGTACGTAACCCATCTCATCTCGGCGCATTTGTCCTTCTCCGTGCGCCTACGGTGTGCATCACCTCGACCCGGCCTGACTGAACACCCCCACCCCCTCCATGTCCCTTTCTTCCCTTCCCTCCCGTCCTAGTCGCCTGGGCACGACCAGGAGCGGTCATTGACGACTCGCAGAACGCGAACGCGCCCACCAACTTGTTCACAAGATGGACCTCGTCCATATCCGGTGCAATTCCCCTACGATCGAGTGAAAGGACGAACGAGGAAGAGGCGTGAGTGGTCCATGGCCATGGCCATCACTGAGCTCGTCAATGCGCGGGTGCCGAGCTTACGACGGAGACGCGCTTTCATTGCGGTCCAAACAGATACTTTGCATTGTCGAGATGGGAGAGATTCTCGGGCTTCTTGATCTGTACCGCAGGCGCGGCGCTGTGCTTCTTCATCGCCTTCTTCATCGGGTTGCCCTTGCTCGCTTTGAAACCGAGGAAATTCGCCGTCAGTTATCATCGCTAGGGAGCGGGGTGGGAAGATGCAAGGGAGGAAACAGAGACAGACGAGGCTGACTGCATCTTTTTCCACTTTGGACACTGCCAGGTGTCGTTCTCACTGGGGAGTGTAAGTCGAACGAAACCCATCCCGACTCGAAGCGAGCTAAATCACCGAGCTGATCTCTTGTCACCGAACAGATCCTCTTCATGGTCGGGTACGTTTCAACCTTGGCACCACAGGAATCGGCACAGATCTCACCAATGCTCATCCCATTGCTCCCACTCACCCAGTTTCGCGATCCTGCAAGGCCCCTTGGCGCACCTCAAACACATCTGCACCGCCGAGCGACTGCCCTTCACCGCCGCCTACTTTGGCTCTTTGGCCTTGACCTTGTACTTCGCCGTAGGGGTACGTCGAACATCGGAAAGGGGCCTTTGGAAGCGAAGACTTACGAGCTCGTTACTGACCTAAGCCTTAACGAGGGCCAAATAGAGACAAGCCTATCTCCCGACATTGATTTTTGCGATCGTGCAGTGCGCCGCACTCGTATCGTATTTCGTCGCTTATTTCCCGTCAGTCCGTAAAGGTTCAACCTACAAACCTCGTCTTGAGAGCACCTGGGTTGCTGATGAGTGGTTTTGGTTTTGAAACAGCGGCGGTATGCAAACTCTGCAATTCGGATCGAGGATGGCGCTTCGTGGAGCTGGGTCGGTGAGTCGCTCAGCAAGGAAGAGGGGGTGTCAAGCTTCTGAGCCGAGATGCTGACTTGGGTTCGGAGTCTATCGCTGGCAGTTGTTACCCGTCTAAAGGAGAGTCCGTGCGAGAGGAGAGGGCAACGGGGGTTTTTTTTTTTTTTTTTTTTTTTTTTTTTTTTTTCGGTGCGGAAGAAGGGCACACCATGTGAAGGGTCATGGCTTTTCGTTCGACTTGTATAAACGTTTCCCTTCTTCTCTTCTAATCTTTGTACAAAATATGAGGAAAAGCAATACTACAGCAAACGACGGCCACCGAACCATCCTTCCTCTCACCTAACACAATTTCCCCTAGCTTCGTCCAACCCTCAAAACGAGCTCACACTCCACCCGCTCCCATGAGATTCATCAACTGATCGTAAACGGTGAACACGATACCGCCACTCAGAACGAGTCGCATCAATCGAGGCGTCGCACCTTTCCAAAAACGGAACAACCCTTCCTCGGCGAAGATTCGAGCGGCACAATGGAACGAATTGCGGTATTCGGTGCGCGCGGACAGGGACTGCATCCGCGTTTTGATGACGCTGTTTTGTGGGTTTTCAAGGGGATGAGCGGACCGATGTGTGTGTTTGTGAGGGTTCGGCTATTTTGGAGGTAGGGAATGGATTGTAGAGACGAGTTGACTTACTCTAATGGCATGGTCGTGTAAACGGTGATTACTCCTGCGACGGCACCAATCCCAAAAGTGATCCCCGCCGGTAATGCTTCCCCTGGTCGGGCGTTACCGGAGACGAAGGACTGTAGAAAGGGCGGAGGGGGGTGAGACAAGAGCTTGTGGTGGGATGAGGGATTCGCAGGGCAGGAATAGGGGAACGACGTACTTTGAGGGTCGAAAAACTCGTGAACCGGACGGCCGAATTGGCACCTTGTCGGGCAGCCTGGTCTCAAACACAGCGAGAACATGGGGGTAATCAATATCGTGAAATTAGGTGCTGAACGTGCCTTGCCGAGGAGGGTTCCATAACGTACGACCGGTCCCAACCCCCTGTAAATGCCACCGATGCCTTGTTCCCTGACGATCGCCATCGTGCCCTGGATCAAGCCCGTGTATCTCGGTTGAGCGCGTTTTTGGTCGTCGATCAATTTGGTTCTGAGGAGAGGTAAAGAATGATGGGTTTGAGTCGTTGTTGGAGGGCTTCCCTATCTAATGGTGTAGAGACTAACTTTATGGTCTCGGAGGGTGTGACGGCCAATACGGCTTCGCACATGCCTGCTCCCAATCCGGCTGCGTATGGGTCACGAGTGTTGTTTGTGAGTATCTATCTGTGGTTTTGAGCAGGAGATACTCGAGTGCGACTTGCCCAACAATGATCTCGACCCACTCAGCTTGCCCTGAGTTACCCCGAGGAGTGGAAATGAGGTCCGATCAGCTCAGTCATCTCGGAGAATGCACCGACTATCGCTCAATCGCTCAAGACGAACCTCCCTATCGACCAGCATCTTTTTGAACTTGTCATAACTGAAGAAGCGTACGCCGGCTTTGAGCGAATTACCGGCGACCAAGGCGCCGACGCCGGAGTAGAAACCCCGGATCCCGTGGCGTGCGTAGGTGTTTTTCGCAATGCCGATGATGCCTGGGGGCTGTGGTACAGAACAATGATTGACGGTGAGTGACGGGTGAGGGGAATGCTGTGCATCCTGTACACGTTGACTCGCCTTGGTTCCGTGCTTGACTTTTTGAGCGAACTGAGCTTCTGTCTTGAGGACTGGGATCGGGTCGAGTGGGTGTGGAGAAGAGCGGATCAGTAAGGTGTTTTGTTTATTCTTCCAAAATGGAGATGTTGGTGTGCTTACACTCGAAAGGATAGGTCGCGGCCCCCTCGACCGCTCCGGCCGTCGCCCCCGCGATCAAAGCCAATGCCGGGTTCTCCTTCTGTGTCGCACGACCGATCAGGGGTGCTACGCTTGTGATCTCACCTTGACGAGGGAGAACCCACCTTTTTGGGCTTGGCGGCAGAGGTGGAGGCCATGTCTGAAAGCTGAGAGTGAGAGTGGATGAGGTGACACCGGTGACGCGCTCACGAAAAAGTCCCAAGCTGCCCCGATTTGATTGGAGGCTTCGGGCCCTCCAATTCGGGATTAGCGAGGCCGTCATTAGCCCCTGGACTGATTTGCGTGTGGGGGTCCACTGCACTGCGCTCTTCCAGCTGCTCGCCTCTCTCTCTCTTCTCACGCTCGCCACAGTCCATCGCCACGACTCGATGGCCTCATCATCCCAACCATGACACTCAGGCCAACGCACCTTCTCTTCGTCCGTACCCCTTCCCCACCCCTCGATCAAGACCCTTACCACTCGCGAGCATCGTCCCCGTCCTCTTCCTTCATCCCACACCATCTCCCCATCCTCCGAACGAGCTATCACAACATCTCGCACCTAGCGACCCTGCTCCAAAGGCAGCAATCCTACGAGGGCGTGATCGTCACTTCGGCTCGATCCGTTCAAGCGTTGGCACAAGCTCAATCATCGATCACGAACGAGGACGACGAGGCCGAACGAGCATGGTTCGACGATGTCCCCTTCTTTGTCGTAGGACAAGGCACGGCCGACGCATTGCAAGTCCATTTACCTCGACCACCCCCCAAGAAGAACGTCCTGGGCGCCGATGGGTCGACGGGAACTGGGGAGAAATTGGCCAACTTCATTCGCGGTCATTTCAAAGGCGAACCGGGGGGCCGCAGGGGCACAAGTGGAAGATGTTGTACTTTGTCGGGGACAAGAATAGGGATACGATCCCAAGAATGTTGGAGCTCGAGGATAAGAGGTTCGAGTTGGACAGGTTCAGGCTTTACGAGACGACGGCTTTGGATGGGGAAGAATTGGAGTCGGAGGTTAGCAGGATCCTAGACGAGGTCGTGGAAGGGGACGACGCACGGAGAGAAAAAGGAAGAATCTGGTTGATCTTCTTCTCTCCTTCGGGTGCGAAAGCCGCTTGTAAGGACTTCAGGAGGAGGGGATGGATACCCGACAAGGAGGATCAAAATTTCGGCCTGCAAATTCGGATCGCCGCGATCGGTCCGGTCACGAGGGCGTATTTGCACGACGACGAAGGCGTGCAGGTCGATGCCGTGGCACAAACGCCGGATGCCGAGCATCTGTTGAGGTGTATCAGAGACGTCGAGGAGAGGGAACGGGTCGACGGGGAAGCATAACTCGGTTCGGTTTGCATCGGTCGTCGAGGGAATAGGAGCTTGATCGCTAGAAGTAGTTGCATATAGAGGATTTATCAACAAAAAAATCGACAGATGGACTAGACATGGAAAGTATACTCGAGTATATCCAGCTCGTAGGTTTACGGTAGCTACAACGACTGCATCAGATACTGGATCGAGCATCGGGCAACGAGCTGAGACCGATCTATTTTCGTACGTTCCACTGCACTGACGCGCTTCGAGCTCGACCTCAATGACGGGGTCACTCGAGCCCTCCCTCCACCACCCACTGCAGCCCACTCATGAAAGAAATGGCCACGTCTTCCGACCAACACGAATACGGCGACTATGAAACCGCGCTCAAGACGCTCGTAGACCAATCCTCTGGACCGAACGCAGCGAAGAACGGACTACCGACGTCGGAGGTCGCCGAGCGCGAGGGCCCATTGAACGTCCATACGCCAGCTGCGAATAGTAGCACCCATAGCTGGTTGTCCAGGTTTGTTCCCAAGTTGGAAAAGTGAGTTTGGGACCTGGTTCGAGTGGACCGGAAAGGATTATGGAGAAGCCGGTCATGTGCTGCCGAGAGAATCATGTGGGGCTGCACCAGCGGTGGCTCAGGGGCATTATAGCAGAGGCCGGGCAGGGGAGACCCAGCATGGACCAAACTCTTGACAAGCCTTTGCTGACCGTGTGCTGAATCCCTCTCTTCTGTTGGTGACGGTCAGCGTAAGCCGTCGTTACATGCTCTGTTCGACAAGAACGCTCCCGCTCGAATCTCCGCCGCTCAGGCTGCAGCGGCCCCAGAGCTTCGGCGTCCGACGAACAGCGACTCGAACTTTCGAAATCCGGCGGAGTTCTAGTCGTCACCAACAGAAGCTCAATGGCCATCCCACAAACTGAAAATCAGTCCGTGCATCATCCTCACCACTGACACGACCCAACTGTCCCGATCCCCATCGCCATCCCCCGCAGCTCGCCTCGAAAGAACATGTCGGCAATTTCGTCGCCACAGCCCGAGGACCGAACCCACCCAAGATCTGGGAATCCATGCCCATCTACGTTCGCCTAGGGATGCAAGCCCTCTACCACGGTCGCGAACAAGCCCATCTCCTCGCCAACAAGAAAGTCGAGTCCTTCCTACGAGCGCAATCGATCAAACAAGGCGAACTGTACGACTCCCCCGAGGGAGCGTTGCCGCACATCCAAAACTTTGTGCAGACGTATTCGATCGACACGAGGTGTTTGTTGCAACCGAGGTTGGAGGAGTACAACACGTTCAATGAATTTTTTTATATAGGAAGTTGAAAGAAGGGGAGAGGAAGATTGAGAAGGAAGGGGACGAGAGCATCGTCAGTTCGGCAGCGGATTGTAGGTTGACCGTGTTCCAGTCCATCGAGTTGGCCAAGGAGTATTGGATCAAGGTGTGCATGCGGTTTCCTGTACTGTGTTGGCGTTACGCTCGATTCCCTAATGTGACGGTGGTTAATTACAGGGCCGAGACTTCACCCTAGCCAACCTCTTCCAAGATGAAGACATGGCCAAATCGTTCGAAGGCGGTGAAGTGGCCATCTTCCGACTTGCGCCTGCCGATTATCATCGCTTCCACTCGCCCATTAAGGGGATTGTGGGACCGACTAAGCATATCGAAGGTCAATATTATACGTGAGTCCCTTTGAGGAGGGAGAGTGGAGCTGTGGTGTGGGGGCATGAACTGAGATTCAGTGAGGACCCGATGGATGCGCAGCGTGAACCCTGTGGCGGTCAACGAGGATCTCAACGTGTTCACCGAAAAGTGGGTCAACATTCATGAATATGCAGGTACTCTGACACTCCACTGATTATTCTTTGTTTTCCATGTCGGCAATCACAGCAAACGAGACGGTACGGATCTGATTGCTCGGACCCCGCGCTAACGAGATCGTCCTGACTGATTGTGCCCTTTTGGATGCGCCATCCAGTCACTCTCTTGAGCATCCCAGTCGAGGGTTCGACTCCCAAAAAAGTTGCCTTTGTTCAGATTGGTGCTATGCTGGTACGGATACCGCCTCGTTGAGAAAGACTGTGGGGATGTCGGGCTCAAACCTCAAACTGACTTAGCTCGTGACTCCATCTCGGTTCCTCAGGTCGGAAGCATCGTACAAACGGCCGCTCAGGGTGATCAAGTGGCACGAGGGGGTGAATTGGGATATTTTGGTGAGCTAATTGCCAGTCGCTGAAGATTACTGGTCCGGACGTCGGAACCGGTTGCCCCGCACTCGAAGCTGACCGACATCGAGCCATCTTTCGCACCCGGCAGCCTACGGAGGTTCGACAATCTTGTGCGTCTTCCCCCCTGGTCAAGTCCAATGGGACGAAGACCTGTTGCGCAACTCTCAGCAGAAGATCGAGACGGCCGTCAAGGTGAGTGCAAAGCCGCTGGTGGCGAGGAATCAAAAGGGGCGCACCACCCCGGATTTGGGCGCTAACCTTGTTTTTGGGGACTTCAAACTGGAAGGTCGGCGAACAGATTGGGCGATTTGTTTGAATGCGGTTCTAAATAGTACCGCAATACACCATCTCTGTAATGAGTGTTTTTGGCTCGCAAATAAACCGAGCGCCGAGGAGATCGGATCGAACATTGATGCAGCGACCATCGAGGACGGTGACGGGCGACCTTCTCCGTTGAGTGAAGGTCCGGGCAATCCGCGGCTGGCAAGCCGTCAAGAATCGGATGAGGGGCACGGCGCTAAAAAACTTCGGCGACGATTGCTCATGCGCTCACGTGCGACCTGCCGAGTTGACGGCCACGGCGGCCCCACACTTCGGTCGTAGTAGGGTTTAGGGTTCTTTTTTCGAACTTGCGATTCTCTCCGATGAATGGCTCCAATTTCAGAGGTGATGGATGTTGGGGCCCCACAAAGTTCTTGTTCGCGCGAGTGGGAGCGCACACTGTCAAAGGGAGGGAGCGCCCCGCAAGCGCAGTCCGAATATGGCGAAAACTTGGCTGGTGCCTCGTTGTCGCTCGACCGTGTCAGCGAGAATGATTGGTGCAGAAGCAAAGGAACCCGAGTAAACGCCCAGGCTTTGACCTCGTCTCGCTCGGTGCGCCGGAAGGTCGCCTTCAGCCCTTCAGCAATCGCTCGACTCCACTTTTTTTTTTGATTGTCAAGCCGACCGGACATCATCGACCAAGTGGCGCCGCTCTTCCTTCCTCCCTCTCCTTCTCCCTCCACATTTCCAGGGAAGATAACATGGCAGAAACAGCAAAGCGCACGATCGTACATCATGAAAATGCGACGCAGGATGTAACCCAGACCAATGGCGCCAAGGCCGCCACCGAGGACCCCGTTGCCATTGCTCAGAAGTAAGTTGCGAGTGCAGGCTTCCCCACATTTTTTTGAGAGATGTTGTGGGGCATGCTTCATCAGCCTTGAGAGGGCGGTGCAGTGTAGCCTTATGGGTACATGTTGTACCTCTGAAGATCGGATGATGTAGTACTGTTCTGACATTCGTATCGTGATGTCTCTCCTCGGCCGTGGGGCACAGATTCCTCGACCAGATCCAAGCCGCTGTCACAGCCAAGGACATCGATGGCATCGTCAGCTGTTTTATGGACAACAACCAGGGTTATTGGCGCGACATCCTCTGCATCGACCAGACCGACTTCAATACGCTTCAGACCAATGACATTGTAAGTAGCAAGCTTGTGTTGGGACAAGGCTCGGTCTGTGGCGATGGCCAGAGGAAGGCGCTTTCCCCACCTTTTTTCGGCAATCCAGATCGATCCAAGTCGATGAGGCGCCCCACTTTACTGCCTCTCTGATCCTCGCCGCTCCCTCCAACACCCCCTGATTCGGCCTGACCTACCTCATCGTACTTCCCTACCTTTACTCCTCCCTAGGCTGGCCACCTGAACAAGTTTGGTGTCCCCGGCATTCAAAATCTCAAAGTCACTAAACCCCAGTCGGCATGCATGGTCCCGGCTTCGGAAGAGATGGTCTGGGCCCAAGCGTTTTTCACGTTCGAGACGGATGTCATTCGCGGCAAGGGGATGGTCAGGTTGAGGGAGTCCAAGGTCGGACGAGGCGATTGGAAGGCGTTTGTGTTCTTTGTGAGTGCATTAGCCACCTGGATTGTGGTAATGTGAGGGCTGTGGACTAACAGCGCTGCTCCTCGAACCCTTAGACGTCCGTCGATGAGGTCAAGGGACACGAAGAGTTTGGCGGCTCGCGACGTCCGCTCGGTGCCGAACATGGCGAGAAGTCGGACCCCAAGGTCAACTGGCTCGATCGACGCAAGGCCTCATTGGAGTACAAAGACGGCGACCCGACCGTCCTCATTATCGGCGGTGGCCAGAACGGTTTGATGCTCGCAGCCCGTCTCCGCATGCTCGGCATCAACCACCTCATCATTGAGAAGCATGGCCGCGTCGGTGACTCCTGGCGCAAGCGATACCATTCCCTGTGCTTGCACGACCCGGTCCATGGAGATCATTTGCCGTACATCCCTTTCCCATTTGGGTTTCCCAAGTTTATCCCCAAGGACAAGATCGCGAACTGGTTCGAGTCGTACGCCGAATCGATGGAACTCAACATCTGGCTCAATTCGACCATCGAACGAGGCGCCAAGTTCGATCCCCGGACGCAGAAGTGGGAGGTCACCGTTTTGCGCAACGACGGCGCCGAGAAGAGGGTCTTACACGTACCTCATCTGGTTCTCGCTTCGGGATTTTCAGGCGAGCCTCGTCTGCCTTCCTTCCCTCGCGACGAGTTCCAGGGCGATGCGTACCATTCTTCGGCGCATCAAAGTGGGTGCCAAGTATGCGGGCAAGAAGGCCGTTGTCGTCGGATGCTGCAACTCGGGCCATGACATCGCCGCCGACCTGGTCGAGAATGGCGCGGATACGACCATCGTTCAGAGGTCGTGGACGTATGTCATGTCGTCCGAACATGGGTTGCACGAGCTGCTCAAGGGCGTGTACGAGGAGAATGGCCCGCCTTTGGATGAGGCGGATATCATTTTAACCTCGTTGCCGACGAACGTGTTGGCTCAGTTCCGTAAGTGACCTTCGCTTCGAAACGTGTGAATACTCGTTCATGGGTTCACCGGTGCTACCCTTTTCCCGATAGAACTGAGGCGACGAAGGAAGTGACGCGCAAGGACAAGGAACTCCTGGATGGTCTACGCAAAGCCGGTTTTAAGCTCAGCCCCTACCCCGAGGGTCTCTTCCTCAAATACTTCCGCGACGGTGGTGGATACTACATCGACGTCGGCGCGTCCAAGATGATAGCCGATGGCAAGATCAAGATCAAGCAAGGCGTCGAAATCAAGAAGCTTACCAAGGACGGTGTCTTGTTCGAGGATGGGACAGAGTTGAAGGCCGATGTCGTCGTGATGGCGACGGGGTATACCTCGCAGCGTGAGACGATTAGGAAGGTCATTTCGGACGAGGTCGCGGATGGGTTGGGACCTTGCTGGGGCAAGGATGCGCAAGGCGAGATCCCGGGTGAGTGATTTGTGACTTCGCTGCACCACACACGAACTTACAGTTATTGCTCTTGCATCTCCTCGCGCTTTACTTCACTTCAGGCTGCTGGCGCAACTCGGGCGTCCCTCGCTTCTACCTCCAGTCAGGCAACATGTTCCAGGCGCGTTGCTACTCCAAGTGGCTGGCGCTCCAGATCCACATGTGCGAGTTGGGCTTGACCCCCAAGCAGGCAGAGTACCCCAAGTACAAGGAGGTCGTCGATCCGAGGTTCTGATCTTCCTTGTCCGGAGGCGGGTTCTCAGGAACGGGAACGGACGCGCGGCGCCCCCTGTCTTTTTGAGATTGGCCCGCGCTAATTTTCCCCCGAGTGATCCTGCCTGCCGTGTTTTGATGTGCCTGAGGCTTGTATTCGTGTATGCTTACGTGCGATATGTCTTGTCCTGTGTCTTTGCATCCGTTCCCACGACTGTCATTGAAAGAACGAATGTTTTGTCGCTCACCAACCCCGTGTCGATCTTGAAGCGGCGGCAGTTGGATGATTTTTGAGCAGGCCTCCGACATTTGTTCTCTAGAAGTGTAAGTCATGGTGTAGGCTACGATTGTTCAAACAGAGGTTACAACTAGGCTTGTGCGCAATCTACAATGGCTTTGTCGATGTTGTGGATTTGGTGGAAAACAAGTAATTCGCACTGAGCCGGTGCTGATTCGGGTGCTAGGCTCGTCTTCGCTTGGCTTGCGCTCATCCCGAAATCCCGACCCTGACGTTCATCAACACCGCGCGGCGTTCGAACCATGTCGCGGCAAGGACCCTCCCGTCGAGGAACAACGGCAACACCATCTGCATCGTCCCAGCTGAGACAGTCGTCGGCCCCTGCGCCTGCGCCCTCGTCTTCGTCGGCATCGGCCATGACAAACAACACGATCACGCCTCGAGGTCGACGCGTCCCACGGGCCTCGGTCGAAGCTCAAGCGCAAGCAGGGTCCAACTTGCCTACGCCCCGACCGACCAACCTCAGCAAAGCGACCCGTGATACTGGTCATAAACGTGGTCGTGGTGGGGCATGGAGGAAGAGTCTGATGGGCCCTAGTCGAGGCCCTCGTTCGAGGACGTTGGACGTTCGTCAACAAGCCGTCGCGATGCCGACTCAGATCGCTCTGCAGGCATTGTTGGATGTTGGAAAACGCCAGGATACAGGTGTGGGATTGAAGAATAGGATGGCATTGAGCGGCCAAGATGTCAAGGATTACAACGCCTTCAGAGGTAAGGCCTTGGAAGGGTGGCGCGTGTATCCCCAGGTCACGTGCTTAGAGAGCTGGGTGTATGCGTCCCAAACTGACCGTTCCTCCTTCTTGGCGATACCCTACCCTAGCCATCAAAGAGGCGTATCTATCTACTGCATCATTCCTACGACCCGATGCATTGGACCCGCACTATGCCCCGCAGTTGAACGACCCAAGCTCGCCGTTCAACCAACTCGTCCGGCGCGCCAACCTCGTCACCTTCCTCTACCTCGTCTTCTCGAGTGGTCCCGACGCCGAGGGGAATCGACGACGTGATGCCGCGGCCAAGTTGACCGATGCGGCGACCAACTTCCTCACGCTTGTCGTGCCCAACGAGGCGCAGATCCACGATGGTGTTTTGGCGATGTTGACTGGCTTGAGAGTCCAGGTGAGGAATGACTCTTGTGCATGAGCGGAGCGGCACTTCCTACTCACCCCTAATTGCAAACCATGCTCTATTCAAGGCCTACCTCTCCCACCTCGCTACAAGCCGCGAGCGCTCCGCACCTTCCGAATTCCTCGGTTCCCCACTCTCAACCTACCTCTCGCAGGAGAAACTCTTGGACAACCGATCCGCGGCGATCCGCTTCACGACCTTGCAGAACGACGCTTTGGTTGCCATTGAATCGACCGAGGCCGATTTGGAAGTCTTGGAGACGCAGTACAAGTGGACCGACCTTGTGCAAGAGTTGAGGAACTACTGCGAGAACATCGCGGATACTCCGGTCGAATCTGGGAGGTCGGACGCGGACTCGGTCGATGATGAAGCAGACGCAGACGAAGGTGAAGAGCCAGTTCGTCGACCGACGGAGTCCAAGGCCTCGCCGCGCGGCCCACAAACCCCTCGAGCCACGATCGTCCCCAAGTCACTGAAGAAGAGCGCCAAGAAAGCTTTGACGCCTGTTCAGACGAGGGAGGAGACGCCGTCGGATGTGGATGAACTGCTGTCCGATTCGGCACTCGCGAACGTCACGATCGAATCGCAGTCCGATGTCGGCCGGCTTGATGAAGAACAAGAAGTCGAAGAAAGGCTGCGCTACTCTTCCGTCGATGAAGGGATGGCTGACACGCGGGCGGACGAGATGGAGAGTTACGAGACGGCCGCGACGGTTGAGAAAAGGAACGTGCAGGCTTTCCGAGCGTTAGAGGAAGGGTCCAAGACATTCAAAACGGCGAGTTCGTATCAAGAGGCCGAGCAGCGCGAGTCCCTCGAGCTGGAAAAGTGAGTTCGTGGATGAAGACGTGTCGCTTGCGTCGCTTGTGTATTCATGAGACTGGGCATAACTTTCATTTCAGACCCACGATGGCGGTTCAGATGCGCGCACTTCAGCGCGAACTCTCACACGAGCAAAGCACCATCGATACACAGGAAGAAGACGATGGCTCTATCGAGTGAGTCAGCGATAGTAGCTGATCTCTGACGCGCCTTCCTTGCGGATTCGCGGTTTGTTTGTGGACACTATGAAGACCCTTGCCGACACGAGCTGCGCAGATTTCGTTGTTCTTGCGAGACCTGACATCCGAGCTGAGCACGCATGAGATGCAGGTAGAGGAGGAGACCCTCGAGAAGGTCTCCGACATTCTCTGACACTAGATAGATCAGTCACTGACCATCGCGTGTCTTACGCTACACCAGGCCCCCACATGCATCAAGAGCCCGAGATCTTCGTAAGGCAATTGCAGAATTCAGCGACGAAGACGGTGAAAACGAAGAAGAAGAAGAAGACTTTAAACCCAAATCCGAAGAGAAGGACGATGACTTGTCCGTCGACAGAACTCCCCGGCCCCAGCGAAGGGATGCGAGCGTTGATGATACTGCAACAAGACCGATCGAGACCCGACTTGCGTTCGGGCAGGGCAATCAGTTGCAGCGCGTGCCCGTTGACAACACCGTGTAAGTCACGGGTCTGCCTCGTCTTCTTGGAGATGTCATGCTGACCTATCTGTGTGCCTCTGGATACAGTGCTCGATCCCTCCTCGACCGACAAGCAGATGCCGAGAAATTGCGCTTCGATTCACAGGGGGGCGAAGATGCGGACGAGGAAGATGAACTAGAATCACCGCGCAAGACCAAACGTGCTGCAACCGGATCCAAGGGGAAGGGCAAGGGCAAGGGAAGAGGCAAGCAGAAGGAGGCATCGGTCCCAGCTATCGAACAAAGTCGTGGTCAAGTTACACGAGTACGAGCACGGACGGGATCGCCTGTGCCGGAGGACGAAGACTCGGATCGTTCCAAGGAGAAGGAGCGTGAAGACAGACTCGGCACAGTCGAGCTCGAGCAGGAAAGGGATCGACCTCATCGAGCAGATGTCAACAACTATCAGTACGATCCGTTCTTTGATGAACGCGAGTTTGGAGGTGGCAATGGAAGCAATGAACCGGAACAGGAAACGTTCGCTTTCGATCAGGACGATGCGGCTTCGTCGCTGGATATCCAAGAAGTCTCTGCGCACGACCGGAAAGGCAAAGGCAAAGAGAAGGCTCAAGAATCAAGTTCGGTCGTGGTTCTCGAACCAGGTGACGAGATGACAATGTACTTCGAAAGTCGGCGGATCGAGACTCTGGACGCTCAAAACAAAGGCGTTGGGACATCATCAAGGTCAAAGCAAGCCGCATCGGGCTCGAAGAAAAAGACGGGGCGGAACCGACGAGAAGCGTCGGGCGGCGACGAAGGCTTTGAGACGGACCATAGCTCGGTCGATGATGAGCTCCGACGCAGGAACCGACGGGCCCAGCGACAGATAGTCGATGATGAGAGCGACAGGAACGACGATCGCTCTCGCAACGAGCCGGATGCTCGGTCCAAGCAACGAAGCAAGAAGCGGTCACGCGTGGAGTCAGACTCGGACAGCTCGGATGCTAATGCTCCAATGCGGGACTTCCTGAAGGCGACGCACTCGCCAAAACGAACTCAATACGAAGACGTCGTGCTAAGCGATTCAAGCAAGAGTAACAACGAGGACGGGACGCCCTCACCACCGCGGTGCCATAACGTCAGTCCTACGAACCTTCGACACAGCCCATTTGCCTAGTCTTCACATTTGCCAAACCTTTTTGGCCTTGAACGTCCGTGGCGGACAATTCAGATATATCGTCAGAATCGCAACGCGCACGGGGCCCGTATAGCATGGTGAGTTAAGCCCCCTCTCGACACCTGCCCCTTGCGAGCGCTGACTTTCAAGACCCTTGCGCTCGTCAACGTGGTCGAGTTCAGGACGTACGAAGAAGACAGATGTCTTACAGAGGCCATGAGGCACCACCAATGCCGCTGGAGCCAGATTATGGCGTTGCACGGTCCGCAAGGAGCGATCGATGACAAGCTCAAGCATCGCACTTCAATGTCGATTCGAGATCGAGCTGTCAACCTCAAAGTCAACCTCGTCAAGCAGCGGCTACGGGTTCCCAGTTATTTCAAACCTGGTGAGGCCTTGTTTGTACTTCTTCGCAGATGTGCGACGGGAGCGCTGATGGATCTCTGTCTGATCCTGCAGTCAATATTGGGAAGCGAGCAGATTGAGGGAGGCTGTACTTTTTGAAGAAATTGAAACTCAAGGTTCACTGGCCCGTAGAATGAATTTGACCCCACAGTCGAAAACGATGAGAGCTGAGGCCTGAGGCCTGAGCTTCCCTAAGACCGTCCCACGGACGCCGCCTTCACTGGCAACTCTGCACGAGCCCAGCAAACCAGCTTGGCGCACGAGCGTTCGAAAGTGCAAGAGGACGGTTTGTGGCTACGCTGTCCGGTTGACGCATGCTTGACGGTCGTTCTTCTCTTTCCTTCTCATTCCTTTGCTGCTTTGGACAATCCCATCACACGCTCTTTTCTCGTTCAAGTTGCGATGTACACTCCTTCCCTCTCTTTCGTCTTGCTCGCTCTAACGTCGGCTGTGAGCGCAATCGGTAAGTGAATCCGACCATTTTCCAGTGAGAAACAGGACTGACCAAGAAGAGAAACGATGGGTACACTCGAATTTTCAGTAGCCGTTGGCGAACCTAACCCTGCGACACCCGACGCTCACACCAAGCAGCTGGAGGTGTTTTGCAAAAAGTTCACGTCCAGGGTAAGTCGTCGCCTTTTGGCCACCAGAAAGAACAAAAACCGATGACGCGATTTTCCAAATAATTTTGTTTGCTCTACCTTTGACTCTATCGGTAGTGCTATTCGTCGTTGAAGACGAAGAACGCAGGCTTACACAGGTGGTACCTTGCTGCGCTCGCGTCGGCTGCCTCCGCGTGTCCTTGAGCACGATTCCACTTAAATTGATTCTCTCCCTTCTCATGTTGGCAGCTACTGGAACACCAAAGACAGCGTCAAGGTCTTCTGTGGAGAAGTCAAAGTGGTCACCGAGGTGATCAACTCGACAGGCAACCTCAACTCAATCGTCAAGAAAACCGAACTGCCCAAGGACGGCAAAGTGACGCTTCCCACGCATATCGTTCACAGGCCCAAGGAGGTGAAGAAGTACAAGTTGATCAATTATGTTAGTCATTTTTTTAATGAGTTGGGAGGCGCAGCGAGTTGAATTGACTCCGCCTTGGGCTTTTTATGCGTTCCGCGCCTTAACAGACCCCTAAGTTGCTCAAGCGCCTCCAGGTGAACGCTTCGCCCTTGACGCTTCAGATCCTCAAGTATACCAAGCAAGACACGGCTTTCAAAAAGGGGACGGAGAAGAGATTGGAAGGTCGTGTGGTTCGTCTCATCAAGGCTCCTCAACAGGCCCCTCGCGCCAATCACCTCTGGAAAGTTCTGGCTTAGCAGCTTGAGGGAGGAGGGACGCTGTAAAACACACCTAGCCTCTCTGTGCATGCCTCGTCGGTGTGATGGTCCAATTTCACTCAATCCCAAAAAAAAGTCCAGAACGCAGGGTGCAAAGCCGAGTACAAGGTCATGCACGCCAAATAAAGGGTATTCTGAAGCTCTTTGTAGAGATAGATTTCAAGGAAAGTTGTCAGGTCCTGAGCTCCTGAGTCTGCAAAGTGTAATAGCGTATGTCGGGAAGAAATGGAAGATATTCCAAAGAAGCCACCACACGCTCGTGCTGGCGGATGTGAAGGAAGGAGCCGCTAGGTATAAGAGCAATCGCGCTTATTGCGGTTGTGGACCGCACAAGTCCGAAGGGTCTTTAGCGGCGACCGACTCTTCACCGCGGCTTTTGACCGCTGAACAGGAGACAGTCACAATCGTGTGAGGTGGCTCAGGTGAAGCTGTGGCTGCGAATCCACCTGTCTGTAGCCTACTCGACGCTTGTTATTGTTACCATAACCCTTCCATCAGTCAATTGAAACGTCACGAGACAAATGACCACACACATCTCGACTTTTGGCAGGCATCTCCCGGAGGGGTGGGTGGCTCCATCCACTGCAAGCAACCTGTAGTACTCTGGCAACGGACCCCACAAGGACCATGGAAGGAGATCTCGATTTTCGATCCCTTATCGATCACGGATCCCAAGTTTTGGATCGACGACCAGTCCTCATCACGCCATCGATTCAATAAACCCCCTATTGCGCCCATTTCCGACAAAACACGGAATGTAGGTCACCGTTAAGTTTTTCCTTCTCACCACTCGCAACCGCACACAGGTTCTTATCACAGTCTCACCCTTCCACAGTATGTCATAAAGGACTTCATGCGGCCCCTGCTCACGTAGTCGGGCGAAATTCACCTCGGGTGACATCCATCAGCTACGCACGCTGCACAGCGCAAAGGACAAATTGCCTACCGCGAGCGCAGCGATCGACTACGAAGACGGTTACACTATTGGTTTCATTAAGGTGATACTGCCATGAAGCCACGTACCTTCATGGACAGTCTTCAACATGGTCCTCTTGAGCCATAGCCTTAAAAGGAATGCTCCTGTGACAAAGGTAGTGTGCATCTGGCCTTTAGCTACTGCAGGAACATTGCTTTGGCTGTGGCTCAAGATGACGATGGTGACTTTTCCATGGAGGCTCTGTGTAACGTGCGTAGCTGATTGATTTTTTGCGGAAACCCGAAGCGAAGCAATCTCGAAGTATGCAACGCTTTTTCACGTTTAGCACAAAACCTCACGCCGCTTGCTCAATGCAACAGAGCTTGCTGCCTTCAGGCCTGATAATGACCGTTGACCGTCTGATCTGCAGTGGCAACACCTCCTGAGGTGCTTCCCGGACACAGGTTCAGTGAACCCACGCCTCTCTTTGTCTTTCCCAGGGTCGCACATTGAATCTCAAGTCGGATCCGCGGAACACTTGGCAGCTTTGGGATGGCCACTGTTTCAAGATCCTTGATCGCACGAACCTTTTCGAAATCTGGTAAAGCGGGCTCGAGCGTGGTGACGTCCGTGCTGCTAAAAACAATGACCAGATCCATTCTGGTTGAACATGCTAACTCCGCAAGGGGATGTAAAGTCGTAGATTTCACAGCCAGGCTCTACCACTCCGATTGTATCCAAGACCAAACCCCGCGCTCTTCAAGACCTCGGTACAAAACTGACGACGGCGTACTTGCCACTAACGCGCCAATTCGGGTCCGTCCGGTCCAACTCGTCCGCCTTCCCTTCTTCCAAACCTACGCACACGTCGGCTTTGCACGTTCGGAGAGAAAGGATGTCGAATTCGCCTTTCAAAGGGCCCAGGGTGTCTTCGAACGGTGTTGTTGTGGGCCAGCAGGCGTCGTAGGTCAATTTTCGCTGGACAGACACAAGAGTGAGATGGATCTGACAGTTGAGAACAGCGCAAGTATGGTCACCAAAAGTGAAAGGACGTACGTAATTGAGATCACCTTTGAAGATGACCAGTGACGCTTTCTTGAGTTCCTTCAAGAGCTCGGGCGCGTCACTCGGCAGATCAGCGAAAGCTTGAGGACCGGTCCAGACTGGTTCCATCAAAGAGTCAACTTCAGCCCAAGTCGATTAGAAGTTGTAGGCCGGGGTGCTATCAACTTACAGTCAGCGATCTCGCCTCCGGAAGCGCCCATTTCGAGATCCAGCGGGGTGCTCAATCTGAAGACGCCTTTGCCGATATAGGATTGCCATCGCTCCACCATCGCCTTCAAAGCTTGACGATCCTCATCGGTCGCGCCCGAGTCGGAGGGAAAGAAACTCGGGTCGAGGAGGGAAGAGAGGAGAATTTTGAAGTCATGAGGTTGCCTGTGAAAGGCAAGACATTATGAGGATACCCTGCCACCGCCGCGGCCAACCTGAAAGCCAGAAGATACTCACACGTCACTTACGAACCACGGGATAAGCTTGGGGTGAAACACGATTTCGGAGCAGAATGGCGAAAGAGTCTGTAGGCCACACAACAGTAATGCTCAGTCCGGGACCAATCATGAAATACCTGAGAAAGCAATGGACTCACCAAGAGCCAATCTCCAAGGACGAGATCCGAGTAAAGCTCAAAGCCAGACTGCAGAGAACACAAGTGCATTCAGTCTCCACAGTTGTAGCAATCCAACAAAGCTCCTCGGCTCACGTTGTCCAAGACGATGTCGATTCGTTTCTTCTCTAGCGTCTTGACGTGCTGCCACACCTTGGCAAAGTCATTCTTCAAAACAAAGTCGGCCCCACGTTCGACGGTTTGGAGTGCCTGGATGTCCTCATGCGTGAACGACGTGAGCAGCGACAAATCGGTCGCGTTACCTTAGTAAAAGAAAATTCGCCGGCGAACCGATCGTCAGCCTCGGTCAAACGGTCATCACAGTAAGCACACGCGTGCGACATGAGACTAACCCCACAAACAGATCGCGAGCATCTTGATGAGATCGGCTTGCAGCTCTTGCTCATTCGGCTGGCCCTTCTTGACGAGGTCCTGGACGGATCGAGCGAGAGCATAGATGCCGGTGGCCGAGGATCGGAAAGCCCCGAGCTTTTGACTCGCGAAGCAATCGAACGTTCGCCAATGCACGGTCGAGGCGAACATGGCTCGAAGGCGACGGTAGCTATCGGGAAGAATACGATGTTGGTTAGTAAGATCATCTGTGTGAGATGGGCTGTGACTGGACTTGCATGTAGCACTCGGCATAGAGCCACGACGCGTTGAACCATTTGATCGGCTTCCCCTCGGCGCGAGCAGCCGCCAATACGTTGTTGTAAAGCTTGACATCGTCAGGAAGTCCCGCACTGGCGTCGATGTCGGAAAGCTCCCTGTCGTGTCTCATTTCGTAGATGAGGCCGGCGATCTCGTTGATCAACGCTTTCGACTCTTTGAGCTTGGCCTCGTCTTGGGGTTGCAGGAGGTGACCATTGAGCTTGGACAGTTCATCGATCACTCCAGTGAGGATGGTTGGCCATCTGAGATGCAAAGGGTCAGTCCTGCATCGCTTGAGCCGTCGTGCGATCGTGCGCCCGAGGACAGCTAGCTGACAGCTGCGAATCACGGCCGCCGGGGTCGGGGTGGGGGTGACTTACCGCTTGACAGTTGATTCATAAGCGAACGAAGTCTCTTGAGAAGCCGAACACAGCTCAACGGAGGGTTTCCAAGTGGACGGCATACTGGCAGCGGGCCCTTGTGGAAGGCAAGAAGTAGGCAAAGGCGACGAGACAGCTCAGCTCGACTCGACTCGAGGCCCGAACCGATCGAGTTTGATCGACGTCGATCACTTTGAACGGATAACGGATCGCTTCCGCTCGAATTTCGCCCAAGAAAAACCGCAATATCTCGTATGACGACCAAGATCATTTCTCTTTCGCAGAAAGTAGGCATTGAACTAAAATGATGCAACCTAAAACGAAAATACTGAAGAGAGACTACATTCTAAGCTAACTCTTCCAGCACCCCTCGCCCAATCCCTTTCCTCCTCTTCTCGACCATCCTCACGCCAACCTTGTCTAGCTCTTTCAGCAGCGGTCTCCATACTTGAGGATCCGAAGGTGTGACGATGCCTTTCTTCGTCAGTTGCTCGTCTAGGATGAGCAGGGCTCCAATCGCAATAGGCACTCCGACTGTAGTCGCCATGGCCGAAGCTTCGGAGGTTCCGTACTGCGAACGTAGGCAGAAGGACATGATCAGTACCGCGTACGAGAATTAAGTTCACTTCGACACAGAGTTAGATCTATCAACTCACTTGAACCAATGTACTCGAGAATAGCTCGATGTCCCCAGTCTTTTCATCCTGGGTGCACAGCTCGTGGTGCAACAGCACGGCATCCCGTTCGTTAGGCTTGTAGGCGAGTTGATGTCCGAGGAGGATCGATAACAAGTCCAATGGAGCTGTGAGCTCATTTGGTATGGTAGGAAGTGTTTGAGCGAGAGCGACAGCTTGGGCGTCGGTCGGGGCGAGACCGAGTCTGTGCAAATAGGAGCTTCGGGTCGGACCTCGGCGCGCCAGCTAGGTATCCAGACTGCATCGACGCCAAACTCACTCTTCAAGCGTAGCTAAACAATCTTTCGCTAGCTTCTTGTCACCACCTAGCAACTTTGCCATTGCTTCGAGCCTCTCATTACGAGTCTTGATCGCTCGGTGCCCAGATTCGGCGAGCACGGCGTCCAATAGCCCGCTCCATCTTACAGGCACGGTCTCGAGTTTGTTCAATGACAGCAGACCCAGTCGCTTGAACCCATCCACGAGCCTCGAGAAGCCAGGGTACCTCAGTGTACCTCGGAGAATGGTAGGAAGATCCTTGGGGAGACCGTATTGCTCCAGATAGGAGACCGAGTCGCGGTTCGCGATGCCTTCGAGGGAGAAGCCGGGGAGAATGGGGACGCGAGGGAAGTTGGAGCGTAGGAGGTCCGCACCAGCGATGGTACGGTCTTTTCCGTTCAGTCGGAAGGTAGCCGAGTTGAGGGCAGCGGTGAGAACGCCTCGCGGTGACCACCTAGAAGTACAGAGGAGAGGCTCAATTCATGCCTGCGCGGA
The DNA here is from genome assembly GCA_022702645.1 of Microbotryum intermedium. NCBI lineage: Eukaryota > Fungi > Basidiomycota > Microbotryomycetes > Microbotryales > Microbotryaceae > Microbotryum > Microbotryum intermedium. The sequence continues at coordinate 229,772 of JAHWDX010000011.1, read as the reverse complement.
CACCTTTGTAGCATGCGAGCCACATACGAAAACTTATAGCCGAGAGGGCAGTTGCTCAATTCCGGGCTCGGAAGACCACCACAGAAGGACATGAATGAAGTGATCTCATCGAGCAAATCACGAGATTAGCTTTGGATATCGAAGTTTGCGAGCGCGCCCTCAAAAAATTCGGGCTCACCTTGTTCCCAGATTTTCGCGCCTCCTCGATCAATCGGCACCCACTGGCATGGTCAATTCCGGGATCGAGACCAAGCTCCGGGAGAATCGTGATTCCCGCAGACGCAGCCCTGCAAGAAAGCTGTATGAGCAGGCATTGCTACACTAGGTAAGAGTTGGAAATAACTCACCTGGACTGCAGTGCGGCCATCTCGGGAGAGACATAACTTGCGGTGACGAGCGAAGTCGAACCCTTAATGCAGAGCTCGGCGATGCCGACATGCAAAGGCGCGGGTAAGAGACTGCGCAAGGCCAGGTGTGTTAGTAAAGAACTTGGCCGGCCGCATTTTGGAGATCCCAACGTACCTCAAGACAACATCAGCGCTCGTCACTAGCTGTTCGAGAACACCATCCCTCGTTGCATCGAGGGCAACGGCCTTGACGTTCTCGTAAGGGGCGGCGAGAGCTTCGGCTGCGGGCAGGTCATTGCTCGCCACAACGACGTCAAGTTCCTTCCTCGACGCGATGGTTCGGATCGCGGGGCCTGCAACAAGACTGTCCGAAACACGAAGCAGAAATTAGTTCAAAGAGTTTCTGAGCACGAACACAAAGATGCACAGCTCACCCTGAACCGAGGACCACGACTTTCCGCTTCTTGAGGCTGATCGACTGAGGCCCTTTGAGCGCCACGTACAAATGTTCATGACCGGGAGTGAGCCGGCCACCCTCCACCAGCGTCGCCCTCCTCAGTGATTCAGCAATCTCGTCGCCTTTCTCGACTTGCCTCGTCTTGGGATCTTCCAACAAGGCTTCAACGTAAGGCAAGATCGAATTGGAGAAGTGCTCGGAAGCATCCTTGGGCAGACTGGCGGGGTAAATCTCGACGGCCGATATTTGCGTCGTCCCTTTCTGGCTGGGTTCTCTCGAGATTGTTTCAGAGTTGGCGTTGTATTGGATCACCGGGTCGTCGATCGTGGTGGCGGCTTTGACGAATTCGAGAGCTCCGTCGAAGTCGCATGCTGCGTCCACAATGGCGAGCATCCTTTCGGGGGATCCATACTTTTGAATCTTGGCGAGTTGAGACGTCGATAGAATGCGTGGGCAGCCCGGAGCCCAGTAACCGCCGTTGAAGAAGAGTGTCGTATAGGGAGCGACCTATCAAATATCGTACCACCCATTGAAAAACACTCCGCGTCAGCGCTGGCCTAGAACGATCCCTGACTACTGTTGAGAAGCTTACCTCGGTATCAAACCTAGACACAAAGTTCGCAGGATGAGATCGGTACTCCTCTCTGTCAAATGCCTTGCCATCCTTGTGTTTTAAGTATTCCGAAAGCTCGAGATGAACGGCGTAAATCTTGTTCTTATCCGAGTCTAAGCGCGAGAAAAAACGAACTTCTATTGCTTAGCTCCCGCCAACGATGAACTCCACGAGGCATATTCCAACGACGACTTACTGGGATCCGCAACAACCGTCTTTAGCCCTTTCAAATCGACCCATTTGACACCGAAAGCATCCAACACCTCTCGTGCCCCATTTCCGACCCTCCCTTTGCCCGCCACAGAGATCGTCACGACCCCCGTCTTTGGCCTGTTCCATTCTTTGCCCGCTCGAACCAGTTGCTGGTTCAACTCTTCGACACCATGACTCGAGCTGGGGCGAACGAGACGGATCAAACTCGTGTCCACGCCTCGAGAAGCCAACAGCTTCGTACCGAGCAACGACAAGCCATCGCACATGGCTGCGAATCCGGCGAAATGACCGAAAGCAGTGGTCCGTTCGAGTTTGCCCGAGGGTCCTTTGGGAGCGGTCAGGAGTTCCCAATCGAGGTATCGAGCACCGGATTCAAGCATCGTCGAGAGGAGGGGCATGTTGTACGATTGACCTTTGTGGGTGTGCGAGAAGAAGAGGTACGTCGGCTGTTTCGTCGGGGCTTGGGAAGGTGTAAGAAGGAGATGAGGTTGTGGTATCTCTTTGATCCCCACAATGACATCACAATGAGGTAAAAGATCGTTCGTGATCGTTGCCCCGGCCTAAAGAAGATTGTACAACGTCGAACACCAGTCAGCACATGAGCTTCCGACTTCGGATCCGGCCATCGATCACCATGCGCGCGCGCTAGACCAAGGTCACGTGATCTCGAAAGAGCAACCCCTCTCAAACAGAGGAGCACCACGCGGGCCCGGACCCCCACTTGAACCGTCGCTCGGCATCTCGGGATCGTTATCTCTCTCGCTAAACCCTTCATGGCGATACCCATCTTGGCTAAAGTCCGGAACCCCTATTCGTACAGACTTTAGGCCAGTGGCGCGTCCTAGCACCTCCTACCGCTCGGCGTGTAAAGATTTGCGGTATGCTTCGGCTCGGCGCAATCGGCCTCGGCTGAGCTGGCGGGCACCCACCCCCCACCGACCGAAACAGGCGAGTTCCGAGACCGATAAGGGGTGTTGTCGCAGAAAAAAGCAAGCAAAGGACTCACGGCTTGATATTCTTGGTCAGTGAAGCATCGCTTCTCAGAAGGCATGACCAAGACCTTGTGCTTGCCGTTTCGGATCAAGCGCTGGACGTGTGTCGGCGTCAAGGCGCTCCGCCGTTCCCAGATCCGTTTGGCATCCTCGGCGCGAATGCCGAGAGTGCCGAGGAGCGAACGGGAAGGGTGGAAGGAACGAGGTAAAGTCGCACGAAGCATTGTTGATGCCTTTCGGGTTGATGAGTGGAGAAGGGGGAAAGCGAACGGACGCAAGCTCCCGACTTGCTTGAAGGACGTCAAAGTCGGGAACTGAGCGTCGAATGTCGAAGTTCGCGCGTAACCCGGCATGCCGGCCCTTCGATCGACCACAGCCGACGCATGGGAAATTCGCGGGACCAAAACTTAAAGTACAACAACAGCAACAACAAGGCCCCATCTCTACTTACTTTCTAGCCCTGATCAAATAGAATCCCAACTTGCCCTTCTCCTTCTGCCCACCCCTCGAGTACCACCTTACGAATTTGGCATAAATCTTCAGGCCTGACCAGGTCGAGCCGTGCAACCCAAAGCCGACGTTCTGATCATGGCGGTCCATAAAGTTGAGCCACCCCGGCCAGACATCATCTGAGATGTCGACGAGCTCAATGTCTTTTGAAGCCTTGTTCGACGAGTTTGTTGTGGTATTGAGTCGGTGTTTTGAGGTTCGAGAAGGGCAGGGAAGCGGCTATGCAGAGAAGGCGGAGGAGGAAGCGATTCTGCATCGAAAGTGGATGGGAAGGCAGGAGGAGGTCGGTCATACACAAATGACCCTGGGTTGAAAGGGTTCGGTACGAGGATCGAAGAAAGTCGTCTCGCGAGCGGAAGCTGGGGAAAGGTCGGGTGAGCGAAAGAAATGTTTGCTCCGAGTGGCATCATGATCAGCACATTTCTCCCCTGCTCAGGCCCAGAACGACCTCTTCTACTCACTGAAAGACACAGTTCACAGCGACGATCACATCGAACGTCCCCTCGTCACAGCCCTGAATCACCTTGACCGCATCCCCGTGTACCACTCTGGCATTCGCAAGGTTGGCCGCTCGTTGACCTGCACAAGAGTACCCCACATGAACATGATCAGTTCTGCTGCCCAATCGGACAGCATTATTCCACAAATTTCCCGCCTACAAGCGCTCTTGTATTGTCCTTCCTCCAGCGTTGCTCCAACATAGTCCATACCATCGAATGTCCGGCCCCAAACCTGTGTAGAATCCCCTGCTCCACACCCCGCTTCCTGCTCGATCATCATCGTCATGCATCAGCATTGAGGCTGCAGGGCATGAAGGATCTAACCATTGGTTGGCGCACAAATACACGAGTTGTCCTGGACCGATTTCGATCCTTGACCGCTACCTCAACGACGAGTCGACAAAGGGCCTCGCACGCTTCGGCAAAGGTCTCTTTTGGACTACAGCCATACGAACCGAACATCAGCATCTGACATAATCAGCCGAACAGGAAGGTGGAATCACGGGTTGCTGCATCACGGCAGCCTTCAAGCTCGTTTGATTTTACTCCGATCACTCCTTCCCAAGCCACGACGTGGTCATACTCGCATGGCTACCATCTCATGTCTGGACACAATTGTGCGGTGCCTGTTCCTCCTTCACCACTTCCGTCGCCGAGCATGGAATAGGAATTATGACCGTACCCTCCCACCCAATAACCCATATTGAACCACCCATGTTGAGGCGCGACGACGTTGAGTGCGAATGTGTCCCTCTGGTCAGAGTAGAATCCCCCTCCTATCTCGGATCGGGTCGCGCAGTCGAGGAATCGAGTCAAAAGCAGACGAAGTAGCGGCACTGTGACGAGCCCGAGGAGGTAGACTACCAGCGAGGAAGCCATGGGGGGAGGGGTTGAGCGTGAAAAAGGAGCGAAAGAGTCGCCCTGCGCTCCGTACTGAGCCAAGTGGGGCCCCAGCTTTGGAGTCGTCTCGCCCTTCGTTCGAAGCATCTCAAGCTCAGGAATAAACCGAAGGCGAAGTTGCGATAGTTTTGACACAAACAAAAAACAATACTAGTGATAGTCATACCCAAGAAGTCCGCTTGCTCTGCCCGAAATCTAGAGCCCCTCGCGACTCCTCAACGCCTTCTCCTCCTCGTACTGCACCTGGTACTTGTTCCTCAGTTGCTCCTCGAGGCGTCGTTGTTGTTCCGACGAGTCGGTCGGCGAAACTGTAGACCCCGAGTGGGTTGAGCATCAGCAAAGCTGGTCCATTCAGATTCAAGAAGAGGTTGATGAAGGACTGACCATCCCTCCCACTAACCCTCCTCAACTTGCCCAAAGCTTTCTCGCTCGGTGCCAACGGAACGGCATCGGTCGATTCGAGAGAAGCCTTCGTATCGATCCTAGGGCGAGTCGCCGAAGAGGTACTTGGCGTCGTCTCGGATGCAAATGGGTCCAAGTCGTGGAGGTCGACGTGACCATAGAAACGTTCGGAGTGCTCGTCACTCGCCGAGGAATCATGCCTTCTCGCGTTCGTCGTCGTCGTCGTCGTCGTCGAGTCGGGGATCGAATACCCAGCATTGTTGTTCCGAGGAGGCGAGGGTAAATAAGCGGCATAAGGGTTCCGACTTTCCCTCTTACTGCTATTGTCCTTTCGAGAGTCCTCAAAGGCAGACGACGCCATCTCATCCCCACTCCCACTCCCGCACGCGCCATCTCGCGCGTGGTCCTGCTCCTCGACCTCCAAGTGATAGTCCCCATTGCGATCTGGAGGCCCAGCATTCGCCCGATCGAACCTCATCTCGACTCGACTCCTCGCTTCGGCTTCCTGCACTTGATAGTGCTCAGAGAGACGATGCTGGTGATCGTCATAGAGCTTTAACGCTTCGATGACTTCGGTGTGAGCGGCCAAGAGGATCGCGAGTGTTTTCTCTTCGTCCGTTTCTTCCGCCGTTCGCGGCCTAGGCTGCGCGTTCGGGGGACTGGACACGATAGGCGCGAACGGGTTGTTGCTCGAGAATCGATGCTCGTTCGTGTGTCCGTTCGTCGTCGCAGGCGTCTCCTCTGCAGGTGGTACTTGTGCGAGCGCTTGGTCCGCCGCAACGCGTGATTGTTCGGCTTGAACGCTCGCCCATTGCAAGTTCTGGGTTAAGTAATCCTGCACTCCAAAGCATTGTGCGTGGAACTCCTGTGGTAGCATACACCCAGAGTTGGAGCAAGTTTCAACCAAAGAAAAAAGAAAGAGGGGAACGAACCTGAACGATCTCGTTGCTTTCTAGATCCTCGTCCTCTTTGGCGAAGGCGACGGCCTCGTTCAACATGCTCGCGTACCCTCTCGCCTGTTCGGCTTGGGCGCGCAAGTCCTTCATCTGATCCCCCATGGAGGGCATACGGTGCGGTTCACCCCGTCGACCTTGATGGCGTTGTGAGGACTGCATCCGCGGGTCCGAGGTCGGGGTGAAGAGGTCGTCCTCGGGGTCGAGGGGTTCGCCGTTTAGAGGCGCACCGTCGGGTCGAAGTTTGTTGTACAATGATGTGATGGGCTTGAGATCGGCATCGCCCTGTGCGTCACGTGGCAGACAATGTGATAACGACATGCTGCTTTATGTTTTTCAAAACTCCGCCGGAACTCACTGCATATTCGTATGCCAAGGGCGACAAAACCCTCAGAATCATCTGCTTGACCGGGGCTTCGGTGTTCCTGTTTGTAGCCAAGTTCTCCAGCTCGCCAAGGAATTTTTTGCTCGCGACTTCCTCTGAAATGGCAAGATCAAACGCATAGCTCCTTCCTTAGTCCAAGGGACCTCTCCATGAGGTTGTGGCCGGATGAACGTACTTCTGAACCGATGGTCGGCGTTACGAGCGAGAATTCCGGTCAGGCGAACGGCCCGTTCTTGTGCCAAGGGGACAGCGTGCTGTGGAGGAGCTCGCATGTATGAGCTTCGGGGTCCCCATTAACTGTAGATGCGCTAAACCCACCTTGAACTCTTTCCTCAACGCCTTTGCCGCGTCCTACAAAGCAGACCGCGAGATCAGTCATCGTCACGTGCCCGGCTCGGCCCGAGTGATGTTTGGCAGCGGTCTGCTCACTTTGGAAGCGGCGGCCGACAAGCCAATATGATCGGCCAAAGCCAAGACGTAGGTATAGTCGAACTGAGGGGCGGCACAACTCCATCCTGTGGTGCGGCGTAGCCAGGGGTGCATGTGCTCATTCGCTCAGCATGGGTGACGTTTCACACGAGGCCACGACGGCCCGAGCACGCGGGTGGAGGGAGCAGGAGCGCCGGACTGACCTATGGCGTTGATGACGTCCTTCACTCGTGGTGGCTGCATGACGACGGGTACGAGTTGGGGTACCATCTGGATCGCATAGCCGTGGGGTGCGATGGGTAAGGGTACAGGTACAAAAAGGCCGTGGCCTTGGCCTTGACCGCCTGCCACCCCTTGCCCTTGTCCTTGGTATTGGGCATTTGTGGCGTGTTGCGATGGTTCTAAGATGGGAAGTGAGATGATCAACACCCGGACGCTTCGTAAGGATGTTCCTTCTGTACTCACGATGCCGGACATCGTTGGTGTGTCGATCGAATGTGGGTTGTGGCGGTTGCTGCTGAGGTGGGGGTGCCGACGACGTTTCAGGAGCTGTGGCTGTCGTGGCCAAAAATGATTTTTTGTTGAAGAGCCGCTTCATCTTGTCGAAGCAAATCGGTCTTTCCGAGAGATGTGAACTTGAAAAGGTGCGTGCTGGTTGGTGGTTGTGGGGTGGCAAGAGGTGAAAGCGAGCCGAAGCACTGCAATTAATATGGGTGGCAGTGCCCGCAGTGATGAGCTGATCCCGGGGCCCGGGAGTCCCAGCTTGGCAATCTTCTCGGAGAGTCGGAGACTCAGCCTCGACTTGCCTAGCCATGAAAATGTTTCAACACAATTACTGATCAAGTTCCATCCCCCTACTGCGCAAAGAAACCCTGTCTGTCCCTGTAGACATCACCCAACACCGCTCCCCGGCCTGGCCAGTGGCAGCCGCTGTTCAAACCGTGTTTGACTCGGAGCTCGGAGAATGAGATCGAGTCGTTTTCCGGTCGACTGGGCCTGCGACACTGCCGGGCAGCGGACGAGGCGGCCCAAGGCGGTGAAGGGCTCGGGGCATTTAATAAGCTGGTATTGATGATCTCCTGTACAAGGCATGTGCAGCAAGTGTTTCCTAGGTTTGGTACTGCGGATCATCCAATGATATCCGGTACTCAGGTGCACGGACGAGGGTCGAGTGGGCAGCGTCAATGATACGTGATCGTACAAGTGTTGCAGAACCCGGCCCCCCTGTCATTTTTTCCTGTACTTTTGTGAAACAATGTTGGCATTTTGTTTCTTGGTTTTCTTGTTGTTGTTGTTGCATGCAAGTCCCTCTTGCCTTTGGTAGTTGATCCAAGACGTTGATGGTACACCAACCAGGCTGCATCGGCGGATGATGGACTGAATGTCTTGGAAGCAGGTCACCCACCCGTCACCCACTTGCGCCTGGCTTGGGCCTCCGGGCCAAGGGCGGGAACATTCCTCTCTTTCTTACGCTCACCGACAAGTTCATGTCCTTCATCGCCCGCTCTTCGCTCTTTGCCCAGACTACCCGTCGCGCCTTCAGCACTTCCGCCACCAAGATGTCCCACTACAACGTACAGTCGATCCTGTCGCAGTCGCCGGCGACCTTGCCCGACCTGCCCTACCCCTACGATGCGCTCGAGCCCTCGTAAGCTGCCTGCCCCACCCACGCACATGCACACGGTCGTAGCAATGGTGGAGCAGCAGATTGACAGGACGCGTGTTCTCACTGTGCAGCATCTCCAAGGCGATCATGGAGCTGCACCACTCCAAAGTAAGTGCGCATTTCCTGCCTGCGGAATGGGGCTGCAACTATGCGAGTTGCGTGCTACTTGCTGCCACCACCCCCACCCCGCCGGTCGCACCTCGGTCTCTGCCTCGCTTCGAGAGTACGCACAGCTGCTGACGTATTTGGCTCTTTCTGTTCTCACAGCATCAGTGAGTAGGCTCGAGCCCATAGCACGCCGCGGTGGCACTCGTGTTGGACCACCGAGAGAGGTATCGGCTGGCCTCGGAAGCGGCTCCCACTGACGCAATCGGACCCGCCTACCGCCGCCCCACCCCGAACTTTTGACCGAGCCAGTCAAACCTACGTGACCAACCTCAACAAGGTCAGTCGATCACTTCGGAGCTAGAGCAAGACGCGCGCCAAACACCGTACCGTGTGCTGACGGATGCGCTTCGTTCGACCTTGATGATCACCGCCCTTCTTCCCCGTATCTCCGTCCGGCCGCATGATTACGTCGACCCGAACTCGGCCCCCCTCCCTCTCGCCACCAGGCCGTTGAGGACTACGCTTCCGCCGTCTCGGCCAAGGACATCAAGAAGCAGATCCAGCTCCAATCGGCCATCAAGTTCAACGGTGGTGGTGAGTGCCACTCGCGGTATCAGTACAGAATGCAATGGTGCTCAAAATGATCGGCGTGTCCCCTTTCCCCGAACCCCGTACTCCAGGCCACATCAACCACGTCAGTAGAGGGGCATGAGCATTCAAATCATACCATACGGGAAGACATGCAGCTCATTCTTCGATCACTTTTGCAACAGACCTTGTTCTGGGAGAACCTCGCGCCCGTCAAGGAGTCGCATTTCCCCGAAACGGGCCCTCTTGCTGACGCCGTCAAGGCCTCGTTCGGCTCGCTCGACAACCTCAAGCAGGAGGTCAACGCCGCCGCGTTGGGCATCCAGGGTTCGGGCTGGGCCTGGTTGGGCTACAACGCGTCGACCAAGTCACTCGAGGCGGTCGCGACCGCGAACCAGGACCCCTTGTTGGGCTACACGGCCTTGCTTGGCATCGACCTGTGGGAGCACGCCTTCTACCTCGACTACAAAAACGTCAAGCCCGCGTACCTTGAGGCGATCTGGAAGGTGATCAACTGGAAGACGGTCGAGGCTCGCTTGACCGCGTCCGGTGCCAAGCTTTGAGCGAACGTTCGCTTTCTCCCCACCCAAGCGTTGTGGACCATTGCTCTTTGAAATGCCCTCGGTTTTTTGTGAATTCCTCAAGAAATACATACAATGCCCCTTTTTTTAGTTGTCAATACAAAATCTATGAAATCTGAAAAAACTGTTACATGGAGAATGGAGTTGAGAAAGACGAGCACGTTTTCCACCTCGAAAAGTTTGCGGAATCCACTTTACACGATCCGACGCGTATAACAAAAAGTTTCAGCTTTTGCTACTTCCTTGTCGACATGGTACTGTTGAATCGGGCACATGCAAGCTCGTCGTAGTTCCTCGAAGCCAGACTGCGCCCGTCTGCGATTTGAGCCATGACCTGCCATGACGGCATCGCTGACGACCCGTCGACCGTCGACCAAGTCGTCGACTCTTTGAGCTCATCTACTTCTTGCACCCCCCTTGCGGCTTCCCCTCCGTGTCGGGTGTCGAGGCATACGCCATGGCGAGAAGCAGGACGGCCAAGACAGCTCGCACGCGTGGTTCAACTCAGTCATGGCCTCTGCCATCGCTCCTATTGGCGTGGGGCGGCGCGTCGTTGTTCGCAAGCACGGCCCCACCGCTCGCTGGCATGGGTGTGGGGCCTATGGGCGTGTACGCAGCAACGACCATCATCAACATTACCAGCTCCGCAACGACGCCCGTGATGCTCGATGATCCATCGACGAGTGTGTTCAACTTGACCGCGGGATCGATGGCCTCGTTCGCCATTGCTGCACCCTCGACATCGTCCGGTACGACTCCGGCGGCGGTGCAGATCATGCTCAGCGTATGCCAAGCCCCGAGCTCGCTTCAGTCGGCCGATTCGAGCACCGCGTTCGACTCGTTGGCGACGACGCCGACCTTGTTCATTTCGAACGACTCGTCCATCACTTCAAGTCCCGGACCGGATGATGGCGTCACCGACTTGGGTCTGTCCATGGCGCAGAGGAAGAATTATGCGATCCAAGCCCTCGTAGAGGGGATCGCCAATGCTTCCTTCACTTCGACGACCGGTGGCGGAGGCATCTTCATCAATGTGTATGCACCCAACACGAATGTCTCGGATGCGTCGCAGCAATGGATGTACTCGCTCTCCGTCACCTCATCCATTCGAGGATCCGACTCGATCGTCCTCGAATCCACCGCGGGGTTTCGCGTCGAAGATGCCGACGCCTCCTCTGCTCTCTTGACCACGAGGAGTTATTCCAACTCTTCGACAGCTCCCGTCTTCTCGAGCATCATCGCGAGGACGTCGGCCTTGTCGACCACGTTCGGTTCGTCGTTGTGTTTCCTTCAGAATGGATTGACCGGCACTGTATCCAGTCGGAGGGTCAACCAGACGACAACGACGAGGAATACCCCACAGGGGGACGTCAAGACCCAGTACTTGATTCAAGGGTTGAGAAGCGGGGTCAATTACACGGCTTGGTTGGTCGAGACGGCGTCGGATGGCTCGCAAAACATGCACCCGCCGAATTATTTCGCCACGCAGACTTGTGAGTCGGCTTGTCTGCTCGACAGCGGGCTTGAACCCCAAGACATTTTACGCTGAGACATGCTTTATTGATCGCCAGCTACATCATGTCAATTGATTTATGACGTTCCCCTATGCCCTCTCGTTGCCTACGCCGTCCCCTCCCCACTTGGCGTAACCCAAGACGACCTCATCTCCTTCTACTCGACGAACCTAACCTCGCACCTCTCGGCCTTCAATCGCACCTTGTCGACCTTCCCATGTGACTATTCAACGGGCACCTTCTCCCCCGTCTCGATGTGTCAGGATTGTTTCGACGCGTACAGGACGTGGGTCTGCGCGGTCACGTTCGTGAGATGCACCGATGCTCCGGACGGTAGTACGACGTTGGAACAGGCGATATGGTCCGATCAATGGAGCTTACCTATTCTCAGCGCGGCGAAGAATGCAAGCTCCTTGTTCTCGAACGACGTTGCGACCGATTCGGTCTCGAACGTCTTGCGCGAGAATCCACCGGCTTCTCGAACGCCTCTACTTTCTTCGGCCAGCTTGGCCACTTCGTTCCCTTCGCTCGTATTCAACACCTCCTTCACGCCCGAAGGAGCGAGCCCGTTCCCTTATGCCGAGGTGTTGCCGTGTTTGGACTCGGTGTGCGAGTTGGTCGGCGCGAGGTGTCCGCCTCTGATGGCGTGGGCTTGTCCGAGAGCTCGAGGTGGGATGGGCCAGGCGGGCTACGCGAAGTTGCAAAAAGTATCGAGGGCGAATAGGCAGGTCGAGGGCGGTGAGGAGGCGGGGATGAGGTTCAAGGAAGGGAGAAAAGGGGGGAGGAGGGACTCGGATCGGTTTGGCAACGTCTTGTGAGTCCGGCTTCTTTCGCAGTGGTGGCTGAAGGGACAAGAGGGATGAAGGAGGGTGCTGATTGATTTTGTGACCCGTTCTTCTTCCAGCTGCAATTCGTTGGGGTCGGACTTGCTCTTGGCCCAACAATTTGTTTGAACGATATGACCCAAAGCCAGCCTTGCCCCTCTCGAATCCTCACGTGGTACTTGGAGGGATTTTTTGGGCTTGCTTGAATAGCTCGCCAATTGTTTTGTTCTTTTCTCCCTGCTTGTCCATTGTTGTAATGAAATCAGAGTGCCTGGCCGAAGGGCGTCTCAGAGATGATGGTGTACATGCAGACAAGAATGTCATATTCCACGAAAACTAGGAGGAGTACCAGCTGAGTCCCAAAAGCGATCCTACGGAAAGGCGACGGGTAATTGTACGAGATTTTGTACGGCAAGCGCAGGAAACGTTGGGGTGGTAACACAACAGGGGAATGGTGCTGGCTGGCACAAAGATTGTTATCGTACCCCTTCGACGGGGGTCTCAGGTTTCGGCGGCGTTTGGCGATGGTCGTGACGATGACTCACGCCCCGCACTTTTTCTTCCCACTTCATCAGCTCGGCCATGAACCCGATGTTCGGACTGACGCCTTTCCTCCTCTTGCCCACGAACGAGTAGGCCTGATCCAACGACATCTGGTGCGATTGGACCAGATAGGCGACCACGATCATCACGCTGCGACTCTTGCCTGCCCGGCAGTGCACGTAGACGGGTTCGTTGCGGAGTTGACAACCGTCGATGAGTTGACACGAGCGAGTCAGGACGGCCTGAATGCCTGACTCTTCGAGGACGTCGCGCAGGGGGAAATGATGGTATTGGTCCGCACGGGAGTAAACCGAACGAACCAGAGAATCCTCGCATTCGATCGCGAGATTCAATATTGTTTCCACACCCATCGATTGGAGCTGTTCCACGTCGGACATGGTCGAAGGCTCAGGGCCGAGGTACAGGAACGAGGGAAGGATGGTCGAAGGGTCGAAATCGGACTCTTCGGAGCGCTGAACTGAAAATGCTTCATGGGAGACATTGACCGACGACACGGCACGCGGGATTGCAGGGCGATCCGACGGGCGTTCTAAGGCTTGAATACGGCATAAGGACTGAAGCGATCGCGCCCCGGGCATCATGTTGGGAGGCGCTGTTGGAGCACCTTTGCTCATGTTCCATCCCAACGAGGATTCGGACGTGTCCAAGCGCAATGTTCGGGCCCGAGGAGCGGCGCTACGAGGCGAGATCGACGTACGCGCAGGGGCCAAGCTCAGCGATGTAGGCGTTGTCGGTGGTTCGGGTGGCGTATCTCCAGAACTCATGACGGCATTGGCCGTTATGGACCGACTGCGTGGTGGCGAAGGTAGAGTAAAAGAGGGCGTTGAAGGTAATGATTTAATCGACGCCAGATCTTCCCTCCCAATGCATCGCCATTCCGCACTGAGACCATTCTCGGACCAGGCGTTTGCAAGTGAACCCTTCAAAACACTAACTTCCTCCACCTCTAGCTTCTGGCGCAAGACCTTCAGCAGGACTTCGACAGCATCCCGTTCGCTGTTATGTTGGTCGTGGTCCTCCTCATCAACATCTCCGACGACAATGACATCGTACGAGTCTTTGATCGAGTTGACGATGAGTTTGCCCTCGTCGGTGGTAACGAATTGGTGAAGATCGAAAGAGCAAATTTGCTTTGAGCTCTCTCCTGGATTGCTCAGGCGGCGCATCAACAGAGCTGGGAAAGCCATGTTACTGTCAGAAAGGACGCACACCATGGCGAGGGTTGAGTTAGTTTCAGGAGAGATCGCGGCGCAGAGCGGTCTGACCCGGCTCTGAAAACTCACACTGAGCCTTTGATCCTCCCACTGGGTCCCAAAAAGTCCTGCACCGGCCTCACGTCAATGACGAGTGACGTTGTCGCGCTTTCACGATCGCGCTCGAGTTTCTTGGACAACTCGTGCGCAGTGATGTAGACGTCACCATGGATTGGCGATTCCGAGGTCGCGCCTGGCGACAAAGGGAAAGCGTCTCCACAGGTCGTTTCCGTCGGCGACGTCGAGGCACGAGGTGAGAATAAGAAGGCGCTCGATGACTTGTCAGGGGGCGACAAAGGGTAGGCAGACTGTTCAGGTGATGAGACTGAGATGCATCGGCAGCGCGACCGAGAGGAATGTGAGCTGGCTGAATGCAAATTGAACGGGTTTGAGAGGAACCGAGTACTAACTCCTGGGCGATGGCGCGAACAAACGCCCCAGCACTGGTGTCGCAAGCGATGGCGTGGCCAGCGGGTCCTTTGTCGTCGCCGTGGTGGTATCGAGGCGAGATGGTGCTTTAACTGTCGCCACTGACGACTGGACATACTCTGGGACATCGACCGGGCGCGGGGTGAGCGGCAAGGAGTTGCTGTGCCACATGGGGATCGCGAGTTTTACCGACATGGCTGTCGATGGTGGCATGACAGAGGGAGAGCTGTCCGACTTTGGTCTGTTGATGATGCCCTTACCATGGCTGATCGTCCGTGCAGTCGTGGACCCAGCCCTAGCCGCAGCAGTAGACGTAGCCGTGATCGGATTCGCAGTCGACCCTCCCGATCCGGACCCGGTTGCACCGCCGTCGCCACCGCCTGAACCGCCGCTGGGACCCAAGCTTCGGTTCGCGCATTGCTCGTCCTCGTCGCCAAAGTCGGAGTGGTCCGTCAACATGGGGTCGAGATCCTTGCCAGAGTCGCTCCTACCCCAGAGCGTTGTGCTTGCGTTCGACGAGGCGCCGTCATCGTCGTCGTCGTCGTTGGCATCGTCTTCGCTGCCGCTTGTATGGCCGTTGATGGGTGGCGACGCGCCCCTCATCAAGAACCGCTTCGAGGCGGGCGAGCTTGTCGGCCGGTCCATGGTCAATAGGATGGACGGACTGCGCCGCGAGTGCGTGGTAGGTGGTGCAAGTCGGGTTCGATGAAGGTCGTCCTGTAGCATGGCGGCCGTCACCGCAGGAGCCCCACACCTTGTTCGAGCTCGGAGATGTGGAAGACCGCACCCGAGTCCGAGGGCGCCGCGACGTGAGCGGGACGGAGAATCAGCGTTCGGAGCGCGATAGGGAAGCTCGTGACAAGGTCTCGAGGTTGTAAGAACGTGAAAATGTAAATTCTCGGCGGGACCTGGTGCAAGTGGTAAGAGGACAGGTGCACGCTGGGGCTGTCTCGGGTCGGATCGCAGATCTCAGCTATCTCGTTTAGCGCGCGTGGGCCACAAGGCTAAAAAAGGGAATTCTGGGGAAACAAGCTGAGTAATCGCGCACGGACCCATTTCAGGCCAAACGCGCCGCGCGACGGCAGATAGAGCGGAGCCGGAGACGCCGTGGGGCGACCGGAACAGGTAATGTTGTTCGTGTAAGCCCTTTCGTAGGCTCATGTCGAATATCAGACTCTGAAATCTTCACTCCATCAGCTTATCTAACTGTCCATGGACACCGAAATACCTCTAGGCCTCCAAAAAGCTATCAAGTGATTCGCCCAAGTGTTCCTCGATCCTCTTGATCAACGATCGCGTCGCGCTTTCGACCCCACCTTCACTTTCCTCGAGCGTCTCACTCAAGAAGGGCGTGGTTTCGGGGACGAGGCCAAGCATGCCGTCCCCAAGTGCGACCCAGACCTGTTCGAGAGCTTCGAGGGCCCTTCGCTTGACGCGCAGATCGTCCGAACGAGTGTGCATGAGCAGCGACATGTTGAACTGTTTGAGCAAGCGCTCATGGGCGACCAGCCGCAACGAGTATTGCGACAGCAGAGGCTCGTAATGCGACTTGAAGAGCACAGGCGTGAGTACATGGTGAGAGACGAGCACTTGGTCCGCGATCGGAGTCGATAGCTTGCCCAGGCGCAGAGGGGTCCAAAAGTCTGCGAAGAAAGTTATAGAATTGGCGCAATCAAGGTCAGCACAAGTCCCAGGCGGCATACGACGCCTTTGCAAACAAGGCGACACTTACTGCCATCGTGAAAGTCAATCGATTTCGTCAGAGCCGACGTCACAGCACTCCAAAGTGCAACATCTTGGTTGGCGCCTCTGGCAAACGCCGCGAGCAGCTCGGTGGTTTGATCGAGCATGAATGAGAAGTAAGGCACGACGATGCTGCGCAGCTGCGTCAATAATCGGTCCATCAATTTGTAAAGCACGATGCGTCGTGGTGTGAGCACAGCCTCGCCTTGTTCGGCGAGATCGATCGCAGCCCAATCGTAGGTGCGCAGGAACAGAGGCCGGAACGTCTGCTCGTTGAGCTTGAGGATGAATTGTACAAAAGCGCCAAGTCCACTGTCCTCGATTCGATCAAGATCTTCCACGCGAAGGGAAGGAGGCTGAAGTCGACGAAGATCAAAGATGGAGAGGAAGAGCTTGAAAATGGATCGGTAGGCTTCCGCAATATCCGGGACCTTGCCGTATCGCAAAGCGCGATTGAGAACGTCCAGCAAGCCGAGCATGCCTGTTGAGGTAGGACTCGAGCCCAACGAGGCATGTATGCGAATGATGGAGGGATAGAGAACCTTGGAGGGAAGTCTCTTGGCGGCGGTCGAAAGCAATGCAACCCGTGCTTTGCTTGCCGTCGTTTCTTTGGTTCCGGCAAGCGCGAGCACGTCGGCCGAGAGTGCGATCTGGAACACCTTGTCGGCGTGCACACCAATGAAGGTGGGAATCGACGAAAAGAGGCCCTCGAGCATTTCGAATATCGGAGGGGCGATGGCCGACAAGCCGGCGGGATGCTTGGCAACCGAGTGGAGCATGTCGACGGCGAAAGGCACGATCTTGGCGGCGAGAGGAATTAGGCGAGGGCCTAAACGGTTCGTGAGTTTTGTGACGATGTTGATCGCCAGCACCCGAGTGGAGACGTCATTCTCTGTCGATGACGCGACTGCGATCATGTGCGGAACAACCTTGGCCAAGGCGGTGTCCTCGTTGGGATAAACCGACGACGCGATGACGAACAACGTCTCGAGCGCTCCGTCGCGGTTTTTTGGCGTCTCGGACACCAGAGTTTGAGCACGGTCAACGACACACACCACCGCCGGCGAGATTTCGGCGCGCCTCGCGGGCTTGATTTTGGGCAAGCGAGTGCGCAAGAGACCGAATGCACGGGGCTGGATCGTCGCATCGGACTGATCGAGCAGCCAAAGAATCGACTCCGAGAATGAGCTTGTCGACATGAGGTGGACCGTCGACTGAACGCACGAGTTCGTCACCGCGGCAAGTTCAGCCTTCCCTTTCTGCGTCAAGGTCGAAGTCGGCGGTGGCACCAAGTTCAATAGGGCCCGGATGAGACTGGTCAAGCTGGAGTCGACTTCATCCAAACCCGCAGCACGGGCAGCATGGACCTTGCCAAGTAATTGTCGAGATTCGAGCGTGGATGCAAGGAGCGAAAGTTGCTGATCGATCTGTAGCGCCACGGCGTCGTTCGCCTCGCTGTCCATTTCTTCGGTGCTGTGAATCAGACCACATGACGACGAGTCAGCTTCCTAATCGTTATGCTGTTCATCGCCGAGTCACAGGACTTACCCGGCGCGCCGATCCAAGAAAGAGGGCTCGCCTTCGAGCAAATGGCCAACTTCGGCCACGATCTGATGAAAAGCCGTAAGTTGAACCTCGATGGAGAAGTGCTCGAGCACGAGCGAAGACAACGGGCTGCCATCGGCAGTCTTGATGTCGCGCTCGGCGAGCAGCATGGCCATAGCAGACAAGAAATCTTGGGAGCCAAGTGTCTCGACGAGCCGCACGAATAGCCTGGGTGGAGTGAACAAAAATCCTTAATTAGCAAAGTTGAAGGGAGCCGGAGAATCGATGAACACTCACTTGATACGTCGATGGCGGGGCATGTGCTCAGCAGCATCCGCAAACACTTGCAAGAGATCTTTGAGATTTGCCACAAGCGCCTCGCGGTTCCCAGATTTGCGCTTGGTTGATTTGACTAGGGCAGGGATTATGCTCTCCAGCGTTTGATCAACGACGCGCAAGCTGTAAGCGTCGTCCCGCTGAATCACGTTGGCGCCGACAAATGTGAAGATGGGCATAACATGGTGAACGATTTGGTCGGGGACGAGCGGGGCAAGCTGGGCAAACAACAACAATGCTTGGTGGTACGTTTGCGGGTTCGTCGAAGTGCGCATGAGATCGAGCACAGGGGACATGCGGATCGAGTCCGCAACGATCAGGTTCGCGTTGGGATCCACGCGTGAAAGCAGAGCTGACAGGTTTGAGAGCACAAGTTGACCCGGGTATTGCACATCAATCTGGGCGGTGGTGGGGACTTCGATCATGCTCGAAAGGAGCTCGAATAGCGCCAACAGGAGGCTTGGGACCGGATCTATTTTGGCGAAATCCACCGACTCGAGTACGACCACGAGCTCGGACACGCGCTCAGTCCTGCTGCCTGAGTTCACAGATGAGCTACCAAGCGACATACGTCCACGTTTAGCACCTTTGCTAACCGGGGACGCCAAGGACAAGTTGAGCTCGTTGAGGATCAGAGTGAGCGTTTCGGCATCGACTTTAACAGCGCGCACCGCCGCCAAAGGAGCCGCAGCGAGTCGCGCATCCTGATGAACACCGAGGCGGACGAGGCGCTTGAACATATCGAGCCTGTCCTCCCCACGAACAACGGAAAATAGGGATGAACCCAGGATATTGAATGCCTGTTGGCGCAGAGCGGCACCGACCCCAGAGAGTTCCTCGAGATTCATCACCTTGACCAACGTCTCGAAGGCCTGGTTACCGGCGCTCGAATCGATCCATTTCTTGCTCGCACCGTCGAAAGGTTGAAGAAGTTCGCGGCCGAATTCGGCGACAACGTTCGAGTCCACGCCCTTGGACAGGTTGAGACGTTCCTCGACTGAGTAATCGGCGATGACCTGGCGCAAGATCGGCAAAACCAAACTGGCCATGAACGAGTCCCGGACCCGCGACAGTATGCGCAAGAATGTGAAGCGCGTCACCAGATCACTTCTCCATGCCAGAGCATGCGACAACAAAAACGTCGCAACCTTGACTTTCAAAGTGGCCTTCTTCTTGGTGGGACTGGGATGACATGCCGACGACTTATCGGACGGCGCGTCTAGCAAGGACCCGTGAAGCGTGATGAGGTAGGATCCGTCCATCAAGATCTCAGTCTTCGCAGCCGCAATTTTGGCCAGATATTCAGCGGTGTCGGCGACATCGAGGTATTGCAAGTCCGAGCTTGAGTGAGGTCCGTAGAACTTCTCGCGGCCATAAATATGCGCACTCGACTTGGGCATAGCGTGTAACAGGACGGAGACCAGACTCATGGCTTCAACTCGGATGCGACGATCAGGCGAGGTCAATGCCAAGACGATGGCCGGAACGACAACTTGCCAATCGACAGGTTTGCGCAGATCAGGAGAAGCTTGCGCCTGGACATATACAGCGGTATCTCGCAACGCGATCACACGCAGCTCGATGGACATAGTATTGGAAGAAAAGACTGATGCGAGGAAGGCAAGGGTGTCGACCACGACCATATGTCCGAAAAGCGAACGAAGCAGCGAGCTCGCAAGTGCCGAAGGGACGGACTCCACCGCCGATCGGGCATGGGCGAGTTGGTAGACCGCAAGAGCGAAGCCCTGCAGATCTGAATCATTTTCGCCGTCTTGGGGGGCCAGCCAGCTCCAGCGCCTCTCCTCGTCGCCTTGTACTGATTCGACCACGCTCAGGAGGAGGACCGTCTGCACGCGTCGCAAGGTTTTGTGCTGGGTTGGGCGCGTGACGACTGCGTTCCCCATTGCGGCCGACGGGAGGCCTGCGGCAAGATCCGCTACGAGCTCGACCTGGCCGTTCTCAAATGCGTCAAGTCCCAAAGCAGACTCGGTGATCCGACCAAACACGTTGAGGGCGAAGCGATTGCGGAGCTGCGGCTCGATCTGACCCGCAATACGAGCGGACACAAGATACGAAAGCAACTGATTGGTCGCCTCCGCGGAAGATGTCTCGTCGGCTTTCGCATTGACGGCGATAGGTGCGACGCTCGACAGGAGATAGTCTTGGGCGATCACAAGCTGCTCTTGAGCCAGACCAGCGAGGTTACGGGCCAGAGCGTCAACCACGGCCTCGTTAGCATGAATAGCACCGGCGGAAAACTCGTCACTGCCGGGATCGAGGTTGGTATCGAGCGACGCTCCGACACCCTTCAGCCACGAGGAAGACGTTTCGAGCTTGGAGTCTTTGAGGGCGACCCATGCAACGATTCGCTGGGCATGGTCGGCTTTGGCACTCAGGAGCCGACTCCAGAACACCTCCTGAACCACACGGTCGGCAAGCGCGGGGAATTGGACTACGAACGCATTGGCAAGGTAAGGGAAGACGAGCTTGAGAGAAGCGAGCTTGGGCGAAGATACACTCAGACTCGCTTTGAGGGCTTGTAGTTGTTCGACGCCACCCACATACTTGTTGAGGATCGAGAGGGCGGAAGGAGACAAGACGGCTGAGATGACCGCAGCATCCGACTCTGAAAGGCGTGCGACCAGCGTGTCGTGAACAAAAGAAGGATTTGAGACGGCGAGACTATCCGCAGACAGCAGCACCTCATTGAGGGCTTTGACTCGAACTGCAACATCGGGGTCGGATGCAGCCAAGAATACGCTCGACGACTCCAAATCATCTCCAACGATTTGTCCTCCTGAGAGCACGGCGTTAACCAGGGACCAGAACTTTGACTTGTCGTTCGACGAGAGTGTGCTCGTGCGCAAGTTGAGCTCTTTCGACCAAATTGCCGGCCACCGTTGGTGAACTTGCGAGAGTGCGTGTACCAAGGAATGCTTTGAAAGATGCGGTGATGCGCCAAGCGCAGCGGAAACGACGGATCGCGTCAGGAGCGCTACGATAGTGTCGGGCAGCACCGAGGGCGAAATTTGCTCGCCGTCGTCGGTCGGTAACAACAGCTTGGAAAGAACGTCGGCTTCGGCTTTCGACTCGACACTGCGACCACGATCCGACGGTTAGTCAAGTTACCACGAAAGGGCTTTGAGTTGTCGAGACTTACGCCTGCACCGCCAAAGTATTGAGGAAAGGCGTCATAAACTTCTCCGCATCGTACTGATTGCAGAGTTGGACAAGCAACTCGCAAAGTCGGTCGACCTTCATCAAGCTCTTCCAGCCACTGCCGCCGAGAAACTTCTTGCCCTCGCCAACATCGACCAGGCCTTGACCGAGTTGGGTGACGACAATCAGGGTCGTGATGTAAGCTGCGTCCGTTTCCTCGTCGCCGGCATCCCGCCTTGCCTTGTTGCTGACGATCGTTTTGACGACCACTCGAAGCGTCTCGCCCTGGAAGGGTAGATGGAGCGAAAAGCGTGCAAGCAGGATGTACGT
Organism: Microbotryum intermedium; assembly: GCA_022702645.1. Lineage (NCBI taxonomy): Eukaryota > Fungi > Basidiomycota > Microbotryomycetes > Microbotryales > Microbotryaceae > Microbotryum > Microbotryum intermedium. Next base: position 208,431 of record JAHWDX010000011.1, on the reverse strand, counting down.
CGCAATCAGCAGATCAGGCTGATCCCTCGACGAACGCAGCACCTCGAGAATCGTGGACAAGACGACCGCACGCTCTCCCTCGGGCAGTTTCGAGCCGGCGCGATCGATGTAGCCGGCCACGAATTGCAGCCAGAAGCCGGTCAGCGCTCGGTGGACTTTTTCGTCGGCCTCGAGGTAGGCGAGCGGCAGACGAAGCAAGAAGTCGAGCAGCCCTCGAGCTGTCGGACGAGGACTGAACGGAGGAATTAATGAGATGAGGTCGGGCAAAGCGATCGGGGCTAATGAGGCTCGGGCGTCGAGCAGGAGCGAGAACGGCGCCGTCTCTCGCAGTGTCGGCTCGGCGACGAGGTTGAGAGCGGACGGAAAATGAGCGGTCGTATGGTACGGCATGAACAAGGCGATCAAAGATGCGGTGTTGAGGTCGTTGACCCTGTAAGAAGTAGGTGTATTGCAGGTAGTCAGCGATAGTCGGGGAGGTGACTGACTAGCTCGAGCTCGCCGGCTTGTCGAGCCCAATTTCCACAGCCCTGGTCGTTTTGCACGAGGATAGAGAGGACAGCGCTAGCCAGGACTGACCTGAATCTGCGCACGAGCCATTCGAGCACGACTCCGGCTGGCTTGAGCAGCATATGCTTCCCCAAGGCTCGAAGGACCTTGTCGAGCACTTGGCCGAACCGATCGTTGTCCTCCTTGGTCAGTGCGCTTCGATCGGTCGTCTTGGCTTCCTCCCCCAAGATGCGGGCGTGGTACCGTTCAAAGAAAGGATCGAGCGTCGAAAGCTGGTCCCAAGCATTCGAAGCGAGCGCATGGAGATCTGCGGTCGAGACGGACGTCGCATGGCGCGGCGAGAAGATGAAAGAAGGTGGGTTCTTGAGCGACTTTGCGGATTGCAATCGCACCGAGTCGAGTGTAGTCCTTTGGGCGAGTTGCGCCGCCAGAGAGCTCGACATGGTGGACAAACGGGTGGGGTGGTGTGCGTTCCCCGAATCAAAGTCCGATGGATAGCTAGAGCGAGCGAGGCCAGCAAGCGGGTGGCCTGCTGAGCGTTCCGTTCGTGTGCGAAGGTTTTGGACGGGTAGCTTGATGGGCTGCGAACCGCCGAATCGACTGCGAACGCGCCCTGCGCAGGTCACGTGCCCTCACCCTTGCGTGAGCAGAGCGGTTTTACCATAGGCTCTAAATGCTATCCGGTGGCAACGAGCTCGAACGCTAATGACCCAATGGGATTGCTTGCGCGACGCCCAAATCGGCAGAAGCTTGCAGAAGCTGGGCCGCGCCTCTTGCCTAGCGCCTGGCCTGGGCTTGCGGCTCCTTTGCCTTCCGCACCCACCACCTCATTCTTTGCCAACATGTCTGACAACGAGGTACGTACGGCGCACGAGGCGATGCAATCCAGCACCAGAGCCCAGTTGCTGACTTCCCTGTATCCTGTTCTCTCTCCTTCATCGCTGTGATCGTCCTTCGTTGTTCACCACGCCACGATCGCGCTTTTTTTTCCTGACGCCAAATCCGCGCCGGGGACGACACCCACACCCACACCCACACCCACACCTCGCTCTTGCGCTGGCCGTTCTCGCTCTGACTTGGTGCTGGCTGTACTCGCTCGCCTCTTCCGATACCCCCTCCCTGGGAACGAACGGCCGTCGACCCAAACCCTTTCACACGCTCACCCTCCCCTGCACCTGTACCTGCACACCCTTCATCGCGACTCGGATCCTGCTCATCTTCATGTACACACCAACAGCAAAACAGGGACCAGGAGCATGAGGAGACCACCTTCGAGTCGGCCAACGCCGGTGCCTCGTTGACCTACCCCATGCAATGCTCTGCGCTCCGCAAGGGTGGACACGTCGTCATCAAGGGCAAGGCTTGCAAGGTCAGTGCTACCCCCTCTACATCGACACCCCTCCGCACCATCACTATCGATGATTGTTGCGGGCACAACCACTTGGTCTGGATTCTGGTTGTTGTGACTTGGTCGAACATGGCCTGTGTGCGCGCCGCGAGTGGCTTGGACACTGGGTGGTCCTTTGGGAAAACGCGGCCGATGCGCCCCCGCCCGGACTTTGCAGCGAGCGCACATCCGTCGGCCCTCGAAATGTTAAGACTTCACACGATCGCCTCTTCGCTCTGCCGTCACGACAAAACAACAAAACGATAAGATTGACGACGCGATGCTGCTCTCACCTGGCCGGATCCGAGGATCAAAAACGTGCTGCTACTGACCTCTGCTGCATTTCTTCCCACTGTCCCCTCGTCTCGCCCCTCTCTGTATCCCTCTATGTAGATCATTGACATGTCGACCTCCAAGACCGGCAAGCACGGACACGCCAAGGTCCACTTGATCGCCACTGACATCTTCACTGGCAAGAAGCTCGAAGATATCTCGCCCTCGACTCACAACATGGACGTCCCCAACGTTACTCGCTCGGAGTACCAGCTCATCAACAGTGCGTTCAGCACCATCCGCTTGTCTCGTGCTCGATGCCCGCTTTGCTGACGTACATCGAGCGTTCGCCATCGTCGACACTTTCTTTTATCCGCACAGTCGATGACGGTTTCCTCAACCTGATGACCACCGACGGTACCGCCAAGGATGACGTCCGTCTCCCCGAGTCCGAGATCGGCGACCAGATCCAAGCCGCCTTCGATGAAGGAACCGATGTAAGTGCCAAACGGGTTCGCGGGTAGGCACTTGCTTGCTTGGTGCTGATGTATCCGCTCTCGCGCCTCACCAGCTTCTCGTCACGATCATCTCCGCCATGGGTCAGGAGCAGGCCATCGCCTTCAAAGAGGCCCCCAAGGTTCGTTTTTGCTGCTCCGGCGGCGCCGGAGAAGTGACGAGTCTCAAGAACCACATCAGCTGACGCCATGCCCATGCTCTCGACCTACTAGATGTAAATTGCGTTTCGAGAAAAGCAATTGATATCTCTCGTCCCTCTCTTCCCTCGATCCCATTTGCATTTCTTCTTTCCGCTTTTCCCTTCTCCCTACCCTGATTTCCCTCCTCGTCTCTGCCCTCTCCCTTCCCCCTCCCCTCTCCCTCTCCTCCTCGCTCAGTTTATATGGTGGTTCGATCTGATCGTCACTTCGCACTCGAGTCGACGGTCGCCTTTGTTGATGAATCTGTGGGCTGAGCTCGGATCGGCGTAAACGCAATCGAGTCATAGAAATGGTGGACGTATGTGTGGTGTGTGTGTTTGTGTGTGTCCGTTGATGGACAGTGGTTGGTGATTGTATGAAGATGGTGTGTTGCGACGGGTCGAAAAACCTGGCCCGGCTTCTCCTTCCTTTTTAGATGCAACCACGAAAAGGAATCCCTCGATCTGCGCCGTCACAATGTGACTCTAATCGAGGGCCGAACTTCCATCTTGTGTTCTCCGATGGTATCTTGTTTGGAATACAAACCATTCCTGTCGGGGTCGTCTTTTTGTCTTTGTGTCTTCGAAGGTAGGAATGCAAGATCTGTGACCTTCGGTGAGGCCGATTTTGAGATGAGAGGAACATCGCTTTCATCGAGTGGAACGGGATGAACACTCTGTTGGTGGACCCCATAACGTTTTTCCTTCCAAACCCGTACGATTCGACAGCCAACGAATCGACCACGGCCGGCTTGTGATTTATTGAACCCCTCGGGCCGTGGGTGACGGTCAATTCGAGATCCAGCGCCCAATAAGGGTCGCTTCTTTTTTTGTAAACTAGATGGAATTCGAAACTTCATTCTCATTATGCACAGAGTACAAGATTACGCCGTGGGGCAAATATGGTCGGGACTCACGCGGTCAACAGGATCGCATCTGCCTTAGCGGCTGGCGGGCGCCGGGGGGCGCTTACACAGATGTCTTAGCTCTTTTGACACAATGTAACCATTTTTCCAATTTTTGGAGACAATGGCAGGTGTCGCAGGTGTATGCAGGATCGTGAGGAGATGCAAGCCTTACAGCAGCCTCATCAAAGCATTCGATCCAATGTGCTAGCGCTGATGCGCTGCAGTTGAAGGTGATTCGGACTCAGGAGCCACGACCACACAGGTTTGCAAGGCTCAAACATGGCCAGCTTTGAGTGACTACTCTGGGCTGCAACCTTATCTAGCTAGAAAACTTTCGTCGGGCTCCGAATCAACGATTTGCACCATTGCCCGCCCCCAAAAACTGGACGATAGGCGGACTCTTGAGGACACCCCGATTCTGCGGCGATCACGAGTAGACAGCCGCGCACGACCTGCTCAAAACTGCACGGGTGCTCAAGCGCCCAAGCTCAAACCCAAGCGCTCAAGCGCTCAAGCGAGACTGTGAAGCCTCTGTCCCGAGTAGGTATGGTGGTGCCCACTTCGACTCACTCAGCATCTCCTGGCAGACAGCAGCATCCGCATCCGCAACGACCGTGGAGAAGGGCTTCACATCACTTTCACTGACCTCATCGTCCATCTATCGACTGTCGTCTTTCGAGTACGACGAGGAGGTAGGCACTAGGTATCTGCTCCCGTACCGTGGTCAGTCGGGACTCCGTCATTGGCAGGCGAAGCAAGCCTCCGGAGGTCCGACTCCGAGTTAGCAGCGGCGCAGTGCTGGGACCCGGCCAGCCAGCCGTGTTCGCCCGTTTGGGTTCCTTTGATCGCCCTCAAGTAAGGCTTGCGCTTCCACCACCACAACGGACGCTCACGCAGCGCATACACCAAGACTCTGGTTCGGCATCCGACACCTACTACTACCAACACTTCGGCTGCTCCTTTGCGACCAAGAAACGAGCGCCGAAGGCTAGCTTCCGTCTCGCAGCTCGCGGTTCAGGTTCAGCTTCCCCAGCTCCAAGCGTGCCAGGGGCCTTTGTCTCCCGATCGAAGGCGCGGAGGCGAACAGAACCGTCCGTCCGCGCATTCATCCAGCCCGTCGCCCTTGGCGTTCGGCACCGCGGGGTCGTTCCACAAGGCGAACCTCTTGGCCATGACTTCATTGCTTCGATCCACACCTTTGGTTTCCACATCCTCGGCCTCCCCGATCGCACTCGCCCACTACGAACCAGGAGCAGGCGCTGGAGGCGCTGGAGCACGGGTAGGTGGTGGTGGGGCGATCGCCGCTGGCTTGACATCGCGGTCTCACCTTCTGTCCCAAAAGCAGCTCCAGTCCATCCCTATAACCGTCGTACCCGCTGCACCTTCGATGAAAGCCGATGCTCCACCGGTTGCGACCAATTCGGCTTTGAACAAGGTCGCTCCGGCGTCCTCATCCTTGTACCAGAATTGTCGGTTCGTGCTTGTACGCCTGCGCCGTGTGCCTGGCTTCGCCGAACGGTTCTTGGACGGACCAGCGACGGCCGAAGCTAAAGCTGTGCTGGGTCTGTCGAGCGATCCCGTATCACGGTCATTGCATACACTGCGTCTCGGATCTTCCCTGTGCTTCCTCTTCAATGCTCTCGGCCTTGACCATCAACTGGAGATTAATCCGAAAGCGACGACCTCCAACCTCAAGGCGTGCCAGCGCGGCACCGCTCATTTCATCATGGCGTGCAAGCAAGATCTCAAGTGGCCCGACAGCCAGCTTTTTGCAATCCACGAGCTATATGGAGAGGACACGAACGGGGTCGTCAAGGTGAGACTCTGACCAACTGCTTTGGCAAAGCCGTCGAAAGTCCCCCACTGACCGCCCGAACCCTCCCACATTGTGAACGCCCCGTTGCAGGTCATCCACACCGTGGACTTGCTGCTCGATATGCTTGAAATTCAAGGGGCTCTCCTTGAGCCCATGGCTGAGTCCGATCCGGTGAAATGGACAAGTGGGCCGTCCGACGAGCGAACAATGATCGTTCGCGAGATATTGGACTCGGAACGAAAATACGTTCAGGATCTGGAGGTGCTGCAGGTCAGTACACGAGACAGGCGGAAAATTCTTTCTTTAGGTGGCTGAATGGTCACTGATCGACCAATACCACTCGCGACAACCATCATGCAGGATTACCAACGACAAGTTCAAGCGAACGAGGTCCTTTCGCAAGATCAAGTTCACGCGCTTTTCCTCAACCTCAACACACTGGCGGATTTTCAACGCCGAGTTCTGATCGGTTTCGAGGCGAACGCTTCCCGACCGCCAGAGGAGCAACGTTTTGGGAACTTGTTCCTGCAAATGGTATGTGACATCAGAGACGTTTGCGGTGGTGACGGGCCCTGATACCTCGCGCCATTTTGCGTTTAGGAGGAGCACTTTTCTGTTTACGAGCCATACTGTGCCAACCTCACCTCTGCACAAGAGTTGGCAATGGAAGAAAACGCATCTCTCTTGGTGAGTTGGCCGCGAAAGTCGAAAGGGCCGGAACTGTTTGACTAACGCCATTCGACTCTTGCGCCGGGTTTGTCCATCTGGCGTGCAGCGGTTGGCGCATGTGCTCGATCCTGTTTCGGAGTTGGCACCGCTCCTCATCAAACCCGTGCAACGAATATGCAAATATCCTCTACTTATTGGTGTACGTTGTAGTTTGAGTTCTGAGGCCAAAGACCCTAACTCACGCGACTAAGGCGGAACTTTTATCTTTGCGCAGTCGCTGCTCAGGAACACGCCCGAAGAATCGCCCTATTACGGCGAGCTCAAGGCAGGGCATGCTGCCATCATGCGAGTCACGGACCGAGTCAACGAGATGAAACGACGTGAAGAGAATCATCAAGCCGTATTGGACCTTAGGAAACGAGTCGAAGATTGGAAGGGCCACGACATCGACTCGTTCGGCGAGCTTCTGCTCCACGACGTCTTCAATGTCCAGAAGAGCGATTCGGAGCGCGAGTACTTTGTGTACCTGTTTGAGCGCATCATACTATGTTGTAAGGAGGCTGGTCCGGTGGGTAGGAGAAGTGGGAGGGCTGGGTCCGTCAAGGGCAAGCCGGCAGGTCGCAAGGTCTCAGGTTTGGTGTTGAAAGGTCGCATTTACGTGCACAATGTGACGGGGACAACGGCGACGCATCGGACATGTGAGTCACGTTAGGGCCTTAAACGTCGACTCAACTCAATTTGCTCACGACTCGCGGGGTTTTGGCTTGTCCAACTCTGTGCAGCTCAAAACCTACTCGAGATCCGATGGCGCGGCGATGTGGGCGAAGAGGCGTTTACCATCAAATGCCGCAGCGAAGACGTGCTCAAGCATTGGGAAAAATCAGTCGCCAAAGCCGTGGACGAAGTGGTGACACGTCGTCGAACCAACCATGTCTCTGCGAGTCGAAGATCGGAGCTGTCAACGACCCCGTCGCTGTCCAGCTTCCCGGGCGACAATATGTCATCGTCGTATCCTTGGCACGGCTCTATGCTCCTTAGCTCATGCCCAAGCAGCAGCAACGACGACGACTCCGAATTCTTGTCCGAATCCGGTCAATCCACGCCGAGCAGTACCATGTACGCAGGGCTTTCTCGACAGCCTTCCGGCAGTATTCGATCGCTAGCGACCGATGCCCGGGGCAGGGTGCAAGCCGAAGACATGACTCTCGCCGGATCCAAGAGGTCGAAGGCAATTCGACCACCCCTTGGCCTCAACACCACAACACCGTCATTGATCGTGAACGGGATAGCCCGACTACGTTCCAAGGCTAGCAACGAGCGTATGACGTCTCCCGCGAAGTTGAGCAGGTCGAAATTCACAAGTGGCACTCATCCGCCAGCTCACGGCGTAGGGGCATATCCCACTGATCAGGTGAAGCCTTCAAGCGTGATGTCCCAGCCTCCTCCGCCTCGAGGACCGGTTCTGGCTCGGACACGTTCGGCAAGCAGCCCAGTTGGATCAAGCAAATCGAGAATGGGCGAGAACTCGCCACAGTTCTTGGATTCGGAGTGGTCCGCGGGGGGCGGTGATCAGCAAGGTGCCACGCATCCCCACGCAAGCAAACTTAGCATGGCGGAGGAGCTGACTCCGGCCAAGGCGATAGGCGGTCATAAACCAGGGGGTACAAACTCGGGTGCAACGCTAGCGTCCCAATCCTCGGCGACCTCATCGATCGTAAAACGATTCAGCTCGTCCAGTATCGCTACCGATCGTTCCTCAGCGACCTCGAGTATGTCGGCAAGCCAACACGCGGCCAATGGACAGCCAGCACCTTCATCGCTTCAACATTTCTCACCCCAGCACGAAGCATACCACTCGTGGGAACCTATATCCTCGACAATGTTTCGCATCAAAATCAACTTTGGGAGTGACGCATTCATCGTCGTGGCACCGGGACGAGTCTCCCACCGTGAGCTCCTGGACAAGGTGCTCAAGAAACTGCGCCTTTGTGGTCACGCGGTCCGGAACAGCGCCGGTCTGCGACTTCGCTACGAGGACGAGGACGGGGACCGTATTCTGATCGGGGACGACTTGGACCTGCAAATCGCTTTGGAAGATCTGGAAGCGACGGTCACCACGGGGCAGCCGACACTCGTCTTGTTTGCCAATCTTGAGGCCTAGCGATCTGTGCACTTAGCACAGCTTCAAGCCTGCATCCTATCCTAAGACCTGAGCACCTAGTCATGGTGGGGTTCACCGGGGCGATAGGCGCCCTGCCGTGTACCCACTGCAGGTCCCTGCTCCCACCGCCACTGGGTGCTCTACCAAATGCGGACACGGGAGTCTCCGGCTCGCGGAGGCTTGTATGCATGTGCCCACTTGTGCGCACAGTTACATAGCCTGCACTAGGATAGAACAGCGACGATGAAGTTCAATCTCGGACTTCATCACGACTAGGCTTGCACCCGGTCTCTCTTTCTCACCCGCTAGTCTGGTTCACTTTCGAATTCTCACTCTCATTCCGAGGCCCTCCTTCACGATTACTCTGTTTTCGCGCTGCACTGTTGCCTGTCGTAATCATTCATTTGTCGTCAATTACTGGCTTGTTGAAATTTATATCGGTATGTCATGGTTGCGGCATACTAGCAAGTGACGTATGAGCATTTTGTTTGGGCGGGACCCCGGTGAAGGGGCCAGACTGAGCAAGCTCTGGGAGGGGCTGCAGCCCGAACTTTGCCGTAAACGATGACTTCGCTCTGCCCCTGCGGGCTACTCGCTAGCCGGGCTACGATGTCGGATACAACGGCTGGCGATGCAGGTGATCTGCTTTGTGTGATCGTCAGTTTACTCCCCACTGCTGCTGATGTGTGTGCTGATGCCGATGCTCACGGTGGCATGGACCCTGCGCTCGCTCGATCGACCCCACAGCTCGACCTGAATCCACTGGCTTGGTCGCTGTCCTCACTTGCCGACCCACAAACGAACGACCAGCTCTCGCTCGAACAGGCGCTGGACCAGGTGCTTATATTCGCCAATGCCCATCTAGCGCTGCGCCATGAAAACCAGATCGCCGTGTTCGGAGCGGGATACTCGATGTCGTCAGTTCTCGCTTTTAGCCTGCGCGAGGTCAATGGCTGGCTGGCTTGGCTGCCAGCGCCGGAGGACCCGTAAGAAAGAAGGCAGAAAGGCTGACATGTTCTGTCGGAAACCACTCCTAAACTAGAGAACTGCTGTACTCGTCCTCTCTTGCACCTTCTGCTGCACCCTCCGTCGGAACGATCTCGTCCGCGAGAGATGCCAACACCTATCAGCAGTTCAGGATCGTCAACGAGGGCATCGCGAGAGGTGTTAGGGACATGTTGGCTGGACAGTCTGACGACGATGTTGGGGAAGGTAGGGTCTTTTGACCAGGGTGTCGGTGGTCGGTCGGAGGTGCGATCGGGACTACGTCGCTGATAAGCGTGTCACGTCGCTAATGTCAATTTCAGCCGAAGTCGGCATGGTCGGCGCCCTAGCCATGGTCTTGTGTCGTAAGTAATTTGAACACTTGTTCTATCATTTCTTTACATGGCCATTCGTTTTGAATGCTCCAAGTTCCCTACTCGCAGATGTCAATCGAATGAACTCGGTTTCGGCCCTCACGCCGAACCTGAACAAGCCTCGGCCACGGATTCTGGTCCTGAGCGTGACCGACGACGCCTCGACGCAGTACGTCTCGACAATGAATTGCATCTTTACCGCACAAAAGAATGTGAGTGATCTGATCCCCGATCAGAGGTCTTGTAGTGCCGCCCGATTTTGCCCCCACTGACGCGCAATCCTGTGATGCGCGTTCCTCGTTCTTACAGAGTATTCCAATCGACGTCTGTAAGATTTTTGGACGGGATGCGGTGTTTCTACAACAGGCTTGCCATCTCACAGGCGGGTCATATTTCAAGATCAGTCAGCGTCAGGGTCTCTTGCAGTACCTCATCGTGCGTCTACCGCGGCCAAATTTGCAGTCTCGGCCTACCCAACAGTGCGAATACACGAGCTGACTCGAGCACCGAAACGAGCGTCCGCAGATGACCTTCTTACCAGGCCCATCGGCTCGCAAGCATCTTAACCAGCCCACACAAGACCAAGTTGATCTTCGCGCGGCATGTTTCTGCCACCGCAAGATCGTCGATGTCGGTTATGTTTGCTCTGTGTGCCTGTCGATCTTTTGTGCACCCGTGCCCGTATGCGCGACGTGTCGGACCAAGTTCCCAATGGCCACTCTGAAGCGTTTCGGATTCGGTGCGAGACTAGTGAATGGTGGGGCCAGTGCGAGGCCGAAGAAGCGGAAAGTGCCGCCGAATGGGGAGACCTCTTCTGCCTCGACAAGCGTTTGAACCCGCCAGGAACCTATGCGCTCTGCCGATTTGATGGACCTTTTACGCTATTCGATGTTGTAATGATGACAAAAACATGTCGCGTCGTGTGTACTTCCAGTGTGTGCACTTCAAGGCTTGTGGTCCGAGATCTTGCGCGTCACATGTGCCCACAGCTTGAGCCAGTCGGCTCTGACTTCCTCTGAACCTCGCATCCATTCGCCTTGCAAAAGGCAACCAGCGCCTGCGCCATTATCCTGCTGAATTCTGAACGCCGCCTCAATGTGCTTGTCACCTATGCTAGCCAAGTCTTGCCCAACGATGTCTATGTGGCTGGGATTTTGCGCCTTTCGACGAGCTGCGCGGGACCAGGAGTTGCGAACCGCAGTCATTTGAACTACGCCTGATGCAAAATGTTTGGTAGTGACGTCATCCAGCGCACCTAGGATGGTAATGACAAGGTGTTGAAGAGTTGGAGCGTCCATTGTTGACGGCGGGCGATACGTGGCGACGTTTGACCGAGGGGAAAGCTTGGCTGTGAACGGTGTGATGTGCGCGTGCGCCTAAACGCGCGAGAATAATCGCCACTCGTCAGTAGCCGAATTTCTGAAGTGGGTACTTCGAAGTGGACGAGTGGTGACGTACCTGAGGTAGGCGCCAGACACTGAATGACCAGACGAGTATATGGCGAGTGGTTTGACCTGACGACAGCGCGTGGACGATGTAATTGGTAATCTGACAGTCCAGCTTGCGAAAGCTCAGCAAAGCGAAATTGGGAATGCTTTCGTTCCTGCAGTGGCAGTGGACTAACTTCGTGGGTTTTCAGCTTGGTGATCAAAGGACTTAAACTAGAATATTTTCCGAGTAACGACGAGTACAGTCTGGAGATTGACCCCAGCGGTGCATCAGCGAATCCCTCTCTCGATCGAGCTCCTGTCGACCAGGCGATCGGAAGACAAGGTGCGCCTTCGGCTCGACTTACCGAATACGGTTGCCAATCTGGGTACTCTCTTCGATCATTCTCCCAACAAACTTGACCTCGCCCCCCTCAGTGATCAATTCATTGGATGCGCCCGTGCAGACCTGTCGAGGCCCGAGGAGGCGTCAGCTGGCAGCTCCTACTCCATCGAGGTAGAAGAATATTTGCTTACCGCACGAGGCTGTTGATTCTTGCCCGCCGCTAAAGCTTCAATCTCACTCCTACTCTCGTAGAACGGCGGATTACACATCGTAAAGTCGAGCTCGATATCCGCCCAGGTCTCTTCTGGAAACAAAGGGTGCTCATTTAGAGACGAGCAAACGATCCGAACTTGCGCGGCAAGATCGTTGGCATCGACGTTGCGTTTGGCGTAATACTGCGAGTCTTTGTCAACCTCCGATGCGTACACGAAGGCATCCGGTTGCATCTTGACGACGAGTAAAGCATAAATCGCGGAAGCACCTGTTCCACTGCAAGACAGGAGGTTATCGGCCCCGTTCAGTGCCCGCACAGCTCGTCCGCGATGAAAATATAGCTTCTCAGGTGAGTACGAACATGTCGAGCCCCCGGACATGCGGCGACCTGTGTGGAATGAGGTGGACAAGCTCGAGAATGAAAGCAGCGTATTCGACTCTGGGCGGTCGCATGGATCGGAGCAGGATGTCAATCAGGCGTCACAAGTCAGGTTACGAAGTTGCACGAAATCAAACGTTGTGGTCTGTCTAGTCGGGCGGACAAGCGCAGGAAGGCGCGCGAACTCACCGACCCGGTATCTGAAATTCGGAGCACATGAGTTGACGCACATACCCTGCACCGTCAGCGCAGCTTCCTTTACATGCCATCTTTCGCTGTTGCGTGCAACTCACCATTGGGCAGAGCCGGTCTCTGGGTAGCTCAATCCTGAGCCCAAAGTCTCGTTCGAGCAGCGCCGAGCTTAGCGCCCTGCACGTCGCCTCATCGTACGGTAAGCGTGATGCACGGGTCAAGAGACACAAGCCGTGGTGAAGGCGCGAAAACATGCCTTAACGCGTCTTCGTTTTTGTAATCGATGGTTGAGAGTCCGTGTGGCGTCGGCCGTAGGCTGTCGGCCAACCAGATGTTAGTCCAGCCCAGCACTGTGAGCGAGCCTGAGAGCGAGAGAGCTCTCGAGGGTGGAAGGTGTGGAGGACCTACAAGGGCGCAAAGCGGGGCACATCTCGGGCCAGCTGGAAATAATCCGGTGGCCCATCGGCGTACGGATTGTTCACATGTGCCATCGCCGAGGGTCGGTCCTGGTGTCCGTTGTAGCCGTTGTGGCCAATGTCGGCTCGGCGTGATCTCGTGCAAGTGGGGCTCCCCTGCGGGTCAGAGAAAGAAGTGGCGATCGACGGTGTCTGCGGGCGTACATGCGCTGGAACCGCGACCGGACATGGGTAGGGACGACGCAATTACGAATTGATCGTTGACCTTGATCGAAAAGACGCCACGAAGCAAATGAAGAGCCACGGAACAAGTGAAGAGCGGGCAAGGAAATAGGTCACGCCCCAAATTGAGCTACCTGCTTCGCTCCACAACCCGACTCTGTTCCAACCGATTACAGACATCGGTCCTCTGGACTACAACTCAGTCTCTCACGTAAACGGACAGGGCCGCCCCTCGACTGAGGCAGTGAGGTCCTTGTCGCTTGAGACTCGAGACTCGAGACTTGAGGCCTCGAGGTCTGCTCGCAGGTCAGGTTGATTACGAGGCAGTCCAGTAGTGAGCAGTTGAACTCACGACCCACGAGTCACGACGATTCGAAGAGTGGCAAAAAGGGACACGGAGACGCTCAATGCTGGAGCTCTCCAATCTACCGACATCGGCAAGCTCCTCGCCTCAACCTCAACCGCAACCGCAACCGCGACCGCAACCGGCACTTCTCAACTCTCCACTCTTTCTGGCGGTCGATGGCGGCGGGTCCGGCGTACGTGCCGTGATCGCATCGCATGCTGGAGCTGAACTGGCGCGAGCTTCGGCAGGGCCATGCAATGTGTCAGTGGCCAAGAGTCAGGCGCACAGCCTAGAACAGGATAACGACTGAGAGCGCTGTAGAACTAACGTTCAACTTAGAAAGCATTTGCAACCGATCAGAAAGAGCGTGACAGCTCCCGTTGCGGTCGCACGAATTCTGCAAGCCGTCAATGCCGCCCTGGCTCTCATGCCGCTCTCCGACGTGATCTGCCACGGCTCAGACTCGCAACCTGGGACCCCTGAGGCCGTCCCGAGCATCGATGCCCAGAGAAGTCAAGATCCACTATCTTTACCAAGACGTTTCTTTGCCAAGGTATGGGTTGGCGTGGCGGGCGTGGACTCGCGCACGGAGGGATCCGACTTTGAGGACCTGCTCCGTCATGCTCTTCGTATGCCTGCTGAAGATTTGATCCTGACGAACGGCAAGTCAGCTAATATAGGCGTCTAGGGAGATATTTCACCTTTCGCGTTGCGTCTCGCGCTGATTAGTTCAGTACATCGTCTCTGCAGATGGGTACCTCTTCGCTGCCGCGTCGACGAGCCTTCCCCACGTCGACGGCACAGTTGTGATTTGCGCAGGCACGGGATCGGTATCGCTTGCATTTCGCATTCAGCGCACAACACGTGAACCACAGCTTGTTGGATGCATAGGAGGCTGGGGCCCCCTTTTGGGAGACGAAGGGTCCGCTTATTCCATCGGTCGACTCGGTGTTCGCTCGGTCCTTTCGTATTTTGACGAGCTACACCTGGCGGCGTCATGCATGACTCCCACACCACAAAAGGCGTCTCAACCTCCTCTGATGTTCGAGGATATATTACGCTACTTTAGAGCCGCCAGCTCGGAGGGTTTGATCGACCGCATCTATTCGGATCATTCGACGCCTGGAGCTCCCCTCGAATCGGAATCACGGCGCAAACTTTGGATCGCCGAATCAGCGCGCATCGTTCTAAAACATGCATTTCCGGAGACCATTGCATGCGTGGAATCAACAAGAGTGGCCTTGAGCATTTTGGCGGAAGCCCAAGCCCATCTTGTCGGCGTGGCCCTGCGCTTTGTTGACCAACTCCAACTCGACCTGCATCGCACGGTCCTGACTTTGGGAGGAAGTCTTTGGACCAACTCAGGCTTTTCGCGGATATATCTGGAGGCCCTCGAGGCAAGGGAATGCGTTTTCAAGCATGTCATTGTTATATCAGATGCCGCAGGTCCAGCAGCAGCAGCTCTTGCCGAACGTGTCGAACGAGCAGCGAATGCCACAGACAAGGCAGACGAACATACTTGCAAAACAAAAATCGATAGAGAGGACGCAACCAACCTACAGAGCTAAACTTGTACTTTCAATATCTCGTCATGCAGGCCCTTGACTGTTTCTAGAGCTTGTAGGCGACGTAAAACGATGCATACATGTTGACACGATCGATCGGGATCTTGGATCCGATTTCCCGTTGGTGAATGCATCTGGAGAGAGATGACGGTAGTTTTTGACATCAGGGTTCGGTGACAGTAGTGAATGGCCAGGAAATTTATCTGAGGAGCACTGACTCCACTCTGAAGCCCTCTCGCCGGTACAGATCGATGTACCACGGCTTAAGACCAGCGCTGCGCCAGAACACTCGACCGCCAGGAGCGAGCGCGTTGCGGAGGGCGCGAATCGTCAAGGTCAAATCGCAAGGATCGGATTTGACTTTCTCATCCGAGTCGCCAAGCGAGTTGCGGAACCAATCTTGCAGGTCCATTATGATCGCAACCGTCAGTGAGTTGCTGCCGAGTCGTTTCATCACCTGCCAAACAGAAGCCGCGGAGATTGATCCGGATCAGAAGATGCCACATGGCTTTCAGGCCAACTGGGGCGACATCTACTTCACTCACATTGATGATAGAATCGGTGTGGAGGCGGAAGCAATCAAGTCGCGCCCCATTGTTTTTTTTCAGCGCCTCGAAGCCAGCCCGCGTGAGGTATTCTGGGCTGTCAAGAGCAAGGATCGACACTCGGTAAGGTCTCGATCGGCGATATGAGGTGGTAGTTCGTCACGAAAGCGGGATCTTGGACTTGCCATGAGTCATGAGTGTATTTTTGCGTCAGGCAAACCTGGTAGTGGTATGCGCCAGATCCAATGTGGGTATTGTGGGCGACAGGGTCGAGGGTATCAATAGCGAATTGCTCGGTTGTTGTCTCGGAGAGGAAGACTCGGGCTTGATTGGTCGGAACTCCTGGTGGCGGGGTTCCGACCGCGCGGAGGCCAGTCAGCGCTCGCAATTGCTGCAGCAAAGCTCACAGTACTCGGATCGGGACACGGGGACTCACCCAGCGCGTTCCAAAGGAAAGCAGAGTTGGAAAGGAAAACTCTGGTGATGAATTTGCTGAGCAACACGGGCCTGAATTTGTCTTCCCAGATCTTCTTCTGTTGCGCTTGCGTAGTTGCCGAGACAAACGCATCCACTTCCTTGGACAGCCCGCCAATCTTGAGCGCGACCTTGGCTAGACGGAGCGCCCATCCAGAGTAGCCTCTTAGGTAGAAAGATGATGCAAACGCACGGTCGTTCTTGCGCCAGAACTGGTACGCGTGGGAGGTCAAGAACGGCGAAAGCTTGGTGTCGAGCAGTTCGCGAAACTGGGGGTGCATTCCTTCTCCGAAAAGCTAATCGCCGGAGTCGAAGGAGGCCATGGTCAGCTACTTTCATCTTCTACTTGTGCTGGGAGCCTGTCGCGACAAGGCAAGTCCTCGCTGCTTACTTTCCAGTGGTCCTCATAGTCCAGAGCGCAGATCGACGCGAGCTTGAGCTCCAGCAGGTGTCCCTGGCAGGGGTTCATATCGACGGCATGGATGCGTTTCGGTTGTTGACCCAACTGCACAGCGATGGCATCTGCGGTACGGATCGACTCGTCAGCTTTCGACTTACCTCCTCGGCTATCGATAGGAAATGATCTAACAGTGCAGCGCATTGTCTCCAGCCGAGGTGATGCACAGCAAGGAGTCATCTTTGGTGAGTCGTAGATGTTCCATGTCGACGGCTGGGTCTTCCCACTGCGAGAGTGAAATGAAAAGCGGATGCACCTCAGCAACGTCCTCCATGATCAACGAGAATCGATGGAGGCTCTCACTGTGAACCCATAGATCCAGGTTCGAAATTCTCTGTGGACCGGGGAATCCAGATATGGCACACGAAACTGCCTCTTGCCGTAGTGAAACGAACTTAGTTGCTCGTCGGGCGAGACGTCGATGCGAGTGGTCGCGCTCTCCTGCGATCGTGAACGGCGAAGCTGCTGCGGGGAGAAGCTGCGACGCGACAGAGCGGCGAGGCCGAGATTGAGCGCCGGTAGATCGACGTTGGATTGTCGCGCAGCAGCAAGGAGCGGAGATGCCGATGCCGATATGGTGTTGCCTGCGTCGACTTCATAAGCCACGTTGGCTCGAGACGTGTCGGCACGTCGGGAGGTCATCAGGTTGACGTAGTAAGGGCTGTTCGCAGATGGACCGCTAGAGTCAGAATTGCGAGCACACCACTGTGCATGCCCAGGTAATGGCTCACATCCGCACAACCCAGGGCAACACAAAGTGGTTTCGGCCGTTGAACGATTTGATTGTTGCGAAGCAATGCTCTAGGTACTGACGACGCGACGGGTGAAGGTCGACATGATCGAACTCGAACCAGTGAAGCCAGAACAAACGGGTAAGCCAAGAGCACTGGCGCGAGGCGACGTCGCCAATGATTTCGGCCAGCGACGATTTCTCGCGAGCCGAGACGTAGAAATCGCAGACGGAGAGCAATCCCGAGGGGCTCAAGAAGCGATCGATTCGATCAATGAGGGCCAACATGTCTGGCATCATCGATAAGCTGTAGGACATCGTGACGAAGTCAAGGGCACCCTCGGGATCCGCGCCGGCTTCCCACCCCGGCAAGACGAACGCGGTAGCATCCTGTGTTTGACATAGGTGTTAAGCTCGAGTTAATTCTCCCATCTTCATCAAAGGAAATCCGTTTTGAGAAGAGCACTCACTTGTAAGAGGCAGTGCACGTGCTTCCAGCCCCTGGCTTCAAAGCGTTTGCGCGAAACGTTCAATAGGGGCTCGCACAAGTCCAAGACATATACCGCATCAAAGTCGGCGATCGGAAAGTACTGTGGAAACAGAAACAATACCTCATATCAGAGACCAGCGGTTGCCGCGTTATGGGTACAACGACGTGTTCGTACGAGCCGAGCTGTGCACGATGCAGCCTCCGCAGTCTGCAAGTGGGGGCGGGGATGAATCGCTGAACCGCTGAAGCGGAAGCTCTGCAGCTGACGACGGCCGCACGTGCGAGAACGCTCGCCCAAGGCACGTCGGGTCTTCCGCACCACGACATAGCGTCACCTACCGAGCAACTTACTTTGTCCATTTCTTCCACATTCCAACCTATTCATAAGTAAGAGATTCGGTCAGCTTCGACGCCTTCGGTGGGCCTCGAATCGTTTGCGCATGAATGACGAAAAGGGGTCACGGTAGTGCTCACCTGTTCCACCTCCGACGTCCAGCCAGATGAGGCGCTTACTGGGATCGGTCTTGCGTTGTTCTCGAAGGTGAGCAGCCGAAAGCTTTAGCATGGTCCTACGACCACGCAGAAGCGCGTTACGCGTCTTGTCATAAACTGCAGATCGAGGCGACAATTTCGGGCCCATGTTTCCCACGTCAGCTGCCGCCCCACTCCACGCCGCCTGCTAGCCCAGGCCGACCGGCCCACATACTGTCTGCCTGCCCCGAGTAAAACGTGTTCAGACGCCCTTCTTGATCTTTGCTTTTTCCGAGAGGTTTGAAAAAGCAGTTCCAGCAGAATTGCAACGCGACGTGCATGGCCCCTGCGAATGCGAATACGATCGCAAGCACCGTGGTGAGTGAGAGGATATAACCGCTCGCGACGGAGGATTTGGTGAAAGCGTTGAGCTCATGCTTCAGAGGCTGATAGCCGATGAGAAGTGACGCGGCGACACAGGTCAAGATGATGCGACTTGTCAAATGAGACATTGTGACGTAGCGAAGTGTGTCGTAACAAGAAAAGGAACGATAGAGTGGGAAGACTCATAGAGGCCGAAGTCCAACAGCACGCGCGGCACCGCGTTTGACGGTCTTGTCCAACGTGGCTCAGAAGCGCCGGAGGTGCCACCTAATCTGCCCAACGCCGACCGTGAAAGGGGCGCATGAGAGTAACTAGGCTGCTGATTTGCCATCCGAAACTATTTGCCTGCTCATATCGCGCGCTGGGGAGGACTTCGAACGAACCGTTGCAGGAAGGAAGATGTATTTCTAGGGAGATTTGTAGCTGACTACCAGCACATGCCTGACCACATTTGCAAATTACTCAACCAGACGGCGGTACCAGCTCAAAATTCTCATTCTCATTCGATTCTTGTGTGAGTCAAATCGCCGGCCGGGTGAGCAAACGTAATCCGTGAGCTCAGTCGAGATTTGAGCGGGATTAGTATGGAGGTGCACACCTTGATGATACTCTAAATCCCACTGAGTAACTACCGCTTGAGAGTCAGTCACTTCGGTAGGTCATGTTCTCTCAGCTGGGTCACCGAGTTAGCTCGGCGCACGTGCGCGCGACGACGACGCTGTGGCAGGCAGTCTTGCAGCTGCACTGAGGTGCACGTTCGTATCTGGGCTCCAGGGACCTACGGAGTCGATTCCTCTCGAGCAGGCACCCAAATCGCACCGGTAGTAATAGGCATGGAAAATGGAAGATAAAAGAAATCATAAGCATGATGATAGGTGAGCGGTATCTTTTGATGCGGTTTTCAATCACATACTGGCGAATTCTCGGTCCGATTCCAGCTCAAGATTTTCACTACTAAGCGCAGGTTGAAGACTTGGACTGAGTGAAAATCTTAGAGCAACTAGTACCTAGTCTTTTATGTACCCTCCCACTAGACGTGTCCAGGGCGGTCCTCCGGCTGTTATTGCCTTGGCTTGGTGATGGACTGATGGATCTGGTACATGTGGAATGCCGGCGGGCGCAGTGCGTTGCCTTTTTATTTAGTTAATAGATTTTAATAACAGCACAATTATCTAGTACCTAAAAATCTTCGGAAAAGTCGGAGGAAATGCTTGAAGCACACTGACTAGGCCAATAGTGTAGGACTCATCGACCCTGCATCAGAATCGACCATACCCACTAAAATCCCCTTGGGTGGTATCAAAGAGACACAAGGCGACCCTTGGACTCCTGAATGGACGCCCGAAGATCCTCGAAAGCCGTTTCGGTGATCGGCTCCAAAGGATCTGACGAGAATCGGCGGCGGCGAGAGAGCTTCCAGATCGAATGGAAGAAGAGAATACGTAGCTCGACCAGTCGACGCTCCGAGCGAGAGACGACCGGACATACGAAGTCAAGAAAGGTGGGGTGTGGGGCCGGGGAAAGAGCACCCCAGAGACGGAGGGCGAACGGGCAGCCGACTGCAAGGTGTGCCAGAGACTCGGTTGCTTCCGAGAGGCACATCACGCAGAAAGTAGACCGATTGTTGAGTTGGGCGTGGACTGGGGACGCAAGTTATGCACCTGGATGGAGGGATCCCAGAATCGGAGCGAAATTGGCGAATCACTATAACCTGCCAAAAGCTCTTATTAGTATAGCCTTTGTGGTAGAGGAATAAAAAACAAGAAAGAGGGCGGCGGACAAGGCAACCCGGCCGGATACCCGCCCAACCTAACAAACTTCTACAGTCAAGCTTGCATAATGTCGGTAGGAGCCTACTAGGTATGGACTCGGCTTTTCCAGGCTCACGATGTCCGTGGGGAGCTGGCCAGAACCGATTCTCATTCCGAAGCGATTGCACTGAACGTGTGTGAGCTTGAATGTTCAGCGCGGGGCAGCTGGGCTAGTTGAGGCCTTAAGGCCTTGAGGCTTACTGCAAGCTGAGGCTAGCTGAGGCGCCCCCCCACCTTCTGGGGCGCCGGGGAGCCGCGGCTGCCTCTTCTTCCTTTGGTCCACTTAACTTGGGTCCTCACCTCGCGCACTATTTTGCCCCTTCTCTTGCCAGTTAGCGAAATGAGTTCAATCATCGTGGTGAGTTGGATATGCTAAGCCTTCTTTCACTGACCACGTGTTGACTCATAGCCTGCAGAGCAGTGTGGGCCTAGTCTTGGGGCACGGGCAAGGGCATGGGCTGACATTGCGCAACGTGTACAGGACGACAAAGGTGTCTCTCGCATTACGAAAGTCGATGCCAATGCGTTCAAGACCCAGCCGCGAGACCTAAAGACCTTCTTGCTTCTATCCGGACCAAACCACAACCTCTTCGGGACCAGGAATCCCAAGCAGTGAGCATCAATCCTCTCAACCGTCCCATCATCCGCGATGGAGGCTCCGGATCAGCTAAGATCATTCGCTGAGAGGATTCCCTGTTTTTCCCATGTTCGGCTTTTCCAGATATGGGACCACGACGCTTGCTGACATTGAAGAGCGAGTGACAAAATTCGGCAAAGAGCTTGGAGTCAAGATTTTGTGTGCCCAGTCAAACTACGAAGGCGAAATGATCGAGCTTGTGAGTGGGCTGATCCTGACGGTCGAGCATGAATTAGTGGAGGCTGATGCAAGGCTGAAAAACAACTCAGATCCACTATGCGAGGTGTCTTGGAGGAGTTGTGATGAATTGTGAGGATGTTTTGAAAGAGTTTAAAGACCGCCGCAGAGCGGTGAAACCCGATCTGATCACCGATCACCTAACAACTTGAACTCAAACCCTATGACTGCAGCTGGGGCGTATGCTCATTATTCCTATGCTCTGCACGATGCGATTGAAGCTTGCACCTCACCCGTCATCGAAGTCCACATTTCGAATGTCTACGCCAGAGAAGAGTTCCGGCACAAGTCTGTGACCGCGCGTGTTTCGAGCGGCTACATAGCGGGCTGTGGGATACTCGGGTACGATGTGAGTAAGTCTCGCAGGCTGTTTGCGGCGACCTGTAAACGAGGCAAGAGCTCACATGGCTTGCGACTTTGCTCCCTCCAATCACTTGACAGATCGGACTGCGCGTCGCTTTACAAAGAGTGGAGGAGGAATCGCTCTGACGTAATGCAAAGATGCTGTCAATGTAACACAACGTCGCATGCCTTTGCAAAGATGTCATAGACAAATTACCAACGACTTTGTAGCCTGATCTGAACCTACTTATCAGCCCCAGGCCGCAGGCCCGTGAAGAGCTGAAAAGGCGACTGGCAATCGGCGGCGCCTAAGTGCGCACGATACTTACCTATCTTTCTCAGCACCGATGGGCTAAACCTGGATGACTGGCTCGCAATGGACACTCACAGCCATCGCTGCAATTTCACTGGTACTTGCCTCCGAGTGCTTGCCCAGTCCACACGTCGAATTCGTGCAGGACTTCTTTTTTTCCGCACTGAGCTCGTCCTGATGCCATCAATCGAAAGGAAATCCCGGAGTCGTCTGAAACACCAACGAGGAACCTTGGACATGGTACCACTGAAATTTGTGTCGCGCTCTCGTCAGCGCTCTATCCAGTGCTAGGCTTCAACCAGGCTTGGGCCCATTTCTGCACTGGCGACTAGCCCCTATACTGTCAGTTGCCGACTGCGGTCGAGCATCCCTTGATGGAGATCGCAATACTTAGCTCTTTGGTACGAGGTTCATTTAGAGTCGATCTAAGCAGCCGTCGCTGAGTGCGTGCTTCCTTTTACTACATTGGCATCTGCGTGAAAGTAACGGCAGCTGGAGCAACTCCGGTCCTGCCGCGACCTCGGGCCTCGGGGTCAAAGGTTCAACATCCAGTTCAAACTTGAAAGCACTGGCACCAGGTCTTGATTTCGGAATATGAGGACGGGTAACTCGGATCCCCGACCTTAGCCTCGGAGGAGTGACGATTTGTTGTATCACCTGTGATGTGGATGGACTGTCACAAACTCACAGCCGTGCACACGACTCACGAGGCTTTTTGGTCATAGTGCCCAGACCGTCTAATTTTTTCACCACATGAGATAAATAAGTGCCAGTCTGATCTGATCGATCTAGCATCTTGTATGGGTGTCGTGGGTTTAGTCTGCCTCATATTTTTGGCCGCAATACCGATTACATACCTTTTAGGAATACCGATCATCGCTGCCTGAGCCAGTAGTAATAAGTGTCTTGCGACGAGGCTGGGCGAGATCTAGAGTTGAGGCTACCTACCTAGCTGGGAGCGCCTGAGCGTCGCAGAACGTCGCCACTCGCGAGCTCGCTCGATCGCTCGATCAGATCGACGGACCACGGCTGTTGCTGGCTGAGTCTGGACTGAGCAGGGCTCAGGCGCTCAGGCATTGCTTGGGGCGGCGTGCGAGCCAGCTGTGCTTGTCGTCGATTTCGAGTTCCTCGCCCGTTCTTTACCGGATATTGTGCTACGACCTCATCGCCAGCAACATCGGGGCTGTAACCCTCCTCACGCCCGTCCCTCCTTTGCACATTGGTCCATCTTCCCTGCTCCGGGCGTTCATTTGCTGCTCATAGCCAATCGCGCGCTCGTTTCGATCCGCTTACTGTGCTCGTGAGTTGCAACTGCAGCTGATCAGGCCTTTCAGGCTTTGGGCTGCCTCGGGGCCGTAGATGCGCCTCGCCGACGAACCGATCGGCTTTGTTTGGCGTGGCTCTCCGCCTTCTTACTTACATCGTGTGGTCCGCCACTGTCTCTCGACAGAGTGATACGAAGTTGACAGCTTGTCCTGCAACCTCATCGATCTCCTCTTTTGGTCCTTCCTCACCGTTGCCGTTGCTCTCGTCATCGCGCCTCGACCTCGACCTCGAACAAGCATCAAAGCACGCACGCATAGGCTCCACCGCTACCGCATCCCCCCCGGACGACTCAAGAGAGATGGCCGACTTCGTTAAATTGAGCATTTTTGGTACTGTGTTCGAGGTGACGACGTAAGTGACTCGCCGCTGTCATGCTCTCCAGCGGGCCTGTCTTTGTGCACGCGTGCATATCCTCGGTCCAGCCGCGCGATGCGGGCTAGGCCCTCCGACAGTGATCGGAGCGTGCACACTTCGGATCCGTGTGCGGCGAAGTAGGCCTCGGTGGAGCTTGGAGCAACAACATATCCAGGGAGGACTTTGAACTACGGATTGTGACTGAGGCTTGTTTGGCTGTCATCTGCGGCTGCTGATTCGCCGTTCACACCCTCTTGCCGATCAGTCGTTATGTCGATCTGCAGCCTGTAGGGATGGGCGCTTTCGGTCTGGTGTGCTCGGCAAAGGATGAGGTCAGTGCGATGTATGCAGCATCATGGAATTGACCCTGAACTTGACTGATGTGGCTCGGCCGTTTCGACCTCGCATCCTCACTTCCCTTTCACTGGTTGAGTAACAGTTGACCGGAACTTCGGCCGCCATCAAGAAAATGTGAGTCTTTCGGAGCTAGCTGTTCTCGTCGTCTGTCCGGGCTCACCGAATGCACGACTGAATCGTCGGCAACTTGTTTCGCTCGTACAGCATGAAGCCATTCAGTGCGTCGAGAGCTCGGCTTTAGTTCCACACACTCTAACGAAAGCTCACGCTGCGGTCGTTTCCCTACACTCTCGCTCTCATTCTCTACTTTCACACAGGTACACCCGTACTTGCCAAGCGAACGTACCGCGAGCTCAAATTGCTGAAGCACATCCAGCACGAAAATATCATTTCCTTGTCCGACATCTTTATCTCGCCCTTGGAAGATATCTACTTTGTCACCGAACTGCTCGGAACCGATCTGCACCGACTTCTGACCAGTCGCCCGCTGGAGAAGCAGTTCATCCAGTACTTTTTGTACCAAATATTGGTGGGTTTGCTCCTTTTGGTTCCCAGCGGGCGGTTTTGACCCTCTTTCTGCTTCCTTCTCGATTTCTTCTTCGCCTTGCAGCGTGGACTCAAATATGTTCACTCCGCCGGAGTGGTTCATCGTGACCTTGTCAGTCTCAGCTGCCGGAGAGCTTCTTTGGACTGTTGAGTCGAGACACGATGCTCATGCTCTTGATTATGATGTCGTCACAAATTCAGAAACCTTCCAACATCCTCGTCAACGAAAATTGCGATCTCAAGATCTGCGACTTCGGACTCGCTCGACTGGCAGACCCCCAAATGACGGGCTACGTCTCGACTCGGTACTATCGAGCACCCGAAATCATGCTGACGTGGCAGAAATACGATGTTGCTGGTGCGTAGCCCTACTCGACGGAGTTGAAGCAAAGCCTCTGACATGCTGTGCTCTGCCCCCGATAGTGGACATTTGGAGCGCGGGTTGCATCTTTGCTGAGATGCTCGAAGGACGACCTCTCTTCCCGGGAAAAGATCGTAAGCTCGCAACCCTCTTGTCTCCGACGACCGCTGTGTATCCCTGACCACTGGCGTAATTTTGAAATGTCTGGTGGTGCGGTGGTGCACAGACGTGAACCAATTCTCCATCATCACCGAGCTACTCGGCACCCCGCCAGAGGACGTTATTCAAACCATCTGCAGCGAGAACGTGAGTGCGCAGGATCTGTTCAAAGCACGGCGTCGCTAGAGCCTGCGCTGAGCACTGCACAAGGTTCCCAACTCCCACAGACATTGCGGTTTGTGCAATCTCTGCCAAAACGAGAGAGGATCCCCTTCGCACAAAAGTTTCGTGGTGCCGATCCGCTCGCCCTCGATTTGCTGGAAAAAATGCTTGTATTCGACCCTCGCACGCGCATCGACGCCACACAGGCCCTCGCCCACGAATATTTCGCTCCTTACCACGACCCTTCCGACGAACCCGTCGCGCCTGAAGCTTTTGACTGGAGTTTCAACGATGCCGATCTGCCGGTCGACACATGGAAGGTCGGTCCGCTTTGCTTGCTGTCCTTGCTGTCTGAGGATTGCTTAATCTCTTCATGTGACCTCTGCTGATACCTTTACGATGGGGGCGTTCTCGACCTCTCTTTCTCCACAGATCATGATGTACAGTGAAATTCTCGACTTCCACAACATTGAGAACGCCGACACAACGGAAGGTGCCGTTGCCGCGCCAACTGCGTCAGCCGCGCCTGCAGCATAGACAGATAACTTGAGTGGTTCAGTTAGCGCGCAGACGTGTATGCGGTGCGAATGTAGGCGTTTGTGCCTATAGTTGTGTCTGTTTGTGGTGACCGCGTGAAGTTCCTGACGGCGCGCAAAGTAACATCAATCTGCCACGAGCGTCTTCTGCCTATTCGTGCTTCTTCTTTGTTACAAACAGTGTTCTCAGGTTCACTTCGCCGGTTGCCATACATTGGAGGGTGATCTGCATACTCCGTGCTGCCGAAGAAAGTCAGTTGTGTGTTTCCTTAGCTGTCAATACATAGCGATCTTGGTCAGGCTTGGGCCGTGTGTGCGTCCGTAGACACTCGCAGTCGGAAGTGGACGGAAGCGCTTCCGACCTATTCCCACCTTTACCGAACGTATCTTGATTCCCTTCTTGAGCGTGTCCGTGCTTGTGCTTAGTGAGCACTCTTCATATATATTTTTAAAATAGTAGGTTAAAATGCTCATCCGCGACCCATTCACCCCAAATCGCCGCTTTTGACTATGTTGCGGCCGCCTGTGGTGGTTGTACCGAGGGTTTTTGGGTCTGCCGCACCTGCTTGTGCTGAGGGACTTTCCAAACACTTCTTCGTATACTTTTGACCAATTATATCTTGCGGGCTAGTACATGCAGTGACTTAGTGCGACAAGCTCTTGAAATGGAGATCTCAACGTGTTCTCCCTGTGTCTTGCTCTACCCAACTGCACCCTGCTAGACTCTGCTGGGCGGCTTCGAAGCTCTGCGGGACGACTCGCGAATGCTTCATCCTTCTCTTCATTCACCCAACACCCAAGTACGGGCCTGAACTATTCAAGACTCCGCTATGAGGATTCGGCCGTTGATGTCCGCACTTTCCGAATAGTCTATCCCTGCTCAAGGCTCAGGCTCAACGACCACCACGAGTCAGCCAAGCCAAGATGTCCAATCAAAGCGCCAGCGGCAACCAGAATGGCCACACCGAGCGGGTCACTGCTACTCCTACTGAACAGATCACTCTGCATCACGGCTTGAACGCCCGCCGCTTGCTCCCGTTGACACGACTGCGAGGCACTCCCGCCGACAGTAGCATCACGGACGGACCAATGTCGACTACAAGCCGTGTCAGGCCGCTTCGATGTAGGGTGCAGTAGCCACCGCAGTTTCGTTCTCTCAAATTATGCAACTGAAACAGTGGTGTTCCCGGCCACCGTATGACACGACAGTTCTACAAGCTCTATGCGCGCCCGTAGTCGAGACAGTTACGGATTATGCTCCGGGCGCCACGTCGCGAACCCCTCGTGTGCCATCGTCACCGACCAATGACGTATTCCCACGACACGCCAGTCACAGCGGGACACCAGAATCTGATCAAGCTGTATCATCCGCCTGGCGCGCACCATTTCGCCCAGAAGGTTCGCCACAATTGACTCGGTATCGCTTCCTACCTCTGACATGCTGAGTGGCCCCTTATTTCAGACGTTGTGGCGGCAGCAACCGGGGTTCGCTCCTCGCCGCAGACCACCAAGCGCAAGGCGAAGCAGCTTACACCACTTACTCGAGCTGTCGTGCCCAAGCTTGAGTCGCTATCCCGTCCTGCTCCAACTTTCAGACGAGTTCTGGGAGCGGCTGGGCGTTCCGACGCATCCACTTCACGCGCTCTGAAATCAGAGTCGGGTGAATGGGCTGCTGCTCACCGTCATGCGAGCCCAATCTCTTCTCGAGCTCGCCTATTCCATTCAAATGCTCTCACAGACCGAGCACAGTCATGTTCTCACGCGGAATCGACAACACAAGGCTTCCAGATCCCCATTTCCGGAAGAATTCCGAGACCACCCTCGCCCACCGTGGAATGGGAGGGAGAAGGCCATGGGGGGACCCTTGAACGATGGAGTCCCCGCAAGCTCAAAAGTGGGACTTTGTAAGCAAATTGCATAGGCTGTGATTTAATAGGCTGCGCGTTGAGAAATCTGCCAGGTCTCGCATCCGAATCGCAGCATCGGATTTGCCGCTCGAGCCACCTCGCACCTCTCATCTACCCGCACGGCACACGTTTTGTGGCAGCATTCAATTTCACACAAGCTTATCGGAGTGGAAGTGGCACACAGCGCTGAGGATGTTGTTCGGCCCTCATTGTGCTTGCGAGTCCTATCCGTGCTGCCCGACGACGATCGACGCCAATGGCCGACTTCCTCAGCATGCTCAGCCACGACACCGCGGCGCATCGGCGGAAGGAAATCCGTCTTACTCCACTGCCATCTCTCATCCAGGCCCACCGGCGCTCAATCCAAGCAGATGCTCAATCCAAAATCTGACGCTCAAAGTGGTCTTGTCTTGCTTTCGGTGCTCGACAGTCCCGCAAGCGTTGCTCGTGTTGGTGAGATTGTGCCGCAGTCCCTGGACCTAGCAGGACAAAAAACTTCTACCGCAGCAACATCCAATACTTTCGTTCCCACGAGTACTGCTGATCTCCTGCACATTCAAGCGGGTAGTGTGGTATGGGTTTTCCACCCATACCATTGCGTCGAAATTGTGGCTGCCCAGAGCGACGCCAAGCGAGCCCACTTGATATGCTCACGCTTTCTGATTGCGATATGATTAATCAACCACATCTATGAAGCCGTGTAGATCGCATAGATTTCAATTGCATATATTGTCAACAATAAACAGAGAAAACCTTGCGTCCTGTCATGTGGGGTGAGAGCTTGAGGCTCCGTGCCCTTGAATTCACCCCAGGACAAGCGATGCCGCACGTTTGCGGACAAATGCAGGCGCAATATTCTCTTTGGAACCCGCGTGGCGAGTAATGTGGAAAGACGACTTCGGTGTGCTCAGAAGTATGGGCAGGGAAGTGACATCGCGGCGACTCGAGCTGCCAAAGCCAAGACTGGGCTTATGCACACGCCCTTTTTGTGATGGGGGCGCTTGGGAGAGTCTGCTGTCAACGATGGCCACAGAGGCGTGCCTGACGCATGTGGCGACAGGTGGGGTCGAAGGCTGGTGTCGATCGGTCTGCGCGGTGCCGCCGAGCGGCGCAGCTACTGGGGTTGTAGCAGCCATCTGCGAGACTCGAGCAGATTGAACTTGACGTTTCCATGCCGAGGCTTCCTGTTGCTTAGCCTGCAGTCATCTAAAAATACGCTTAGCATAGCGGCGCCAATAGGCTCCCAATCATCTGGCATCTGTCGCAATTGCTCACCTCGAGTGCGATGTTCAGACCGAGGATGTCGGACTCCAACTCAACCTTTAGCTGTTTGAGTGCGGCATATTTGCCTGAGGACTCCTGGATCAGCCGGGCCCTATGGCACCGCAAAGAAGACGCAAAGAAGGCTTGACTCACTCTCACGGATTGCGAGACGATTGCGCAGCGTTTCGGTCATGGTCGCACTTTTCTTGCACTCAGCAGCAAGCATCTCGATACGAGCAGTCTGGATCGAAGTGTCGTTCTTGGCCGTCTGCAATTGCTGCTCCTTGAAATCGATGACAGCCCCAAGCTCGTTTTGGATCCGACTCAGTTCTGATTCAGCGCTGTGCACCTTGATGACCGCTTCTTGCTCGATTAACGAGATCGAGTCCATGAGGCGAGTGATTTCGGATTGATGTTCCTCCCACGCCTTAGAATGGAGTGCGATCTGATCATCCTTGACCTTCAGCTCCGCCGCAAACCGCTGGAAGCGAACATCCTGCTCCTTGAGACGAACGGTGGCGTCCAGGAGACGTGCTCGAAGGTCCTGACACGTATTCTCGGCTTCGCCAAGCTCGCTTTTCATACGATCCATTTCATCCTTTGCATTCTCGCGTTCGATCACCATACACCCTTGCTCTGTGTCTGGCGCCGCCATCAAATCTTCACCCGATCGGACCGCTGGCTGCGGGGAGCAGGGGACGGTCAACATCACGTCCGCGTTCGTTAAGGAGCCGATGTTTTCGCTTGCCGCATTCGCCGCGATGATGTAGTGGACCTGCTCAGGATGCTCTTCTTTGTTCACAAGGACAGTCTCGCCGCTTTGACCGTTGTTCGTGATCACGTCCTCCCTCCACTTTGCGCTTATTTCGTCCCTTTCCCGGCGCAAAGCATCGTTCTCACGCATCAGTTGCGATACTTGCTGCTGCGTCCGAGAATGTGCCTCGCCAAGGTCAGCTTGAGTAGCTTGGGCGACGCGCAGTCGTATTTCGCAGTCTCGAGCTTTATCTTGCGCCTTGAGGAGCTCCGTTCGCCAGTTGCTCAAGTCAACTTCACGCTTATTCTTGTTGCTCAGCTGTTGCTGGATGCGGGCTTCCAACTCGTAGGTGAGCTTCGTTACCAATCCCACGAGCGCTTCGTTCTTCTTGAGCGCCCTCTCGAGCATTCCGCCGGTGGCGCCGTCGCGGTCAAGCCATGTATGCTTGGTCTCGTCCAAGGTCGCAGTAGTATGTCGCAGCTGCCTCTCTAAAGTCTCGTTTCGCCCGGAGAGCTTGGCCAGTATCGCATCTTTGCGTTGGCATTCGGTACGTATGATCGCGAGAAGCGATGCGATATGCGATTTTTGAGCCGTCGTATGCTCTCGCCACACGTCATACGTTGCGACCAGGGAGGCGACGCCCTCCAAACTTTCCTGCAAGTCGATGGAGGATGCACCATTCGAGGATGTCGGTGTAACCGACAAAGAGAACGACGGATGCTCTGCGGCTCTGGATGCCTCCAAAATTTCAACCGTCGACATGGCGCATGAGGATCTCGATTCGCCTCTGAACGGGGCCCTTCCAACACAAGACGCTGCATCACCACACGCAGTCAATCGCTCAGAATCGACTGTGGTGTTGGGCTCGGACTGAGGAGACCAACAAGATGCGTTCAGATAAGGTTCACATTTGAGCAATCGCGAGGGCTGCGAGCGATAGAACTCACCAACTCTGGAATCGGTGACAGATATGTCGGGGGTATAGCGACTGAGTAGGACTCGTCCAACTGTCCACCAGGGTGGTCCGCGAGGTTTGACGAACAATCCTCCTTTTCAGACCGGAAGCTGGCGCACCCCGATGTAACAAGTTCCCCGGAATGATTTGGCTTTTCCGAGGCGTGTTCATCGAGGTCGTGCAGGATAGGCGAGAGGGCCGAAGTGCTGGCGAGAGACGTATTGGCCACCGCGTCCTCCATCACGCGAGCAGTTGCTTCGTCAGCCGCTTGACCACCATGGACAAGGCGACCCCATTCGTCTGCGGCGATGCGACTACCCTCTGATCGCTTCTGCATGAACATTCGGTATAACGATGAGCTAACATGGCTCGCTCGAGAAGTTGCTGAGTGCAAGGTTGCATTGTCCCGATTGAAATCGCTGTCCGGGCCGGCAGTATGAGAAGCGGCACGATCGAGAGTCCCCAAGGCTGACGAGCCTTTCGCGGTCTGACTCATTGTTGATGTGTCGGGTGTTGTATACGCTGGCGATGGCGATGAGGCGTCGGTGTCGCTCGATTGCGAAGACTTGTTTGGCGGGGGCCGCACAGGAGACCCGCTGACAGATGATGATGACCTTGGTTGGAAATTGGCGCCTCCTGGTTCATCAATCTGCAGGGTGTCCGTTAATATGGGTGTAGATCGAGCAATTTTTACTTCGGGCTGAGCAGATACTGGCCCGCTGGTGACTCCAAAGTCTTTGTTCGTCGATACTGCCAGCACGGAAATCGATATTCCAGCGAAAGGGTTGCTCTCATCGAAGAGGTCGCGTGCCTCGTACATGTTGCGTGCAATACGAAGTCCGACAGCCGGCACGGATGTGGAGAAATCGATCGCATAGTCGCTTGAGGTGGGACTTGTAACGGCGACTGCGGGACGAAGACTGGTCGCTTCGACGACGCTTTGATCGCCTGGCCCAGCCAAACGTGAGATTGTCGAAGCGAGGGACGAATCCGGCGAGGGAATATCCGCCTGCAATCGAGAGAGGAAGCTGGCGACCAAGTGACTTGAAAGTCCTTCTTCGAGAGAAGACTCTTCTTCTCCTTCTTCTCCTTCTTCTTCTTCTTCTTCTTCTTTTTCTTCACGCGAAGCCCCTTTTTGATCAACGGATTTGTCGTCGCCGGTGAGCGAAGTTGAAGGATCGGCTCGAGTCGTAGGAGAGCGCTCTTTGTTACGCTCCGCACTGGTCGACGATGTGAAGCGCACCGATCGGCCGGTTCCTGGCGTACCAGGCGCCTTCAAGATTGTCCTGATCGACGAGGCAGATGATTTTTGCGCCCTATACGCAGATGGAGAGTCGGCGAGGTCGCTGGCGCCTTCCCTGAGGTCGATGAGGGCCGGAAGCGGCGGCGGCGGTGGTGATGGCAGTCCCAATAGAGGTGACGGAGCAAGGGAAAGCGGGGAGAACTGCACCTGTGGTGGTCTTGGAGAGCGTCCTGGACCTGAAACGCTCCTCTTTTGCGAAGATGTCAGGCTACTTGGAGTTGACAATCGTCCCGGCTCGGACTCGCCGAAATCGGTAGTGCTCGTCGACGGCTCATCAGCGGCATAACGACCCGAGTCGTTCTCCTCGAAAATCAGCGATGTCTCCTCCACCACGCTGAGTTGCCACTCATCGCTATTGATGCTTGTGTTGGCAGTGGGACCACCTGTGTCGAGAAATGAAGGAAGAAGATAAAACGGCTGTGTGTTGTCAGTTGCTGCCGGCGCGAGCGTCCGGGCCTACAACGTTCGCAGGCGCACCATGGCTGAGTGGAGTTGGTGCCGGTGCTCGTTCGGCGATCACTTGAGGTATGCGCATATCAAATGAGTGAGCGAACGAGAGCGCAAGCTTGCTGTCTGGGTTGAGAGAAGCAGGTGCCCACGGCGTGTCGAGGGGCGAGTTTGCCGTGCTACTGGTTTGATGAGGGCGAAGGGCGATTCGATTGGCAGGCTGGGACGGCAGGCTTGATCCAGAAGGAGGGACCGAGCTTTTGAGTAACGAAGATACAAAGTCTGGTTGTGCAGGTTCAATCAGACTAGCAAACAAAGAATTTCAGTGGTGCATCCCGGGGGAAAAGGGCAAGCAGGCTCCGATCAACTCACTACGACCATAGGCGCGCGACGGGTGACACAGGGTGACACGCGGCTGCGATGCGGGTGTTCCCAGGTCGAACTTTTGGCGTCTGGGACAATGTTACGAGCGATGTTGAGCAAGCGAGGGCACGAATTTGCAGCGACCAGTAAAATAGCTGGCGTAGACCGCGATTCTAAACGCGACGCGAAGCACGCAAGGTGTGCAACGCGCGGGAGTTGAGTGAAGGAGTTGTGGTAGAAAGTGGCTGTGCTGGCCTACTATCCACGCCGGCGCAAGGCCGACGACATGTGACACGTGACGCGTGTTGCGTGACGTACCAGATCCTAGCCTGGCGGCTTGGTTCTGCTCACTCTCGCTTATTCTTCTGGATCTGTCAAAAAAATCCAAACCAAGCCAAGCCCATTAAAGAATAGCAAGACGGAATTCGATTTACATACTTCCCGAACATTTCCATTGTTCTTTTTTAATCAGATTCTCTTTCTGACGTCAGAAGGGCCGGGGAGAGCCGGGAAGAGAGAGAGATCATCATTTCAAAACCATTTCGCGCTGAAGCATATGTAGTCCACCAGATAGATGGAGCCAAAATATAGCCAGGAGATTTTGGAGAGTACCGTAAAAAGGGGGTTTCCGTTTGTTGGTGGTGCTGGTGTTTGGTTGAATTTTCGAAAAATCCAGAAAAGTTGGTTGGTTGGTTGAGCGCGCAACCTAGAGTCGTCGAAAAACGCCGGGTCGAGAAAGAGGTCCAAGCGTCGAGGCGCGTGCGCGTAAGTTCAAAAAACTTGGGAGTCCCGCCCAACCCAGAAATCACGGCTCGCCTCCGCTCCCATCACTGCTCTCTCACCTCGGCCACCTCGCCTCCGGCGTCGATCTCACAACTCTACTTCGATCGACCCTCCTTCGAAACATCACATGGCTTGCTCCGAGTCCTCCCTTACACGTGGGCGCGATGTTGTGCGCATCGGGATTGATCCCCTGATCGCCTCGGCTCGAGATCATCGTACGGTGGCTGGGTGTCTGCAAGCATTCCAGTTGCCAGACGATCTTGGGTGCATTGGCCTACTCCTTGATCCTTCGTCGCTGCCTCAGGATTCATCACCCTGACCAGTAGAACCTCGTACTCCGGGCACACACCCGGGGAGGCTGAGATCATAGCGGGGGTCATCCGGTCATTGGCAGTGCGTTTCGCTCTTCTCTTTTAGCCTTTACCTCATCTTCACCTCTGAGCACTTAGCTTCTTGGCATCGAACATCCGCATCACCTTCTTTCCTGATCGTCCCATTGATCACCTCCAGAGCCCTATATTGAGTGACTGCGGTACTTAATCCTCCTACTCCATCCTCTGCCATCACCAACCATTGCTCATCCGCTCCTCCGTGACGACGCCCTCCTCAGTCTGCCAGCCGCCGCCACCCTTCGTCTGCGCCCCCGTCGAGCATTAGTTAAGCTCGAAGTAGCCTACCACACCCTTTCTTTCCTCGTCTCCTCCTCGTGAGATGCCCCGGCTCTTAGAAGTAGTATCCTTTCAACTTTTTGAAGGTTCGGTTGGCCAGCTAGCTCGTAGTACGGATGCTACTCTGCGGCTTGGCGCTCGGTGCGCCCCAACACAGGTATCGTACAACGTCAAGGACGTCTTCGATCTGATCTTTTGAACGGTCCTGTGGACGTGACCAAAGGCTGATCACTTGAGACAATCGTCTGGTCCTTCGTAGCTCGGGAATCCAACCCGTTTTCCCGGACCTTGATGACGACGCGTCGTCAGCTCAAGTTTCTTCGCAACCGTGCTCCCCCACATCGGCTCGACTGTCCTCGCTCGTGCCGTTCCTCTGCACCCGCTTGCTCGTCTCTCTGCACCTGCTTACCTGCTCCTTTACTTTCCTTGTCGACGTTGCCGCTCCCCAAGTCGACTGCTGTGTCTCGTCATAGTCGTTGATTCCCTCAATCAAGATCGGGATTGAATTCGACTCCAGCCCGCTTGTTGTGTCTGTGCCGGCATCGCTGATCGACCCGCCAGCTTCGCACGCGTTGCGCTTCCACCGTTTCCAACGTCGATCCCCCGAAGGCGCGCCCACAATAAAATGGTTTCTGATTGTCGTTGATTCTCTCGGGTGCGCCCAAGATCGAATCGCTCACAACTGCTGAGGCAACAGCGTGTTGCCTCGCACCGGAGTGAACACATCATCTTGGCGATCGTTCGCGATTCGCAGCTCTTTGCCTTCCTCCCCATCGTTCGTTGGGTCCTGATCGACGTTGCATGCAATACCCAGTCGAATTGCCCCATCATTCTCCCTCTCTTGTCCCGCGTTCTTCTTCCTGCGGTTCTCTTCTCTCCTCGAGCTTTTCCGTACACCAGCTCGACTCCTTTCTCCCTCATCGCGACCAAGTCCTGTGCCCCATGACCTCTCGACGTACCTTGCTAGTGAGCACCTAATAAATTCCCCTCTAATTCACGTCACCCTTGGCATCGTGGTACGATCGGTCTTCTGTCCACTGCGTTCGTTACGTTGCGTGCTCTCTTCCCCTGTTGCGACAGTCCAACCTGGCAGTCTGCTCGTTCGCCCATTGTCACATCTGCGCTTGGCCGACATGGATCATATGCCGATGAGTAATGCTTCTCTCCCTCGCTCTTCACCGCGTTCTCACCTCGTTCAAGTGGTTCCTACTCGACGTCCTTGCGCCCTTCGGCGCTTCATCGTACTCCTCGGTCCGCCGCCCCGGGGCTCTGCGTGCCGAGACCCGCGCGTTCGAAACCTTCCCCGACTCGTGCTCACTGTCCTGTCACACCTATGCTTTGTCCTTTTCAACTCTCCTGGACCAATGAACACCGACCCCAGGCGCTCCGCAAGATCATTGTCCGTGCATGCCTTCACCTCTTTGTGCATAACCCTAAGGTGACACCACGTTTGCAAGATGGGTGCAAGGCCAGGCCTCTGTCCATAAGGCCTTTGCGCATGAGGAGGTTATGGAAGCCCATGGAATTTGGGACCTAGGATGTATAGCTCGTGCGCACCTGGAACCTCTTGGCTTCTGCCAGGTCACTGACTCAAGGTTCTAGGTGGGTAACCTTTGCTAGTTTGTGTATTATTTAGCAGGTCACTGACCCGAGGTTCTAGACGTCAATTACTACCATTTGATCCTGTCAAAAAAAAAATGGAAGCACTGCGTGCAGCTGTGCTCCAGGAACAATAGACAGGATCAAATGGTAGTAATTCACATCTAGAACCTTGGGTCAGTGACCTCCTAAATAATACACAAACTAGCAAAGGTTACCCACCTAGAACCTCGGGTCAGTGACCTGGCGGAAGCCAAGAGGTTCCTAGGTCCCAAATTCCTGGGGCTTCCATAACCTCCTAATGCGCAAAGGCCTTATGGGCAGAGGCCCAGCCTTGCAATGGGATTGGGCACTCAAATTGTCAGTGCCTACCACGGTCTATTTGTACCTTCAGAAGGGGAACTTCCTGGCTGAATGGTCTCATGCACTCCAGGCCTCCTGGACGGATTACATGTGAAGCGTTCTTTTCAATTTGCTTGACACTTCAATTCAAATCCTGGGGCAACCTACAACAACCAAGACAACCCATGAACTATACACTCGTTTGAACAAATGATTCTCTCCTTGGGATGCTCAGGCTTACGCCAAACTCTGTCAGATTTCAGATATCCACTCTCGACTCCTTAGTAACTCGTCCTCTGTTCCTCCATGCACTCTCACAACCCCTCTTCTATTCCTCCGCTTGACTGTAAGGCGCCGCTCCGCTTACGCCTCACGACGACCTCGAGCCAACCTCAGTGGCCTCAAGCTTTACTCGTGCGCAGCGCCATGGGCGCCTCTTGACCTTAGTCCTTTCAGTAGTCTTTCTTTGCCTGCGAATTACACCATTTGATCCTCTCTGTTTGGACTCGGAATCAGTGAGGCTCGAGAGCGATCTTGTGTGCCTTTCACTTTTTTTTTTGACAACGTCGACTTCATTGGTACCCCAACAATACGGCCTACGTTCCTCAGGCCCGGCCGTAGTCGACCCATTGAACCAATCAACTAGCCCAGATCGATTGAGGCAAGACAATCCTGTAACACGAACATCACCATGCACACCCCCCGCACAGCCCCTCACATCCACGCCCGCACAGCCCCGCACACCCACGCCCGCCACGCCGTCTTTGCAAGAGGACGCACACCGCATGCCCGCCATGTCAAACCCCACTGCCCCCAGCCCCGCCTACAAGCCGAACGACCCACCCCAGCTTCACAGCACCTCGATGGAGGCACTTCGTGAATACTTCATGCGTTTGGACTTCTACAACCGCCGCATCGCTTGTGTACCCATCACAAGTGACTACGACAAGATTGAGGGGGCCGGCATGGGATTGCAAGTCCTCGTGCTCAAGACCTGGTTCACCCAAGGATTGAGCAGACACCTCACCAAGCTGTACAGGCAGTTCAAGTCGGAGCTCATTCGTTGCGCCGTGCCAGCCAATTTCGTCTGGATGCAGCTCAAGGCGCTCCATTGCCTGCGCCAAGCCCCCGGTCACACCATCAACACCTTTCAGGATTTCTCAGACCAGATGCGTGTCCTGCAGATGGAGATCGGGTTCCAAGTTGTCTCTGACCAAGAAATCACCAAGCTCGTACTTCTTGGCACCGACCCCGAGCTGTGCCAAATCCTTCGCACGTATGTCGTCTCGGCGCTGGCTGGATGGTCGGATCTTTCGCTCGAGAGGCTCGCCCTCAACGTCCCCACTCCCTCCATGACCAATCATGAGAATGCTGAAGTTTCCAGCGACGCGCCCACAGAGCAGCCGCTTGAGTTTGATTACCAAGTCTTTGAGAGGATCGGGCGCAAGGAGTGGAGCATGATCGCGCAACGCCGCCAAGCCATCGCCTTGCAAGTCAATGCGCTCCAACAACGTCCCACGCATGCGTGATCCGCTGCGCCGTTGGTTGCACCCCAAGTTGCAACAGGAACTACCGGCGCTGCGCCAACGGCAGGCGGCCCTTGCCCTGTTCCCTGACTCACCACCGAGGAGCGCACATACCTGGACCAGCACAGCGGGTGCTACCACTGCCACGCTATCAATGCCGATCACATCTCTCACAACTGCCCTTAATACTCATCTCCCATGGGAGCGCCCACCAATCCATCAAACCCCACATTGACCGCTCCTGCTCCTTGCCCTGGCCCTCGTATGGTGGTGGCCATTCAGACCTTCCAAGAAACAGGCAATTCAACCGCATTTGTCGGACTCAGCAGTGACTCGGAGGATGACAACAATCCCTCGTACGCCCCGCATCCCTTCCCTCCCTTACCCGTTTCTCTCCTTGGTGCTCATGGTACCCTCCTTGCCTCCACACTAGTCAATTCGGGATCGCCTCAATCGTTTCTCAGTGAGAAGCTTGTTCAGCGATTGGGTTTGAAAAAACGGGCCCTGGAACAGCACTCAAAGTACACCCTTGCAAAGCAGAACCAAGTTCCTATTAGACTAAAGACTCTCCCAAGTGCACAATCAGAGAAAGGTTGATTGTGGGTTTGTCAGATGATGGAGAAAGTGTAAGTGAGGAGCAAGAAGGAAAGGGAATGCTCTCAAGGTGTTAGAGGGCGCGCGGGGCGAAAAAGGCGCACAAGAGTGGGCATGGACCGTGTATAGGCCAAAGGTTGAGCAGAGGAATAGAAGAGGGGTTGCGAGAGCGCATGGAGGAAGAGAGGAACAAAGGACGAGTTACTAAGGAGTCAAGGGTGGATATCTGAAATCTGACAGGGGATACCCACTTCCAAAGAAGTATTGTGAATCATGGTACCTGCTGTTGCAGGAGCATCTTGCTAGTGGTCGCCTCCGCCCTTCTTGCTCGTCGTATTTGTCGCCCTCGTTCATCATCCCCAAGAAAGGCTCGGACGTGGACCCCACCATCAAACCGCGCTGGGTGAACAACTACCGCAAGCTCAATGGACACACTGTCAAGGACCGCACCCCTCTGCCCCTGCCTGATGACATCCTTTCAACGTGCTCCAAGGTGCAGTTCTGGGCCAAGATCAACATGACCAACTCCTTCTTTCAGACCAAGATGGCGGAGGACGATATCCCCAAGACGGCTGTGTCCACCCCCTGGGGTTTGTACAAGTGGACTGTCATGCCCATGGGGCTCTGCAATGCCCGCGTCAATGAGGCATTACAAGGCTTGCTTGGCACCATTTGCTTTGTCTACCTTGATGACATCACCATCTTTGCTGACACATTGGAGGAGCATGAAGCTCGTGTACACCAAGTCCTGGAGGTGCTGTGCCACACCAAACTCTACTGCTTGCCAACAAAGACCAACCTTGCCACCGCGGAATGCTTGTTCCTTGGCCACGTCATCAACTGTGCCAGCGTTCACGCAGATCCCAGGAAGGTCCAGCACATCCACGACTGGGGCCTCCCCAACACGGTCAAGGAACTCAGGGGTTTCCTTGGCTTGGTGCAGTACCTTTGCAAGTTCATCCCCAGCCTTGCTGAGCACACCGCTGCACTGACCTCCCTGACACGCCAAGGCCTGACCTCCATCACCAAGCTTTGGACACCCAACAAGATTGGCCACTTTGAGGCCATCAAATCCATTGTCACCTCCCTGGACTGCCTTCAGCCTCCGGATCACTCCACCGACACAGCGCCCTTTTGGGTGATGACTGACGCAAGTGCACAGGGTATCAGGGGTGTCTTTCTCCAGGGTCATGATTGGAAGACTGCGTGCCCCATTGCCTACTGGTCACGTCAATACATCCCGGCTGAACGCAACTACCCCACACATGAGCAGGAACTCCTTGCCATCATCGAGGCTCTCAAGGAATGGCACATTGACCTTCTTGGTGGCCATTTCCACATCCTCACCAATCACTCCACCCTTGAGCACTTCCAAACGCAGCGCACCATCCTCTCACACCACCAGGCCTGTTGGCTCAACACCTTGGCTGAATTTGACTACGACCTCTGGTATCTCCCCAGTGAGGACAACATTGTAGCCAATGCCATGAGCAGGTACTCATTCCCCGAGCTGCTGCCCACCCTGGTCGCCTCCATTTCCCACATCAAGCTCTCCGACGTCGTCAAGCAGCAGATCCTCAATGCATATGAGACCGACCCATTCTGCAAACAAGCCATGGCCAACATTGGCTCGGTCACGTTGGAGTTCAAGATCATTGATGCATTGTTGTATTTACGGGGCCAGCTTATCATTCCATCACTAGCCCCACTCTGTGAGTCCATCCTCCACAATGCTCATGATGCACAGGGGCACCTAGGTGATATGAAAACGTACCGGACTGTTCAACAGGCATACTTCTGGCCATACATGTCTCGTGACATCAAGCACTATGTACAACAGTGTGATTTGTGTCAACGAACCAAGGCTCAAACCACTCGCATCACCAGCAAGCTTCACGCGCTACCTGTCTCGTCTCGCCCCATGGCCGACATTGCCATTGACTTTGTTGGACCCCTGCCCACCAACAAAGGTTTTGACCGCATCTTGACGATCACCAACCGACTGTCGGGGTATGTCCGCCTGCTCCCCGCATGTGAAGCTGACACCGCAGTGGATGTCGCCACAAAACTGACACTGCAGCGGATGTTGCCACGCGTTTCCATGAGGGGTGGCACCGCCTTTTCAGCCTCCATCAAAGTGTTGTCTCGAATCGTGACAAGCTGTTCATGAGCAAGTTCTGGGCCGCCTTGCACAAGCGCCTCAACGTCAAGCTCCAGCTGTCTTCGGCATTTCACCCCGAGATGGATGGCCACAGCAAGAAGACAAATAATACGGCTTTCCAGATTCTTCAAGCGCTTGTCAACAAGGAGCAATCCGATTGGATGGAGTGCCTTGCTGTCTGTGAGTATGCCATCAACTCGTCTCTCAACGTTGCTACCGGGAAGATCCCCTTTGAGCTTGTGCTTGGCTACACACCCTCTGTCATGAATGGGATCCCGCCAATCTCAAGTTCGGACTTCGCGCGCCTGCGGCTGTGCCCGCGCTCCCTGCACCGCTCCTCCCGTGCTGCACTGTGCCCTCTTTCCCTTTTCCTACATAGTGCTGTGTCCTCCTTCCCTTCTTGTCCTGCTCTCTCATTCTCAACCTCCGCCACATCAAGCACTGCCTCCTCAAGCCGTTACTGGTTCCACCGCCTCTGCTCAGTTAGCTTCCCTAGTTCCGTAGCTTGCTCCTCTCTCTCCTTTCTGCAACTCAAATCTTGTCAAAGGTCACATCCTTGCACTCATCCCTCGTCCCTAGAACATCTCACGACTCGTCACTTATCCCTCGTCCTTGTCTCGAGCCCCCAAGTCCGGCTCACCTCTCCAATCTTTGCCCTTTGTGATATTGGCAGGGCCAAGACACTTGATGCCATACTCACGTTCAAGGCCAGTGAGAATGCGCTCAATTTCGGAGAGATTAGGGCTGGCCATGATAAGATCATCCACATACAGTGCAATGTAGTGAAGTTTGTTGGCCTCCTCGCGTACGTACACACAGTGGTCCAATTTGGTGGCATGATAGCCAAGCATATTGAGAGAGATATTGATGTGTTCATTCCAGACGCGACCAGCTTGCTTCAGCCCGTAGATGGATCGATTCAGTTTGAGAACCTTTCCAGGAAGGTCGATGCCATCAGGAACTTGCATGTAGATATCCTCTTCAAGATTGCCATGGAGGTACGCCTTGTCGACGTCGGCTTGGTGAATGTGGTAACCCCAGGCAGTGGCGATGCTAATAATGATGCAAATCAAGGTGAATTTGGCAACAGGGGCAAAGGACTTGTTGAAATCAACTCCTGGTTTCTGGGTGAAGCCTTGAGTGACAAGCTGTGCCTTCCGGACAGTGATGTCACCAAGTTGGTTTTGTTTGGTGCGAAAGACGTAGCGAGCCCCAACAATAGTAGCGCCGGTCGGTGCCTCCTTGCCATCGATGACAGTGAAACAATTGTACTCATCATGGAGAGAGAGAAATTCTTCCATCTCAACCATTTGCCATTCATCAGCATGCTTGGACTGCATGGCCTGACGGTGGTTTTGAGGGTCGGCGTTGGCAAGGCTCAGTTCAAGAGGTGCCTCGGGGTGTGCATCAGCAAGTAGAGCTGAGCCGCGTTCAATATAGTCGATGGTGGCCTCAGCTGCAGTGCAGTCCTCCCCCTTGTCTGCAGTGGCAACAAGGGCTTGGTGCTTGCATTTCACGACAGGTACCTCAACCCAGAAGTCAGGAGAGGAGGGCGCTGAGGACGAAGGAGCTCGAGGGGGAGTTGCTGGTTCATGGGGAATATCACCAGCATTGCCATCATCAAAGGGCTCCTCGATGTTGAGCGCAGCAAACCGGTTGCACGAGGCAACAACAGATGGTTGTGGCGCAGGTTCGGGCATCAGCACATCAATTGTAGATGGCGGTGGGACTACGGGTGTGACATTGTTGTGAGCTGGAAAGACATCCTCTTGGAAGCGGATGTTGCAAGCAATGTGGACAAGGTGGGTATCAGGGTTGTAGACTCAATAGCCTTTGGTCTGTAAGTTGTAACCTAGGAAGATGTAGGGGCAGGCTTTGGGTTCGAGTTTGTTGCGCTTGTGCGAGGGAGTAGTGACCCAGGTGTGACAACCAAAAACACGAAGATCAGTGGAGCGTAACTTGAAACCTGGTGGCATATAGGAGGCACACCAGCGGCGAACCGGAGTGTCGCCATCCAGCGCCAAATGGGGCGAAAGGTTTTTGGTGCAGAT
The DNA here is from genome assembly GCA_022702645.1 of Microbotryum intermedium. Taxonomy (NCBI): domain Eukaryota; kingdom Fungi; phylum Basidiomycota; class Microbotryomycetes; order Microbotryales; family Microbotryaceae; genus Microbotryum; species Microbotryum intermedium. The sequence continues at coordinate 166,144 of JAHWDX010000011.1, read as the reverse complement.
GTAGTAGTGACATGCCTCTGCCCAAAATGCTGGTCCCAGACCCGAATCATGCAATAACGCCAGTACCCCTTCAACGATAGAGAGGTTGGCGTGTTCAGCCTGTATTTGATGATCACCACTACTGTGTCAGACAGTGGAGTATTGGCAATGATAAACAGGAGTGATGAGAAGGTAGCTAAGCAGGGAGCGCACCACGCACTGGGATAGGCCCAGAGGCGCGGGCGGGGCTGGCGCCAGAGCGGAGGATTATCTGAGAGCCTAAGTCCAGAAGAGGTCCAAGCACTGGCACATTCAGAGTCTAAGTCCCAAGGGGATCAAGGCGCGCGAGGAGAGCTTGGACAGGTGATGAGCTGAGAGTGGATTCATCACACCCCCCCCCACGCAAAGGCGAGGCAGACTTGAGCCATGGGTGTTGAGTGCGAAGACCAAGGGAGTAGCAGTGCACCGAGAAGACCTTGGGACCGAGTGCCTTTGTGAAGATGTCTGCAACCATATCAGCTGTGCCTACATGCAAAAGTGAGATGTCGCCCCGATTGACCATGTTGCGGACAAAATGTTCATGCAGTCTGATGTGCTGAGTCCCAGAGATGTGTACAGGGTTGCGTGCAACAGCAGCAGCTGCTTTGTTGTCAGTGAAGATGTGAGCCGGTGCAACTGGGGAGATGTGCAGTTCCTCCAGGAGTTGACTGAGGTAGACACCCTCCTTGCCTGCGTGTGAGAGACCAAGGTATTTGGCATCTGTGGTGGAGTCGGCAACACGGCTCTGTCGTTTGGATGACCAGGAAACAGTGGATCCAGCAATGTAGAAGACATAGCCCATGGTGGAGACTGAAGTGTCGACATAAGCACCCCAGTTTGTGTCCAAGTATCCAACCACACCCGTGATCTGAGTCGGGCCTTGAGCATACAGCAGTTCATTGCGGTAGGTGACACAAAGGTAGTGGAGAATGTGCTTCACTGCAATCCAGTGCCGACGACCCGGGTTGTTGGCAAAGCGGGCCAGGTAGGCGACAGCAAAGGTGATGTTGGGGCAGGTGCCAAGCGAGACATAAAGCAGCGAGCCAATGGCCTGGAGGTACTACGATCTGATCTGTTCCGTGCCTTGTCCAGGAATGGCTGTAAGAGAGAGGCCAGGTGTCAAAATGAAACCAAGCAAGCACATCCATGATGTAGCGCTCTTGCAAAAGTGTAATGGAACCATTAGCCAGCCGTTGGATCTGGATGCCAAGGATGTACTTGGTGGGGCCAAGGCGTTTGACTCCGTATCTCCATTCCAGACCTGAAATGACGCACTCAATTTTGTCCAAGTCAGGGCTGATCATCAGGAAATCATCCATGTACAGGGCAATGTAGTGGGGTTGGTGACAATCATCAAGGCGAGAGTAGATGCAGTGGTCGGTGCCAGTTGCTGACAGGCAACATCCACTGGGATTGACATTGACTACATGCAAGAGGAGGGGCCGTCGAGGGGAGTCAACTGGGGCGGCGGCAGTCGGCGGAAAGTTGATCAAAGAGGAGTGTCAATCAGAATGCTTGTAGGAATTCAAGTGTAACGGACTTTATTGCCAACAAGATTGGTAAAAAGAGAGGGAGGGTTCAAGGTCAAGACGTCGAGCGGACCAGGCTCCGGGGGAAGGTGTCTAAAACCAAAGGGGAGACTGCTACCCAAGCACGGAGGGGACTTAGCCAAACAATCCAAAGAGGTGGCCTCAGGGGAAAAAACGATTGCTTGCGGGAGCACCAGTAAAAACCCTGAAGCCGCGCCTTGGCTAACAAAAATAAAACAAAACAAAGAGATAGCGCTCCACATGAATTGAACAAGCGACCTCCAAGCGCGCACTTGCATGCCTTACAACTACGCCCTTGTATCCAACGATGCTCGAACCAAAACCACTGAGTCGTGTTGACCCCGCATGCATATGGCCTTGGGGACTTCCTTCGAGTAATGCTGTCATCCTGACACTGTCCCCCCCAGAAGGAAGTCTACCGTGCGGCCAGGCGGCGATTTGAGCAATCGAGGCACACAAGGTAAACATTGAGGCCGGATGGGTGATTGAGACAAAGGGACTGCTCTGATATCCAGGTGTTGTCGGTGTCATTGCAGCCTACCATTTGAACTAAGAACAAACAAACTCCACAAGCGTTCTGACAATCGCGTACAATCCACTCCGGAATCGCGGAATTGTTGGCAGCATTGGCCACATTGTCGACAAAAAGAACTGTGGGGTCACGCCCAGGGAACCTTTCAGTATCATTTTCAATGTAAGGATGGAGCAGTCGGGCATGAAAGCGATTGTGCACTCGCAACATTGCTGCGGGAAGATCAAGGTTGTAGCTGGACGTTGCGGGAATTGCTGATCGAATACGAAAAGGGCCAATGTAATGGGGCAACAACTTTGACTTCATCCCTTTGGGAACTGCCAGGTTCTTTGTTGAGAGATAGACATAACTGCCGGTCCAAAAGGCGGGGTCATCCGGTCGGCAATGCTTGTTGGCCTGATGGGACTGGTTGAGGTGTGCCCCAATGATTGCATCTGTCACGTCGAGGTTGTGCAATTGTTGAATCTGTGCAAACACCTCTGCACGAGGGACGTCCGAGACAGACCAGGAATTGGTGGGCCAGCATCAAGGGAGGTAGCTGTACATTGCTTCAAAAGCCAAGAGGGACATGGACACAGCAACAGAAGAGTTAAGAGCGAACTCAGCTTCAACAAGACAAGACGCCCAGGTTTGACAAGACCATGATTTGTAAGGTCTGGGTGACCATCTTGATGTGGTTCTTGCTCGATCCATTGGTCTCGGGGTGTGCCGCTGTTGACATCCGCAAGACTCTGCCAACCTTTGCCTGCAATGCTTGCCAAAACTGCAAGGTAAATTTGGGATCATGGTCGGAAACAATGGCTGAAGGCGTCCCATGCAGTCGAAAGATTGTGGCGTAGTACTTGTTGGTGACAAGCTCAGAGTCGGCATTGGCTGGGAGGGGAATCAGGTGGACCATTTTTCCCCAAGTGTCAGTGACCACCATGATTTGAGCAACCATCATCCCTTCAAACTTGACCGGAGGCAGCCCTGTCATAAAGTCGATGATGCCGGTAGCAAGACCACAAGGCACAAACAGGGAAAGAGACTCATCTGGATGTACACACAGGATCCTCCCTTCCTTGGTCACACAAAACATAGGCCACAAAAGCGGGTCATTGGCAATGACTTGAGCTTGTGGGTTGGTGGTGTATGCTCGGATGACGGCATTGAGGAAGGGTTGGGGCAAGGGATCAGGTGGCCTGTGGACCACAGGGGTGTTGTTGGCCTCGTTGGTGGCGGCTCCCAACAGGTCGAGTTTGTTGGTGTAGGCGTCAACCGGGATGGGTGGGTCGTGTGCTGGTGCTGCAGCAATAGCGTGAACTTGAGTGACAACGATGGGGTCCAAGGGAGGAGAGAGGGGGCCGGCAGACAAGTCATTGGCGTCCATAATGTTCTCGACAAGCAGATGGCATCCGGGAGAGCCTGTTTCACAATTGTGACCCTGGGGCCCGAAGGCAAAATCAACAGGACGCAACTGATTGGGTGAAGGTGAGGTGTAAGGAAGTTCCTTGGGGAGGCTCTCACCGGGTGTAGTGAACTCTTGGTGTTCTCCATCAAAGAACATTTCCTCCAATTCTTTCTCCTTGACCTGATCCTCCTGCGAACCCTCCTTGACCTCCCACAAGTGTGACAGCAAATCGGCGAGGGAGTTGTTCTTGCCGGCAATGAATTCGAATTTGAAGTCAAAATGGCTGAGTTCGAGACACATGCAAATGTGCCGGGGCATCTGGCGTAGTTTCTGAGTTTTGATGGTTGGTCACAATGACAAAGGGATAACCAATCAAGTGCTGCTCGAGCGCCCGACACACCAAAACTACAGCCAAGAACTCTTTATCAGTGACATGATAGTTGAGCTGAGCGCTGTTGAACTTAGCCAAAAAGAATTGAGTGGGAACGGCCTGCGAACGGGTGGGACCCAAAGCCAGGCAAGCGCCAATGCCGACACGACTGGCATCAGTGAACAGGTAGATCTTGTGCTCGCCGGAGGTGACCTTGGCGCCGTCGATTGGTCATAGAGTTGCTGGCATGAGGGCCTTGATGGTGTCAAAGGCCTGCTGCTCCCGCTTGTTCCAATGCCACAACGTTGATTGTGCCAACAACACGGTGATTGGCTCCAAGGTAGTCGAGAGGTGCAGTAGGTGATCTTGCATCCAATTGATGGTGCCAAGGAAACGCTGGACATCAGTCTTGTTGCAAGGGGTCGGTCACTTGTGGATACGCTCCCACTTGGCAGGGTCAACTGCAATGCCGTTGTTAGAAATGATGGTGCCCAAGGAATCCAACAACTTTGAGAACCACTCGGATTTGTTAGATCCTAAGTAGAACCGGTAGTGTCGCAATGTCAACAGCAGGATCTTGATGTGTCTCAAGTGCGCGCAACAAGTATCGGAATGCACATGAACATCATTGAAAAAGATCTTGGTGAACAAGAGGCATGGTTGGAACATTGCCATTGTCAACAGGTTCAGGGTGTTGGGCGTGTTGGTGTCACCGAACTGCATGACCCGCGACGTGTACATGCCCATCACCGTGGCAAAGCCAGTGCGCTCGACATGCTCCGGTATGACTTGCACCTGCTCGAACGCCGCGGCCATGTCAAACTTGGACTGGTAGTGCAAGCAAGCGACTTTGTAACAAACACTGGTCATGTCGGGGATAGGCGAAAAATGCTTGGTGGTGTTGCTGTTGCAAGCACGGAGGTCAATCATGAAGCGGGCAGTTTGGGAGTTCTTTTTTGGAATGGCGAAGACCAGAGCCGCAGAATCAATTGGACCCAAAACCCAGAAGCAACCGCAAGTGTACTTAGCTGAATGTTCCGCCCACTGAGTACAATACTTGTCCGCAAGGGGATACACCTTGGGCTTGACCTTTTTGTTCAGATCAATCAGTGGGATCTTGTGGTTGACCAGCCGGTATGGTGGGAGTCGGTCCATCGGAAGTGAATCTACAAACACAGCAGAATATTTCTTGAGTAAGGCAGCCAATAGTGTTTGCACTTTAGACTCAGACAGATCTTCAAGGGTCGGGTTGTCGACGACATCAAGCAACAGATTGTGTGGCTCAAGGCTGATGATCTTGTCATCGGGGAGCAACCCGGGATGATCGTAGCTGATGGCAGAGCCGGAGAAGATTGGTGCCACCATAACTGCTCAATCCCACTCATAAGTACCTTTGGCAATGGGTTGCGACAGGCCTGGGTGCGCAACTGTGAAGGCGCCCCAGCCAACAAGCATGTTGGTGTCCTTAAGAAATGGCAGCCCCAAGATGGCATTGTACGCAGTCACCTGGCAGATGAAAAAAGCTTGCGAGCCAAGGTCGAGTGCGCCGGACAAGAAGGGAGCGGTAGCAAACACGGCACAACGGTCGGACTTATTGTGAGTGCTGAGGTGCAAATGCTAACAGATCCGCCACTGCACCAAAAGGTGAGGCACCTCAACTTCAGTGAGCACAGACTGCTCTAGAAGTGAGATGGAGCAAAGTTCAACAAATGCAACGGCGCAGTCAGGTGGGCAGTTGTGAAGCTTGCGTTGGCCTGCACCACATCCTGATCCACCAAGTCCACCTCTGAACCAGAGTCGATCAAACAGCATAAGACTTTCCCAGAAGGCAGCGTCCACGCAATGATGTTGCGGGTGCGCACAATGGCTGGCTCGACGGGTCGGTCGGGTTTGTTGATGTTGACCAGGGGCAAGTCAGATGCCAAGAGAGAAACACCTGATGGCACAAGAACTTGGAAAGAGCTCACCAAAGCAGTCCTTTCTGCCTTGTAAGACAACACCACTTCTGGCCCCCAATAACAACGCAGGTGCAACTCGGCATCAGCATAGGAAAAGACGTCTTCCACCGCGTCGGGCGCGGAGTCAGCCGGGTAATCGTCAAGACAATGTTGATCTGCATCATTTGCCAGCACGGTTGGCTGTGAACTACTTGAGGAAACTTCAGCTTCGAACAAAGAAGAGGCTACGTCTTTCATTTGTCCAACAAGGTCTGCGGGTGGGCAAAAGTGGTGCGTCACTGAGGTGGATTCGGAACTCAAAGGTCGAGTCTGATCAGGCTCAAGTGGAAGGGGGAATCTCACCTCGGGATCCTCGGCACCACCTGAGACCGAAGACCCTTCTTCATTGTCTAAGTTGGCCACGGCGATTGCAGATAGCTGGATGGCTGTGGGGGATTGGTGCTCAGAGGTACAATGCTGGGAGAAGTGACCACCTTGGCCCCAGTTAAAGCAGGCCATACTCGTAGGTACTCCGCTCGGCACTGGCGAGAACCCGTCTGTCAATCCTTCCACAAGTGCAATTGTTGCCATTTGGTGGCATGGTCGACCCATCGAGCTCGTCGGATCTGCAAGTGCTTGTCGTTGTTTGTCGAGGGTGGGGTGGTGCGTGGAGCCTTTGAGATCACTCCAAAGGTTGTGGTGCAAGTCAAAAGGGTCAGGGCTGGCGTCAGTGCCAAAATCTCATTGGCAATGGCGACCCATTTGGTGATTTCGTCAAGGGATGGGACCGTCCATCCGAACCTCCCTGTCATTACCAACAAGTTGTCATGATGTTTGTGTAACATATCTGTACGCACTTCTCGCTTGGATGCGTTGTTCAAAGACTGGTAAAATGCCGTGGCAAGCTGAAGTGCCGAGAGACCAAAGCTCAAGTTGTCATGCATGAAGGTGTGGTAGCGTGTGCACCATTTGCCAGCATGGTTGTAAGCCCAAGACAAGGACTGGTGGCACCCATAAAAGTCTTGGGCCACCCGGTCAGCAAACCCGGGGTCCAGCCAACGACGTCCAACTGCAGTCATGAGCGATGTCCAGCAATGAGGGTGCCCTTCTCCGACTGTGTCCTTCATTGCGTCGATGGCCCAATCATGAGGGGACTGATGTCGTGCGAGCAAATAACGTGGCCACGAGCTGGACCACCCAGTTGGTGGTAGAGATGTCGCACAGAAGAGACAGATACTGTGATGAATCCACTCTCAGCTCATCACCTGTCCAAGCTCTCCTTGCGCGCCTTGATCCACTTGGGACTTAGGCTCTGAATTTGCCAGCGCTCGGACCTCCTCTGGACTTAGGCCCTCAGATAATCCTCCGCTCTGGCGCCAGCCCCGCCCGCGCCTCTGGGCCTATCCCAGTGCGTGGTGCGCTCCCTGCTTAGCTACCTTCTCATCACTCCTGTTTATCATTGCCAATACTCCACTGTCTGACACAGTTGTGGTGATCATTGAATAGGTTATAAGCCCAACGCGCTACCAGTTCAGTGCCATGTTGCATCCCTCAACATGGCCAACCCTACGCCACCCATATTTGGCGACGCATCATCGAGTAGGACTAGGGAGCCTTCATCTCCCAAGTTGAGTGCGGACTCACCATTTTCCACTGTCCAACTTGCGTCGCTGAGGGCACTGTTCACCAAACTCGCCGCCGCACCCTCTGCCCCCGTGCCCCCCTCTGCCACCGCACCTCCTGACAACGCGCCCGAGCCCACGCACAACACTGCCCCCGTCACCTCAACAATGGCAATGGTTGCAAAAAGAACTTTCCCCAAGCACGCTTGCCTGGATGGATCAAAATTGTTTGCGAACTGGGTGCACCAATTGTGGCTCTGCTTACCAACGCATCTTCGCTCCTACATCTTTGATGGTGTGGTGCCTGCGATGTGGACCCCTGCGCAACTTGCCTCTCGCAACGACACCGCTTGTGACATCCTCGTCAGCTCAATCGACTCCACCAAAGTCTTGGCGGTCCTTGACTCAATTCCCATTGCAAACCTCACCGCACCCAACATCTTCTTGGCACTTAAGTCTTGCTTTGCACCCAATGATGCAACGCGCATGCTTGAACTCCTCTCCAAGCTGTGGAGCTTCCGGCCCATGCCCGGTATGGTTGCGGACTTTGACAACTGGGCATCAGAACTGAATGCCATTGTCGAAGAGATCATTGATGCCAAGACAACCCTCAACAACGTCATGGTTACTCACGTCCTTGCAATTGTGCACCCATCCTTGGACAGCTTCAAGTCCGCTTTCATGGACAAACAGCGCTCCCACCGGCAACTGCCACCGATGGACTTGATCTTGGACCGCGTTTGCATGCAACTCCAAACCACGAACTTAACTGATGACCAATCGGCCATGCTTGCCTTGGCTTTGACAGCCTCGTCCCACTTGAAATGTCTCGCCTGCAAAGGCCCTCATTGACTCAGCGCTTGCAAGTCCAGGACTCAGCACCCACCTCCGAAGCCCTGTTGCCGCTGCAAACAAAAGGGACATTGGGCCATGGACTGCAAGTCGAACTCGGATGACCCAGCCAACTCTGAAGAAACACCAACCTTGCAACACCGCATCGGCTATCTTGCTGCCTCCTTGCTTGCACGTAGCATCTTTGGCTCCAATGTCTGCATTGTTGACTCTGAGGCCATGGCTCACATGGTTCCCGATCAATCTGTCTTCACTACGTACCATTGCACGGCACCAACTCAAATTGGCGGCATCGCCGGTGGCTTAAGTGCAATCGGGATTGGCAAAGTCGCTTTTGTTGCTGCATCGGGTCAACCAGTCACGCTCACTGGGGTCCTTCACACGCCTGGTCTCGATGTCAATCTACTCTCGGTCTTGCGCCTCTGTGACACGGATGACGTTTGCATTGCCTTCACCAGCACCAGCCTCGACATTGAGAAAGACAGCACCGTGCTTGCCCAGGGCACTTGGATCTTCTCATGTTCCCCGTATAAGGAACAGCGCAGTGAGCAAACGGAGATGCCAAGTAGAAAAGGATTGGGAACGTTAGGGAAAGAGAGAGAGCTGCGCTAATTGCAGCCTTGGGAGGTCTAGCACGGTCTAAGTCCAAAGGTCAGAGGTCTGAGCGCAAAGCACAAGCATGCCTAAGTTCCCATCCGCCAATCTCCGCATGCCTGAGTTGATAGTGTCCCTACAAGTGTAATGTACACGATGACACCCCCCCTCGCTATCAGGCTCCAGGCATTCAGAGGCCTAGATTTTCGCAATGTTGAGCAAAGAGCTTTAGTTCAAGGGCCTTGGTGAGGATGTCCGAGACCATGTCGGCTGTGGCTATATATTCGACTTTGATCTTGTGCTTCTTGACCATCTTGCGAACAAAGTGCTCTTGAATGCGAATATGACGAGTGCCTGCAAACGAGGATGGGTTACAAGTCAAGGAGTTTGCACCTTGGTTGTCGCCGTAGATGAGGGTTGGTGCCGTCCTTGGGATTCCAAGTTCCTCCAAGAGCTGCTGAAGATGGATTGCCTCCTTGGAAGATTGTGAGAGAGCGATGTACTTGGTGTCGGTGGTGGAGTCTGCAACATGGGAGGATCGCTTTGAGCACCAGGAAATTGTCGCGCCTGCAAGGAAATACGCGTAGCCCATTGTCGACTTTGAAGTTCGGACGCACGCACCCCAATTTGAGTCGGAGTAACCATAGAGCAGGCCCGGAGTAGGTGTGTACCGTAGACCATAGGACACTGTACCTTGAATGTAGCGCAGAACGTGTTTGATTGCAGTCCAGTGCGTCGGTCCGGGCTGCTTGGCGAATCGGGCGAGGTAGCTGACGGCGTAGGCAAGATCAGGACGAGTGCCGAGGGCAGCATACATCAGTGAACCAACTGCCTGGAGGTAGCGCGTCCGCTCGTGCTCGGTAGGTGTTGATTCATCAAGCTCAAGAAGCAGGTTCTTCTGCATGGTGCAAGGCCGGGCCTCTGCCCATAAGGCCTTTGCCCATTAGGAGATTATGGAAGCCCATGGAATGTGGGACTTAGAACATATAGCTTGCGCGCACCTGGAACCTCTTGGCTTCCGCCAGGTCACTGACCCAAGGTTCTAGGTGGGTAACCTTCACTAGTATGTGTATTCTTTGTAGAGGTCACTGACCCAAGGTTCTAGACGTGAATTACTACCACTTTGATCCTGTCTATCGATTCTGGAGCACGGCTGCACGTGGTGCTTCCAATTTTTTTTTGACAATGATCAGGACACGTCATTATTCCCGCCATCACTCGCACCGCTGCCGCCAGGTTGGCTAGAGACTTCGCTACACCTGGACCACTGCTCACACCATTACCACCAAGCAACTCCGAGAGCTCCACCTCTGGAGCCTCCGACACCGATTCCACTTCGGCTTTGTCCAACTTGGACTCAGACGACGACCGCCGGCCGGTTCCGCACATCATGAGCGGACCGGTGGAAGACACCCCCCCTCGCTGGAAATTACACGCGCCGTCTTACCTTTGCCATGCCGACCGCACCCTGTCCGGACTTCGACTGTTCTGGTCTCGCAATGAACATTATTTCAAGAAAGAGAAGGACATCGACACAATCGGCCAGCTGCTCCTCGACCCCGAGTTGAAGGTGTGGTATTCCAGCGACTCAGCCTCGCACGCCCAGAAGACGTACCGCACCTTTCAACGCGACTTGACACTTCGCGCGTTGCCGTCCGATTACATGTGGCAACATTATTGACACCTTGACGACCTACGACAGACGGGTGATTACTGCGAATTTGCAACGACTGCCCGTGACCTTCAACTGGAACTTGGCGTCAGCCTAGTCAGCGATACTCAGTTTGTCCGTATGCTGTTACTTCACATGGACGAGGAGCTGTCACAGCGACTTCAACTCTCCGACGTGATCAAGGGCACGGGGTTGTTGCCCGACGAACTGGACGCCTCAATACTGAAGGACGATGTTACTCCTACGCAGCCGGACTTTGATTACCAGACCTTCAACGCAGAAGCTAGGAGGATTTGGCAAGTCATCAGTGCGACGCGCGCTTTGGTGAAGGCGACAGCTCAGGCTTCGACACAATTTGGCCACCCTCCGCCCACGACCAACACTATCAAGCCGCCATGCACAAGCACATCATTGTCAACGTCTTTGCCATCCGAAATCCGACCGCCTCCAATGACTGATTGTGAACGTGCCTTCCTCAAGAGCAATAGGGGCTGTTTCAAGTGCCGGAAGATCAATGCCGGCCACATGAGTGATGGGTGCACCAACTGGGCGACTTCAGCTTGTAAAGTTCCAGCAGGTTGGCAACAGGGACCCGTGTCCCCAGACCAACTTGCCTCCATAACCGATGCCGATGCCAATATTGAGGACAAGGGTGAATGGCTACACTGCCTGGACAATGACAAATATGACAATGGCACGGATGACGAGAGGTGCGAACCCATTTCCCTCTCTGTGAAGCTCACAACAGATGATGGCCCTGTCTTGCGAGCTCTAGTTGACACGGGTGCTTCCGCTTCTTTCATCACAGATAAGGAAGTGGACAAACTACAGTTAACACGGAGGAAGCTGCAGGTTCCCACATCTGTTAGTGTTGCAATCCAAAACCATAAGGTCTTGCACCCAGTCACTGAATTTGTGTGTGTGCCACTTTGTACCTCGAATGGCCGCTGGTCTACCCATCACGTCATTCTGAAGATTGCACCGTTGACGTCATTGAGAGTGGTGTTGGGCCGTCTGTTCCTGAAGCGACACAATATCTTGGTCAACTGCAAACAACGTCAAGTGCTGGCCCCTGATCCATTGCTGTTGGGTGAGCGTATTGATCTGATGGACAAACCAGAGAAGGAGAAGTGGTCGGAGGGAGCGGTCCGGGCAAGCATTTGGGCATGTCTCGCCCATCTCAAAGAGCAGCAAGCGGAGGAGTCTAGATTGCGAGCACTTGAATCCGCATTTCGCAAGGAGTTTTCGGATTGATTCCCAGCAGACATACCGCCTGTCTCGCAGTACGAGTCGAAAGTTTGTCACCGTATTGCGCTGAAACCTGGCATGAAGACTCCACGACAACCAACCTACGGCATCCCAATGTGCTGGCGCACAGCATGGCAACGTCTCCTGGATCAACATCTCGCCACCGGCCATCTTTGCCCATCATTGTCTGAATACTCTTTGCCGGCTTTCATCATCCCCAAGAAAGGAATGGACACGGACCCTTCCATTATGCCAAGATGGGTCAATGACTATCAGATCCTCAATGCAGCGACAGTTCCATATTGCACACCGCTTCCACTGCCAGACAAGATCTTGTCAGTCTCAGCCAGGGCGCATTTCTGGTCCAAGATTGACATGACAAATAGCTTCTTTCAGACAAAGATGGCCAAGGAAGACATACCAAAGACCACGGTGGCTACCCCCTGGGGACTCTTTGAATGGGTCATCATGCCGATGGGCCTGTCAAATGCACCAGCGACGCACCAACACCATGTCAATGAAGCATTGTTGAATCTCATCGGCAAAAGCTGCTTTGTCTACCTCGACGACATCACCATATTCTCAAATACCATCGAGGACCATCAAACTCATGTCAGAGAGGTGCTCAAAGCTCTGCGTCGGGCTGATCTGTACTGCTCGCCAAAGAAGACCAAACTTTTCACGACGTCGTGTGACTTCCTGGGGCATGTCATCTCGTGGAATGGGATTGTGGCGGATCAGTCAAAAGTCGACCATATCGTGGAGTGGCCGCGTCCACGGACTGTCACCAAGCTCCGGGGGTTCCTGGGCCTTGTCCAGTATCTGCGCAAGAGCGACACTTCAACGCAATCAAAGCCATTGTCACCTTGCTGCCATGCCTCAAGCTGATCGACCACACAGAACTCGCTGATCCGCTGTGGGTTATGACCAACGCCAGCAATGTTGGGATAGGCGCCGTTTTGCTTCAAGGACAAGATTGGCGGAAAGCACACCCGGTTGCGTACTGGTCTCGACAATACATCAGCGCGGAGGCCAACTATCCAACTCATGAGCAGGAGCTGTTAGCAGTGGTGGGCGCTTTGCGTCAGTGGCGAGTCAACTTAATGGGCGTTCATTTCACTGTCCTCATGGATCATGAATCGCTGAAGTACCTCAAAACGCAGGAAAATCTGTTGAAGCATCAAGCTCGCTGGGTCGAACATTTAGCCGACTATGACTTTGACATCACATACATTCCTGGAGGTGAGAACACTGTCGCAGACGCAATGAGTCATTACTCCTTTCCGCAAGTGGAGTCCGACTTGGTCCAAGCGGTTTCCGAGATGGATGTGGACACTCAGCTGCGTGGCCGTATTGTCGAAGGCTACGAGAGCGATCCATTCTGCCAGCAAGTCAAGCGCAACCTCGACTCATTGCCAGGCTTCTCCCAAGTCGACAATGTGCTTTATTTCGAGGGTAGGATGGTTGTACCTGCGGTGCCACAACTTTGGGAGGACATACTGCACGACGCCCACGACGCGCTGGGACACTTCGGATCTCGCAAGACCTTCCATCATTTGTCTCGGACCTTCTTCTGGCCGCGCATGCGGTCCTCGTGCGACGCCTATGTTTTGACATGCGATGTATGCCAATACACCAAAGCAGGGACTACAGGCGCGGTAGGAACATCTCATGGGCTGAGCGTGCCAAACAAACCAATGAAGGAAGTGGCTCTTGACTTTGTGGGTCCCTTGCCCAAGAGTCAGGGGTTTGACATGCTCCTCACTATCACCGATCGCTTGTCTGGTTACACGCGCTTGCTTCCTAGCAGGGCCGCTGATACTGCAAAGGACGTCGCCAAACGCTTTCATGAGGGATGGCACCGCTTCTTCGGACCGCCGACTTGCTTAGTCTCAGATCAGGACAAGCTATTCACATCGCATTTCTGGCGGGCGTATCACAATCTGATGGGTACTCGGCTCTCCATGTCCACGTCGTTTCATCCGGAGACCGACGGTCGCAGCAAGCGGACCAACAAGACTGCCATCCAAGCACTGCGAGCCGTCGTCAACCGTCAGCAGAACAATTGGGTCCGACACCTGGCCAATATCGAGTTCGCCATTAACGCAAGTGTCAACGCCTCAACGAACAAGTCGCCGTTTGAAGTGGTGCTAGGTCGTTCGCCTCGCCTGTTACCAACATCTCTCAACCGCCCGGACCTGCCCGACGTACCTGCAGCGAGTGACTTGATTTCCGAGCGGAAGGCTGTGCTGGTGGAGGTTCGAGATGCTTTGGCCGCCGCCAAAGTACAACAAGCGGAGCAAGTCAATTGACATCGCCGTCCAGAGCCGGACATTGCGGTGGGGGACTTGGTCATGGTGGACACCCGTGACCATCGGCTTTGCTTCAAGACTGGATATCGCAAGTCGGCAAAGCTCTTTGATCGATTTGAAGGACCGTACAAGGTCATTGCCACAAATGCCGCTACCTCAAACTACACACTGCAGCTTAATGAGGACGATCAATCGCACCCTATGTTTCATGTGAGCAAGCTTTGCCATTATCGACCCAACAATCCTGTCAATTTTCCGAATCGAGAACCCGCAAGACCAAAGCCAGTCCTAGTCAATGGTCAAGAAGAGTGGGTCGTGCAAGAAATCCTGGAAGAGAAAGCGAGGGGCAAGAAGCATTACCGGGTTTGGTGGGAAGGTTATCCGCAGCACAAAGCCACCATGGAGCCACGCGAGAACTTGGTTGGGACGGAGGCGCTCAGGCGCTGGGAGTTGAAGAAGAGGACGGAGGGGAGGGTTTAGTTCAGGAGGAGGAGAGTGCAAGGCCGGGCCTCTGCCCATAAGGCCTTTGCCCGTTAGGAGATTATGGAAGCCCATGGAATGTGGGACTTAGAACATATAGCTCGCGCGCGCCTGGAACCTCTTGGCTTCTGCCAGGTCACTGACCCGAGGTTCTAGGTGGGTAACCTTCACTAGTATGTGTATTCTTTGTAGAGGTCACTGACCCGAGGTTCTAGACATCAATTACTACCACTTTGATCCTGTCTATCGATTCTGGAGCACGGCTGCACGCGGTGCTTCCAATTTTTTTTTGACAACAATCAGGACACGTCATTATTCCCGCCGTCACTCGCACCGCTGCCGCCAGGTTGGCTAGAGACTTCGCTACACCTGGACCACTGCTCACGCCGTTACCGCCAAGCGACTCTGAGAGCTCCGCCTCTGGAGCCTCCGACACCGATTCCACTTCGGCTTTGTCCGACTTGGACTCAGACGACGACCGCCGGCCGGTTCCGCACATCATGAGCGGACCGGTGGAAGACACCCCCCCTCGCTGGAAATTACACGCGCCGTCTTACCTTTGCCATGCCGACCGCACCCTGTCCGGACTTCGACTGTTCTGGTCTCGCAATGAACATTATTTCAAGAAAGAGAAGGACATCGACACAATCGGCCAGCTGCTCCTCGACCCCGAGTTGAAGGTGTGGTATTCCAGCGACTCAGCCTCGCACGCCCAGAAGACGTACCGCACCTTTCAACGCGACTTGACACTTCGCGCGTTGCCGTCCGATTACATGTGGCAACATTATTGACACCTTGACGACCTACGACAGACGGGTGATTACTGCGAATTTGCAACGACTGCCCGTGACCTTCAACTGGAACTTGGCGTCAGCCTAGTCAGCGATACTCAGTTTGTCCGTATGCTGTTACTTCACATGGACGAGGAGCTGTCACAGCGACTTCAACTCTCCGACGTGATCAAGGGCACGGGGTTGTTGCCCGACGAACTGGACGCCTCAATACTGAAGGACGATGTTACTCCTACGCAGCCGGACTTTGATTACCAGACCTTCAACGCAGAAGCTAGGAGGATTTGGCAAGTCATCAGTGCGACGCGCGCTTTGGTGAAGGCGACAGCTCAGGCTTCGACACAATTTGGCCACCCTCCGCCCACGACCAACACTATCAAGCCGCCATGCACAAGCACATCATTGTCAACGTCTTTGCCATCCGAAATCCGACCGCCTCCAATGACTGATTGTGAACGTGCCTTCCTCAAGAGCAATAGGGGCTGTTTCAAGTGCCGGAAGATCAATGCCGGCCACATGAGTGATGGGTGCACCAACTGGGCGACTTCAGCTTGTAAAGTTCCAGCAGGTTGGCAACAGGGACCCGTGTCCCCAGACCAACTTGCCTCCATAACCGATGCCGATGCCAATATTGAGGACAAGGGTGAATGGCTACACTGCCTGGACAATGACAAATATGACAATGGCACGGATGACGAGAGGTGCGAACCCATTTCCCTCTCTGTGAAGCTCACAACAGATGATGGCCCTGTCTTGCGAGCTCTAGTTGACACGGGTGCTTCCGCTTCTTTCATCACAGATAAGGAAGTGGACAAACTACAGTTAACACGGAGGAAGCTGCAGGTTCCCACATCTGTTAGTGTTGCAATCCAAAACCATAAGGTCTTGCACCCAGTCACTGAATTTGTGTGTGTGCCACTTTGTACCTCGAATGGCCGCTGGTCTACCCATCACGTCATTCTGAAGATTGCACCGTTGACGTCATTGAGAGTGGTGTTGGGCCGTCTGTTCCTGAAGCGACACAATATCTTGGTCAACTGCAAACAACGTCAAGTGCTGGCCCCTGATCCATTGCTGTTGGGTGAGCGTATTGATCTGATGGACAAACCAGAGAAGGAGAAGTGGTCGGAGGGAGCGGTCCGGGCAAGCATTTGGGCATGTCTCGCCCATCTCAAAGAGCAGCAAGCGGAGGAGTCTAGATTGCGAGCACTTGAATCCGCATTTCGCAAGGAGTTTTCGGATTGATTCCCAGCAGACATACCGCCTGTCTCGCAGTACGAGTCGAAAGTTTGTCACCGTATTGCGCTGAAACCTGGCATGAAGACTCCACGACAACCAACCTACGGCATCCCAATGTGCTGGCGCACAGCATGGCAACGTCTCCTGGATCAACATCTCGCCACCGGCCATCTTTGCCCATCATTGTCTGAATACTCTTTGCCGGCTTTCATCATCCCCAAGAAAGGAATGGACACGGACCCTTCCATTATGCCAAGATGGGTCAATGACTATCAGATCCTCAATGCAGCGACAGTTCCATATTGCACACCGCTTCCACTGCCAGACAAGATCTTGTCAGTCTCAGCCAGGGCGCATTTCTGGTCCAAGATTGACATGACAAATAGCTTCTTTCAGACAAAGATGGCCAAGGAAGACATACCAAAGACCACGGTGGCTACCCCCTGGGGACTCTTTGAATGGGTCATCATGCCGATGGGCCTGTCAAATGCACCAGCGACGCACCAACACCATGTCAATGAAGCATTGTTGAATCTCATCGGCAAAAGCTGCTTTGTCTACCTCGACGACATCACCATATTCTCAAATACCATCGAGGACCATCAAACTCATGTCAGAGAGGTGCTCAAAGCTCTGCGTCGGGCTGATCTGTACTGCTCGCCAAAGAAGACCAAACTTTTCACGACGTCGTGTGACTTCCTGGGGCATGTCATCTCGTGGAATGGGATTGTGGCGGATCAGTCAAAAGTCGACCATATCGTGGAGTGGCCGCGTCCACGGACTGTCACCAAGCTCCGGGGGTTCCTGGGCCTTGTCCAGTATCTGCGCAAGAGCGACACTTCAACGCAATCAAAGCCATTGTCACCTTGCTGCCATGCCTCAAGCTGATCGACCACACAGAACTCGCTGATCCGCTGTGGGTTATGACCAACGCCAGCAATGTTGGGATAGGCGCCGTTTTGCTTCAAGGACAAGATTGGCGGAAAGCACACCCGGTTGCGTACTGGTCTCGACAATACATCAGCGCGGAGGCCAACTATCCAACTCATGAGCAGGAGCTGTTAGCAGTGGTGGGCGCTTTGCGTCAGTGGCGAGTCAACTTAATGGGCGTTCATTTCACTGTCCTCATGGATCATGAATCGCTGAAGTACCTCAAAACGCAGGAAAATCTGTTGAAGCATCAAGCTCGCTGGGTCGAACATTTAGCCGACTATGACTTTGACATCACATACATTCCTGGAGGTGAGAACACTGTCGCAGACGCAATGAGTCATTACTCCTTTCCGCAAGTGGAGTCCGACTTGGTCCAAGCGGTTTCCGAGATGGATGTGGACACTCAGCTGCGTGGCCGTATTGTCGAAGGCTACGAGAGCGATCCATTCTGCCAGCAAGTCAAGCGCAACCTCGACTCATTGCCAGGCTTCTCCCAAGTCGACAATGTGCTTTATTTCGAGGGTAGGATGGTTGTACCTGCGGTGCCACAACTTTGGGAGGACATACTGCACGACGCCCACGACGCGCTGGGACACTTCGGATCTCGCAAGACCTTCCATCATTTGTCTCGGACCTTCTTCTGGCCGCGCATGCGGTCCTCGTGCGACGCCTATGTTTTGACATGCGATGTATGCCAATACACCAAAGCAGGGACTACAGGCGCGGTAGGAACATCTCATGGGCTGAGCGTGCCAAACAAACCAATGAAGGAAGTGGCTCTTGACTTTGTGGGTCCCTTGCCCAAGAGTCAGGGGTTTGACATGCTCCTCACTATCACCGATCGCTTGTCTGGTTACACGCGCTTGCTTCCTAGCAGGGCCGCTGATACTGCAAAGGACGTCGCCAAACGCTTTCATGAGGGATGGCACCGCTTCTTCGGACCGCCGACTTGCTTAGTCTCAGATCAGGACAAGCTATTCACATCGCATTTCTGGCGGGCGTATCACAATCTGATGGGTACTCGGCTCTCCATGTCCACGTCGTTTCATCCGGAGACCGACGGTCGCAGCAAGCGGACCAACAAGACTGCCATCCAAGCACTGCGAGCCGTCGTCAACCGTCAGCAGAACAATTGGGTCCGACACCTGGCCAATATCGAGTTCGCCATTAACGCAAGTGTCAACGCCTCAACGAACAAGTCGCCGTTTGAAGTGGTGCTAGGTCGTTCGCCTCGCCTGTTACCAACATCTCTCAACCGCCCGGACCTGCCCGACGTACCTGCAGCGAGTGACTTGATTTCCGAGCGGAAGGCTGTGCTGGTGGAGGTTCGAGATGCTTTGGCCGCCGCCAAAGTACAACAAGCGGAGCAAGTCAATCGACATCGCCGTCCAGAGCCGGACATTGCGGTGGGGGACTTGGTCATGGTGGACACCCGTGACCATCGGCTTTGCTTCAAGACTGGATATCGCAAGTCGGCAAAGCTCTTTGATCGATTTGAAGGACCGTACAAGGTCATTGCCACAAATGCCGCTACCTCAAACTACACACTGCAGCTTAATGAGGACGATCAATCGCACCCTATGTTTCATGTGAGCAAGCTTTGCCGTTATCGACCCAACAATCCTGTCAATTTTCCGAATCGAGAACCCGCAAGACCAAAGCCAGTCCTAGTCAATGGTCAAGAAGAGTGGGTCGTGCAAGAAATCCTGGAAGAGAAAGCGAGGGGCAAGAAGCATTACCGGGTTTGGTGGGAAGGTTATCCGCAGCACAAAGCCACCATGGAGCCACGCGAGAACTTGGTTGGGATGGAGGCGCTCAGGCGCTGGGAGTTGAAGAAGAGGATGGAGGGGAGGGTTTAGTTCAGGAGGAGGAGAGTGCAAGGCCGGGCCTCTGCCCATAAAGCCTTTGCCCGTTAGGAGATTATGGAAGCCCATGGAATGTGGGACTTAGAACATATAGCTCGCGCGCGCCTGGAACCTCTTGGCTTCCGCCAGGTCACTGACCCGAGGTTCTAGGTGGGTAACCTTCACTAGTATGTGTATTCTTTGTAGAGGTCACTGACCCGAGGTTCTAGACATCAATTACTACCACTTTGATCCTGTCTATCGATTCTGGAGCACGGCTGCACGCGGTGCTTCCAGTCGCTTTGAAGCTTTCCAGCGAGGGGTGAGCGATCGCAAGAACAAGCATGGCGAGAACGTCGTTGATGGTCGTCTTCGCGTCGATGATTTCTTGTGCAACCGATTTGAAGTTGGTGATCTAGGTGTCGAATTCCGCCACCATGCCTGGCATGGGTCGGAAGCCCCAGAGTCACGAGAAAAGTTCAAGCGTGCGAGTCGCATCATCAGGGGCGTAGTGTGACTTGAGTGTGGCGTAGATCTTGGGCGCCGTGAGTTCAGTGGTGGGGATCTTGTCGAGTACGGCTGAGACTGCGGCGGAATCGATCGAGTTTGCAATGATGTCGCGAGCGACGGCATCACAAGCGGAGCGTTGCAAAGCCGTCCAGTCGTCAGGTACAATGTCGTTGAGGACATAGGAGCGGATGTCATCCGCTAAGCACAGGCGAAGTTGGCGTGTCCAATTTGCAAACGACTTGGAGCCGTCAAGGCGTGCATGCTTGGGAAAGGTGGTGCGGGTGGCCCCTGATGACGTGGTGCCCGAAGCAGCAGCGGTAAGTTTCGACAGCAATGTTGCAAGGGAGGCAAGTTGGTCCGCAGGGAGTGAGGAGTTTTCGCTTGACGTAAGGGGTGATGTCGCCCCTGGTTGTCCCATGTTGGAGGTGCTGTCATCGGGCGGTGGCGTGGTCATGTGAGCTGGTAGCGCGTTGGGCTTATAACCTATGAGACGTTCACCACTACTGCATTAGGAGGAGTCGAATGTTGACAATGATAAGCAGAAGTGATGAGAAGGATGCTAAACAGGAGAGTCGCCCGACTCAGGGTTAAGCCCAGAAGCGGGCGTTGGCAAAGTCGCAGGTGCGCTGGGCAAGTGCCGAGCACCTAAGTCCTGATCCGTGGGGGACGCGCGTGCAGGGGTGCGCCCAGGCCGTGGCTGTCCTGGCGAGCTGAGACTGGACTCATTCTCACATACATAGATGGGCATCCAGGTGGAACAAACGGTTGGCTTTTGCCATGCCGGTGCAGATGCACTTGCCCCCCCTAACCAGTAAGAGCCATCCGTCCAAGGTGAAGGAGGGCGTGATGCCATCTTTAATGAGTGCAAACATAGAGATGAGATTTGCAGGGCACCCGGGGATGAAGAAGACATCGGACAGATGGAGATGATCACCGGTGGAAGAGATGAGCTCAACAATGCCCTTGCCTTGCGAAGAAAGTGCACCCCCAATCCCGCCGATGCAAACACTTGAAGTCTTGTGAAGTTTGACAAAGGCTGACGAGTTGTTGACCATGTGGTGGCTGGCGGCAGAATCGAGGAGCAGGCTTGACACATCCGAAGTGGCCGAGAGGAAAGAGGCGGCTGCAAAGGAAATGCTGGGACCCTCATTTGAAACATCATCCGTGGTAAGGGCAAATTGCGCTTGTGCTGCCGGTTTGTTAGACAGCCTTGGACAATTGGGTTGAGGTCAATTGTACCACTTCTTCCTTGCTTCCTTGTTGGGGCACTTGCAGATCCAGTGCACTGCACCCGTTTTGCAGGCAGGGCATGGGCCGGGTGGGGTTGCCGAGGTGTGGGGCTTGTCCTTGCCCTTGTGCATTTGAAGGAACATTGTATTTTATTTATTTATTTGTAGAACTTGTTCATCATATTGCCCCCAATTCCTGTTCCCCCTGTTTGGCCTACGGAAAAACTAAATGGAAGTCGATGATGATAACACAAACCACCCACTTGATGCGAGAAACGGGCCGGTGTCCACCAATCCAATACTTGGGATTCAAGTGCCCCAGCCAAGCGGTTGCTCCCCCCCAGGAGACAAATGAGAGAGAGAAAGAAAAAGACAAATGTACTAACAACAGGAGGCCCACCCCGCACCCACATCCCAACTCAGTTGAGACAAAGACAGGAGAGCGACTGCGCAACCACCCCGACCCACAATGCTCCAAGTCTATGCTTGTTCACAACAAGACACGGTGGAGGTCCCTCAAAACCCCCACCTTGGCAGTCCCTGGCCCCTCAAAGCCGACTTCATGCCTGTGTCTGCTGATCCCTCCCTTGACTCAGAACCTCAAAGCCAAAGAGCGCGAGCCACCATCGAGTCAATGCCAATTCATGAGATGGTCCATGAGCAATGTAAGTGGACCTGTAAAAGATGAAAGATGAAAGCGAGATATTTAGTATACAATTTGGAAGAAGGAAAAAGTGTTGTGATGTGGTGTGTGGGGTGGTAGGTGGGGGGGAAATCGAACCCAGCCTCTACTGCCCTCTCCTGCCCTCAATTTCATCCTCTCCTCCAATACCACCCTCCTCCTCTCCACGCTTTCCAACCTCGCCCCATGCCTCTGCATCCTCCATCTCCTGCTGCTGATCGTTTCCAAGACCATCCCTGTGAATATCTCGATTGTCCTGCCCGCCCCCTCTTGGTTGCTGAGACTGGCCTTGAGCTTGGGTAGCCCAAAGAATTGTTGCAGTGTCGTGTAATGAGCATCGTCGATTGTGTCATGTCCAAGTGCGTCGCTGAGCACACCCCTTGCCATGGTCCAGACGTTCTTTGAGTCGTAGCAGCCAAAGAAGTAGTGGTCAATGTCGTCCTCCGGTGCTCCGCAGACTAGGCATGTGGGAGAAATGTCGTGTTTTTGATTGAACTGGAGCTTGCGCGTTGGGGTGAAGCTGCAGATCAGCTTGAACCACACCTCCCTCTCCCTTGCCGTCAGTGCCTTCGAGTTGACCCCCTTCCAGAAGCCCCTGAGATCGTCCGACTGCGGCGCTTGGTTGCACCCGAGCGTGTTGGTAAAGGCCCTTGCGTTCAGGACCCGGCGGATGCGGTGGATCATGTAGGGTTGAGCCATGTTGAGCAACGTGTACTGGTTTGCCTGTTGTGGAAGTACCGGGTGTGAGAATGAGTCCACTCTCAGCTCGCCAGGACAGCCACGGCCTGGGCGCACCCCTGCACGCGCGTCCCCCACGGATCAGGACTTAGGTGCTCGGCACTTGCCCAGCGCACCTGCGACTTTGCCAATGCCCGCTTCTGGGCTTAACCCTGAGTCGGGCGACTCTCCTGTTTAGCATCCTTCTCATCACTTCTGCTTATCATTGTCAACATTCGACTCCTCCTAACGCAGTAGTGGTGAACGTCTCATAGGTTATAAGCCCAACGCGCTACCAGCTCACATGACCATGCCACCACCCGACGACAGCACCTCCAACATGGGACAACCAGGGGCGACATCACCCCTTACGTCGAGTGAAAACTCCTCACTCCCTGCGGACCAACTTGCCTCCCTCGCAACGTTGCTGTCGAAACTTACTGCTGCTGCTTCGGGCACCACGTCATCAGGGGCCACCCGCACCACCTTTCCCAAGCATGCACGCCTTGACGGCTCCAAGTCATTTGCGAATTGGATACACCAACTTCGCCTGTGCTTAGCAGATGACATCCGCTCCTATGTCCTCGACGACATTGTACCTGACGACTGGACGGCTTTGCAATGCTCCGCTCGTGATGCCGTCGCTCGCGACATCATCGCAAACTCGATCGATTCCGCCGCAGTCTCAGCCGTACTCGACAAGATCCCCACCGCTGAACTCACGGCACCCAAGATCTACGCCACACTCAAGTCGCACTATGCCCCTGACAATGCGACTCGCACGCTTGAACTTTTCTTGCGACTCTGGGGCTTCCGACCCATGCCAGGCACGGTGGCGGAATTCGACACCTGGATCACCGACTTCAAATCGGTCGCGCAAGAAATCATCGACGCAAAGACGACCATCAACGGCGTTCTCGCCACGCTTGTTCTTGCAATCGCTCACCCCTTGCTTGAAAGCTTCAAAGCGACGTTCACCGATGAACAACGAACGAGACGCAATCTTCCGGACATTGACGCACTCGCTGACCGTATGCGAGTCCAGCTTCGGTCGACAAACCTCTTGAACGAGCAATCGGCCCTCCTTGCATCATCGTCGGCAACCTCCTCCCGCGGCTCCTCCCGCCCCTCCCATGACCACTGCCTTGCCTGTCGCAGCTCTTCTCACCGCATCGCGCAGTGCTCTACAAGGGCCCAACACACACCGCCAGGACCCTGTCGCCACTGCAGAAAGAAGGGCCACTGGTCCTTCGACTGCAAGAAGGCCCTTGAGGTCGACAAGAAGTCAGGCAATGACACCCCCGCCAACTCTAACATCGAATCGCAACACCACGTCGGATTCCTTGTCACTGGTCTTCTCGCACATCATCACAAACTTCGCAACAACTCCTTTGTTGTTGACTCGGGTGCCACTGCACACTTGGTCCCGGACAAATCACTATTCACGACCTATCGTCACACGGTACCTACGAAGATTGGTGGCATCACAGGAGGCATCGACGCCGTCGGGTTGGGAAACGTTGCCTTCGTTGCCGCCTCAGGCCACCCGATTACACTCACTGGAGTGCTGCACACACCGGGCCTGAATGTCAACCTTCTTTCGGTCTCTCGCCTCTGCGATACGGATGACGTCCGTGTTGCCTTCACGAAACAGGGCATCGACATCGAGAAGGATGGCAACACTATTGCGGAAGGCACCAGGCTCGACGAAGGACTCTACTTGCTGGACGCTGAACATTCCCAATGTCAGCACCTTGCTCTCCTCTCTCGCTCTCAGACCTCCGTGCCCCTTCTGACCCTTCACCGCTGCCTTGGTCATCTTGCACCTTCCTCCATACAAAGGATGATTACCGCAGGCTTGCTGGAGGGTTTTGGGGCCGGATACAGCGACGAAGAGGTAGAGAAGTTTGTCTGCAATGCTTGCCTCAGTGCCAAAGGCCATCGTCTTCCCTTTCCTGATTCGGAATTGCACTCTCAGGAGAGACTTGGCCTTGTGCACAGCGACGTGCTTTCCTTCCCCGAGCGGTCCCGGACTGGCAAGCATTACCTCGTCACATTCCTCGATGACTACTCCCGCAAACTCTGGACCTACGCAATTGGACACAAAAGCGAAGTCTTTGGCGTCTTCAAGACATGGCTTGCCGAAGTCGAACTGGAGACGGGCGTGACACTGAAGGTCCTGCGCACTGACAACGGCGGCGAATATCGTTCAAGAGCATTCACAGAGTTCTGCAAGGCACAAGGCACACGTCGACAGTACTCTATCCCACACACACCTCAGCAGAACGGCCGCGCTGAACGGGTCAACCGTTCCATTGTCGAAGGAGTCCTTGCACTTCTTGCAGACGCCCACCTACCCAACACTTTTTGGGAAGAAGCCGTAGCTTACTTCGTCTACTGCAAGAATTGGTGTCAACATTCCGCCCTGGACAAGGCAACACCGGACTTCATCTGGCAGGGCCGCCGCACCAATGCCTTGGCGCTTCACCCATTTGGCTGCACAGCTTGGCTCACGGTCGCGCCCGAACTTCGCTCTAAGCTCAACCCAAAAGCGACCCGTGTCCTCTTTGTTGGCTACGACCTGGCTTCCAAAGCCTTTCGTTTCTACGATACCAACACCGACAAGTTCATACTTGGCAGAAATGCCACATTCTTGGATACCAAGTTCCCCGGATTACAAGGCAACTTGGCTGCGCACAAAATCGACTCACACTATGCCAACGCTTCCCACACCAAACCTCAAACCACTATCAAGACGGGGACCCCACTAGTAAGGACGGTGCAGATGGACGTCTCATCACACTCTGATGATTCCATCCTGAGCACCACTGACGTGTCCTCTTGGACCTGCAAATCCTTACCTAATTCCACAGATACCGCGCAGTCCTCGTCACCCGCACCGTCCTTGCCACCGTAACTGGCACTGTCATTGGCCACTTCATCGTCATCCTTGGTTTTGCCAACCGTCTCCAACGACTCCGACGATCCTCTTGACTTGATCGGCTCACATGCCCAAGTTCGCCTCAACTTACTGAACATGCACCGCTCAGACAATGATGCCTACCGCAAGCCCATATCCGCCGAGGACTCACCCGATGAACTCGACCTCATTGGATGTCACTTGCGCAACAAATCACCGGACGAAATCAATTTCCTCACCCAACATCATTGCGCTTTCATCGCCACCGACGACGACACCTCTGACACGGAAGCTATTCAACCCGTCAAGTCCATCACCAGCAATCCACAGACCTGGCGCGAGGCGATGTCCAGTGACCAGTGTGAGGTATGGGCCAAGGCTGCCAATGATGAATTCACCTCCATGCGCAACAACTTCAAGGTCTTCACCATCGAGGACAGATCCACAGTGCCCGCAGGCGCGACCATTGTTACATCCAAGTTCGTATGGAAAACGAAACAGAACGCACTCGGCGATGTCACTGGTCACAAGGCACGGCTTGTTGCGCAAGGAAACCGCCAATGCGGTGGTATTGACTTTGCCGAAACATTTGCACCGGTCGCACATTTCTCCTCGATTCGCTCACTTCTCACTCTGGTGGCTGCCAATGGCCTACACGTACACCAGGCGGACATCAACAAGGCATATCTTCATGGCGATCTTGATTACGATATCTGGATGATGGCACCGCGCGGCTTTGATTTTCCCGGTAACAAGGTACTCCGACTGCGCCGTTCCATCTATGGGCTCAAACAGGCTGGTCGAATCTGGAATCGACACATCGACACATCTCTCCAAGACCTCGGTTACACCGCCACCGGCACCGATCACTGCGTGTATTCCCGACTTGACGATTGCCACCGGCCGCACTACATCGCGCTATACGTCGATGACCTCCTCATCATCAGTCCGGACTTGGCCGAAATTGTGTGCATTATCTCAGGCCTTGAGCAACACTATGGAGTAAAGCGCATTGGCCCCGCCGAGTACATTCTCGGCATCCAGATTCGACGCCTTGACAACGGCTCTATTGCCCTCTCCCAGGAACGGTACATCATGGATGTGCTTGCCCGGTTCCACTTCGACACTACCACACGCGGCACTACGGTCCCAATGACTCCCAGCCTCTCACTTACAACCATCCCAGGTCAAGGCACCAAACGGATCAGGTCATGGTATCTACAGGCTATTGGCTTGCTTCTCTACATCTCACTGGGCACTCGCCCAGACATCGCCTTTGCCGTATCCTATCTGGCCCGCTTTGCTAACAACCCCGGCCGTCGTCATTGGATCGCAGTGAAACATGTCTTATGCTACTTGCGGGCCACCTATCGCGATGAACTCCTGTATGCTCGAGGCTCGGCTCATATCACGGGTGTGGCAAGGCTACTCCGACGCTAATTGGGGGGCCTGCGTTGACACATTGGTGTCCACCATGGGCTACGTCTTCTACATCGCCGGATCCGCCGTATCATGGTCATCCAAACGCCAGACCCGAGTAGCCGACTCTACAACCAATGCCGAGTACCTCGCACTCTCGCACGCTGGCAAGGAGGGAATTTACCTCAGTCAGCTGCTTGAGGAACTCCATGTCAAACCTGTTGCACCCGCTCACATCTTTACTGACAACGAAGCCACCGCCGCAGTTGCCCGTGACCCTGTCCGAGTCTCTGGCACTCGGCACATACGCTTGCGCGAGCACTTTGTTCGCAACATGGTGAACCGGGGCGACATTTCCCTCTCACACGTGGGAACAAACGACATGGTCGCCGACATTTTCACAAAGGCACTCGGTCCTAAGGTATTTTTGACTCATTGCTATGCCCTTGGCCTGCGCACTCGACACCCGCGGCTCCAGTCTGACTTGCATTTGCGTGGGGGGGGGGTGTAAGAATGAGTCCACTCTCAGCTCGCCAGGACAGCCACGCCTGCGCGCACCCCCGCGCGCGCGTCCCCCACGGATCAGGACTTAGGCGCTCGGCACTTGCCCAGCGCACCTGCGACTTTGCCAACGCCCGCTTCTGGGCTTAACCCTGAGTCAGGCGACTCTCCTGTTTAGCGTCCTTCTCATCACTTCTGCTTATCATTGTCAACATTCGACTCCTCCTAACGCAGTAGTGGTGAACATCTCATAATGTATGTACACCGCTCTCGTCGCTGCTTGCGCTCCCAAAGTCCCACTGCTGACCCTCCACTGTTGCCTCGGCCACTGCTCTCTTTCTACTCTTAGGAAGTTGGCCAACAGCAATCAGGTGAAGGGGATCGAGTGGACTTATAGCGCCAATGACTGCAATGATTTTCAATGTGATGCATGCATGGCTTCCAAGGCACACAAGCTGCCCTTCCCATTGTCCGAGTCTCATGCTTCTCTTCCACTAGGGTTGGTCCACTTGGATCTTCTCATGTTCCCCGTATAAGGAACAGCGCAGTGAGCAAACGGAGATGCCAAGTAGAAAAAGGATTGGGAACGTTAAGGAAAGAGAGAGAGCCGCGCTAGTTGCGGCCACGGGAGGTCTAGCACGGTCTAAGCCCAAAGGTCAGAGGTCCGAGCACAAAGCGCGAGCGCACCTAAGTTCCCATCCGCCAATCTCCGCATGCCTGAGTTGATAGTGTCCCTACAAGTGTAATGTACACGATGACACCCCCCCTCGCTATCAGGCTCCAGGCATTCAGAGGCCTAGATTTTCGCAATGTTGAGCAAAGAGCTTTAGTTCAAGGGCCTTGGTGAGGATGTCCGAGACCATGTCGGCTGTGGCTATATATTCGACTTTGATCTTGTGCTTCTTGACCATCTTGCGAACAAAGTGCTCTTGAATGCGAATATGACGAGTGCCTGCAAACGAGGATGGGTTACAAGTCAAGGAGTTTGCACCTTGGTTGTCGCCGTAGATGAGGGTCGGTGCCGTCCTTGGGATTCCAAGTTCCTCCAAGAGCTGCTGAAGATGGATTGCCTCCTTGGAAGATTGTGAGAGAGTGATGTACTTGGTGTCGGTGGTGGAGTCTGCAACATGGGAGGATCGCTTTGAGCACCAGGAAATTGTCGCGCCTGCAAGGAAATACGCGTAGCCCATTGTCGACTTTGAAGTTCGGACGCACGCACCCCAATTTGAGTCGGAGTAACCATAGAGCGGGCCCGGAGTAGGTGTGTACCGTAGACCATAGGACACTGTACCTTGAATGTAGCGCAGAACGTGTTTGATTGCAGTCCAGTGCGTCGGTCCGGGCTGCTTGGCGAATCGGGCGAGGTAGCTGACGGCGTAGGCAAGATCAGGACGAGTGCCGAGGGCAGCATACATCAGTGAACCAACTGCCTGGAGGTAGCGCGTCCGCTCGTGCTCGGTAGGTGTTGATTCATCAAGCTCAAGAAGCAGGTTCTTCTGCATGGTGCAAGGCCGGGCCTCTGCCCATAAGGCCTTTGCCCGTTAGGAGATTATGGAAGCCCATGGAATGTGGGACTTAGAACATATAGCTTGCGCGCGCCTGGAACCTCTTGGCTTCCGCCAGGTCACTGACCCAAGGTTCTAGGTGGGTAACCTTCACTAGTATGTGTATTCTTTGTAGAGGTCACTGACCCAAGGTTCTAGATGTGAATTACTACCACTTTGATCCTGTCTATCGATTCTGGAGCACGGCTGCACGCGGTGCTTCCAGGCCAAGACTCATGTGGCACACCCAACTTGAGATATTCAAGGACATCGGATGGCAGGCAAGAGCACAGCGTAAGGACCCAGTCCTGGTAGCTGCTGGTGTCACAAAGCAGGTCGGAGGTGGCGAAGGCAGCGACTTGCGTGGGTGGGTGCAGGGGGGGGAACCGCAAGTGTTGTGGCAGTGCCGATGTGCTGATTGGTGTTGATTGCAGGCATGCTGGGCCGTGCGAAATGCGAGTCGGAGCGGACACGAAGGTGGTTGCGCTGGTAGTGTGTTGGGCTTATAACCTATGAAGTGGTAACGCCTGTTCAAGCGGTGGTAAGGCTCTGATCGACGGACAAAGAAGTTGCTTGAGCAGGAGAGAGAGAAGCGCGGAGCCAGTTGGCTGAGGCAAGTGCGCGGCTGGGCCAGCAGCCTGTGTCAGGCACACGGACCCAGCCCAGAGAGGGAGAGAGCTAGGTGGGAAAGGCAGGCCAAAAATCAAGAGAAGACAAGACAGAGAAAGGGAGATATGATGCAAGAAGAAAACAGAGGAGATTGTCAATCTCACAGTCCCAAGGTCTTCTCGGTACACTGCTACTCCCTTGGTCTTTGCACTCAACACCCACGGCTCAAGTCTGCCTCGCCTTTGTGTGGGGGGGGGTGTGATGAATCCACTCTCAGCTTGTCACCTATCCAAGCTCTCCTTGCACGCCTTGATCCCCTTGGGACTTAGACTCTGAATGTGCCAGTGCTTGGACCTCTTCTGGACTTAGGCTCTCAGATAATCCTCCGCTCTGGTGCCTGCCCTGCCCGCGCCTCTGGGCCTATCCCAGTGCGTGGTGCACTCCCTGCTTAGCTACCTTCTCATCACTCCTGTTTATCATTGCCAATACTCGACTGTCTGACACAGTAGTGGTGATCATCGAATATGGGGTAGGCACTGACATTTTGAGTGCCCTATCCCATCTTGCAAACGTAGTGTCATCTTTGAGTTTGTTGACTGCCTCGAACGTGACGGAGCTGGCGGCCGGAACACGTGGCGGAGTCGGGTCGTCCTGGGACGACGTGCCCAATGTTGGTCAAGTGTCACTGAGACGAGCTTGTAGCAGTTGTTGTAGAATGGTCTTGAGATCATTCATGTCAGAGGATGGCGTTGACGACATGATGGCGCGGGCTATGAGGAACAGCGCAGTGAGCAAATGGAGATGCCAAGCAGAAAAGGATTGGGAACGTTAGGGAAAGAGAGAGAGCCATGCTAGTCACAGCCTCGGGAGGTCTAGCACAGTCAAAGTCCAAAGGGCAGAGGTCTGAGCGCAAAGCGCGAGTGCGCCTAAGTTCCCATCTGCCAATCTCCACATGCCTGAGTTGATAGTGTCCCTACAAGTGTAATGTACACGATGACAGATTGGTGGCATTGCCAGTTCCCAAGCACAAGTGAAGGGGGGCCACCAGACTCGAGAGGACAAAGGAGGACTCAGCTCTGACAACATGGCTGTCGATGACATCAATCTCGGCCCCAGAATCCAAAAGACATTGCAGGGTACAACCACTTGGCGTTGTCCACAGCAAGACGTTCTTGACTTGCATGATCCGTGGCTCTGTGCGTGAAGCAGAAGGGATTCCATCAGCCAGCTTCTGTTCTTTGAGCAAGGAGACCGCACCGATGTCAACAAAGTGCTCGATCCCCTCCTTGGATTTGACACCCACAGTGGCTGCAAGCAAGGCTCGGGGACCACCAAAGGGTGTGTGCAATGGGCCGGCATCAGAGACAACACTCGGCGACTGAATTTGATTCAAACATTCAGGCAGCATGCAACTGTCACCGACCTTAGCAGGGCTAGGGCCTCAAGGTAATGGCAAGTTGCAAATCTCATCACACGCCAGGAGGTTGAGGGGCAAGGACCGGCACTTGACTAAGAGAGCTCGGAACAAACTCACTAAATCTCCACGTGAGCAACCAAGAGTCTCCAATTGTGAGGGAGCTGCAAGAGGATGTACTTGTTGGTTGTCAGACTCCAACTTGAGGACATTGTCCGCCTCGCGACCACTTGGACCAATGTCAAAAAACTGTGCAATCGAGGATACAGCAACTTGGTTGGGGGAGACCCTGGTGTTTACGCAGTCATCAGCAAAGTGACCACCAAGGCTGCAATTGTAGCACCAGGGGCAGGTGTGCTTAACGGAGGAAATTCGGATCCATTCACTGCGACGATTGATTGGATGTTCGATCTGCCATTCCCCAGCACGAGCAATCCAATGTTCACATTGCCGAGTTTGAGCATCGGCGTTCTCTGTACGGGGTCGGGGTCAAGCGGCACAAACGACGGCAACCAATGAAGGCAAACACGGTGGGGAAGAGGATTCAAAGTCATGTGCAATGGCTCAAACGGAAACCAACGGCAAGGGGCGGACCTCGGCGGAAGCCCAGCACGCAAGCTCCTCGAGTGACGGATGCAAACCTGCCGAGAAGACTCCTGAGGTATGGAAGTATGGATCGCAATGACCAATCTGGGTGTGGCACAACTGCTGGGCAGTAGGATTTGGTGCACGCAAGAAATGGGTGGCTAACTGCTGGGCAGTAGGATTCAGTGCTCACAAGAAATGGGTGGCTTGATCTCGCTTGGGCATGATGTTGGATGCCCCATCCTCATACTCCAACACCTTGGCTTCGAAAAGAGAAAGGAACTCAGCGGCGTGCATGGTCCCTTGTTGAAGTGCAAGGATTTCCGAATTGATGCATGCAGTAAAACCCGGGTCCGGCCAATGCAATCTGGCCAAGCGGAAAAGATCATTTAGCATGAAGATATGACCGGCGTTCACCACCTTTCGTAGCTGTACATTGGCCCATTGCCAAGGACTGGTTGCTTGTCCCTTCTTGGGGTCACCAGAAAAAACACTGAGGACGACGAGGTGCACGTTGGCAGCGGTGGAGGTGAGATCATTGTTGGCACCAAAATTCCCAACACCTCAGATCCATGTGCAGGCTTGGTGAACAAAGGTGTTAAGTAGGATGATGTTTATTAGACTAAAGACTCTCCCAAGCACACAATCAGAGAAAGGTTGATTGTGGGTTTGTTGGATGATGGAGAAAGTGTAAGTGAGGAGCAAGAAGGAAAGGGAATGCTCTCAAGGTGTTAGAGGGCGCGTGGGGCGAAAAAGGCGCACAAGAGTGGGCACGGACCGTGTATAGGCCGAAGGTTGAGCAGAGGAATAGAAGAGGGGTTGCAAGAGCGCATGGAGGAAGAGAGGAACAGGAGACGAGTTACTAAGGAGTCAAGAGTGGATATCTGAAATCTGACAATGTTGAACCCCCCTTTCCATGGGTTGGCAAATCAAGCATGCCGGTACGACAGGCCAAGAACCGCTGTCGGGTGTTGGGTGGTGCGCTGCGATCCCTCAAGAGGGGGCTTGTTGCGGAGGCAGTTTGGCGACGAGGGCGCAGGCGGGGCTGGTGGGCAATATTGATCAAGGTAATCCATCAGCTCCTTATTCTGTCGCTGTAACATGTTCAGCCGCTTGTCCGGCCCGGGGTCTGCCGCAGGCAATGAGAACCCTGGTCCTTCATCACTACCCTCCGAGTCCACCTGTTGGAGATGGCCGGTGCGCACTGGGGTAAATGCAGAGCCCTCGTCAAATCAACCAGTTGGGTCGGTCTGCCGATTGTTCAATAAGGCAGGGTCGATGAGAATGGGGTGCTTGTACTCTCAGAGCTTGTTCCCATTGATGGTGCGCTGCGCAACAAGCCTCGATCGGTGGGGCGGATCAGGGCTGATGCCCTGATATGCTGCAAAGGGACCACCGGTTCTCATCGTAGGCAAAGGAGGAGAGGAGTCGGGGATGGGCGGCAATGAAGAAGGGGGAGAGAATGGGCTCAACATTTGGCAAAACTTGTTGTGCAAACTTAGGTAAGAGTTGTGGGGCGAACAAGCGGTGGGGTCAAGGATTGCCTTGTCAGGATTGGATGAGTAGGTGGCAGAGGAGTAGGACCTGTAGGAAAGGAGACAATTGGAGGGGAAAGAGTCGAGGGTTAAGTAGCAGACTCAAATGCTCCGAACCCATGGGAGAAGAGGAGAGGGGACTGGTACTCCGTGAAGGATGATGTGGATACCGAGGAGGGAAAGACGGGAGGATTTAGTGAGGGAAGCGCAATACTTGACTGTTAAAAAAGTGAAAGGGCACTACCTCAACAAAGTAGTGTACCCTCATGATTATCAACGAAGGAGCGTAAGGGATGCCACTGCGAGCGGGCGGCCACAATGTTGAGTGAATGTAATGCGGTCCGAGCGGCGGTGGGAGAGGGAGACAGGGGGGGGGGAGGAAGGTGCGGAGTGTGAACGACTCAGGGGCTCACGATGGTGATGGAGCAACAAACAGTAATTCGAGGTTGAATTGCGCAAGAAGGGAGGAAGGGTGGATGACAAATCCGTGGGAGTGCCGATGAAAAAAGGATTTAAGATCCGTCAGGAAGGAGGACAAGCCCAACACTACACAAGAGGGGTGAGTGTCATCGCTTGGAAAAAAGGTAGCTCATGGAAGTGAGCACTGGTAAAAACCCCGCTAGCTCAACACCTGCCTAAGACACAAGAGACACCCGTGCTCAGTGATCTGCTGCCCAAGCAATCAATCCTGCTGGGAAAACCATCAAGTAATTGATATCAGTGGAGCATCAATTCTGGGAGGGCTTTAGATGTGGTGTGAATGGGATTGGGCCATTGAAGGTGTGGTGCAGTGGCAGGAGGTGTGGCGGGATTGTGCCTGGAGAAATGGATTGGCAACACGTGGCCGTCAAGGCCAAGTCCACCTCGAAGTCCGCCTTATCTCTGCAGGCCAAGGGTTGGGCTTGAGAAGCAGGCACAACTTGAAGTGGTGAAAGGACCAGGATTAATACAGCTCACCAATGAGGTAATGAGGGGAGGAGAACATGGAAGGAAGACTGTGCATTGAAGGAGAAGAAATGAATATGCAATTCAGTGTAACAATCATGTCTTGAAAAAATGAACCCCAGAAGAACAGTGTCAATTTGACAAAAAAGAGAGGAAGAAAACCGGCAGGGGCCAGAGTCGAGCAAAACGAGCCCAGGTGATTGGGAGCAAAGCGAGTGGGAGGATATGAAGGCTGGAAGATACAGCTCACCGGGTATCTGATTGATCAGATCCTTACAGTTATGGACTGGGGATCACCCGGAAAGGCTGGTGACTTTCACTGCATTCGGAGAATTGTATCTGTCTCTTCTGTGCGACATCTCGACCACCGATCTATTCACCACCAACTGGGTGGTCCAGCTCGTCGCCACGTTATTTGATTGCACGACGTCTCGCCAGCAACGTCAGTCCCCTCACAATTAGGCCGTCGACGTGATGAAGGACACAATCCGAGAAGGGCACCCTCATTGCTGGACATTGCTCATGACTGCAGTTGGACGTTGTTGGCCGGACCCCGGGTTTGCTGACCGGGTGGCCCAAGACTTTTATGGGTGCTGCCAGTCCTTGTCTCGGGCTTACAACCATGTCGGTGAATGGTGCACACACTACCGCACCTTCATGCTTGACAACTTGAGCTTCGGTCTCTTGGCACTTCAGCTTGCCACGGTGTTTTACCAGTCTTTGAACGACGCATCCAAGTGAGAAGTGCGTGCAGGTATGTTACGCAAACATTGTGACAACTTGTTGGTAATGACAGGGAGGTTCGGACGGATGGTCCCATCCCTCGACAAAATCACCAAATGGGCCGCCATTGCTGACAAGATTTCAACACCAACGCTGGCTCCGACCCTTTTGACTTGCACCGCAACCTTTGAAGCAATCTCAAAGGCTCCATGCACCACCCCGCCCTTGACGAACGACGACAAGCACTTGCAGATCCGCCAAGCTCAATGGGTCGACCGCGCCACCAAATGGCAACAATTGCACTTGTGGAGGGATCGACAGATGTGGTTCTTGCCAGTGCCAAGCGGAGTCCCTATGAGTATGGCCTGCTTCAACTGTGGCCAAGGTGGTCACTTCTCCCAGCATTGTACCTCTGAGCGCCAATCCCCCACAGCCGTCCAGCTATCCGCAATCACCATGGCCAACTTAGACAATGAAGAATGGTCTTTGGTCTCAGGTGGTGCCGAGGATCCCGAGGTGAGATTCCCCCTTCCACTTGAGCCTGATCAGACTCGACCTTTGAGTTCCAAATCCGCCTCAGTGATGCACCACTTTTGCCCATGCACAGACCCTGTTGGACAAATGAAAGACGTAGCCTCTTCTTCATTCAAAGCTGAAGTTTCCTCGAGTAGTTTGCAACCAACCGCGCCGGCAAATGATGCAGATCAACATCATCTTGACAATTACCCGGCCGACTCCACGCCCAACGTGGTGAAAGACGTCTTTTCCTATGCTGATGCCGAGTCATGCCTACGTTGTTATTGGGGGCCAGAAGTGGTGTCGTCTTGCAAGGTGGAAAGGACTGCTTTGGTGAGCTCTTTCCAAGTTCCTGTGCCGTTGGGTGTTTCTCTCTTGGCGTTTGACTTGCCCCTGGGCAACACCGACAAACCCAACCGACCTGTTGAGCCAGCCATCATGCGCGCCCGCAACATCATTGTGTGGACGCTGCCTTCTGGGAAAGTCTTACGCTGTTTGATCAACTCTGGTTCAGAGGTGGACTTGGTGGATCAGGATGTGGTGCAGGCCGACAAGAGCTTCACAACTGCCCACCTGACTGTGCCGTTGCACTTGCGCCTTGGCACTCACAATAAGTCCAACCATTGTGCCGTGTTTGCTACCACTCCCTTCTCGTCCAGCGCACTCGACCTTGGCTCATGAGCTTTTTTCATCTGCTGGGTGACTGTGTACAATGCCATCTTGGGGCTGCCGTTTCTTAAGGACACCGGTATGCTCGTTGGCTGGGGCGCCTTCATGGTTGCACGCCCAGGCCCGTCGCAACCCGTCGCCAAGGGTACTCATGAGTGGGATCAAGCAGTTACGGTGGCAACAATCTTCTCTGGCTCCACCATTGGCTACAATCACCCCGGGTTGCTCCCCAACGACGAGATCATTGGCCTTGAGCTGCACAACCCATTGCTTGATGTTGTTGACAACCCGGCCCGCAAAGATTTGTCTGAGTCTGAAGCGCAAACACTATTGGCCGCCTTACTCGAGAAATATTCTGATGTGTTCGTAGATTCACTTCCGATGGACCGACTCCCACCATACCGGCCGGTCAACCACAAGATCCCATTGATCAATCTGAACGAAAAGGTCAAGCCCAAGGTGTATCCCCTAGTGGACAAGCATTGTACTCAGTGGGCGGAACATTCAGCTAAGTACACTCGCGGTTGCTTCTGGGTTTTGGGTCCAATTGATTCTGCGGCTCCGGTCTTTGCCATTCCGAAAAAGAACTCCCAAACTGCCCGCTTCGTGATTGACCTCCGTGCTTGCAACAGCAACACCACCAAGCATTTTTCGCCTATCCCCGACATGACCAGTGTTTGTTACAAAGTCGCTTGCTTGCACTACCAGTCCAAGTTTGACATGGCCGCGGCGTTCGAGCAGGTGCAAGTCATACCGGAGCATGTCGAGCGCACCGGCTTTGCCACGGTGATGGGCATGTACACGTCGCGGGTCATGCAGTTTGGTGACACCAACACACCCAACACCCTGAACCTGTTGACGATGGCAATGTTCCAACCATGCCTCTTGTTCACCAAGATCTTTTTCAATGATGTTCATGTGCATTCCGATACTTGTTGCGCGCACTTGAGACACATCAAGATCCTGCTGTTGACATTGCGACACTACCGGTTCTACTTAGGATCTAACAAATCCGAGTGGTTCTCAAAGTTGTTGGATTCCTTGGGCACCATCATTTCTAACAACGGCATTGCAGTTGACCCTGCCAAGTGGGAGCGTATCCACAAGTGACCAACCCCTTGCAACAAGACTGATGTCCAGCGTTTCCTTGGCACCATCAATTGGATGCAAGATCACCTACTGCACCTCTCGACTACCTTGGAGCCAATCACCGCGTTGTTGGCACAATCAACGTTGTGGCATTGGAACAAGCGGGAGCAGCAGGCCTTTGACACCATCAAGGCCCTCATGCCAGCAACTCTATGACCAATCGACGGCGCCAAGGTCACCTCCGGCGAGCACAAGATCTACCTGTTCACTGATGCCAGTCGTGTCGGCATTGGTGCTTGCCTGGCTTTGGGTCCCACCCGTTCGCAGGCCGTTCCCACTCAATTCTTTTTGGCTAAGTTCAACAGCGCTCAGCTCAACTATCATGTCACTGATAAAGAGTTCTTGGCTGTAGTTTTGGTGTGTCGGGCGCTCGAGCAGCACTTGATTGGTTATCCCTTTGTCATTGTGACCAACCATCAAAACTCAGAAACTACGCCAGATGCCCCGGCACATTTGCATGTGTCTCGAACTCAGCCATTTTGACTTCAAATTCGAATTCATTGCCGGCAAGAACAACTCCCTCGCCGATTTGCTGTCACACTTGTGGGAGGTCAAGGAGGGTTCGCAGGAGGATCAGGTCAAGGAGAAAGAATTGGAGGAAATGTTCTTTGATGGAGAACACCAAGAGTTCACTACACCCGGTGAGAGCCTCCCCAAGGAACTTCCTTACACCTCACCTTCACCCAATCAGTTGCGTCCTGTTGATTTTGCCTTCGGGCCCCAGGGTCACAATTGTGAAACAGGCTCTCCCGGATGCCATCTGCTTGTCGAGAACATTATGGACGCCAATGACTTGTCTGCCGGCCCCCTCTCTCCTCCCTTGGACCCCATCGTTGTCACTCAAGTTCACGCTATTGCTGCAGCACCAGCACACGACCCACCCATCCCGGTTGACGCCTACACCAACAAACTCGACCTGTTGGGAGCCGCCACCAACGAGGCCAACAACACCCCTGTGGTCCACAGGCCACCTGATCCCTTGCCCCAACCCTTCCTCAATGCCGTCATCCGAGCATACACCACCAACCCACAAGCTCAAGTCATTGCCAATGACCCGCTTTTGTGGCCTATGTTTTGTGTGACCAAGGAAGGGAGGATCCTGTGTGTACATCCAGATGAGTCTCTTTCCCTGTTTGTGCCTTGTGGTCTTGCTACCGGCATCATCGACTTTATGAC
This sequence comes from Microbotryum intermedium, assembly GCA_022702645.1. Lineage (NCBI taxonomy): Eukaryota > Fungi > Basidiomycota > Microbotryomycetes > Microbotryales > Microbotryaceae > Microbotryum > Microbotryum intermedium. Next base: position 127,917 of record JAHWDX010000011.1, on the reverse strand, counting down.
AGGGCTGCCTCCGGTCAAGTTTGAAGGGATGATGGTTGCTCAAATCATGGTGGTCACTGACACTTGGGGAAAAATGGTCCACCTGATTCCCCTCCCAGCCAATGCCGACTCTGAGCTTGTCACCAACAAGTACTATGCCACAATCTTTCGACTGCATGGGACGCCTTCAGCCATTGTTTCCGACCATGATCCCAAATTTACCTTGCAGTTTTGGCAAGCATTGCAGGCAAAGGTTGGCAGAGTCTTGCGGATGTCAACAGCGGCACACCCCAAGACCAATGGATCGAGCAAGAACCACATCAAGATGGTCACCCAGACCTTACAAATCATGGTCTTGTCAAACCTGGGCGTCTTGTCTTGTTGAAGCTGAGTTCGCTCTTAACTCTTCTGTTGCTGTGTCCATGTCCCTCTTGGCTTTTGAAGCAATGTACAGCTACCTCCCTTGATGCTGGCCCACCAATTCCTGGTCTGTCTCGGACGTCCCTCGTGCAGAGGTGTTTGCACAGATTCAACAATTGCACAACCTCAACGTGACAGATGCAATCATTGGGGCACACCTCAACCAGTCCCATCAGGCCAACAAGCATTGCCGACCGGATGACCCCGCCTTTTGGACCGGCAGTTATGTCTATCTCTCAACAAAGAACCTGGCAGTTCCCAAAGGGATGAAGTCAAAGTTGTTGCCCCATTACATTGGCCCTTTTCGTATTCGATCAGCAATTCCCGCAACGTCCAGCTACAACCTTGATCTTCCCGCAGCAATGTTGCGAGTGCACAATCGCTTTCATGCCCGACTGCTCCGTCCTTACATTGAAAATGATACTGAAAGGTTCCCTGGGCGTGACCCCACAGTTCTTTTTGTCGACGATGTGGCCAATGCTGCCGACAATTCCGCGATTCCGGAGTGGATTGTACGCGATTGTCAGAACACTTGTGGAGTTTGTTTGTTCTTAGTTCAAATGGTAGGCTGCAATGACACCGACAACACCTGGATATCAGAGCAGTCCCTTTGTCTCAATCACCCATCCGGCCTCAATGTTTACCTTGCGTGCCTCGATTGCTCAAATCGCCGCCTGGCCGCACGGTAGACTTCCTTCTGGGGGGGACAGTGTCAGGATGACAGCATTACTCGAAGGAAGTCCCCAAGGCCATATGCATGCGGGGTCAACACGACTCAGTGGTTTTGGTTCGAGCATCGTTGGATACAAGGGCGTAGTTGTAAGGCATGCAAGTGCGCGCTTGGAGGTCGCTTGTTCAATTCATGTGGAGCGCTATCTCTTTGTTTTGTTTTATTTTTGTTAGCCAAGGCGCGGCTTCAGGGTTTTTACTGGTGCTCCCGCAAGCAATCGTTTTTTCCCCTGAGGCCACCTCTTTGGATTGTTTGGCTAAGTCCCCTCCGTGCTTGGGTAGCAGTCTCCCCTTTGGTTTTAGACACCTTCCCCCGGAGCCTGGTCCGCTCGACGTCTTGACCTTGAACCCTCCCTCTCTTTTTACCAATCTTGTTGGCAATAAAGTCCGTTACACTTGAATTCCTACAAGCATTCTGATTGACACTCCTCTTTGATCAACTTTCCGCCGACTGCCGCCGCCCCAGTTGACTCCCCTCGACGGCCCCTCCTCTTGCATGTAGTCAATGTCAATCCCAGTGGATGTTGCCTGTCAGCAACTGGCACCGACCACTGCATCTACTCTCGCCTTGATGATTGTCACCAACCCCACTACATTGCCCTGTACATGGATGATTTCCTGATGATCAGCCCTGACTTGGACAAAATTGAGTGCGTCATTTCAGGTCTGGAATGGAGATACGGAGTCAAACGCCTTGGCCCCACCAAGTACATCCTTGGCATCCAGATCCAACGGCTGGCTAATGGTTCCATTACACTTTTGCAAGAGCGCTACATCATGGATGTGCTTGCTTGGTTTCATTTTGACACCTGGCCTCTCTCTTACAGCCATTCCTGGACAAGGCACGGAACAGATCAGATCGTAGTACCTCCAGGCCATTGGCTCGCTGCTTTATGTCTCGCTTGGCACCTGCCCCAACATCACCTTTGCTGTCGCCTACCTGGCCCGCTTTGCCAACAACCCGGGTCGTCGGCACTGGATTGCAGTGAAGCACATTCTCCACTACCTTTGTGTCACCTACCGCAATGAACTGCTGTATGCTCAAGGCCCGACTCAGATCACGGGTGTGGTTGGATACTTGGACACAAACTGGGGTGCTTATGTCGACACTTCAGTCTCCACCATGGGCTATGTCTTCTACATTGCTGGATCCACTGTTTCCTGGTCATCCAAACGACAGAGCCGTGTTGCCGACTCCACCACAGATGCCAAATACCTTGGTCTCTCACACGCAGGCAAGGAGGGTGTCTACCTCAGTCAACTCCTGGAGGAACTGCACATCTCCCCAGTTGCACCGGCTCACATCTTCACTGACAACAAAGCAGCTGCTGCTGTTGCACGCAACCCTGTACACATCTCTGGGACTCAGCACATCAGACTGCATGAACATTTTGTCCGCAACATGGTCAATCGGGGCGACATCTCACTTTTGCATGTAGGCACAGCTGATATGGTTGCAGACATCTTCACAAAGGCACTCGGTCCCAAGGTCTTCTCGGTGCACTGCTACTCCCTTGGTCTTCGCACTCAACACCCATGGCTCAAGTCTGCCTCGCCTTTGCGTGGGGGGGGTGTGATGAATCCACTCTCAGCTCATCACCTGTCCAAGCTCTCCTCGCGCGCCTTGATCCCCTTGGGACTTAGACTCTGAATGTGCCAGTGCTTGGACCTCTTCTGGACTTAGGCTCTCAGATAATCCTCCGCTCTGGCGCCAGCCCCGCCCGCGCCTCTGGGCCTATCCCAGTGCGTGGTGCGCTCCCTGCTTAGCTACCTTCTCATCACTCCTGTTTATCATTGCCAATACTCCACTGTCTGACACAGTAGTGGTGATCATCAAATACAGGCTGAACACGCCAACCTCTCTATTGTTGAAGGGGTACTGGCGTTATTGCATGATTTGGGTCTGGGACCAGCATTTTGGGCAGAGGCATGTTACTACTACATCTGCACCAAAAACCTTTCGCCCCATTTGGCGCTGGATGGCGACGCTCTGGTTCGCTGCTGGTGTGCCTCCTATATGCCACCAGGTTTCGAGTTACGCTCCACCAATCTTCGTGTTTTTGGTTGTTGCACCTGGGTCACTACTCCCTCACACAAGCGCAACAAACTCGAACCCAAAGCCCGCCCCTACATCTTCCTAGGTTACAACTTACAGACCAAAGGCTATTGAGTCTACGACCCTGATACCCACCTTGTCCACATTGCTTGCAACATCCGCTTCCAAGAGGATGTCTTTCCAGCTCGCAACGATGTCACACCCGTAGTCCCACCGCCATCTACAATTGATGTGCTGATGCCCGAACCTGCGCCACAACCATCTGTTGTTGCCTCGTGCAACCGGTTTGCTGCGCTCAACATCGAGGAGCCCTTTGATGATGGCAATGCTGGTGATATTCCCCATGAACCAGCAACTCCCCCTCGAGCTCCTTCGTCCTCAGCGCCCTCCTCTCCTGACTTCTGGGTTGAGGTACCTGTCGTGAAATGCAAGCACCAAGCCCTTGTTGCCACTGCAGACAAGGGGGAGGACTGCACTGCAGCTGAGGCCACCATCGACTATATTGAACGCGGCTCAGCTCTACTTGCTGATGCACACCCCGAGGCACCTCTTGAACTGAGCCTTGCCAACGCCGACCCTCAAAACCACCGTCAGGCCATGCAGTCCAAGCATGCTGATGAATGGCAAATGGTTGAGATGGAAGAATTTCTCTCTCTCCATGATGAGTACAATTGTTTCACTGTCATCGATGGCAAGGAGGCACCGACCGGCGCTACTATCGTTGGGGCTCGCTACGTCTTTCGCACCAAACAAAACCAACTTGGTGACATCACTGTCCGGAAGGCACGGCTTGTCACTCAAGGCTTCACCCAGAAACCAGGAGTTGACTTCAACGAGTCCTTTGCCCCTGTTGCCAAATTCACCTTGATTTGCATCATTATTAGCATCGCCGCTGCCTGGGGTTACCACATTCACCAAGCCGACATCAACAAGGCGTACCTCCATGGCAAACTTGAAGAGGATATCTACATGCAAGTTCCTGATGGCATCAACCTTCCTGGAAAGGTTCTCAAACTGAATCGATCCATCTACGGGCTGAAGCAAGCTGGTCGCGTCTGGAATGAACACATCGATATCTCTCTCAATATGCTTGGCTATCATGCCACCAAATTGGACCACTGTGTGTATGTACACGAGGAGGCCAACAAACTTCACTACATTGCACTGTATGTGGATGATCTTATCATGGCCAGCCCTGATCTCTCCGAAATTGAGCGCATTCTCACTGGCCTCGAACGCGAGTACAGCATCAAGTGTCTTGGCCCTGCCAATATCACAAAGGGCAAAGATAGGAGAGGTGAGCCGGACTTGGGGGCTTGAGACGAGGACAAGGGATGAGTGACGAGTCAAGAGATGTTCTAGGGACTTCTTAAGAGGGACAAGGGATGAGTGCAAGGATGTGACCTTTGACGAGATTCGAGTTGCAGAAAGGAGAGAGAGGAGCAAGCTACGGAACTAGGGAAGCTAACTCAGTGGAGGTGGTGGAACCAGTAACGGCTTGAGGAGGCGGTGCTTGATGTGGCGGAGGTTGAGAATGAGAGAGCAGGACAAGAAGGGAAGGAGGACACAGCACTATGTAGGAAAAGGGAAAGAGGGCACAGCGCAGCGTGGGAGGAGCGGTGCAGGGAGCGCAGGCACAGCCGCAGGCGCGCGAAGTCCGAACTTGAGATTGGCGGGATCCCATTCATGACAATGGGCTCCCACGTCGGGCAGCATCCCTCCTCGCACAACCCTGTACACAGAGGTCACCACTTGCGCATGACTTGTTCCATCGTCAACTCCATCCAACTGTAAGGCGACGCCTTACAACGGTCCACAGGCATTAGAAATAGAGATTGCACACACCTAGCTTCTTCAGCTCTCTCCTCATCGAGCTGACACCAGAAGCTAGTTGTAATCCATATAACTTGCACCTGTCATCTTTGGTCACCAGTGAGGCTCAGCTGTCTGGGACAGTGTGCCTTTCACTTTTTTTTTTGACAACATTGAGTTCAGTGGTACCCCCATGATACAGCCTACGCTCATCAGGCCCGGCCGTAACCAACACATCGAACTACTCAACTAGCCTGGATCTGTCAAAGCAAGACCATCGTGCACCACCAGCATCCCCACGCACCCCCATGGCCCAGCCCCGCACACCCGCACCCGCATTGCCTTTGCAAGAGGGCAAAAAACGCACGCACACCATGCCCAGCTCTGACTCATCCATGGACAACTACAAAGGCAATGATCCCCCCCGGCTCCACCACACTTCGATGGAGGCACTTCGCGAGTACTTCATGCGCCTCGACTACTACAACCGTTGTGCTCGCATCCCCATCACCACCGATTGTGACAAGGTCAAAGGCGCTGGTATGGGTCTGAGGGTCTTTGCCCTGAAGACCTGGTACCAGCAAGGAGCAAAGAAACACCAGGATAAGTCTTACAGTCAGTTCTGTCAGATTTCAGATATCCACTCTTGACTCCTTAGTAACTCATCTCCTGTTCCTCTCTTCCTCCATGCGCTCTTGCAACCCCTCTTCTATTCCTCCACTCGACCTTTGGCCTATACACGGTCCGTGCCCACTCTTGTGCACCTTTTTTGCCCTGCGCGCCCTCTAACACTTTGAGAGCGTTCCCTTTCCTTCTTGCTCCTCACTTACACTTTCTCTGTCATCCGACAAACCCACAATCATCCTTTCTCTGATTGTGCGCTTGGGAGAGTCTTTAGTCTAATAGGTTATGAGCCACAAGTGACTACACACTTCTACACCTTTTGGAAGACGCTCAACCCCGTGTCCATCACACAGCTACTCCATCTGTTGATGCCCATGCAACACTCACAATGACCACACCCTCCGCCCGTTTGCTCATGCTTGAACACGTCGCTACCCCGACCGCGGAGCCACCTCGCCATCCTCCGTGCCATTGACTTGACCACGGAGCTACTCTACCCAACGTGTTCTGTTTTGTCATCTTGTATTGACATTGAACGACCTGTCTCAAAACCGTCTGCCGCGTCATCCTTCCTTGACTGCTGAGCAACTCTCGCACCTCGCCCGCTGAGCGATTTTTTCGCCCTTCGCATGCGACCCCCATGTCGCACCTCATCCGCCGCATCACTTCGTCTTGACTGCAGAGCGACCCTACCCAGCCTCCAGCGCATCACTTTGTGTTGACCTGGGGGCATCACCACTTCTCATACCTCCATCGTGTCATCCTTCCTTGACCCGGAGGCCCGACTTCCCCATCCTCCGCTGCGTCATTCACCTGCGGAGCCACTCTATCCTTTTGACACGGAACCGCTTCCTGTCCCGTCGATCACCTCAGCTGGTCCGGTTGACATGGCTAGCCAACTCGCAATGGCCCACTCCGCCATCAAGGACCCCACCACCCAGATCGCAATGCTCACATGCTTGATGCGGTCTCCCCTCGATGCCTCGATGTTCTCTCCTTCCTGCATCCTGTCGGGCTCAACCAACTTTAACGTGTGGAACCGTCACCTACTTGACGTTCTTGGTGAGCAAGCATACACCTTCCTCACCTCTGGCACACCCCCGTTGGCATGGACTTCTGTCGACACCGAGCTTTGGGACGATCACTGTATTCATATTGTCACCACCTCAGTCAACCCCGCCACAATCTCTCCACTTTTTCTGGAGATCGATGACCATGACATTTCTGCCCACCATTACTGGATGCTCTTGAACACTCGCTACACATCCTGTGACATCCAAGCTTCCATCCAGCTCGCTTGCCGCCTCGCCAACCTCGCCGCTTTTCCTGCCGGCAAGGACAACATCTCCGCATGGTGCACCAATATTTGCGCACTCTTGCATGATTGCCGTACCTCCGCAATCGACTTCGAACAACTTGCCTCTGCATGCATCTTGAATGCTTTGCCAACCTCGCTCTCTGATCTTCACTCCACAATCGACACCGCCCATTCTTTTTCAGGCACCATCCTATGAGATAAGACGTGGGAGCCCCTGAATCCCCAATGTTCTATGTGAGCAACACAGTGAGCTTAGAATGGTTGGAAGTGTTGGAGAGAGGAAGAGGAGCTATCTGAGTCAAGTCTCTACAAGCCATCAGGTGCACGCACGGACCGTAGTGCAAGAAGGAGTTAAATATCTAACACCCCCCCTTGTTCGAAGCACTGGGGAAGTGGAGACCAAGGCACTGACAATGACCACAGAACAATTCACACCCAAGTGCCTTTGTGAAGATGTCGGCGGTCATGTCTTGCGTCAAAATATACTGGACAGTGATATCGCCAAGCCAAACCATGTCCCGTACGAAGTGTTCACGGAGACAAATGTGACGAGTGTGTTGATGGAACTGTGGGTTCTTGGTCAACACATTGGCACCTTGATTATCGCCACAGATCAGGGTTGGACTGGTGATGGGAATGCCAAGTTCTGCAAGAAGCTGATGCAAGAAAACAGCTTCTTTACCAGTGTGCAAAAGGCCAATGTATTCAGCATCAGTTGATGAGTCAGCGACCCGGTTCTGGACTTTGGAGGACCAGGAAACTGCTGCCCCCGCAAGATGGAAGCTGAAGCCCATGGTCGAGCAAGAAGTCAGCACACAAGCACCCCAGTTGGAGTCAGAGTAGCCACTGAAGCCATGGAGGGGTGCTGGGGTACGTGAGTATGTGAGGCCCATGGCCGCGGTCCCTTTGAGGTAACGAAGAACAGTCTCGATGGCTGTCCAATGAGCAGGTCCTGGGCACGAAGAGAAACGAGCCAAGTATGTGACAGCATAAGTGATGTCTGGTCGTGTTCCCAAGGATGCATAGAGAAGTGATCCAATCACTTGGAGGTAACAGGTTTTCTCCAAGGTGGTGGGTTCAGTGAGAGATGGCTTGAGCTTGAGGTTTGGTGCCATGGGAGTAGAAGTGGGGTTGCACTCAATCATATCAAAGCGTTTAAGTACATCATTGATGTAGGCTTCTTGTGAGATGGTGATGGACCCGTCGGACTTGCATTTGAGTTGGATGCCGAGGACGTATTTGGCTGTCATGAATGGGATCCCGCCAATCTCAAGTTCGGACTTCGCGCGCCTGCGGCTGTGCCCGCGCTCCCTGCACCGCTCCTCCCGCGCTGCGCTGTGCCCTCTTTCCCTTTTCCTACATAGTGCTGTGTCCTCCTTCCCTTCTTGTCCTGCTCTCTCATTCTCAACCTCCGCCACATCAAGCACCGCCTCCTCAAGCCGTTACTGGTTCCACCACCTCCACTGAGTTAGCTTCCCTAGTTCCGTAGCTTGCTCCTCTCTCTCCTTTCTGCAACTCGAATCTCGTCAAAGGTCACATCCTTGTACTCGTCCCTCGTCCCTCTTGAGAAGTCCCTAGAACATCTCTCGACTTGTCACTCATCCTCGTCTCGAGCCCCCAAGTCCGGCTCACCTCTCCTATCTTCGCCCTTTGTGATAGGTGGGGACACCGGTGGAGCGGGAGGGTAAGGTGAATCGCACCTGGACGATGTGGTTCAAGGGGGTAGCGTTCGGGAGCTTGGTGACCATCTCCTTTCCATTCCTTTCCGTGGAAGCGGAAGAGGCCCGCTGCAGCGGCTTCGAGACAAACTTGGTCAGACTCGAACACAAGCTCGTACATGTGACAAGAGATCGGGAATTTCTTGGTGGCTTTCGTCACCAGGAAGTTCAGCTTAACACATTTCGAGAAGAGCTTTTTGACCTCGGGGTCAAGCTCTGCGCCCTGAGGGCGCGCGAACATGAACGGTGTCGCAGTCATCCTAAAGTGCTTACGGATCGTGGTCTGTACGGCGAATCGAAGGGAGCTGGGATCGTCCATGATGACTCGAATGCTGTTGGAGGCCATAGCTCTACGCACTAGGATATTAACCTCATTCGAAGGCGCGGTTGAAGGAATGGGAGCTGAAGACCAGCACGGGTCCGACGTGTTACAGGGGTGCTAGCTGATAGGTGGAATGGAGGGCGAGGAGATGGCGCCGGTATGAATCGGAAGAGACTGAACAGCAAGGGGACGAGAGATCGAGGAAGTGCATGTGAAGGAGGCTAGGGAAAGAGCCTCACGGCGAGGCCTCGGGAGAAGAGGAAGGTTGTTGGTGCGCAGGAGGATCCTTCAAAGAGATGAGTGTCATCAGATGGGTGACGATGGTGCGGATGCTCGTGCAGTGGTAAGTGGCAGCCTGCACCTGGCAGAATCGAGCATGAATCGGACCGGATCCGGTAAGGGCCAAGCCTGGGCATGGGGCCACCAGTGTCACGAAGGCGCGATCACGATGAAGGGACGCTCGATCAGGCGCATGGTGAGAGCTCGAGAACCAGCCTTGGTAGGCCGAGCGATCAGGCACGATGTGTGGCTTGGAAGAGGAGCGACATTGGTGATGGGAGCCAAGAACATTGCAGCAGGATTCGAGAAGCGGCGCAAATGAGTGTACAGCACCCATTGGGGGTAGACGGCTGGGGATGAGGTTGGTCATGCTCGCTTGACATGTTGGCGCGTGCTGGACTACGCGCGGGTGGGGGAGCTGATGGGCGGAGGCGCCAGCGACGTCACACCAGTGTCAATGGGGAAGTGGTGGTAGAAAGGCTATACTAGAGGCACGCGAGAGAGACATGAGTGTGTTAAAGCATGCCAATGCGACTTCGCACCGCCGCATGGGGAGTGGCTCATGGCGGATTGAGTGGTCGGCGAGGTGCCGAGGTTGCGAGCAAGGCGGCGCGTTGCATGGATCGAATGGGCGCCAGCAACGGACATGGAGTGTGTGCAGAGATGCTCGAGACATCTGAGACCAAAAAATTTCACTGAAAACGAGCGAGCCCAATGTCGACCAGACAGAGGGCGAGCGAGAACTGATGTGGAAGAGGAAGAGTTGACTTTTGGATCCGCGCGCTGCTCTGCTCCGCGCTCGACGCGTTTCCGACTTCTACGCTCTGTGCTCGCTCTCGGCGCATACCCACTAAAACCCCCTTTGGTAACGTTACAGAGAAGCGAAGCGACCTGTGCACTCCTGAGTCGAGTTCATCTCTGGGCGTGCGGGAGGTTTAGAGCTGTTTAGGCCCGTTTAGCGTCCACTAAACCGTTGCTAATCCGCCGCTAAACCCTGCTAAACCGGGGCAAAACCCGCCGCAGCGCGCTCACAGTGACAATCAACCATGATTATGAAATTTGTGCACAATGCCTGTTTTAGTGCCACTGAATTTGATCAAAAAACAGACATCATTCAGACCACTAAGAAACTCTTAACTAACAAGCAGAAAAAAAAAATCATTTGTGTATACAGATACATCTAATTCTACATTACCTTCGAGGTTCCCGACTCTCTTCGATCGGTCCGCTACCCGCCGCGTAGACCAGTGGCCCAGGTGTCACTTCTCGACTATGCAACGAGGTCGCCCTCATCGTGGTAAGTTACCACCATCTACAGTCGGATGCCAGCCGACAGATGCAGACTCCAGACGTGCAGCATCGGATCTTAGCGCTCTTCACGCTATCGCCAGAGTTGCGAGCCATCATCGCCAAGTCATGACCGACAGTGAGACTCATCTGCTCGTTCCCGCTACCCCGAGTCCTCGTAAGTTTGATCAAGTAATGAATGTGCTGTGTAGAGCATGGTATGCTGATCTGACTCTTCCCACGCTCCGTTTAGGCAAGCGACCACGGCAGTGGGCCACCGGTGACGAGGACCGTGACGACAACGAGTGCGAGACTGATGGCGGGGACGTAGAGCACGATAGCAGGGATGGCCAACGTACATCGTACATGTTGACCAATCGCACCCGCAAAGAGGACAATGACTCCCGCTCATTTGGTCATGCCGAGCCCATCTCCGGAGAGCCCGCGCGTCGAAGAGGTACATCTGCAAACATCGGTCATCCGCCTTCCCGCTCGTGCACACGAGCTGATATCAGTGACCTGTGCTCCACAGACGGTCAATCCAAGCTTTTGAAAGGACTCGATAAACTTCACAAGCTCAAATCCCACAGTGAGGGTCGAAAGCGAGAACAGACTGGACGCAGTTCTAGCTTCGCTCTCCTCGACCGCCGTGCCGCCGCAGTAGCCTCCACAAGCCAGAAGGTCGACGTCGTCATTTCACGTCCGGCAAAGCAATCAAAGTCGACCAAGGGGAAGGAGCCATCAAACCTTCATATAGAACCCCAAGGAAAGGGAGGTCGGATCGAGCGCTTTCGTAGTACGCAACACAATTACCGCAACAACAAGGCGAATACACTTTCAGCCCCGACAAGCCGGAACGAATCGAAGGTTTCTCGAAATGTTTGCAGGGATGTCGCTGAACATGACGAGATAAACGAAGACGATGAGCTCGATGTCGTTGGCGCGCCGAACAACCCCACCAAACGGACTCGAGATGGCAAGGTGGTCGAGCAGCTTCAGCTTGGCCCACTGTCTCATCCGCCGTTACCCGGTGACCCTGACTATGCGACGATCGAACCTTACAGTAAGATCAGATTACGGTAAGCTTCACGCGATATTACTTTACGTAAGGAGGGGAATTCAGCGATGAGGCTAACACGGACACTTGCTATTGGCAACTCAGGCCCGGCTCGCGATGTATTCCTCATGAACACCTCCAACACCATTTCTCCGATCGCTACCACCTCAGCCCCTCGCTATTGTACTCTTGCGCACGCCATCAGAAAAACTCGGATGAAGTCGATGTCGAATTGGATGCAGACTTCATCGTCGTTGGCGTGCTTGCCTGGAAAGGCCCCGTCAAAGTGACTAATCCCAACGCGAATGAAGGGAGCAAGGAGCGGAAAAATCTCCGCTTCACTCTAGTCGACCTTTCCACCCCGGAAGCGAGCTCAAGCGGTCATGGCCTTCTGAGTGTCATTCTATTTGAGGCCGACAGTGTCGACAACCGGATCGAAGCGGACGGGTGCCAGGTACCGGTATACAAAGGCGGAAGCGGTGGCGCGTACGAGAAGTTTTGGAAAGAAAGCGTCGGCGCGGTAGTAGCGATTCTGAACCCCCGGATCTTAAAACCCAGAGAGGTGAGTTTTTGCAGCTTTTCAAGATCGCTGACCGACCTCTGTCCGAAACAATGGGTCCGCCTTGCTGAGCTTTTTGTCCGAAATTTGCAGAATCCGGGGAAAGACAATATTTACACTCTTGTGCCCCAAAACGCTGACTCGATGATGGTTATCGGGCGGGCGCTGGACTTGAGCAGCTGCAAAGCGCGCAAAGCCGATGGCAATTGCTGTGAAGAGTGGTGCGACGGGTGAGTCTGGCCACGACTGAGGTTGACAGAGGTTATGGTATTGATTCATATGGACCGTGCTCAAAAGTCGCGTAAACAAGTATTGCCAGTACCACGTACACAGAGCTGTCAAATCGACAGGAGTACGCCGTCCCGAAACGGCGAATGTGTAAGGCGCACTTGATTCGAGATTTTCGACGCTACTCGATGTCCTGACTGGCGAAGGATTGTATTCAATCTCTCACAGCAATTCAAGTCTCTCGAGCTCTTCGACGTTCAATCCTTCCAAGTTTGAGCGCCAATTTGTCCCTAGCGCAAAGACCACCGCTTCGCGCTCAACGACCAAACATGAATACGATCCAGTGAGAAAGATCGGTCTCTTGCCACGCGACAACACCTCTTTAAACGACGGGGTGAAAACGTACGTCACTCGTAGCGGATCTTCCAAACAGTTCATCGACAACAACCCAGGCCGAATCAAATCCGTCACCGCTTCCGAACTGCGACACGCGGCCATCACGAGCGGGAATGGATCGGGTGGCTATGTGCAAGGAATCCGGGATGGCCCAACGTTGGCCGATTTGGAAAAGTCACGGGCAAGGAAGAGGAAGGAGCAGGAGACCACCGAGCGTGAGCTTCAGTTCCTGTTGCAGCAGGACCAGGGGAAGACTTTGGGAGGGCGCTATTTAGCCCGTCGAACGGTCCAAGCGGATAGCACCTCGAACTCGAATGGACACGACCAGCTCAAGGCGAGAACAGAGCCGAAATCCAAGGATCCCACGTCCAAAGATCTCAGCGAAGCGGCTCATGGCGAACCGCCGGTCGCGACTGAGCGGCGAGCTTTCTCAACGCATGCTGTTCGCCTCATTGGCTACGACCCTACGAAAGTTGGGGACGAAGATGAAGAGATTGGAGATGCATCGGTAGCCGAGAAGGCGCGAGAGGTCAGCTCAATCCCCACGAGTCAGCTCCACACCGCCGCGCACGAGGTCACTCATGTCCTCTTAATTCCTCATTTGCTCTACAGCTTGAGGAAATTCTGGCCTTGCCAAGAGGTCAGAAGCCGCCCATGGCAGGAAAGTCGCGCAAGAAGGCTGTAGCTTCCGGGACACCAGTTCCACGTCCCAGCCACACACGGAGCCCGAGCAGGGACTCGGATTCGGACCTCAGTATCGAAGGTGGCCCTCAAAGATGATTTCTTGCGTGCCACGCCCAGGTCCCTCCGAGTCGCAATTGAACTTGCATTAGACTCTGCACATCTAGACTTCCTGTTCCTGAAGAGCAATGCAACATTTATATTATACTGCAGCACAAAACTTCAAGTTCCCGAGCGCGCCACCATTGCTACCCAGATTCCTGAGGCCCCCTAACTAGGCGCGAACCTTTCGCTCCTCAAGCTACCTTCAGCAATGGCCCGGCAACTTCGACTTGGTCAAAGAGGGGCGACGAATCGTCCTCTTTCCTCCTTGCGATGTAGTTCAAGATGTTGTGCAAATGATGAATGGTGGCTTCGACACTGTTCGGCATCTCGATGAGCCCGGAGGCTGCCCCGCCGGCTGCGGATAAAATCTCGTCTGACTGCAGCCCGTCCAGATTCGAGGTGATGAGTTCGACGAGACTGTTGATGTGTTTTGGTGATATCTGGGGTGAAACAGCAACGTAGGAGACGTCAGGAGAGCCGGAGAAGCGTTGCGTTGCGTTGCGCGATTCATTATCGATACCAGTCGAAGGAACTCACAGCTTCCACACCTCGCTCATAATACCAAAGGTATTGATCCAAAGCATCGCAAAAGAGCTGAACGCTTGTAAGTTCATCGATCGAGGACGTCGCGATCCTGAGTGACTTTTGCAAACATTCAAGCACGCGCTTGCCATCGCGGAACGGTGCCTGTGACGCAGGCAAATAGCGTTCGTCTCAGTGCCCGCTCTTTCCGACGACGCCTATACACCCTACTCACCTTGTCGGCATCAACCTCTTTGGCCACGGCAGTATCCGTTTGCCACCACAAATGACTCGCTAGTGCGACCGCAGTCGCCTGTTGGCCCTTTTTCAACAACTTGGCGCCGTGCAGGGCCGCCTTGGTGATGAGTGTGTCATAATTGTCCGTCCCGAAGACGCGAGTCGCTTGCAGCGTACCAATGATCAACGTGATCGCCTGCAGCTGCGCCCTCGACTCGGATATTGATTCCTCGTAAATGGTGAAAGCCTGCACCGCGAATTCATATGCCAATTCTTCCAGGTTGGCTTCGTCCGCGGCCGAAAGAGCGAGCAGGTACAGTCGCAGACAGATCTCGGACGACTCGACCTTGTTGTAGAGGACCGAGGTGCATTGATGCATGAACTTGAACAACGAGGACACCTTGACGTCCCAGTCTTCAACGTGCCGCTCACGTGCCTTATAACGCCGCACAAGTTTGATCGCACCCACGATCAGAGGTGGGAACGTCCATCGTATTCTGTCTCCGCCTTCAGAAAACTCGCGGCGAGCGATTTGAAGGAGCTATGTTTGTGAAGATACAGGATACGAGACAACTCAATTTGGTCAGTTGGTCGCATCGAATCAGGACGAAGAGCAGTTCCGCAAAGCCATCGGCTGACATGAAATTGGGCCTCAAGGTCATTTGCCCTGAACAAATGCACCATCCGTGCGATCCACCCCTGCTCCTCGGCCATTTCCTCTACGTCGTAACTCTGCTGTCCTCGCCCGCCGCCCCCGAGTGGCCCACTGGACTGTCGCTGCCCCAAACCTTGCGGGTTCGGAACGACGCGGTCCTTCTGGTCTCGCATCAGCACGTGGCACAGATCCAACACCCCCTTGACGTCCTCGGCCGAGTCGATAATGGTCTCGTTCTTGAGGATCGACGCGACAATAGCATGTCCAATCGAGCGTCGTGTCGGGTACGGTTGCACCATCAGCAGCTCCTTGTAGCTCGGTAAAGCCAGCAAGGTCAGCACAGTCAGGTAGGAGTTGATAGGGGAGAGCAAAAGCGAGAGAAGGTTCTGGATCGTGACGGAGTGATGAAGGTCCGGAGAGTCCGAGTATTCCTGGACTTTGGATCGGGCAAAAGAGAGAACTTGGTCGACGTATTCGAGCTTGTCGGGATAGCAGCTGAGTGAGAGGTTGACGAGCGAGACGAGGAGTGCCATGATGTCTTGGATGGAGAGATCGGGTCGAGCCTTGGTGATGACGTGCCAGACAGAGTTAGCTGTGACAACCCTGGCGCTGCCATTGGTTGTCAATCTTACCTTGATCAGTTCGACAACCTGCTGCCAGAATACCTCGAACAATCTCACGTTCTCCGGGATGCCTCTGAACTTGCGAACGGTGTGCGCAGGCGCAGTCGGGACGACGCCGTCGATCAGCCCATCGTCCTGAGGCGCCTCTTCCTGTTCCGGTGGTGCGATCTCGGCACCCCACGCGTCCGTTTCCCCGAGTGCTGAGCCTGAAGACCCCGCCGTTGGGCTCCCACCGTCTGCATCCGACTTTGCCTTTTCGCGCTGTCGCTTGACCTCTCGCAAGAGTCGCCTCGCCGCTTCTTCCTCCTGCTGCTGACGTTCCTCGGGGGACTCGTTCTCGGCTTCTCTCGCGGCGTAGGCGGCTAGTCGGTCGATCAAGGCGATGACGATGGATTTGATGGCCACTTTGGGGTGAAGCTGCGCCACCGCCGACAGGAATGGCGAAAGCGTCCGTAGGTGGAACTCGTCGACAAAGACCTGCGGCGTACGTTCATGTCGATCTAGCTTGAGTAGTGTTCTCGCCGAGGGCCACAAGCCGAAAGCAAACGAATGCGACTGACCTGGATGACGACCTCCATGAGGTATTCCTGTGCAATCACGTCTTTGCAATTCACGACCTGCTCCAGAATGCTCGGCAGGATCGATCGGCGGTACATTTCCAAGTCGACGCCTTCGAGTTGGCTCAATCGGACCAGGTTGGTGCCGACGAGGATGCGCAGTTCCCGCCGTTCCATCTCTCGACGCTCGCGGTCGCGCGACAGGCCCGAGTGCTGCAGTCGAACCCAGAGTTTGTTCATCTCGATGAAGTTGGTCAAGACGAATCCGATCGAGTCTTGGAGGTTACCGCCAGGTCTGAAAGGAAAAGGGGCTCCGTCACGTATGAGGGCTGATCCAATGCTCCCAAGGAACAAGCTGCAGCGGACAAGGAGGGTTACTCACCCTGGATCGTCACCGACGGGCAGATGGTCCCTCGTGAGCCCACTAAGGTAATGGCGTAGGAACAGACCCCTGGTCGGATGCTGCACACCACGGGTCATCTCCATCATGTCCTTCATGATCTCTTTGACGGGTGCGTCGGGTATGGACATGTACACGGTGCCCACGGTGATCATCAGGTCTGAATGGGGAGGGTGGGTGAGAATGGGCCGAGGTTCAGCGGCCAGCTTTGCGCGCGTGAAGAGTTGGGGGTGTCAACAGGGGGCATACATAGCCGAGGTACGATGTTGCCCGCGTACTGGACGAGCTCGTACAGATCTGCGAGGTGGTGTCGGCCCGAAACGTGGGCGTCGTGAAGGTACGACGACAGGTGCCGAAGGGCGTCAAAGACGGCCATGTCTGTGGGATTGGCCCAGGAGAAGGGACTGTGAGATTGATGGCCCGGACGTCGACTTGGACGAATACTTGGTGTGTGAGACTGACACAGCTCATAGTACTGCTTTGGGCTAAAGGACGAGCTCCTCAACTCGGCAAGCATGGTGCTCGCACTCTTGAGCGCATCCATCAACTGATCGGCATCCTGTGCAACGACAAGGAAGATGTGGGGAAAGGGGAGGTCACAAGTCAGCACTATCCGGTGTACGAGACATGACAGACCGGTGGCATGGGCTGGTGCTCGATGGGGGTGACGATGACGATGACGGTGACGGTGATGGTGATGGTGATGGCGATGGTGGTGAGTGCGGTCGTGGTGTGGACGTGGTGGGGCGGCGTCATACGTTGGCGTGTGGGTGAGTGTGCGGTTGCTGATCGATGGTGCATCATCAGAAAAGTCGGGTGATCACTCGCAAGGTTGGGCTGGGCAAGAGCATGACGAAGATCGCCACCCGATGAGATGATGATGCGCTGTGTGGTACTGACGAGGCATCGCTTCAACTGGCCCAGCTGGGTGCGCACGGTCGCGAGGCTCTCGGCGAGCAGCTTGCCTTCGTCGGCCATGTCGTGTATCGCTGTCCACCCTTTGATGCAGCTCGATTTCACGTCTTGTCCGGTGGGTAGGCGTTGGCGTTTGTGGTTTGGTTGCTGCGGTGGGGTTCGAGATAGGGCAGGCGCAGCGGGGCAAGAGCGGCGGTCCAGTCGGGGCGGAGGGGCCACCCGGGCCACCGCGCCGATGGTTGCTTACCAAGCGGCGCGCTCGGACCTGCTCAGCTGGGCTTCGTCATCGCTCGCGAGCAATGCGCGGCACACAAGCTCTCTCCGCTAACCCTTCGCGCTTCAGCTTGCCCAATCCGTGCAGCCCCGCTCAAGCGAGCCAAAGCGAGCCGATAGCATGTTCAAGCGGCCTTTTAGTGCCAAGACGTCCTCGCCTGTTCGCTCGAGCGACCTGCGCCGTTTACGCGACGAACTCGTCCAATCGTCCTCGTCGATTCCAGCGTCCTTCTTTTTTCCCTCGCTCGCCCCTACTGGCTGGACGCCTGCTCGAGCCAGGATCGCCTTCCCAGACAAGACGCTCATCTGCAAGGCCACCACCCACCTCGACGAACCGGTGACGCTGTACCTCTCCCCCGCGACCGGCAACGACCCCTTGTTCTTTCGGCCGGGCAGGGGCGACGACGGCCACGACTTGGTCCCGACCTGCTACGCCATCGACCTTGTCCAGCAACACCACCATCACCAGACACAAGCCGACGACGCCAACGAACAGCCAGTACCCGTGCTACCCACTCTGGTCACCGCCGATGCCGTACTGGACCATCTCGTCACCGGCGCAGGTCAGTAACAGAACGATCGCACCCCTCCCCCCACCCCCACCGAGATCCAATTCACTCAAACCGAAACCCACCGTTTTCCCTCTCGTCAGCCCTATTTCTAGCCGGTGTATCCCGTTCCTCCCTCCTCTCCCTCCCCAACGACATTCAACCAGGCTCGTTGGTCGCGATCCGGTGTTCGTCCTCCCCCACCATCGTCGCGATCGGGTACTTGACCGCGACCAAACCCGAGCTCTTGGCCGATTTTGACCAGAACAAGGGCGGCAAAGCCGTGACGACCTTGCATGCGCGAGGTGACTTTTTGTGGAACAGCGGTAGCAAGGACTCGGTCGTTGCTGTTGCCGCGTCATCGCAGCATGGCAGCACCGGGACGAAGGACAAGGGAAAGGAGGTGCCCGTCAAGCAGATGAAAGATTTGTCGGTCAAGCCAGCAGCGGCAGAAGGCGCCGAATTGACCCCAGCGGGTCAGTGAAAACTGAATTCCTTCTGCATATGGAACTGTAGAGCTCGTTAGATCCTTCTTAGCTAACTGCCCGCTGAACCATGCCTGCAGACGTCGACGCGGTCCTTCTCCAAGCCCTGCTTCTCTCGATTCGTCAGACCCTTTCCAAACCCACCACGACGTACCCCATGCCCGCCTCCTCACTCTACTCGTCCCACATCCTACCTAACCGGCCTGGTTCACCCCCACAATCCATGGCCGAGATCAAGAAAAGCTCGTACAAGAAGCTGAGCACATTCGTCAAGTTCGCCGTCAAGGCAGGCTACGTCGTATCGAAAGAGGTCAAGGGCGAGCTGATGATTATGAACGTGCATGTCGAGCATCCCGAGTGAGTGAGCCCTCAAATTTACACCAAACCACCTGGCACTCAAATGAGCTCATTCGTTTCGTCCTTGCGTGCCTACAGTGTTCAAGTGGTTCGGAGTTACAAAACGCTCGCCCAAGCTCATGCTCAGGCGGCGCAGGCCTCGTCAAATGCCTCAGAGGCCGATGTTGGTCCGAATGGATCCTCCTCGTGTACAAAATTGGGTTCTCCTTCATCTGTGGTCATCACGGAGCTGTTCAAACCAACCTCGGACATACTGCCCATCTTTCAAGACGTCGATCATCCGAGGTCAGGTTCTGTTTGTCCAGGGCTTTTGAATTCTGCATTCATTGGCTAATCAAGTTCAAAGGTTCTTCAAACAGACCCGAACGAGACCTGTACCTCCCCGTCGAACTAAAGAAAATCCTCACAACCTACATCACCTCCCATTCACTCACTCATCCTCGCGAACCGGCGTTCCTAACCCTCGACGAGACGTTGTCGCACTGCCTGCTTAAGAAATCCGAGACACTCGATCTGCTCAAACGTTCCGACGCGATCACACGCTTCCAATCGTCGTGTCAAGCGTACTATTCGATCACTCGGCCTAATCACCCCGTCGAATCGTTCAAGGGTACTCCGCCGACGCTGAAAATCTCGGTCAAGAACGTCGGTAAGCGCCAAGTCACGATTCTGACCAATCACGAGACCTACACCTCGACTCCTCTCAACTTTTACCCATTGCAAACGCTGTTGGACGAGCTCAAGATCCGCACGGCTTCTTCGGTCAGTTTGCAACCCATCGTCGGAGCGACCAAGAAGGGGCAGGTGCAAAAGATGGAAGTCGTATGTCAGGGAACGCATGACAAGGTCATCGTTGAGATGCTCACGTCCAAAGGTGTGCCAAGGAGGTTCATTGATGTGGACTTGGCCAAGGCCAAGAAATGATGGGTTATGATGGGTGTGTGCTATGGCACAAGTAGGAAGTATGGAACGGATGCAATGTCTTTCTCAAACTTTTACGAGCACGAATAAACGTTTCAGCCGCATTGCTTAACTTCGAGAAAACACGACCATTCCAGGCCAATAGCTGTAGCAGCAACAGGCAGCCTATCCCACACCTTATGACTGAACGATACGCTGTGACGAATAAGAGAACAAAATGAAGGAGATACTTTATCAGCGATACCGTAGAAAGGAGATCGAGGTACGACTGTCAAACGAAATCCTATTACGAAATTCGATCTTGCATGCTGAGCGCTGAGGAGAAAACACCCCCAAACGAACCACGGATGGGGTTGAGGGTGTGTGTGAATTGAATACTCAAAGTGGGGCAATTTGGAGTTTGAGTAGGGAGTTCAATCACGGCTGATGCGGGGTGGGGAAGAAAGGGGGAATAGGACGACGTCTCAAGATGGGCACAAGGGAGGTTCGTGACATAGTGGACAAGAGTACAGCAGACTCGTTGGAACATGCGTGGACCGTGAAAGAGGACATAGCAGTGCAAGGTTTGACACGTGCAAGGATAAAGGAGAAAAGAGGAAAAAGCCACGAGCGGATCACTTGCCACACTTACCATACAAAGCTACATCACGTCTTCAGGCATCGACTGTGATCAGAGTGCTGACAAGGTTGATCAAGATGAAGGGACAGACATTAGGAGGAGGAGAGGATACGTGAGAATGGGTGGCGGTGGTGGGCGGAAGCAGAGGAGAGAGACGCACAGCTGCTGAGGCTGACCTCACGCACCGAATCAGCACACAGCCGATGCTCACGAGCTCACACGAGGTCCGTGCGCGTGCGAAGAAGTGCCGAGTCCGAGCTCGAATCAGGGACGGCGCGAGGTCGAGCGTACCTGCTTGGACTCGTCATTCACCAACGACCCGTCATCGATCCAGCTCCATCTCATTCTTGACGCCCTCTTCCTCCCTCCCCACCTCTCCCACATCCAACAAGACATGGTTCGTAACGCCGGCAAGTTCGGCAAGGCCAAGCGTGGAGGAGGACGACAGTACGTGACATGGGCACCTCGTGTAACCCCATACTCTTGCGGACACACAAAGACTGATCTCGCCTACCTCTCCCCCACTCTCCTTCTCCTTCTCCTCCCACAGCTTCTCACGCGATCTCTCTCGCTTGGGCGCCGATGGCAACTCTCAACGACCGGGAGGCTCGGACGACTCCAACGACTCGAGCAGTGAGGAAGACTCCTCGGACGAGGAAGAACAAATGACCACCACCCGTGTAGGAGAACTGCCCCCGACGGCTGAATCGGACCAAGAGGACCAAGAGGACCAAGGGCTCGTACGCAACCTCAACTCAACCCGATTGACGACCCCGAGCTCGGCATCAGGAGCGACACCTTCGAACACGACGACTGATCTGCCTCGCCGCGGTCACGTCAAGACGGCGGACCAAGTCGCCCAAGCGAGGAAGGACAAGAAAGCCGCCAAAAGTGGGGGACAAGCCGCGACAAGAGCGCTGGGAAGCGATAGCGAAGACGATCGCGACGATGCGCTCGACATGATGAATGCGAACCAGAAACCCAACAAGGGGATCAAGCTCGGCGACTTGGGTGCACCCAAGGAGATGTCGAGGCGTGAGAGGTCAGTCGTCGCATTGAATCTGTCGCTTGGACTGGGCTTCCGATGCTTGTGCTAACTTGCTCCGCATCCTCGTCGAATCGTAGGGAGCAAGCCGACAAGAAAGCTGCGGCTGAGCGATATGCCAAACTGCACGCTGCAGGAAAGGTCAGTACTCACTCATCGAGCTCTTCTTCTTCTGGGACCGTCCGTTTGGCCTGTCTCTTCATAACCGACCACCCTTGGCCCTGCGTTCTTGATCCTTCAGACCGATGCTGCTCGAGCCGATCTCGCTCGACTTGCCGAGATCCGGAAACAACGCGAACAGGCGGCTGCACGTCGCAAGGCCGAAACCGATGGTAAGGTGGAACACGGGATACCTGCATTCCATATACGTTTACTGATTGGATTTTGATTGTCGCATCCGATCACAGCCTCGGAAGCATCGCGTCAAGCCGCGATGGAGAAGAGTGGACGCAAGACGGCCAAGAAGTAGTTTCAGTATTGCATCTTGGCCCTTTTCTTTCCGGACCATTCTTTCTGTACCCTTCTTGCCTCTGACGTGCAAATCGCATTTCGTTGTATTTGATGGAAAGATTTCGATCCCAGAAAATGTGTTGCCCCAGCAGGAAACTCATGATTGGCTCGAAGGGCCCGCGCCAGTTGCAGCGCGCGACCAAAAATGGCTTTCGCTCTCTCTCTCCTTCCGCTTTGGGTTGGCTGCTCGTCGAATGACGATGCCGCTACCACTGGCAACACGGTCCCTGCCAGACCTCAGTCAACCTCTTCAAGACGACGAGCATGAACTCGGGTACTCGGAGGAGGAGAGTGAAGCCGATCAGCTGTACTCGGATCCGATAGCACCTCCATCACCTCCGCTACCATCACCCCCACTTGACGACCACGACGACCACGACGAGGACAATGGCAGCAAGAGGAGCAGCAAGCACAGCCACTCGAGCCCCAAGCGACGACCTCGAACCCATTCGCAATCAAGTAAAACCTACTCGAGTCCACGGTCTTATGCTTCTGCTCGTACACAACGGCACGAGCTCAACCTCGAGCAGCCAGTCAGTGACGACGACGATGCAGCGACACTCGGCGATACCTCATCGATTCTGCCCACGACCTCGAGGCCACCAGAGCATGAGTCGGTGCCCAACTCGACTACGACGTTCTACTTCGACGCCTTGCTCGACCAGCAGCAGCAAGATCATCATCGACCTTCGCTCAAATCCTACCCCATCGGCACGAGCATCCACGACCGTTCTTCACGAGCCGACGCGCCCCAACTCGATCATCATGATGCCAGTTCGATCCACTCGGCCCCAGAGTTGGACTATCACGACGCGAGTTACATGAACGACGACTCGCGCGTCGACCACTCGCCCGGAGCAGGAGCAGGAGACGGCGACGGAGACGACTTGGACTCGCCCGGAGCCGAATCACCCCTCAGTCCCGATACACCAACAGCAGGATCCAGCTATGGCGGGGATAGAAGAAGAGGAAGCCGATCTGAAGTGTTCCATCGACTCTTACCCTATACGCTGTGGGATTATCTACAAGAAGAGGTTCGTGTTTCTCTCAGTGACGACGTCAACGAACACCTGGCTTCGGGATCGAACCTGCTTCAGCTGACTCTGGTCACCCCTCGCATTAGGTCTTGTCGGTTGAAGTTGATGGAGAGCAAGGTGTCAAGAGCGAACGCGTGACAAACTTCTTGACCGTCCCAGGCGAACTTGAAAGGGTATGCTAAGACATCCGGGAGGTGGATTATGCAAATCAAGCGAATTTTCGAGCTCACTCTTTGGGGCTTCCCATCAGATCATCATCTTTGGTGTCATCATCTGTTTCGACTCGTTCCTCTACATCTTCACAATACTACCTCTGCGAACTTTAGTTGCCGTTTACACCTTCATCCTCAACACGGTCATCAACCTTCACCTATCTGTACTTCACCGCTCACAACCTCGAAGGAGAATGCGCCTCTCTCACAAATGCGACCTCGCCAAAGCCACTATATCCGTGCTAGCCATGATCGCTCTTCATAGGATCACGGATGCGAGCAAGATGTACCATTCCGTCAGAGGTCAGGATACGATCAAGCTATACGTCTTGTTCAATGTGCTCGAGGTACGTCATCCAAATCCGTTCTGCCGAGTAGATTATGGGGAACTGATTCGCTAAACCCCTCACCTCCGTAGATTGCGGATCGACTGTGTTGTTCATTTGGACAAGATTTGCAGGACTCATTGTTCTCTCAACAGACCTTGAGTAGACGGACCGATGGTTCGCATCCTCACATCCGGCCTCTGGCTCTTTTTGGTCTGACCGTTGTCTACATCGGTTAGTCGACTCCAGTCTCAACGATCTGCTACGCCCTCAGACTAAACCATCCTCTTCCACACAGTCGCACATACGCTGGTGCTCTTTTACCAACTCGTCACCCTCAATGTCGCCATCAACTCGTACTCCAATGCCTTGTTGACACTTTTGCTGTCGAACCAGTTTGTCGAGATCAAAGGCAGCGTCTTCAAGAAGTTCGAAAAGGAGAATCTGTTCCAGTTGACTTGCGCAGGTGGGTTGGATCTGCATGTCTACTGACCGTTCTGATGAAACGTGTTGACGTGAATGTGACCGGTTCAGACGTTGTCGAACGTTTCCAACTTGGCATCATGCTTTTCATCATCGCGCTCCGAAATCTCATCGAGCTCTCCTCCACCGCGGCCACCCCCCTCTTCCCACTCTTAGCGTCCTTCCCTTCTTCGCTTTCTAAACTCCCGACACCATCTTCGCTCGCGCTCCTTCAAACGATCTTCTCCCCCGCCATTGTCGTGCTGATGAGTGAATGCTTTGTCGATTGGCTCAAGCATGCCTTCATCACCAAATTCAACCACATCCGACCGCAAGTATACGGAAGATTCATCGATGTCTTGTGCAAGGACCTCATCGTGGGAGCGAAAGGAACGCGAAGAGAGCAGGTACGTCCAAGCGGATCTCGCGTTGCACACTGCTTACGCCCCGCTAATAATTACCTCCATTTCTCGCCCGTCGTGAACACCCCAGCCTTTCGTCGACCAATCCCCCGTCGTCGCTCGGCGACTAGGCTTCGCAGCTTTACCCCTAGGCTGTCTCGTTGTGCGTGTGATCGCACAAGCTTTCGAGATGCTCGTTGACGATTCTGCGATCGACGAATGCGCGATGCCCTCGTCAAAATTGATGAACTCGGCTGGTGGGGGTGTATTGAGAGGTGGGGGTGCGCAGGAAGGATGGGGTGACTTGAGAGGGTGGGCGGTGGTTGGATTGGTGGTGTTGATCGGGTGGATTTGGTGAGCCTGTGTTGAAAAGATCTTTTGGTTCGTGGTGCACCCACCGAGCTGACCAGAGACCGCATGCGTCTCGTTCTCACAGTTTGGTCGCTCTCAAATTACTGATCGGGTATGTTGCGTTTAGCGAGGTTTACTTGTTCTACCCAGAAGCACTAACCAAAGATCAACACCTCTTGTTACAGCATCAATCTCCGCGCCTTCGCTTCCGAGCGCTGGTCATCGATGCAACAGCGCGAGATCGAAGATCAACTCAATGACCGTGGACGAGCCAAAATTGGAGTAACGCAAGAAGAAGCCGTAAGTTTGACCTCTCACATGTTCATCCAAACTTTCTTGTTTTAAGATACAAGAGCTGACAGCCGACCTTTGATCTTGCCAAAGTCAATGGACAAACAAGTGGAGCGTTTGCTCAAGGATGACATCTTCGACGCGAACGAAAGGGGGCGCAAAATCAGTCTGGCGAGTTTGTCGAGGTATGATATGATTCGGAGTCGGTTATGGTGATGCGGAGAAGGTAGTGGGTGTAGATATGCAAATCCATTGAGGTGACGGAGCTTTACAGGATCATTCAAGTACGTCGGGACGAAAGGGAGCTGATTGACAAATGGGCAGAGCCGAGAGAGCGCCGCCCAAGAAGCGCCCATCAGACCGCACTTGCCATGTACACGAGTCAGGACGGCCGATATCCGTGCGGTGCACAAGTAGGCTTTAAAAGGGCGTCTATTTCCTCTTTCGCATTAATCGCTCTCGCGGCGAGAGCAAAGTGGATGGAAGTCTCATCCCAGCTGGGTCCGTGCGAGCCATCAAATGATTCACGATTCCGAAGACTGCACCAAACCCTCCAAGTCTGATGACGTGCGCTCGTCTGTAACGAGGTGCGTGGTTTAAGTATGTCCAAGTAAAATGTCAAAATCCCTTCATGAGACCTTGGTGCTTTACCGATTGCCCTACAAGGAAGGAAGGGCCCGCAAAATCCTTGCGCCGAGGTGCTGCGGGCGGGCCCCTTCCGAATCCGATCCTAACAAGCGCCGGACACTTTGGTCCGACGAAACCGAATTGCTCAGCTCGGAATGGGAGTCGTTGAGGCCGAGGCGTGAGTTCGGGGGTGAGCTGCACCGCTTGAGGGGCCCGAGCTAGACGAGTTCCTAGCCTCAAGACAGGAGTCGCGCTAGCGGCTGTTCGTCCCCAAGCGCTCGGCATGCCATGCGCGGCGATTCGGTGAACTCCGCCGTGGATAAGGGGGTCTGTTTCCGAACCTTTTTCGAAGCGACGTATGGGCCAAAAGTTCACCGAGAGTCACGAGACACTTTATAGACCAAGCTATAACTCCGTTACTGCGGCATTAAAGCGCCCCAGGAGGGCGAAGCGTTCTTGTGCTGTTATTGAAATCTTTCAAATAAATAAATAAATTGACCCGCCGATGCAAGCCGGAGAGTCTCATGCACTGCACTATAGGATTTCATTGCTGGGTGTGCGAGCACATTTCCCACGTGGTCCGTACCAATCCAATCGACTCTGGCCAAGCAACTTCTTCTTGACCGATTGGATTTGATGGGACAGAAAAGGAACTCAGTCCAATTAGCTCAAAGGCCTATTGTCTCGCATGTAGAATCCGTGTCTGGTTACGGAACCGAACACACGATACACTCAAGGCCCACCAAACTGGGGAGACGATCTGCGCTGTGGAAAGAGCTCTGGCCGGGGCCAGAACCAATAGAGGCCAGGAGCTCTTTGAAATTCTTCCTCCTCTGTAGAACTGATAGAATGACACAAATTTCCAAGATAAGTGCTAGAATAATTTTCCCCAGGCGTAACTCTCACTCGACAATTACACGGCGCGGGCGATCGTTCCGACTTTCAGGAGCGACTATCACGATGCCGCCGTTCGCTTTCCCGATTCCGCAGCACCTTGGGCATCACCAGCATTACCACAAGAAACTTGCTTTGTAGCTTTTTGAGCTTTTTGAGATCAACGGATATCCTTCTTGTTGTGTGAATCCCACAATCGACCGCTCACACATCGCTCACCCCGCACAATCTGACCATCTCGGTACGGTTCAACCATGATCAATCCGCTGGTTCTTGGTAAGGGTATGTAGTGCGAGTATACGGTTAAAATGATTCCTAATCATTCTACCTCTGGGATTATGCAGAAACCAGCTGATCATCTAAATTTTGAGGCTCCCACCGTCGACGCTTTCTGTTCCCACACACCCAGAGACAGCGATCGATCAAGCTTTTCATCCAAGTCAGGCGCATCTCGCAGTCGAAGCCCGCACTATTAACCCAGCATTGGTCTCGGTACAGTACAATCCCTTGAAGGTATTTGACGTAATTTGGAGCAGACTGTAACAGAAAACCCATACCACCTGCTTTTGCTCAAGCTTCACTCAAAGGGTCGAATTTCCACACCGGAGTGGCTGACAGTTGGTCGAACCCGCGGTCGCAACTGTGTTCCCGGAGTTGAATAATGGACTGATCCGATGCAGAGCCAAACGTGGGGAAAAGACCAAGTTTGGGTGCGCAGGATCGGGCCTATCTAAATTCTACTCGAGCACTCTTGAACTCGCGCGTACGCCGCACAGAACTCCTCCACCGCTCGTTGCTCCTTCCAACTCCCGGAATGACGGATTCGTCCACTTCCCTGTTTTCTTCTACGTAATATGACGAGACTTAAATTATCAGAACCAGATACGGGATATTTACGCCCCTGTTCAGCTGGTCCTTCATCGCGCAAGGGCTCGAATCCTGAGGCGCATCACATCGGGCAGAAGCCGTGTGTGTTTTCAGGACGGATGCCAACCGATACGTGAACATCGAACAAGCAGCGATAGGAAGGTTATGAGAGGAACGAACGGGCGTTCGATGGTAAGAGCTAAGTCCTGCGATGCCAATGATGCCAATGAAACGTCAAGTTACGCGCTATTCGCGTGTGCGGGGATCACTCCTATTGGTGGCTGTCACGCTCCTGTTCAACCAGCCCCTTATTATTCTGGCAAGATGCCACTTGTGTGCAGGGTTTTATGCCAAGTTCTTCCTCTAGAATCTCAGAATAGCATCATTTGATTCATTCTTCAGGCTGGGACCCCTCCAATCTTCGTTCCAAAACCTTTGGCGAGCCGAGACACCGAGCAAAAGAGGGGGTCGTTGCTCTTGCTTGCCGAAAACCGAACGAAAGCGGTGCATCATCATTCATCACTTCCGGTTCGTCAATGGAGCGTGAAACACAACCTTTATAGGTATTGATGTACCTACCTAGTGGCGGCAATGGTGTACCTCGTGATGATGCCCGTGTAGTCAGATCAACGTGGCGGGAATGTTCCGAGCGCGTCTGGCCGAGCAAGCTGGATCAAACTTGGCTGCGACGTAGCTCGAGGTTTGCCTACAACCAGTCCATAATGATGTCAGGCCCGAGACTCCGCCTTTCCCTTGCTTTGGCCGTTTCTAATTTGGGGAGGAATTGGTAAGAGCGGGCCGCTCACCGCACGACAGGAGAGGGCTACAGGTGGAGCGCAGCACCCCTGCAGGGGCGATCAGACTCGCCAGAATGAGAATGCGAATGAGAATGAGAATTCCAGGACGGATCTCACGTGAAACGGGATCGGCTGCGACATGCCACCACGGCAGTGCAATTCCGAAATAACTCTTAGAAGCAGTGGTGGGCCCACATCGCGTTTTTGTGTGTATGAAAGAGGTGGTGACTACCTAGGCTGAACGCGAAGCTACGTGCTCTCCCGGTGGCAAACAGCGTGCCAGAGGACTCGAGAATGTATGCGCTTGCAACAGGTACAAGTGCAGGCAGCGTGGCGTCTGGCGTCTGGCGTCCGGCACCCACGTTTGACACTTCTGGCACCACTGGCACCCGGCACGTCGATCGCCCGGCCGCCGCCGGCGCGCCCGCGCGAGCGCGAGACTTCTCTGTCGACCCAGCCGGGGCTGCGGGGCCAAGATGCGACAATGCGGTGCTGCTAAGTGAGTGCTGCTCCTTGCTGCTAATTCAGTCCACCTGGCACCACCGTCCACTCCAGTCCACCCCCTACCTTTTGGCCGCCTCTGGCTTCGACCGCAAACCGTGGTCACACATCTTCACCACACGACACCAGCCACTCGACCATCTCACTTGTCTCCTGCGTCCTTGGTCCATTGTATCCACTCGCCGACCCGCTTGGCTCCTCCGCGCTAGTCCGCGCGTGTGTTCGTGGGCCGTCGATTGCATCGCCTCTGCGCAAAACAGCCCCCCTCCCCTCGCCCCTCCCGTGTCCCCTCAACCCCCCCATTCCCTGATCAACTCCCAGCCCCGGCGCGGCGCAAGATCACCCACGAGACGCCAGACTCCCGGCTCAACCTATGCCCCGCCTCATGCCCCGCCATTCCTTGCCTCCGTCTTCAACACCACCATCACCGCCGTTGAACCCGCCTAGCGCCGCCTTTGTTGGATCAGGGCGCGACCCGTACCTGGCCCAGTCGCGGGGCCTGCCGTTGACCGAGCGGGATCGCCAAGAGGGTTACGATGTCGAGCTGCTCAACGCCCGCCCGCGCGGGTCTAACAGCCATGCCCCTAGTTCGGTCGATGGATCCTCGCCGCGACTAGCAGCTGGTGGGATAGGTGGTCTTGGTTCAGGTGCTGCCGCGGACCGCAAGCATGGCCACGGCCTCAGCCCCAGCTCGTCGCTGAGGGAGGTCACGTCGGAGAAGGCCTACCTCGCGCCGCATACAAGCAAGGGCGTCGGCGAATACGGCCATGGTGCGGCGGTGGGTGCAGGTGCAGGTGCAGCAGCCGGTGCAGGTGGCCAACTCGCCGGTTCGAAGGCGAGTGGTGCTGCCGCCGGAACTGGGGGTGCAGGGATGATGATGACGGGCACCAAGGCAGAGCAAGGAGGGTCCGGATCGTCACTCCTCGACGGCAGCTTCAGCCGAAAGCGATCATATGGCCGAACTTGGTACATGCGCCCTCTGGCGCTTGTCCTGCTCATTGCTACCGTCATCGCCATCGCTCTGGCCATCGGACTCGGTGTGGGGCTGTCGCGCCGACGCATCGACGACGATGACAACTCGCAGTACGAGGCCACAGGCGCAAACTATACCTCGACGCGAGTGAAGACAACGAGCAAGCCCAAAACAACCGGTACCGTCATTCCCAGCTCTGTCTATGGCAACTACTCGTCCTCGGTCCCGAAGGATCCATCGAGCACGAACACCGGTCGCGAGACGATGTATACCCCGAACGATGATTCAACGGTCATCGAATCTGCAACAAATAAGCCGATACCGGCTGAACAAACGACTGTGACGGTAGGGACAACAGTAGTCACAATCTCACCTTTGGGCGGCGAAAGACGGAGAAGGGGTGCTTACGCCGCCCTGGCAAGTCCGACTCGACTACCGACGCGTCGGAGAGGCAGAACCTGAAAGACGTAGAGGTTCTTGCTGTTACACTCGATTTTCATTATCGCTTGTTTTCCCTTTCGTGTGGATTTTTGGCTTCATTGTTCTCATGGGTTGTCACAAGATGTAACAAGATCGTTCTCTTAGGTGAGCTCAGATTCAATCGCTTGAAGCGTTTCGTTTTAACCTTGTTTGTGCTGACTCGCTTCCCTTGCTCTTCTCTTGGCAGCCCGCTCTCGACGGTCGTCACATTTTTGTTTACGAAGAAAGTACGATGGCCGGCGTCGCTTGCGGTGCTTGCGTTTCTTCTTCCTGATTCGTTTATACATTCACCTGCAATTTTCTTCCCTGCCACTTTTGTTTCATTCCCTTCCGCTCTTTTTTTTTCTCCCTGTTCTACACACCGTCTAATCGAGATGTTGGTTCGACCGCCCCAGCCATGGAAGACGGAGAGAGCCCAGGATCTTCGGATTGCAAAAAGTTGAGCCGAGCTGGTCTACCACGACTCCTCCTACCCCGTGACCTGTCTCTGGACGGGTGGGAACTCGAAAGCCTTGTCCGTCCTGACCACCTCGCCATCGACGACTTTCCCGACGTGCGGTTGGATCTGATACCTGAGCGAGAATGTCGCCGAGACGTTCCTGAAATGAGGGTTCAAAGGAGGTGTTGATCATCAGCGCAGGTGCAAAAACCTATCCAACAAGTCGGAAGAGCTTCACCTGAATGTGTCGGTAATTTCCTTGAACTCGTACTTTTGCTTGCCGTTGCTGAGGTTGATGGTCGCGTACTTCTTGTTGCGCACGATGCGATCCCACAGCACGACCGAGTTGTTCGGCTGGTGGATAGGAAATGGGCATGCGAGTCAGTATGCTGTCTCATCATTTGATGGTTGTCCCGGACTTACGTATTCGTAGGTATCGTACTCGGCTACGAGGTAGACGAAGACCTGCTTGGTGTTCCAGTTGAACAAGGGTGAGAGGTCTATGCGCGGCGTGGCGGCAGATCGGAGGTGGGGGAGAGGGGAAGGTTCAGATTCTAGCCTGACCAGGTCATGTGATTCCATCGAGACGATGAAAGTCGAATCTTACCTGCAACGAGATCATATTTGACGAAGGCGAATTCTCTCGCTCTCGGATTCCTCTCGTAGCCACTTCGGCCGAAGACGACGTTGATGTGGCTCGGGCGCAGCGAGGCGTTTGTCACGGTCGCGGGGAGGAGCGAGGAGGACAAGGATACGAGCGAGAGAAGGACCACGAGTACTGTTGAAGCTAGGGCTCTGTTTGAAGGGAAACAATAACGGCGGGACCATGGTCAGCGGGATAGAAACCCGTGCAGGACGAAGAACGGGCAAGGACGGGGGTCGACAGTGAACGTAGGACGTACGTGGCCGAGTTGAGTCGCTGTATTGCCGAGTACTGTGCCGACATGATCCAAAATATGATTCCAAGTACGGCGAGACGGGGGATGTAGGCCTTGTCAATTCAACCGACACGTCACGCACGCGGACGGAAACACCGGTTGGAAAGGGGGCACGTCCAGGGCACGTGAGGGCGTCGAGCTTGAGCGGAGTTTGAGCTTGGACCCCTTCCCGTTGGCTTTCGGGCAGGCGCGAGCGATTCGGTCGGCGAACAAGTTCGTGCGGCAGCCTCATCCATTCACCGGCTCGAGGCAGCTCACGGCAACAGGCGACGACCATGCTCGCGTTCGCCGTACCGACACTCGATGCTGGCTCGCCCACCTTCGCCGTTGGTGCAGCCCACCTCGCATCGACCTCGGCGTCCCACACTCGACGCGACGGTGGCTCAACAGCCGCGACGACGACGCGTTCGAGTTACCTCGACCAACTCGTTCAGCGCTCGCGTCGAGCAGGTCATGCCTCTTCAACACGCTCAACCACACACCTCGTCGTTTCATCCGACTCTTCATCCTCAGAACCGTCGTCTGGGATCGAGCACCTGTCATGGTCGGGTCATCGCGTCGTGCATTCGTCGGGGTCTTCGATCGTTCGCACCTACTCGTTCCCACACGCCGTCGTACGACAGGCCGTATTCGCCCAGCTACCCTCAAGACCCAAAGCCCCGACTGATACCAAAAGCAGACCGCCTACATCATCGGCTTCGTCTAGGATCGCGACCACCAGGCCTGATCGCCAGGAAGCGCTCTTGGGTCCTTTCCAACCTGCTCCGCCAATGCCCTGGACCGACGACCCCCTACCCTTGCCTCTGCATCCACCCGAAACGACATCCGAAATCGATCAGAGTGAAGAGGAAGACTCTACATCACAAGAACTTGTCGAACGACATCTGCTCGTATCCTTGTCGACTGACGAGCTGTACGTTTACCCACTCGCACCATCGGGAGCCGGACCATGGATCGTCCCTCTCGCTTCTTCCCTGCACGAAGCAACACCATCTTCAAGGCATCATCAACAAACAGAGGGAAGCAAGCTGTGGCCTTTACCCCGCGACGTCTTGATTGAAACCAAGGGAGGGCACTGGGATACGCTTGACGATGTCAAACACCCGATCAAGCGCATCGAAGAACCAGAAACAACTGCGGCTACTCAGCGACCAGACGAGATCGTCCAGGTCCTTGCTCTTGACGAAATCAAAAGCGTCTTGCTTGTCACGGTCAACAAAGCCGAGTCCAAACTCGACGTTTGGAGCTGTACGCGATCGAATCTCGACAAACCCAAAAAAAGCTTGACCAAAGGGAAAGGGCGAGCTAAATCCGATCTGACGGCGCGCCGCTCGATGATCCTTCCTGGTCTAGACGATATGAACCACCACGACCCTACAGCCAGCGACCGAGTAGGATCGAAGCGTAAGAGGAACGGCTCGATCGCTGCTGCTGCGCCTCGGACGAGTGTTGGATCATCATC
This sequence comes from Microbotryum intermedium, assembly GCA_022702645.1. Lineage (NCBI taxonomy): Eukaryota > Fungi > Basidiomycota > Microbotryomycetes > Microbotryales > Microbotryaceae > Microbotryum > Microbotryum intermedium. Next base: position 94,622 of record JAHWDX010000011.1, on the reverse strand, counting down.
TTTGGCTGCCGGGACTTCCACTTCCGTCAATCGACGTATATCTCTGTCGGCTCCACCGACGTCATCGTATGCGGCCGAGGCGAACGAAGAACACCTTCTCATGGAAGCGTTGGCTGCATCGGGTGCTTCAGGATCGGTCGGAATGCGACGTAACGCGACGACCGCTTCGTCGGCTGGGTTGGCACACGAGAACCGACGGACGTCCGTCACGCGCAACGAGCTGAGCGTCACGATGGATCGAATGGCTCTAGGACAAGGTGGAGGCTCAAGCCAAGGCCATATCCTCGCGGGCATGGGTACAGGTGGCGTAGAAGCGGGCGATCGTGCTTGGTTCAATCAAGTCCTAGGCGCTGACGTCGAGGGCCTCTTCGAGGAAAGAGAAATGAGCGAGTGGGTCGTCGAGAAGAAGTGGGGGATGGCGTTCTCAGAGAGCAATGACCCGTGCGTACTATTTCTCGCTCTGTATGTGAAGCTAGATTGATGTCTCGTTCATAATGGCCACCCCTGCAGGTCAATCTTTGACGACATGCAAGCTTTCCTGTTTGACACCCGACTGGACAAATCAATGCTCGCAATCCTTCTTCCGCAAAGCCAGACTTTGCTTTACCTCTCCGTCGATGCGCACTCTGTCACACCCATGCACCAAGCCACCGCTACACACGCATGCATTGTTTCCCACATCCGAGGCAATGATGTCAAAGATCTCTTGGTCAAGCAACCAGGCTCGCAGGGATGGAGACTTGCGCATGCCCACGCGCATGATGAGCCTATCTACTTGGATAGCCGAGTCGGAAAAGGACCCATTCGAAAGCTCGAGGGGAATGGCAGTGGGCACATCTTCATCACCACTCTATATGGAATTCGATCACTAGTGGCACTCCCGACGAACGATCTGCTGCGCGATGATTTGACAAGAACCTGTCTGCAGGCACTCAGCCTCACATTGTCTATGGACCGATTTGTGTCGCTCGAGGGGAAGGTCCGCGCTACATGTCAAAGGGACGGGCTAGGGGGATGGGCGGCGTTCATCACTGTACTGCAGCGACAGAATGAATCGGGACTGTCAGGAGTTCACGCAGATGCTGCATCCGTGATTCGTCAAGCCGCAAACGACACGCCCAACGACCCGATTCTCGGTCTACTTCGCACCTCGCACTCGACCACTGCAACTCCAGCGAAAGCTCTTCAAGCCTCGTCATCAATTGATGCAATCGAGCAGTCGGATCTTGAAGTGGTCTTGGCCACGCTTCATCTCGTCGCTGAAGATCTCATACTGTCGATGCTGAAGAAGGATCAACATAAAAGGCTGAGCATCTTGGTACTCTCGCTAGCCGCATCATTGGGCTTGGAGGAATGGGTTGATGTCTATCGAAGATCTCTGGGGTGTTCGGCGGATGCGGTAGCCAAGAGTACGTCTCTTCTTTGCTTCGTCTTGGTGTGTGTGGACAACCTGCTAATTTTTCCCGTGCACAGCTATGGCAACCTCGCTCCCAGCTTCGGTACTGCCTCGTTCGCCACCGATAGTCATGGATCAGCTTGCTATCCTTCTGCGAGGAACAGCTTCGTCTAATTCGGCCGCCCCACTTCGCTGGTCATGGTGTACCCTCTCCGGCGTGGCTGAACAATTTGGCTACGAACCCTCTTCCTTCTACGGCACTCTGACGCCTCATCCTCTCCGAACGATCGAAACGCTGTTCCGGCTCTTCACGACCCTCACAGAATCAGACGACCCGAGCAAGACACCTTTCTTGAGAGCCAAAGCCGTCGTCGAGCAGATGGTCGCCATGGGCATCGATCCCGCAGCTCTGGATCGTCTCGCTTTCGGCGTCGGCATGGTGCTGAGAGAGGCGATCAGGACTTGCCAGAGTGCTGCGCCGGCTGGAATGGGGGAGAAGGCTTACGAGTTGATAAGGAGACCTGATCTGGCGCGGCAAAGCAGAGGGCAGGGGCGAGAAGCGATCGATGGGTTTAGAGAGGTAAGAGTCAGACCCACATTTCCTTACGGTATGTTGCCAGCAGCTGAGCCAGATTTGTCATTGTTTTGCAGCTTGTGGTTTTGACCGCTACCAAGGCTATCGATCAGATCGCTCAGACGACGAAAGCAGGCAAGGTCACTAGTCTGTTCCTTTCGAGCCACACGCCTGCAAACAAAGATGACCTTGCCGCCAGCACCTCCAAAGCGGTCAGGTTCAACGAGGATCGACGTCTGGAAGAAGTCATGCGCATGCTACAATTTGTTGACCCCGTCACTATTGGTGGGGATCGCGCCGACCGCACACTCGACCAACTCACGCCACAAACGCAACAATCGCTGCTACTGTTCCTTTCGCATCGAACGCTAGCGCTTCCCGTCGGCTTCGCGATGTTCACCTACCGCACTAAATCTATGTCACCCACGGACGCTGTCACGATCCCGTCCATCAATACGTCTGCACGCATCCTGCCAATGCCTTCTCCCGTCTCGCTCATTGAGAAGGAGCCTCGCGATAACGGCGGCACAGGACATGGCGATCGCTTCGAGTGGCCAAACTTCCATGCTGGTGTTGCTGCGGCTCTTCAATACCAGGCCGCGTCAACGGCAAGCCCTGTTGGTCCTATGAATGACGCCGGCTTCGATGCATCCCACATCTCCTTCAACAAGCCCGCCGAACTTGATTCGAAACACGCCGGATTTTTGTTCGGGCTCGGTCTGTCGGGGCATTTAAGCAAGATCGCGTTCAACCAGGTGTTCGAGTACCTTCGGATGAAGCACGACTCTACGTCGATTGGCCTCTTGCTCGGGTTGGCCGCGACGTATCTCGGAACGGGAGATCCGAAGGTCACGAGTCTTCTTTCGGTCCACCTGGCGGCATTACATCCGCCCAACTCATCAACACTGAACGTTTCAGGAATGACGCAGGCCGCCTCGTTGCTTGGTCTGGGACTGTTGCACCTTGGGTCGTCGAAACGTACACTCGCGGACGTGATGGTTAGTGAGCTGTGCGGGATTCACGTAATAACGACCGAGGATGCTGCAGCCTGCCGAGAAGCGTATGCCTTGTCCGCCGGCTTCTCGTTTGGCCTCATCATGCTCGCCACCGGCATAAACGCGGAAGCCACACCGGACGAGGTCGCACTCCTGAAGACTCTGAGGGCAATCGTCACAGGCGAGTCCCATCGACCCCTTCCTACGCCTGCTGGATCGACGTCGAAAGCGTACAACGTCACCGACATCAACGTTACCAGTTCAGCAGCGACAATGGCGCTCGCGCTTATGTACCTCCGCACCGAGCGCCACGACGTCGCCTCCTTGCTCGAGATCCCCGACACCCCTCGGCGCCTCGACTACGTTCGTGCCGATCTCCTTCTTGTGCGCACATTGGCTCGTGCAATGATCCTTTGGAACCGCGTCCAGCTCTCCAAGACATGGGTTGAATCCCATGTCCCCATGTTCATCTCGCAAGCCGTCGAAGCGTCGAAACAGAAGGGCGTTGCGGTGGACGCGGATCTCGAAATTGCGAGGTGGAGCATCATAGCAGGAGCATGTTTTGCGATCGGGCTCAAATTTGCTGGGACGGCAGCTGCTGAGGCGCATGGGACTTTGATTCACTACTTGGATCGATTGACGAGGGCGGCATATACCAAAGGTGAGAGAGCCAGCTGCATCGAAACTCTGCTAAAACAAGTACTGACTTGCTTCCGTGCGTTGTGCCCAGCCCCGACCGTGCAAGCCAAGATCCGGCGGCATGCCATCCGTTCGTGCCTGTCCGTGGTTGCGGTCGCGTTGTCGATGGTCATGGCTGGTACAGGTGAGATCAACGTCTTGCGTCGCCTACGGGTCGCCCACGGTCATTTTGGTGAGGGCGTCACGTACGGCACACACCTCGCATCACACATGGCGCTTGGACTCCTATGCGCCGGGTCCGGTCAGTACACCCTCGGGACCTCAAACACTGCGATCGCGGCGCTCGTCATCTCGTTCTTCCCAACGTTCCCACCGACCCCCGGCGATAATCGCTCTCATCTCCAAGCGTACCGGCATCTCTGGACCATCGCCGTTGAGCCTCGATGCCTTGTGGCCCGGGATATCGACACGGGCGAATCGACGTTCTTGCCCGTTCGACTGCGCTTAGTCGACCCCATGTCGACCTCGACAGCCGGTGGACCGTCCGAAGTGCGTGCCAAACAGCTCGTCGCACCGACCTTGATCCCCGAGCTCAAGTTGATCCAGACCATCCAAGTCGATACACCTCGGTACTGGTCCTTTGCGCTTAACCTGGCGTCACCCTCGTCGGCGCGTCAACGCGAGGCCTTCTTGGCGGACCACACAACGCTTTGGGTCAAGCGACGCACAGGCCATCTGTCGTATGCCCAAGATCCTCGAGGTGTGCGTTCGATCTTTACGCGTTCCAAGTCCGAGACTGGATCAGCCGTGCTCGACTTTGGTCGGACCGTGCGTCTCTTGTCCCCTTCGTCCACGGGATTGCAAGATTTCGTCAACAGCTTCTCAAACGATGTCGAAGCCCTAGCGATGGTGTCGTACATCTGCAACCCCTCATCGACTCGGAACAACCCACCAACCGAGTTCGAAGCTTTCGCTTCAACGGTCTTGCTTGAATGCCTGACGCGGGACAAGAAGGACCTGGTCGGGGTCTACCTTGCCCTCTTCCACGCCAACAAAACCCCAGAGGCGCACGGCAAGATCTGGGCCCAAGAGCAGATTGCCTTCATCGTCGATCTGTACGGAAGCAAGGTCTATGGGACGTGGTTCGGGGATGGCAAAGGGTCTTCTTCGTCGTCGTCGGGGAAAAAGATGACTTTTAAAACTGGGTCGACCTCTACAGCCAAAGGGGCGCTTTTACGATCGACATTCGTCGATTACCTCGCTCAATGCCCAAGGACGTCACCCACGTCGACTGAAATAGACGAAGACATATCATCGTCGCTGGTGGCTTACGTCCTTGACGGCACCTGGCCCTCCGACCCGATCCAAGCCCAAAACCTCTCACTCTACCTCGTCCACCATCACGCACCTCCATTCTCTCTACTGAAAAAGCTGTTGCAAGTGGTTCGAACCGACGCGGAGAATGTTGAGTTGCGCTTGGGAACGATGGGGAGGATGTTGGAGGAGAGGACGGGGGTGCCGAGTTGGAGTGATGAGTTTGGGAAGAATTTGGTCGAGGCTTGGCAGTAGGCTTGATAGGTGTCGAAGTCGCAATCCAAGTGCATATTCATCCTCTGTGCGGAATCGACATGCCATTTTGTATGCCTGAAAGGAGCGAAGCTCGCGTAGAAAGAAATCCCAACTAGACCGCTTTTGGGGGATCTGAATATGCGAATTGGGTTTGCAATGCGTCGTTCGTCTGTTACTACTACTACTACATGAGGTTGTCACAAGACACCTTGATCTTGCAGTACACCCCTCGTCTCCGCGTCCATTCCTTGACGCGTTCAAAAAAAAAAAAAAAAAAAAAAAAAAAACGTCCTTGCACGAGAATTCGATCATGCTTCCCTCCTCAGTCGTTGGAGCTGGTTCATGCATCAAAGGATACCAAACTCAGTATCATCCACAACACCACTCGTATCGAGAGACCTGGCCAACTGACCAATACGCGATGTTTCGAAGCGACTCCCTCCCATTCTTTCCTCTTGGGCACATAAGCGTGCAACCTCAGATTATCCAACTGCTCCCCTTGTTGCCGTAGCTTGTGAGCGAGGGCTTCCATGGTAGGTGAGGCTTGCTTGAGCCGTCTTCGTTCGGCTTGGTAAGAGGTTGGGGAGGCCTGAGGGGGAAGACGGAGGAGGAGAGGAGGGATCGAGGACAGCGGGATCGGGCGCACGGAGAGGAGCAAGGTGGGACGCATATTGGATGATCTGATGAAGGGATTTGATTCGATGGGTGTGGGCGAGTGTGCAGAGGCTGAGAGCTCAAGTCGAGTCCGATGTTGGGGCTGAGCTCACGCTGATCTGGTGCCTGCGACTAATTCGGGTGGCTGAGCTGGGCGAGTTGGATCCTCTTTCCTGATAAGTCGTTGCTGTTGTATGAGTACCAATGGCTATGAAAGGGGCTGCGTCGAACTTGACAAGTCACAAGGCGCAGTCAAGGCGCAGTCAAGGCGCTCTTGTCCGACCGCGCTTTCGCACGCGGCTTTGGTTAGCTTTGTGCGATTATTCTAATTCCGTTTCTCTTGGGGCTCTTCCCAAATCGGAAGTGACCAATTCGGACCGAATACGGGATCGACCTTATTCCCGAGGTGGGAAACAAGCCACGCAACCCCTTCTCGGCACGACTTGACTCTCGACACGCTCCTTGTTCTCTCTCAACTCTGCCACTGCCACCTCCACTTTCACCCATGTCCCCCGACCAACAGCAACTCCCCTCGGCTCCGTTCCCGATCCTGACCTCGGTCGCAGAGTTGAGGCAATGGCGCGCCGAACAGCTGCAGCAGCGCAAGACCGTCGGCTTTGTCCCGACCATGGGAGCCTTACATGATGGGCATATCAGTCTCGGTCAGTTCGAAATCGAGTTGAGAACCGTGTCGGCGCGAGGTGTAGCGTCCTTTGCAAGCTCTGTTGGGCTCGTGACCCCCCCCCCACTTGGAGTTTTTGTGCGAAAGACCCAAAGCGCTGACACCAACCACGCATTTCCTTTTTTCACGACCCATGCATCAAATGTATTAAAAAACTTGCCACGCCAAAATGTGCAAAACTTTTTTTTTAAAAAAAAAAAACAGTCAATGAATCACTGTCGAACACGGATTCAACGATCGTGTCCATCTTTGTCAACCCGGCGCAATTCGCTCCGACCGAAGATCTGGCCACCTACCCGCGCACCTTGGAATCCGATCTCGAACGTCTCAAGAGCGCCCAGTCGAACCCTTCAAAAACCACGACACTAAGAAAAGTCGCAGCTCTGTTCCTTCCTCCCGTCTCGGCGCTATATCCCTCGGGTATCACGACGCAGGTCTCGGAACAACGAGGCACATTCGTCGAGGTCAAGGGGTTGCAAGAAGTTATGGAAGGCGTGTCTAGACCTGGTTTCTTTAGGGGGGTGGCCACCGTCGTACTCAAGTTGTTTAATCTGGTCCAGGTGGGTTGAGGAGAGCCTCCTTGTGCATCTCAACATCGAAGACGACAGATCCTAAAAATCCTGCCCTCTCCTTCTGTCCTCGGACCTTGTCCCACCCCTGACAGCCGACCCGAGCCTTTTTTGGTCAAAAAGATATCCAACAATGCCTCCTCCTCCGACGTATGCTCCTAGACCTTCATGTACCCCATCCCCTCCCCTCTGACCTCGTGATCATCCCGACTTATCGCGACGCATCGACCCATCTCGCATTGAGCAGTCGAAATGCCTACCTCTCCGAAGCCGAACGACCCTGGGCAACGGTTCTGATCGATGGCTTGAAAGCATGCGAAAATGAATGGCTACGACAACGAAGTGAAAATGTCGATGGGTGCGTCCTCGTTGGAACGGTTTTAGATCAAGCGAAGCAACATTTCGCCAAGGTGCAAGAACAAGCTTCTCGTTCTGCGAAAAAAGGAACAGAGGTGACCCTTTCCCCTATCTACGTCAAACTCAATGACCCTCTTGAATTGACGGACCTCAAGGACGATTACGTCGTTCCTCGTGGACAAGGAGCGATTTTGAGTGGGGCGGTCATGTTGGGTAGAACGAGGTTGATTGATAACCTCGTTTTGGAGTTTGAATTGAATTGAGCGTTAGGACACGAATTGCATGGAAAAAAGTCATATGCAGTGTGGGTCATTTAGTTTGATTAGTTTGCAGAGGTAGTAAACTAAAAAGAGAAAAGTCTATGCAGTACAACAACCGGGGATCCAACAAAAAAGCAGAGAAAGTGAACAAGAGAAGGCGACGGGTGGCGAGAACCGTTCTTACGCGAAATGAAGATGATACTTGTGGAAGACGGTCAACAGCCTACAAACAAATTTCTCATCAGTTTACAGTTCTCCATCATTGATGACCGGATGGTTTATGACCTACTTGAGGAAATCATCGACGTCCATCTTGGCGGCACGTTGTTCGGCGAAGCCACTCTCCTCGAGCACTTGGGCGAGCAAAGCGGAGATGTTGAAATCGTCCTCGATCATCTGAGGATGAACGTACGAGTCAGGTGTTGTGAAAGAGTCGTCGTTCACAAAGAACCCTTGACAACGAAGGACCGAGCGCTTTCGACGAACCTGTTCATTCTCGGCACACCACGCCTTGTAATTACTCTCCAACAGGTCCTCGACCCCTTTGGCCGTAAAGTTACTCCTTACAATCTTGTTCCTCCTCCCAAAGCAAATCCTCGTCAATCCATCAAACTCCTGGAACCTGACAGGTGGAGGAGGATCCAAAGGTGCGATCCTGACGACCGAACTCTCGACCAAAGGAGGGGGACGAAAGTTGTTCCTCGAAACTTTCATGATGTGGTCGACTTTGGCGTAGAGTTGCACGTTAACCGAGAGACGGTTCCAAAGCGTTGATCCGGGACGGGCGACGAGACGCATGGCGAATTCCCTTTGGAACATGAGGATCGCCACGCGGAACAAGGGGCGTTGAGAGAGGAGTTTGAACACGATAGGGGACGAGATCTAGGGCCGAAGAGAACGAGGGGTAATTTGAGTTGGGTCGATCCTCTCCTCGCATGAGCCCCTAGTTATATGACTGACTTGGTAAGGGGTGTTGGAGATGCACACGTCGAAATAGGGCAAGTCGGTTTTGACGAAATCACCGACCAAGAGATTCAACTTTCGCTGCTCGGGCCTGACACGATTCAAGCCAAGACAAGATCAGGTTTCCAGTGCGAGCACCCGGCCCCACGGTGGTGAACTCACTTCCCCTGCACACGCTTGGACAGTTCGGCGGCCATCCTAGGATCCATCTCGACGGCCGTACACGACTTGCACTTGTCCAAAATGCGGACGGTCAAGTTGCCCGTTCCGGGACCGACTTCGAGCACGACGTCCGACGCGCGCAGACTGGCCTTGTCGACAATGCTGTGAGGAGGAAAGAGGAGAGGGTTTAGCGTCCGTCAGTAATGGAGTGAGAATCAAAGGGTTGTTGAACTCACGCTTGTGCAACTCTGTGTAACGGTCCCCCGCAGTCCCGACATGCACGCGAAGAAGAACGGGATCAGTGACCGCACCCTGAGCCCACGTGACCGCTCCCCTCCTCTGCAACCGACCTCGAACGGCGATAAGTTGAACTGACTGGGGTGATTTTAAAATATGTTGACCCAACGTATCCGTATTGAAGATGGGGTTCATCGCACCTTTGCCCGTCGTCGCCGAGCGGGGTCCATTCTTGGTCGAGCTCAAAGTCGAGGGGGCCTTGTCATGGGCGTGCGAGTTGAAGCGGGTCGAAGTCGCTCGTGGCATGATGCAGAAGGGCAGAGTGGGTGGATGTCAAAGGTGGACGTTGGACGTTGGAGTGGGTTGGAAGGGTGGTGGATGGACCTGAGCTCGCTCGTGTGATTCAGCCGAGGTGTAGAAGCGAGCGTTTGCGAAGCGCTTGGACCCATTCACTCGTCGTTTTGCGGTACTTACTCGCGAGCGCCGATTGAACGAACGTCGAACGTTACCTTTTTTTTTTTTTTTTTTTTTCGTTTCCCGTTCGATCGAGTAGGATTTCTATTCTAACGCACCTTTATGTAAACGAGGATGAGTAGTGCTCGAGGACTTTCTTATTTGAATTGCCTCGGTCCGTTCGACCTCTCTCAGCTCGACACGCGCCTCGGCAGCTCGGCACCCGCGCGTGATCTCACCTCTGATCAACGCTCAGCGTTCAACGCTTGTCATCGCTTTCGTCACCCCGGCCTACGCCTACGACACGGTGTACATCGACTTTTTCAAGAACGCCAACCGAGTCCATTCTCATCATCTAGGTCTCACAAAGAGCCCAGCCATCCCCTCTCGCTCGACTCTGGGAGAGACGTGGTCGAACGCGCTTCATAGCTTCGTCACCACCGTCCCTCCTCCATCTCGCCTGCCGCCACCGCCGCCGCCTCGCATCCGTTCCAATGACCTCGCGTGGCCCGATCCCGCGTACAGGACCGAATGCTCGAGTAAGGGGAGAGAATGCCGAGCTGCGAGCCGATCTCAACTCGCAGTACCGTGATCCTCGCAAGGAGGCGATCAAGCGCGTCATTGCGAGCATGACCGGTTAGGAACCTTTTTTTTTTTTTTTTTTTTTTTTTGGCCTCGGCTGGGGTTCATGGAACTTAAGCTGATGATGTTTTGGGTTGAACAGTCGGAAAGGATGTATCTGGTAGGTCCCCCGGTCAAGGCGTGGTCCGACCGTGCCAAAGGCCGTTCGGAACCGAAACACGACTGGCGACCGCACGCGTGTCACTTGCCTCAGCCGAGCAGCAACCCTCCTGCTGTCGTGACCGCGCACGAACCACGACACTGACCATGGCTTGCCCAACTCTACAGCCCTCTTTCCCGATGTCCTCAAAAACATGCAAACCGAAGAGTACGTCCGGGCACGACCGCATGATGACGGCGCAACTGAACCTCTTCCCTCGATCCGTGCACCCAGCCTCGAACAAAAGAAGCTCGTCTACCTCTACCTGATGAACTATGCCAAAACCCAACCCGAACTTGTCATTCTTGCCGTCAACACGTTCGTAAAGGTGCGTTCTCATGCTCCTGCCCTGGTCGCCCCACCCCCGCTCAATCGCGACCTTGTACAGGACACGGATGACCCGAACCCATTGATCCGAGCCCTTGCTATACGTACGATGGGCTGCCTCCGTGCCGACAAGATTCTCGACTACGTCTGCGACCCCTTGCGCAAGTGCCTACGTGACGAGAACCCTTACGTTCGCAAGACGGCCGCGATCGGTGTCGTCAAGCTGTACGACCTCAAGCCGAGCTTGTGCATCGACAATGGCTTCATAACTCAGCTGCAGGAGATGGTCACCGACTCGAATCCGATGGTGGGTCGCGGCCAGCTATGGATTAGGCTCGCCATGGGAGAGGAAGAGCCGTGCTGATGCTGTGTCCGTTCCCATGCCCAGGTCGTCGCGAACGCCGTGCTGGCGTTGACCGAGATCCAAGAATCAGCCGAGGACGACTCCATCTTCGTGCTCGACTCGACGACTTTGTCCCGTCTGTTGATCGCGCTCGGAGAGTGCACCGAATGGGGTCGGATAGCCATCCTCAACGCCGTCGCAAAGTACAACGCCGAGGACGAGAAGGAGGCCGAGCACATCTGTGAACGCGTGATTCCTCAGTTTCAACACGCGAATGGGAGTGTCGTGTTGGCTGCTATCAAGGTGGGTCGAGCTAGGCGCCATAGCATTCGAAGTTGAGCTCCCGAGCTGACTAACGCTTCGTTCTGACTGGCTTTTCGGATTAGGTCATCATGATCCACATCCGATCCGTGTCGCGTGAAGAGTTTGTCAAATCGATCCTGCGCAAGATGGCGCCACCACTCGTCACACTCGTCTCGTCCGCACCTGAAGTGCAATGGGTCGCATTGCGCAACATCAACCTCATCCTCCAGCGCCGTCCCGATGCGCTCTCGCACGAGATGCGCGTCTTCTTCTGCAAGTACAACGATCCCCCTTACGTCAAGGTTGAGAAGCTCGCCATCATGATCAAACTCGCCACCGAGAAGAACGTCGACACGTTCCTCTCCGAACTCAAGGAGTACGCTTCCGAGGTTGACGTCGATTTCGTCCGCAAGAGTGTTCGAGCGATCGGCCAGTGCGCGATCAAGATCGAAGCCGCGGCGGAGCGATGCGTCAATGTTTTGCTCGAGCTCATCTCGACGAGGGTCAGCTACGTTGTTCAGGAATCCATCATCGTCATCAAGGTGAGGCATCGTCCCATTTCGATCTGCGCGTGAGTCCCGCATCACTGAACCTCTTTCAACGTTCACAAGGACATCTTCCGCAAATACCCTCAACGCTATGAAGGCATCATCCCGACACTATGCGCGTCGTTGGATGAGCTCGACGAACCCGAAGCCAAAGCCTCGCTCATTTGGATCCTCGGCGAATACGCGTCCAAGATCAACAACGCCGCCGAGCTCATTGGGTCCTTCCTTACGAACTACGCCGAAGAACCGATCCAAGTGCAACTGCAAGCGCTGACGGCCGTCGTCAAGCTCTTCCTCCAGCGCCCCGACGAAGCTCAGGCTTTGGTGCAGCGAGTGTTGGCTTTGGCGACCAAGACGGCGGACAACCCTGATTTGAGGGATCGTGCGTACATCCAGTGGAGGTTGTTGAGTTCGGATACGGAGGCGGCCAAGAGGGTCGTCTTGGCCAGTCGACCGCCGATCTCGTTACCCGCGACGACGGTGCCTGCGGGCTTGTTGGAGGATCTGATTGGCGAGCTCGGCAGTCTGTCGTGAGTTGAATGTTGACTGCCTCTATAATCGAAGAATTGTATTGATTCTGATGCCTTTCACGTCTTTGTGTAGTGCGGTGTACCACAAGCCTGTGCAAGCCTTCATCGCCGGGGGCAAGTTGGGTGCCGATCAAATCTCTCAGCAACGCGTCAACGAGCAAGTCACGCGTGAGGCCGCGCTCGCAACGCTCGTTGCAGGCCAAAAAGCAGAGAACGTGAGTTAAAAAAACCTACATTTGGTGGTGTCTGAAGTGGGGAGGAAAGCTGATTTGAAGATCTGCGTGCTTTGGATAGTTGCTCGACTTTGATGATGATGAACCGGTTGGCGACTCTTCACAATCCGTGAGCGACATGTTTGCGGCACCTTCGACGACGAACGCGAGTACGAACCCGCTGGATGGTGAGTCGAGAGACTTTTTCAACGATCTAGATTCCAGATCCCAGTGTGAGGGATGTCGTGCCTGACGACCTTTTCCCCTTCTTTCACAGACCTGTTGGGCTTGTTCGGAGATCCGGCGACTGCACCGGCTCTGACGACTTCTTCGTCGACGAACGCGGGAGCCGCGATCAGTTCGATGCCGACCATGTCGTTCGAATCCCCTTTTGGCGGGATGGACGATTTCACTTCCCCTAGTTCGAACGCAATGCCTACGTCACCACCTTCGATGAATGGACTCTCGTTATCAAGTCAGACTTTGACGCATCCTCCACCACCACCAGCTGCGAGTGGAGGGTTCGATGATTTGTTGTTCTGATTGAAAGCAGGAAAGAGAAAAAAAAAAAAAAAAAAAAAAAAAAAAAAAAAAGAAAGGTACTTGGATCTCTGTTCTGCTCTCTTCTTTTTCTTTCTTTCGTCTTTTCTCTTTGTTGACGAAATCGTTCGCGAGGTGTGTAGAGGGTTGCGTGTAATTGTAAGTTCTATCCTCGAGGGGTACAAGCATAGGGAAATGAAGATACCCTTTTCTCGGGATAACAGCATCTTTTAAGAAATGGCTTTTGACTGAGTCAAGTCCAGTCAAAACCAAAGAGCATGGGGAAAATTGGACAGAAAGACGACCCTCGTTTACATGATTCATTTGCAGAAAGAGAAAAAAAAAGTTCTAGGGGAGAGAGTATGACGACCGCGTTTACGCAGAAAGAGAAAAAAAAAAAGTTTTGGGTCGACTATGAACACCCGGAACGATCTTTATGAGTATGAGCAAGGAAAACCGATGAGATGATGATGAGGACAAATTCGAAAAATTGCGTTATGAAGAGCCCAGATGGGAGATGCGAGGGGAAGCGTTGCAATGGCTGTTCAGGGTGACCGTGAAGGACATTCTGCTGACAAGTTCTAGTTGGTCGAAAGTTGCGCAGTTCCGAGTTCTTTTCGTACTTTTTTTCTGAGTCTTGTCAATGGACGGAAGGTTCTGGAACTGCTCACGCAGCCGTCGATATCGTGGAAGACGCTCCATCTTGTTTACCGGAGCCGTCACCGGGTGTACGTTGTTGCTTAGAAGGCTGGTCGTGGGGCGCGTACTCCCAAGCTGAGGAGATCGTTGTGATCGGTGTTCGCAGTTTCTACGGTATTGTCTTGGCTCGGACCGAGAGTTGTCTTCTTCGTGGTAGCCCTCTTGTGGGTTCCCAGAGCAGGCCCGGCGGTACAGTACGAGTTGGGGTTGGCAAGGTGTACACAAGGGCCAGTAACAGCAAACCGGTGAAAGTCGAGGACATGTCAGATTTCGTTCGCCTATCAGGGCATTAAAGGAAATGCCATCAAGGGGCTTACGTTCCGTCTGGTCGCTCGAGGCACTCCTGTACCCGTCTAATACGTAATTTCGATCGCTGAACAGGCAAGTGATGGTTCGCGTTTACGAAGCCCTGAAGACCTTGCTCGATGCATGAGTACTGGTGGGTCCATCGACCTGAGGTGCTCGGTGACCGAGTGGGTCTTGCTTAATGCTTCGCACTCACTCGTGTGCTTCTTTTGAAGCGTTTGCATGTATCATGACTACGGCGGGGAAAAACAAAATCGATAGCTTGTTTAATGGCGGTTCAGGTTGAGCTTGGAGCGTCTACCGAGCGAGGTCCGACTTGGGCATCAAACACCGGGCCTCGGGGCGAAATTTACTCTTCCAGGGTTTAGCAGGCGTGGAGGGAAGCGCCACAGCGAAGCCGAGGAGCGTCGCAGCCAGAACAAAAATCGAGCGTAGCATGATTGGGTGAATTCCACTTGTAGAGATGCGAGTGGGCCCGGAAGTGTTGGAAAGGAGAGAAAGAGGCAGACATTCGGTCTCGAAAGGTTTTGAGGACGGTAAGGCCGATAATGGCGGCACGAGTCCGGCAACTTCGGTCATCACTTCGGTGCACTAGGCAGTTCATACCAAAATGAAATCAAAAGTGCAGAGCCCCTCAAGTGACTTCTACCCGAGGTCGACTGATATCGGTGACACGTTAGGTAAACAACGTCGGCAACTCGCCCTTCGACCTCGGCCCCCGGAAGTGTTCGGTCTCGAAACGCCGTAACCCCTAACCGCCTGAACAGGCCGTCCCACTGACTGGCATCACCCCACCGTATCACTCACCCGAATCAAGAGGGTCTAGGCTCATCCAGCAAATTTGCTTTTGAGTGATCGCATTGTACTGGTATTCGTCGATTTTTTGACGCCTTCTTCGGAAAGAAATTAGTAGCACTCACTCGGGTCAACCGGAATTTGGGTGTCTGGGAAAATCCGTGCGCGAGGTGTCTCAGTGTGACTAGCCTGTCTTTGTCAGCCAAGTCAAGCTGCGCCGCGCAAGCTCTGATATTACTGTTTGAAGCTCGAGTGGCTCTGTACTTGTTTGTATCTGGTTTCAACATCGTTTCTTTCGCCGAGGGAGAACTAAGTCGCCAGTCGCGTACGCAGGGTCGAGGTGTATTCGGCGTCGAGCACCGCTCCAGTCACCATGCTCTTTCGGCCTCACGCACCCACTCGCTCTGCTCGCCATTTCGACCTTCGGCTTGGCCGTGCACCCCAAAAAAGGCAGTGCAAGCGGAGCGCGTCATGGACTCCAGGGAAGCTACAAGCTCCGACCAGCCCTTCCTTCGGGGTTCACCCAGAACGGTCGATTCGGTAAAACGTGAATTTGCTGTCCTTTGTTGAACAGGAGTCGGTCTAATGACGCCGAACTTGCGCGCGCATACAATCCGTTTTGCTGCGAAGGCGGCACCGGCCCGCACGGCCCAACCTTTATCCGAGGCGTTTCTCTCGTTGCACCTGACGTCACCACCTCCTCTTCGAAGACGTATCCATATCTCAATCGACGAAGATCGATTATGTGATAATGTAGTGGGAAAAACGAAACGTGGCTGACGCGTTTCTGGCAATACTATTTCTGTCTCAGAGGGTTCGGCAAGGAGACTGCGCATTTCTAGCAAGGCCCAATTTGCGACCACGAACAGAAACCTCAACGACAAGAACCGCGTTTAGAGTTCAATATTGCAAGCGCCATTGCAAGCGGCGATGTTCAAGGCTGCTCCAGGAGTCCTACAGTATGCCCTCGACGCGCAGGACGAATTGCTCAACAAGCGCGACCATGGGTCGAGCAAAGCAACATGCCCTTGACTACAGTCGGTAAGCCGGACCGATCTTCGTCAAATCGCCCATTCGGTATCGGGTAGGAAGCTTAGCCAAAGTTGAATACTGACAGAATCCGCTGCTGGTCATCCAAACGGGCTCTTCAGGAGTGGTGGCTCTCGGCACGCCCGTTCAGCCCCTCAAGACCATCTTTGACACTGGCTCCTCCGCGTACGTACGGTGAAGATGAGATTGACATAATCGTTCGTTCCGCTCCACTGACTGACCAAATTGCCTCACCCCGAACACACCTTAAGTACTCGGTGCCAATGCTCAAAGACACAAGCATTTCAAGTGCGAGGTGTGTAGAGGGTGTGTGTACTTTTAAGATTCGTCCTCGAGGGGTACGAGCACATGGTGGTGAAGTAACCCGTTTCTCAGAATAGCAGCATCTTAAGAAAGGCCTTTGACCGAGTCGAGTCGAGTCAAGTCAAAAACCTTGGGGAAAAAGGAGAGAATGACGACCGCGTATACATGATTCATTTGCAGAAAGATAGAGAGCAGCTTTCGGTCAAATATGAATAAAGGTCGACGAAACGCTACGAGTGTGGGGGATAGCCCTTTATGGTAAAGGATGGGAAAGCCTTGATTGGTTGGGTGAAAGGTGAATGGTTGTGCAAGGGATCTAGCTGGTCGACGGTTACAAATTCCTGGCAGTCTATTCCTAGATCGTCGTTGTCGGACCGGAAGGAATCCTGGCCGCACGCGGACTCGGGCTACTTGAACCTCGATTTTTCAGCCGTCAAGAGGTCAAACCGCGCACTTCTGGTGGTTGGAATCAATCACAACAGATTCGGGTCCGACAGGGTCAGTAAACTCTTTGTTTTGTTCTTGTCCTTGCCCTTCTTCTTGTTGGCAAGGGTGTCCTTGAGTCTTGCCAGTGGACGAACATTCTTGGGCTGCGGTAGTCGACCCCATCGTCGAGAAGGCTCCGCGGAGTTTACCGTTTTGTTTGGGACGATTGTCGTGGGGCAAGTACTTGGAGTAGAGGAGATCGTCGTGACGCGTGTTCATCGAGTCATCTTGGTTCAAAGGGGTGGTGAAATCGATCGTCTTCGTAGAAGTCTTCTTCTTGTTTCGGGGAGGAAGGGCGCTTTCGCAGCATACTCGTCCGCTGGCAAAGTGTACACGAACGCAGTTCGAAGCAAACCCGTAAAAGCCCAGGACATCAGATTTCGTTCGCGTATCGAGGGGTGAAAGGGAACACCAACAGGGGGCTTACGACCCTAGGTGGTTCTTGATGCATTCCTGTGCCAAATCATACGCTACATTGATGATCGATAGACAGAGCAGTGATGAATCATTCTTGCAATCGCTGAAGACCCCGCTCGATGCGTGAGCACTGGTAGTCCATCGATGTGAAGTCCTCGGCGACCTCGGCTGGGATCTTGTTTTATGCTTGGCACTCACCGGTATTCTCCCAAGAGGATTTGACAACTAGAGCTGCAGAAACAAAATGTGATAACTTTTTTAGTGGTGATTCAGGTTGAGCTTGGAGCGACTACCGATCGAGGTTCGACTTGGGCATCAAACGGGGGCCCAGGGCAATACTTACTCGTCCCACGGCGAAGGCTTAGCAGGCGTAGCCGGAAGCGCCACAGCGAAGCCGAGAAGCGTCGCAGCCGGAACCCAGAGCGATGGTAGCATGACTGGGTGAATTCGACTTGTAGAAAGGTGATTGGGGCCGGAAGTGATAGAAAGGAAAGAAAGAGGCGGAGGTCCGGTCGCGAATGGTTTTGAGAACGGTGAGACCGAAGCGGCCGCGCGAGCACGCCCCCTCATCGCTCATCACTTCGGTGCACTAGTTCGTATTGTAAACTCAACGGGGCGCAGAACCCCTCAACTACCCTTCACAACGCCCGAGTCACAGAGTGAGGCTTGCCCGAGGCCGAACGAGGGTGTAAGGCAAGTACCTAACTTTTACAGAAAGGTCTAAGTGGTACTCCACGACTCAGCTTCGAGATACACGAGTGAGAACTTGAGAATAGCGTGGAGAAGAGAACCAAGAGGCAAAAACTAGCAAAGACAGAGGTAGGCGCGCGCGTAATAATAAACAATACTGAAAACAAACTAGGCTCTTAGACCCTACTTCTAACACTAACAACGTCGGCAATTCGCTCTTCGTCGGACCTCGACCCCCGAAGCGTTCGGTCCGGACGTGGGGACAGCCCCTGACGGGCGGACTGGTCGGTCGCGGTTGGCAACTTGCCACTACTGTAGCCGTTGTGCAATGTGCAACTAGGCGTATTGGGTCAAAACCCGAGTTCTCACTCAGAACGGGTCCAGCCTATTCGAGCTAGTTTCAAGTGAGTGACCTTGTAGCCAGCTACGTTGCTCGGAAACGGGTGATCGCCGCCTGAACCCCTTTTGGTGAGCCGCTTCCGGTTGAGCGGTCTCCAGATCGACCTGCTGCATGCAACTAAAAAGAGATGATCAGTTCGGCGGGGAGCGGGTGCTCGGTCTTCAACTTCGGTGCGTCATGGTAGGTGGCTTCGGAAAGACTTTGGCGGTCGCGATGGTCCGGTGATGGGAGTGATGAGAATGAGCAGATCGGTTAGCACCCGCCCACGCTTCGACGGGGTTAACGAATTTCGCTCGGGTCGGGGCAGGCCTAGGGGCTTCAGGCACGGTCAGGACTCAGGACCCAGGACGCTGGACTCAGGGCCACAAAACGGGCAAAAAGCGAGGCAAGGCGAGCCTCACCCGGGCCGTACCGTGGGAGTGCGGGCGCGCCCCCGGGCGAACATTGTCGGCAACGTCGGCGCTTGACGTCTCTGGGTAGGGCCATCAACACTGAACAGGGGTCAACACAGCGGGTCAAGGAAGCGGCTTGTTGGATCAACATCGATGACCAGAGAGTTCTCGGCGAATACGGTCCAAGATTAACAACGCCGCCGAGCTGGTTGGGTCATCCCTGACGAACTATGCAGCGCCGAAGAAACGTTTCAACTTTGCAACTGCAAGTCATAGCGGCCGTCATCAAGCTCTTCCTCCAGCAGCCCGACGAACCTACAGCTTTAGTGCAGCGAGTGTTGGCGTTGGCGACCAAGACCGCGGAGAGCCTGGATTTGAGGGATCGTGCGTATATTCAATAAAGGCTGCTAAGCTCAGATGCGGAGGCGGTCAAGACGATCATCATGGCCAGTCGACCGCCGATCTCGTTCCAGGTGCCGGGTTGGGACATGTGGCCCCGCGTTGCTTGCCAACATGAGGCCTCCTCTTTTTCGGGTCGCCACAGTCTCGCCACAGTCTCCATGAGCCTAAGTAAGAGCCACTGCTCTTGACCGACTCAGAATAATTCGTGGCGAGAGGTTTATAGGGGGCTGACGAAGTCGAAACCGCGTTGAGTCCTTAGTGGGAGTGGAGGAGTGCACGGGCGTTTGGTGATCGTGAATCTCAAGCTCTAGCAGTGAGCACAGTGTGGAGCACAGCGCTGGCCTGCAGCCTTTCGCGCGGACGCCGGGGAGCGATTACGAAATCGTTGGACATCGTTGGGCAGAGACGCGGCTGGCTTGCGAATCATCGATGCACTCTCGGCTTTGCTCTGTCTGCCTCACGCCACTTCCTCCCATTCCCCGTTTCGCTTTCCCAACAGCATCCGGTTCGGATCAGAACTACCATGGGCCCCATCAGTACATCCCCTCAAGCCCCCTCGGCTGATGGCTCCTCCCTCGCCCATCTCACGACGTCGGAGCTAATCAAGCTCGTCGCACTGATCCGATCCCTGCGCTCGTCCTCTCAATCGGTCTTCACGAACTGGGCAACGACCTATTCGTGTCAAACGACGTCATTGTTCCGTCCTACGAACGTCGATGAGGTGCGCTACGTGGTCGAGTTGGCGAGGAGGGAAGGCGTCGAGTTGAGGGCTTCGGGGAGCGGTCATTCGCCGAGTGATTTGGTTTGCACCGAAGGGTACATCATCGATGTCGATCATTTGGACAAAGTTCTCGAGGTGGGTTTCAACCTTGCCCGATGTTGAGAGTGATGGTTTTGTGTTTTCTGGTTCGCTCGCGGTGCCGTGTTGTGCCGGTCCATGTACACCGTTTCTCGGCGAGGCGAGTTCCATCGGTCTCCGAAGCTTCGATCGATCGACGATGGCGCCGCCGTCTTCGGACCTGCCCAAGTTCCTCTCCCCCAAAACAAGGAGCTGCTGCGAGCGAATGTACATACATCGCTGTACCATGAAGCTTGTCTACATTATAGTCAAAATAGGCGATAGGCCGTGATCTTTGCCTTGACGGGAATGCGATGAACGTGCCCCATTCTGCGTGACTCGCGCGGAGCATCGATTCCGGACCCTCGTCCGATCATTGTCGTCATCATCACCGATGGCTGCTATCGAACGACTGTACCTCCCATGCGCTCAACCTTGGGCACTTCGCACTCGATTGTGGCGTCATTCATTCCCACGAGCTGACCAAACTGACCCTTGTATTGATCACCAACCCAGGTTGACACGCCCAACGCCAAGTTCCATGCCCAGGGAGGGATTAAGCTCTCGGCACTGCACCCGATTTTGCGCGAACATGATCTCGCCATCTCGTCGCTAGGCTCCATCTCGGACCAAACCCTTGCCGGAGGTCTCTCAACTGCGACCCACGGCTCGGGAGTCAACTATGGCAACCTGTCGTCTTGCGTCGAGTTCTTTGACCTCGTCCTGCCGACCCCTGGTGCACCGCTCGTCCGAGTGTCCAAGGACCAGTATTCGGATCTGTTCTACGCCGCGGCATGTGGCCTCGGCCTCGTGGGTATCATCGTCGGGGTGTGTATGCGATGCGAGAGGGCGTTCAATCTTGAAGAGGAACTGTGGACAATTTCGTTCGTGGATTTCGTCAAGCGGTGGCAGGAGATTGCCGAATCGGCCGAGCATGTCAGGTGTTGGTGGTTCCCGCAAGTCGGCCAGGTCAAGGTGTCGAGGTTGAATAGGACCGATAAGGCAAGTTTCCAGGCTTTTCGTCTCGCTTCAAAGCGTTCAGTAGCTGAATTGAGGTTTCGTACGATTGTTGCTCAACAGCCCCTGACCCCGCTGCCATCTCGGTTCAAGACGTATTGGTTCGACGTCGTTTTGGCCAAGTATTTCCACGCCGTCGTACTCGCCGTCGCACGCTACTTCCCCAACATCTTGCCTTACCACGCTCATGTCATGTGGGCGCTCGTCCATCGACCTGCGCCACTTCGAATCGCCGATCTGCTCCGACCGGTTTGGCCGGCAGTAACGAGCACTCATGAGACGACATCGACAAGGTCGTCCATCACGTCGGACGAGAAGGAGTTGTCACTTCCGACAGTCGAGTTCGCACCGTTGCCGAGTCCGCCTCTTTCTGACGCCGAGAAGGCCCCTCAAGTTGAGAGCATTCCTCTACCCATTTTGACGACACCGACGTATCGCGTCGCTTCATCGGTCGACGTCTTCAACTACGACTGCGGGTTCCCTCAATACACCTACGAAGGAGCGGTCCCTTACTCTGAAACGGGAAACTGCCTCGAATCCCTGTCGACCTTCAACCTCGAACAGCTCTACGATCCTCAAGGTCTTCGCTCGCATTTCCCCATCGAGATCCGCTACACTGCCGCGGACGATGTATGGCTCTCGCCTACGTACGGTCAACGAGCGACTTACATTGGAGCGATCCAATATCGCCCCTTCAACTTGCCCGTACCGTACAAGAAGCTCTTCAAAGCCTTTGAAAGCATATTGCTCCAACACGGCGGAAGACCCCATTGGGCCAAGAGCCACACCGTCGGCACAAGGGGGTTGGAGAAGTTGTACCCCAAGTTGGGGGATTTCTTGAGCGTTAGGGAAAGGGTCGACCCTGAGGGCATTTTGTTGAACGCTTATGCGCGACGCCATTTGTTGGGTCACGTTGGTGAGGAGGTTGATTTTAAAAAGTTTAAGAAGAGTGGGAGGTGAGAGAGGAGAGGAGAGTTGTCGGAGCAAAAAAGCGGTTGTTTTTTTGGTTTTTTCTTTGTATGACCTTTCCTTCTTCTTCTTGTGCTTTCCATCGATATTCATATGGTCATGGTGGTGAAGATACCCCCTGTTCGGAATAATATCATCTTGTGACGGGCCTTTGACCGAATCGAGTCGAGTCCCACTGCAAGTCAAAGACATGGGGAAAATGGAGATAAAGACGACCGCGTTTACATAACTCATTTGCAGAAAGATAGAGGAAAAGCTTTCGGTCGACTATGAACACCCTTTTAGGGGTCGACCGAGACCCTACGAGGTTGGGGAAAAACATCTTTATGCACAAGAAAAACCGATGAAGTGATGATGAAGAGGGATTCGGAGAATGTGTTATGGAATATTGGCCCCATGCTCTCGTTCCATCCGGAAGAGGCCTGGCACCCGCGCGCAACCGAATTGCGTCCCGACAGGTTCGCTGAATTATTGCTCTTGTCCTTGACCTTCGTCTTGTTGACTTTGGTATTCTCGAGTCTTGCCAGTGGACGAACGCTTTTGCGACCCCATCGTAGAGAACGCTCCACCGGGTTTACCGTGTTGGTTGGAAGGATCGTTGGGGCGGCAAGTAGTACTCGGAGTTGGGGTCTTCGTTGTGTTGCGTTTTCTCGCGGTCGTCTTGGGGCCAAGTGGGGGTGAGATCGGCCGTCTTTGTGGTAGTTATTTTGTTGGTTCTCGAGAACTTGTGGGTGGGTACAGCACGTTCGGGGGCTGGAAGCGTGTACACGATGGCAGGTAGAATCAAACCCATGAAAAGGCCAGGACGTCAGATCCAGCTCGGCTGGCCAGGCATGAACGCCAACCCCATCACGAGGCTTCCGATATTTTCGGGTGTTCTTTGAAGCCTTGCAGTGCCAATGCATAGCGCGTTCCGATGATCTCACAATCTTTAGCCGGTTCGGCGTTGACTCAATCGCTGAAGACCCCGCACGAGTTGAGTCGATGCGTTAGCAGTGGTGCTTCATCGATGGTTGAGAAGCCCTCGGTGACCGAGCGGATCTTGTTTTATGCTTGGCACTCACTTGTATGCGACTCGGAGGGCGTTGCATTTGCGGCTGCAGAAACAAGATTCGATAGCTTGGTTAGTGGCATTTCAGGTTGAACTTGGGAGCGACCACGCTTTTGTCTACCCTTCCATCGTCCCCGAAGGCCATCAGAAGATCTTCTCTCTTCCCGAGCAACGCTGGAACTCGTGGTGGAGGGCTTTTCGAAAGGTTCGCAGGGTTCACTCGGATGCCGAAGACACCGCCCACCTCCTCTCCCTGGGATCCCTCCATCCAGGTGCACAACTTGCGTCCCCAGTCCACGCCCAACTCAACAATCGGTCTACTTTCTGCGTGATGTGCCTCTCGGAAGCAACCGAGTCTCTGGCACACCTTGCAGTCGGCTGCGCGTTCCCCCGCCGTCTCTGGGGTGCTCTTTCCCCGGCCCCACACCCCACCTTTCTTGACTTCGTATGTCCGGTCGTCTCTCGCTCGGAGCGTCGACTGGTCGAGCTACGTATTCTCTTCTTCCATTCGATCTGGAAGCTCTCTCGCCGCCGCCGATTCTCGTCAGATCCTTTGGAGCCGATCACCGAAACGGCTTTCGAGGATCTTCGGGCGTCCATTCAGGAGTCCAAGGGTCGCCTTGTGTCTCTTTGATACCACCCAAGGGGGTTTTAGTGGGTATGGTCGATCCTGATGCAGGATCGATGAGTCCTACACTATTGGCCTAGCCAGTGTGCTTCAAGCATTTCCTCCGACTTTTCCGAAGATTTTTAGGTACTAAGATAATTGTGCTGTTATTAAAATCTATATAAAAAAAAAAAAAAAAAAGCGACTATCGATCGAGGTCCGACTTGGGCAACAAACAAGGGCCCAGGGGCAATACTTACTCGTTTACGGCGAAGATTTAGCAGGATTCGACCTGGAAGCTCTCTCGCCGCCGTCGATTCTCTTCTCAACCTCTGGAGCCGATCACCGAGACGGAGTTTGAGGAGCTTCGGGAGGCTATCCAGGGGTGCACAGGTCGCCTCGTGTCTCTGTAACGTTTCCAAAGGGGGTCTCAGTGGGTATGGTCGACTTTGGCTAAAGGGTCGATGAGTCCCACACTACTGGCCTAGCCAGTGTGCTTAATGCATTTCCTCCGACTTTTCCGAAGAAGTCTAGGTACTAAGATAAATGTGCTGTTCTTGAAATCTATCAAATAAAATAAATAAAAGCAGGCGTGGAGGGAAGCGCCACAGCGAAGCCGAGGAGCGTCGCAGTCAGAACAAGGATCGAGGGTAGCCTGATTATGTGAATTCGACTTGTAGAAATGCGAGTGGGGCAGGAAGTGGTGGAAAGGAAAGTAAGAGGCGGAGGTTCGGCTTCGAATGCTTTTGAGGACGGTGAGGCCGAAAGTGGCCCGCACGAGCCTGGCAACTTCGGCCGGCACTTCGGTGTGTCACAGTTAGTGGTTAAGAGTCTGAAGAGTTCTATTCTGACTAAGGTTTATCCCTTGATTCATGCTAAACGGAAGATATTCTAGTTTTATAAATCTTCCCTGGCCTTACAAGTTATTAGCTTGTTAGTATGTTTAGCGCCTGGGTGACGCTTTTCTTCTTGTCTTTTCCCCGTTCGCTCTCGCAACGGTGTCTGACTGAAGTGTCATTCAGGTGAGTTGTCATTATATCTATTGTTCGCTCTCGCAACGGTGTCTGACTGAAGTGTCATTCAGTGCGAGATACATAGCGTTCCAAATCCATCATACTCGCCGCTCGCTGCTCGCTAAACTGCTGGGAACTGCATGGTTCCCGCCTGAACACCTTTTGGTGAGCCGCTTCCGATTGCTTCTCGAGACCGAGTTGGAATACCGAGATGGCACGTATCGCCGCTGGTCCGCACTTTGGCTTGCAGGAACCTAGTGCTACCGGTACATTTTATTAGCTCTGATTAATGTGGGCCGAAGGTCAGGTATAATGCACGAATTGAGGATTTTCCGAGTGCTTTTTCCCCGAGGCCGAATGAGGTTGTTCAGGTAAATCGCCGAAAGTGCTCGGTCCCGAAACGCAGTAGCCCCTAACCGCCTGAACAGGTCGTTCGACAGTCCGCCGACTGGCATCACCCCACCGTATCATTTACCCGAATCAAGAGGGTCTAGGCTCAGCCAGTAGACGTACATTCGAATGATTGCATTGTACCTGTATGAGTCGACTCTTTGACGCCTTCTTCCGGTAGGAAATTTAGTGGCATTCACCAAGGTCGACCGGAAATTGGATGGTCTAGGAAAGTCCGTGCGCGAGGTGTCTCAGAACATAGCAAAGACCACCCTCGGGAGGGAATCATACCAGAACGATTCCAGTGATCCTGAATCGGTTCAGTATACTTGCTGCCGATTCATGACTGATTCGGAATCGATTCGGAATCGACTGCTTATAATCCCCAATTGATTCCATATTGACCCAATAATCCAGAATTGAATCAAAATTGATTCAGAATTGCTGGAATCATTCTGGAATGATTCCGTCCCCAGAATGATTCCGTCCCCAGAATGATTCCGTCCCTAGGGGTCGTTTTTGCTATTTGAAGACGTGTCAACTTCTCAATCGAAGAAGGTCGATTGAGTGATGATGTAGCGCGGAAGACAAAAAAGTGGCTGATGTATTTCGGGCACCCCCTATTTCTGTCTTAGACCGTTCGACAAGAAGACTGTGCATATTTGGCAAGACGGTAACGAAGACCGCAACGGTGAACTTTGCATTGGCTGCATCAACAATTTTTTCTTCAGTGGAGCTTTGAACTACCTCTCCCTGAAGGAGAGCCGCCTCTGGAGCGTCGAGTGTGGTGGTGTCGTGGTGAAGAACAAGAAATTGTCGCATGCCCAGCATGCTCATCGCGCCGACACCGGGAGGACCGGACGTCCTGCGTGGCAGCGGCAATCTACAAACAGTTGGGAGGCAGCAAGAAATCAGACCGCTCCTGCACCGTTCCGCGCCAGAAGAAACCGGAATGCATCGGGCTTTCATTGGGCGGCCAAGAGTACAACATCCCTCTCGCCGACTTGTTCGTGGAACTTCGTGATCCGAAAGAGCTAGCGCTTGCCATTTTGGACCTTGACTTGGGGGTTAATATCGGGAGGGGAACATGTTGGAATTGCTGGTGGGGCTGTCCCTCAAGACTACGTACTCCGTCTTCCGCTACTCACCATCCTTGCAGTTGGGGTTGCGCCCTTGGTAGCTAGTGGGGTACGACGAAATGTCAGCTTCACTCTCCACTTCGCTCTTGAAGGCCCATTCGTCTTCATCCCTCAAGTGCAGTTTTTCTTGTCAGGCTCTCCGGCTAATTTACCGTATTGTACCGGTTATGGTCTCTTCTGTGCATGCCTTTCTTGTCAAAAGTCATTAGACAGTGGCAAAAAGAATGCATCTGTTCCGAATGTAGTGACGTGAGTCACTTGACTGCCGACTAAAGAGCCGGCCTCCTCGTTCTGATCAAGCTCGAGTTCGCAATCGCGGTTGAGTATGGCGCGAAATCGCTCGTAGCACATCAATGTTTTCACGAGCTCGGCTTCCATAAACATTACAGAGATCATTGAAGCTAGAGCATCCTGGGGTAGATTATGCCAGGCACTGGAGTCCATCAATCAGATTTCCACGGCAAACCCTGTGCATGCGCAGTCGGTCGGTTCCGGGATCGCCCGCTCGTCAGGGGTCTCACTCCTGCGCTAGTTGGCGAGAGGAGAGCTTTTCAGAGACCTCCCAGCGATCACAAATGAACTAAGCTTCCATGTGGAATCACCAGCTGGTTGACGCAGTTTCACGTTGTGACTTGTGAGAGGTCATGACTGGTGATGTGTGGTGCAGTTGGTGGTTCTGTTGGTGCAACAGCAAGAGTGGTTGCTCATCAAAGTTGCCTCATGGCGGTAGAGGCCCAGGAGACAGTAGGAAAGACAGTACTGAACGGGAATGGGAGACAACCGGGTTCACTCCTTTTTCTAGATGCTCCTCCTTCTTTCAGGGCCATATCCGAACCAACGAAAATCCAACGCGCCAGTTTCGTTCCGCACATCGTCCTGCTCAGCTTATCTCCCTCCACTATACCTCCTCCTCCTCCTTTTCCCCGCAGCTTCGTATCCACTTACATCTAGTCTCGTTGATCAAGCCATCCGCCCTTTCCCCTTCCTCGGCGATCTCATCATACACTCTTTTCCTCACTCACTAACAGTCGCCGAACGATGCTCGTCTCCAACTCCGTCGCCACAGCCATCTTGCTCGTAACCTCGTTCTCACTAGTTTCGGCACTACACCACGATGACACGTCCCATCCTTCACATGGTGCTTACAAGTTCCGGCTCGCTCGTCGTACGCAATCATTCACGGAAGATGGTATGTTCAACAAGGAGTGAGTTGATGCCTATGGAAGGAGGAGGATGTTGCTTTCATGATTCGGGCCAGTGGGCGTGTCCGTCGATGATCACCGGCGCGTCCCCACCGCGCATAGGAGGTCCGCGCGGGTCGGACGTGTCGGGGGCTTGAGCGGGGCTGGGCCGGGTAGTTGACCGACGCCAGGAGCTTTGGTTGCTTTTCATTCAGAGCTTTAGTAAGAGAGAACATCCGCATTTCTCACAAGTACGCCAAAGCGGCCAAGAACAGCTTAATCAACCTCTCGGTCAAGTCGAAAGCTGCCGAAGTCCGTCATCGCGAAAAAGTCATGTTTGAGGCTGCTCAAGCGATCGAAAGACAATCGCTCGATGAGGCCAAGCACTTGGCTAGACGGCATAAGCATTCGGAGCCGAGTCGAGGGCATGTACCTTTGACTGACGTTGGTAGGTTGTAAAAGCCTTTGATTTGGCTTTTCGTACATCACGCGAGCTCATCTTACTGATCACCTTGTCGCGCTCCTTACTTCAACACCGACTCGGATTGCGCTTAAAGATTTCTCCGATGGGTACGACGCCGCCTACGCGGGAAGTGTGTCCTTTGGGACGCCTTTTCAGCAACTAGCAATTGATTTTGACACCGGTTCAGGCGAGTACGTACCGTATCTCCAATCACAATGGGCGAAAAGGATGTCCTTGTCCGCGATTTCCTAACGAGAGATTGCTTCGACCTCGTTCAGCACTTGGGTCCTCGGGAGCCACACCTTGACCAAGTACCCACACACCAAATACAACCCTCAACTATCAAGCACCTTCATCGAGAGCGCCGGACCTACCAAATGGGACGAAGAATACGGTTCCGGCAGTCTCGAAGGCCTGTACATGCAAGATCGCGTCTCCGTGGGCGGCTACGAGATCCCCGAGCAACGCTTCGGCGTCGCCACTAAAACCCTTCCCATCCTAGACGGATTAAAGATCGATGGTGTGATGGGTCTCGCGTTTCCCGCGTGTTCTACGATGCATGTTCCTTCGTTCATGGAAAACCTTCTTCGAGGTAAAGGGAATCATCCCTTACCCATCCCCGTCGCGAGTTTCTATCTGCAACGTAAACAAACAACAGGTGGCGAACTGTGTGTCGGATGCATCAATAGGTCCTGTTCAACGGTTCTTTGAACTACCTCCCCGTTACGGAAAAGGCGTTATGGCAAGTCGCTTGTGAAGGTGTGGTGGTGGATGACAAGTTGCTCGAGGGTACCAAGATGGTCGTGGCGCTCGATACTGGATCGGCTATGATCAGGGTCCCTTCCTCCGTCGCCAACAAGATTTTCAAAAATCTCCACGGCAAACTTCAAAAAGACGGGTCCTTTACGATCCCTTGCAAGTCTCCTTGTTTAAAATCCTTCCGTTTCGCCTTAGGAGGCCAGACCTACAAAATCCCTCTTTCCGACCTCAACATGGGCGTGTATGACAAAAGCGATCCCTCACAATGCACGTTCGGGATTTTCGTCGATGATGGGATCCTAGGATCTGATGGGAAACCAATGGCAATTTTGGGCGACACATTCCTCAAGACGGTTTATGCGGTGTTCCATTATTCCAAGAATAATCGAGCGGCGATCGGGCTGGCTCCTGTTGTTGAGCATGCTAAATGAGCGTTCGATTGGGAATGGTCCTGGTGACTTCATACTTTTTCAGCTCAAATATCATCTACTGCGAATTTCAATCTAGTTTGATCTCACATCTATGATTGCAACGAGCAATTTTTGCAGATTTTTTTCCCTCTCTTCCCTCTCACCTTTGCTTATCTCGAGAATGATTCAAGCCCGAATCCGACAGGCTTCCGTCCCCGTCAAATTTGAAACTCCCCTTCGCAGAGTCAAGCTCCCATGGAACGATCGAAGTGAATATGCAAGGCGAGATCGCTTAAGTAAGATCAAAATTGCTCAATCACTGTAATATGGTATGCTTTGGTATGGTACGATATGATATGCCAATTGAAACGGGTATGAAGGGAAAGCCTAAAAACGACCCAACCTCTCCCAAGTTAAAAAATGCGAGCACCGTCCAAAGCCCGCAACTCCCTTCCCCCTCCCATCTTAACGACCCATCAACGATATTGACCCATAATAGGTCCCGCCCCTTCATACCCTTGCATATCCATACCGTCCCCTTCGCCCACACTATAAGCGTTCGCCCCCCCCAAATCTCGCCGCACTACTCCTCCTCGTCACATGTCTCTTTGGCGATGGTCCCGACCGTACCGATCCTCTCAAAGAAGCAGGTGAGCTTTGGTTATGGACGGCGTAGCCTGATAAGGTTGGATCAATTTGGTCGTAAGGATTCAGGTGGGAGGGAGCCATCACTTTGGAAGCAAGGGACGAGTTTGGGATTGTCAGTTTTTGAGGTTCGGATTTTGAGAAGACGGGTCCGTGGGGAGCAACTTACTATCCTCATAGACATCCCTCCTCCTCGAAGAGACACATTTCCTCCACATCCACAAAGCCAACAAGGTCAAGAGGACCAAACCCAACATACTCCCTATCACTATACCTGCGATTGCACCATTGGAAAGTTCCTTTGGCGATGAGGAGAGGGAACTAGGAGCCATGGGAGGGGAAGTCGAAGTGCGGGCGGAAGGGTCGGGAGAGGTGGGTTCGGAACTGGAAGAAGTGGATGGAGTGGGAGTTGGGGAAACAGCGGCAGGGATCTGAGTCGTCGATGTGTGGTTAAGCATCGTTGAATTCAGAGTCGATAGAGCAATACCACTCCCACCACTCGCGGGAGGAGACGTCGTCGAAGGATCTACGGCCAGCTCCAATACTCAGCACAAATTTCTCTCTCTCGACCTGAACCCCTTTCCCGCTTGACTGACTATTGTTTACAACCACGACAATTGTGACTGGACCTTGAACAATCATCGTTCCATTCGACAATGCTTGACTCGAATTGCCGTTGACGTACACAGTTTGAATGGTTTGGTTCGCCGAACCCAAACCCGAGCCACTCGAACCCGAGCCACCCGAGCCACCGGAGCCGGAGCCAACGCCGGCGGTCTTGGTGGGAGCTTGGTTCGTCGCTGAAGTCGGTTTGTGCGAAGATGATTTCTTGGAATTTTGGACTTGGGAATGCTGTGAAAACAAGAGGACATGCAAAGTGAGTACCGGCTCGTACCCAGCTCAACCGAGCTCGAGCTAGAGCTCTCCTTCCCCCCTGTTCCCCCAAAATTCCACGTGACCGCATCACCACCTCGCAGCTGGCATCCCTGCTGACACTGACGAAAAGCCTGAGCGAAGAGAGAGAACGTACAACGCCCAACACGCCTCGACCCTCTCTTTCATCACCCTCTTTGAGATCCCTCCTCTTCCTCATCGAGTCGACTGCCATATTGTCCTTCTACTGGACTGGGGCTTTCAAGTCGGTCTCGCCTATGGACCACGTGCGGACGCGTCGCGCGCGCGCGCAAGCGTGTTGATGATTCGCAGCTGGCTTTGCTGCTGGCCAGTGTACGAGTGTCGCGCGTTCGAGAGGAGCAGTTTCGGGGTAGGAGGATGGAGTTGATGAGGGCGGTGGAGAGAGAACGAGTGATAGAAGTAAAGAATAGGACGAATGTGTGGGCACAAGTTGGATGTGGGCGTTGAGGTGAGGGACCGCGAAGGATCTGGAACAAGGCTGCTTTGATAGGTCGGTGACGGATGATCGGGACGGATGGTTGATGATCGTGTGAATTACAACCGGCCAGCAGAGCGCACGGACCAAGTCACGCTCAGCGAGTCGACCGGCCCCCCGCCGAGCGATTCCAACAAGTCCCTGTACTCCTAGATACTTTTTTTGAAAGCCCACACCAGAACCGAAGGTTTATCACGCACCATTGCTCCCAAGACAGATGAACAATACCGTCAAAGCTGGCATTGCTACAAGTTTTCACTCGCACTGCGAAAATTACGAGTAAGGGCGTGCAAATTGAACTGAAGGGATAACAACGATCTGAAACCAGCTCAAAACCCATTCCTACCGGCCCACAACCAAACCCTATCATGCCCTCGTACAAGCCTGGCAATAGTACTTGTCAGGGACGTTGTTCGGGTCCAGTCCGACGCATGCGGCATGATACCATTCGAAGCCTTTGCACGTTTTGCCGTTCTCGCATCCGATTAATTCCTGGACGTACAAAGGTAGGTTTGCCGCGGAAGATGTGTCAATGGAGCAACATAGCTTGAAATGGCCGACATCGAAATTTTACTCACCTCTTCTTGCCAAATCTTGCGACAAGAACAAACTTGGGTTTTCTGGGATTCGCATCAACTCCTATCAGCTCGAGTCCACCACTCGGCGCCCACTTTCCACCACAGCAAAGCTGCAATACCTCACCTCAGCACTCTGACTGCCCTCCCCCTCCTCAGCCGACAACCAAAAACCCGCGTCCTCCCCGCCCAAGTTCCACTGATCGCCGCCGAACTTCCTCGCTTCGATCCACCTCTCCACACCTTGCGTATCCTGAGCCAACTTTAATTCGTTCAACTGGGCTCTGAGATGTTGAATCTTGGCGCTGTCGCTCTTCTTGGCGTGTGAGAGACGGTGATCGAGATCTTTGGTCAGGCGCGAGATGTGTGAAGGGCTAGGGGGTTTGAGACGGTAGGCCGGGATCCAGTGCCTGGCGAAGGTACAAGACAGCGAAAGGGTTGTATCAGTAGCGCCAAAGGGGCCTACTCAATAAGAGCTATTGTAAACATGGCTGACTGACCAAGTTTCCGTCCCCAGAACAGCAACCAGCAGCGAAGCGAACGTATGCTTGCCGAGGATGTTCGCTTGTTCGACAGGGGCCGAGGCGGCATCAAAAACCTGCGAGAGGGCGCAACATATTCAGGAGAGTTATCAGCAAAATTCAAATTTAGCTTCTCGGCAAAAGAGGACCACGCACCACCGATGGAGTCCAACTCGAAGGTTCTCTTCCTTCAAGTCCTTTGGCGAGCACGACGGATCCGACTGGGAAATCGGCTGACTGCTTCGAAGTGACGCCGCTTGCTGAAACTGGTGATGACAGGTCGGGGCTCGCCGCCTTCGCACTTGAGTGGGAGACCTTTCTGGCATGGCGAGGCGCGTCTGTCGATTCAAACCCGGGGTCTTTGTTGACCTCGGCGGTTGGTCCTTGCGGAGACGAAACTTGGACTTGATCAAGCTGCGCAGCTTGGGCTGAACGTTTCTTCGTCCTCGTCAACTCGGGGACCGAAGCTTCTGGGGAAAGGGAAGCTGTCGCATTGGAAGCCTGAGGTGATTCCTCTTCTTGTGGTCTCCAATTTGAAGGAACTACAGTGCGAACATTCGGGGACGAGTCCGTGGATATATGAGGTGGGGCAGGCTGGGCGGGGCGAGGAGTTGGGTCTTGGATCGAAACAGGGCTCGCCGCTGGGGTGGTGGGATTCTCCTTTTCGGATCTGTGGACCAAGGGTGAGTCAGATGATGCCTGGTTGGATGTTGATAAGGTTTTATCACTTACGCAATCCATGGAGAAGGCTGCCTCGAGACGATCGGTCGTGCCAATCCTGGGATCATCGAGTTCAAATTCGAGTTCGCGGCCACGACTGGATCCTTGACGAATGTGGGGGCGGTGGCGGCTTGGCACTTGACACTGGAATGAACGAAGGACTATGTCAACAGCTGGTCGTAACCAAGAGGTCAGCCCCAAATACGCACATCTGAGCTTGAACCATACCTTCAAGTCGCTGGCACCACTCGACGCACTCTGCCTTGTCGTCCTCGAACTCGAAGCGTTGGAAGCGCTTTAGTACTCGCAGCACGAGTTCGATGCCGTACTCGCCCGCAATCTTGATCTCCGAGTCGGATGAGGAAGCAATAGGCCCGGTGAGGATTGTGCTGCTGGTTGATGTGATGCTGGCATAGACCTCTTGTAGAGCACGTACGACGCTGGACCACTCGATGAAGGTCGTCAGTGCGAGGCGTGCGAAACGTTGAGCTGCGACGTCATGCCATTCGACGATGCGGGGTGGTGCTACCACCGACGACGACGAGCTAGTCGTGGTGGTCGTTGCATTCACGCCAAAACCGTTGCTATTGCCAGGACCGGAAGCGATGGGCTGATCGTTGGGTCGTACGAGCTGACTTGTTGACATCTCGCCACTGATCGTAATATCGCTACGCGTCTTGAATGTCAACCCTCGCAGGCGATCGAGAGCAGCTGACAAAGAGGTGAGCGCCTGATCGACCGCAGCATCCGAGACGACGAGCGTGGACGTCATCTCTGCTGCAAGGTGCAGTTGTTGGTTGTCAAATGGTGGGACTTGGAAGAGGCACGATCACAAGTCACGCCCATATGAAACGCGCGTCAGTCTAAAGAGCCCAAACTTTGTCGCACCATCCTTGCCCCTCTCCTGACGACGCGGTCACTGCTTGGCTCACATTTGGCGGTTTTCTCGCCAGGAGCTTGCTCGGGGGGTCTCCTTTCCCAGCTTGAGAGAGAGAGCGCGCGCGCGGGTTCCAGTTTCCACCTCCCGGGACACGGACCAGGGGGTGTCTTGCGAGTTTGCTTCTTCTTCAAGCTGTTTACCCGATCTGACACAAGACTTGCAAGAAAAGAAGAAGAACTTCCGGAGCTGACATTTGTCCGATGCCAAGATGGAGCAATCCATCTGCCCCGAAATGAGGGTCTCCTCGCTGACCGTTACCAGCAACAAGCCCAGGGGCAAAATTAGCGGAGAATTTCCGCGGATCGGGGAATAAAAGAGGAAGGTCTCGACTTGGGGGACGATCTCAGTGCTCTATCTCAGCACCTACTACTGAGTGAGTCAGAATGATCACGAATCACGAATTATCTTTTTTTGGGGAGGGGGTGGGGGGAGAGATTTCTTGAGCCTTGAGCACAAGGTCACAAGGTGTGTGAACCTCATCGTCGTGGTAGGAGCTAATTGAAAAGACCAACTTGAAGGCCCGCGACGGAGTACGGAGTTTCGCAGGGCCGAACGATACTTTCGCCGACGACAGTAACCCGAAGGGCCGAGGCAATTCCATCAGTTGATTCGGTATCCCGATGAGGACTGTTGCCTGACTACTAGTGCGAACAAGAATATGTGATCAGGCGCTTAAAGTAGTGTATTTTTTCTGGCTAGGCACCTATGACACCGAGCCCCTTTTCGACGTCGACTTCCGTAAAGCCTTCGTTCTGCTTCTCGGCTTTCTTCCTCTTTCCCAACCGTCGTCGAGCTCGGGAGTCGGCATATCGACTGCAGATCTCACACCACTCTCATTCAACTATTGACCTATTCCTTGGACGAGCTCTTCACTTCTCCCCCAGCGCATCAGCCCCTTCTAGATCCTTTCTCAAGCGTGCAACACTTTGGGTCGTTGCAAGGACCACAGCCCACCCGTTACGTCGACTTGAAACACAGCCCCGGGCGCCTCTTCAGCCCCGCGAGCGCGCATCGGCAACCGGCGACGGTTCCGGCCGCTTTTAGGCGTAGGCGTCGCGCAATACGAATCGGACCAAAGCGCGGCACGTTGGCAGTCGCGACTCGCGAACTGATTTCAATTCTTGCCCTCGAAACCTTTGAATTGGCGAAACCAGCGTATAAGGCGGCTCTTTACGAACAAGGCTTGCTCCGCCGGCTTGTCTCCGTCGAGGTATACACCCTTCGGGATATCCTGAAAGGAGTCATCGCCACGGTCGATCCTCGACATGTCGTCAGTATACTGTAGGGTCGTGAAGCACAGTCAGTTGTGGGAGCTGACTTGTTTTGTTGTTGTGTGCATTCGATGTGTCAGGTGTTGCCGAGGTCGTGGCCACGAGCCGTCCCCGCCGCCTCCACCACGACCGCAAATGGAACAAGCCGCCGCGGCAACGCCGTCCATCCAAAGCATGCGCAAGACCAAGACCAGTGCTCGCGGGGCCGGAGGTGGGAGTAGCAGTGTTGGTTCAGGCGACAAGGAGAAGAAGGAACCCAAGTCGTTCCAGGTCCTCAAGTACCCGATCCATCGCCAGACCTCGCCTCATCCTCCGAGGGTCCTGTCCTATTCTCCGCACCTGAGGGGAGGTCATCCGAATAGAGCACGAACGACGAGTCCACCCCCCTCAACAAACGCTCTTTCGACACTTTACCAACCCGAACACACCGTAGCCCAACGAGCGATTCGACGATCGACCTCGTCGGCCAGCAACTCGAATTTGGCGGGTGCTGCTGCTGCTTCGGCTGCCGGCGCTGCTGCCGCGATCGGCCACGCGGGCCACAGCGCAATGGGCGATGCTCCCCGACCGTATCGATCGAGCTCGAGGCAGCAGCAACAGCAGCCTCATCAACCTCGTCATCCGCAGCATGTACAGCATCAACTCAAATCGCAACACTCCTACGCCTCCTTCGCCTCCATTACACCTTCTCGAACAGGAGCACCCGTGGGCGGACAACAAGGCATCCCTCCCGTGCCACCGATACCCAATGGCGTCATCCCTCAACACCCCTTGGCGCAACAGTCGGCAACGGCATCGGCATCCATTATGAGACCCGCACCCGTCTATGCTTCACCACCTGTTGGCTACCCTACACCGCCGCCGAGTCAGTCGTATTCGTCGGCTCTGCCCACGACGGGTCCCGTGTACTCCGTCGATACGGGCTCGGCCGCGGCCAATACTATCCGAGCGAGGGTGCAGGACCCGGGCAATGAAGGTAAACTGTCGGTCGGCATTGACTTTGGGTATGTGCAACTTACACGAAAAGGCTATTGAATGGTAA
This sequence comes from Microbotryum intermedium, assembly GCA_022702645.1. NCBI lineage: Eukaryota > Fungi > Basidiomycota > Microbotryomycetes > Microbotryales > Microbotryaceae > Microbotryum > Microbotryum intermedium. Next base: position 58,647 of record JAHWDX010000011.1, on the reverse strand, counting down.
AGTCGTGGTACAGCGCACTGACCTTGCCTGAAATGATGACCTCTCAGGACGACCTTCTCCGGCGTCGCGTATGGTTCGACGAGGTTGTTTGCAGGACAGATTCGCCAGATCCTTGTATGGCCAGGGAGTTACGAGACGTGAGTCGCGTTAAAGGACTTGCATGGGCCATCGCCCTGTTGCTCACCGAGGGATCGCCTCGTCGCCTAATGCAGATATCGAAAGGTTCCTTCTTGCATCTTGTACCACCAAGCTTCGCCCAACGAAGAAGCAACGGTCCTTTCTTGGGGTTTGGAAGCCAAGAACACGGCGTTACAACCCGGCATGTTCAAGTGAGTCACCTAAGCCTGAGTCATCACGCCCATTGCGACAGCACACTCATCCTCGCTTCGTCGCCCTAGATGCGAATGGTTCAAGCTCCTCCTCTCACCGGAAAGTCTACGCTCCGGTCGACCCGATCCAAGATTACCCCCTCTACCGCATGGAAAAGACGTCGTGGATGTGATTGCGGATTTCTTGAGGGTCTTGTGGAAGTACGCCAAGAAGCAGATCACGGAGGAGATTGGCTCGGTCGTGGATCTGGGTCAGTTGTTCTTGAGATCTAATAAGGGTACGATGAGGTGTGAGTTCAAAATCATCAACTGACGCTTTTCCTCCGTTTTTGTGTTTGATCTTCAGACTCCGCCGAGGTGTTGTTGACTGTGCCAGCTGCTTGGGATGCAGCGGGGTGTAACCTCATGCGTGAAGCGGCCATTCGAGCTCATCTCGTTCAATCGTCTCGAGGCGGGGATATCCATTGGCGAGATCGATTACAGATCATCACGTACGTTTGTGCTCTTTCGGGCTACTGTGGAACGCGGAGAGTGCTGATATTCAATATTATGTTCCTTCACCAGCGAGCCCGAAGCCGGTGCTATCCACGCCTCGACCCTCGCATCCCTACACCACCTCCGACCCTCCCAGACTTTTCTCCTCTGCGACGCGGGTGGTGGAACGGTTGATACGGCCGTGTATAAATTGATGGGCCAGTTGAGTCAGTTGGAGATTGCCGAGATGTGCGTCAGGAGCGGTGCGAATGCCGGTAGTCTGTTCGTCGATTTGATGTTTGAGGAGTTGGTCAGGAAGATGTGAGTATTGCTTTGCTTTTCTTAGCTCGTTGTTTCCTAGGAAGGGAGGATTGCTGATGGGTCACGTTGTGGATTTTGGTACACAGACTCAAGGACCATCCGGTTCATCTCGATCCGCCGTCTCTGACGTCGTTCATGCATGCGTTTTCGGAATCCGACAAACTCGATTACCATGGGCGAGCGGATGACAGTGAGTTGTCGCAGAGCGCGCGGCATCTTTTAAATTTTAATTTCGAGATGCTGATTATGACTGCTGCATGTTTGCAGACTCGATGTACCGATTCAACTGTTTCAACGTCGAAGACGGCCATGACCCTTCCGTTGGACTGGAGTACGGCGAGCTTGCGATCCCGGGCCACGTACTGCGCGTCGAAGTGTTTGAACCCATCATAAGTGAGTTAGCCCATGTATTTCGCACAATCACCTGCTCATCATAAGTACTGACATGGACCTTTTTTTCGAACAGACCAAGTCCTGGACCTCCTGCACCATCAACTCTCCAAAGTCGCCAGTACCCGCATCGACGCCATCATCCTCGTCGGTGGTTTCGCCGCATCCGAATACCTCTACACTCGGGTCCAAGAAGAGTTCGGCGCGTCGATTCCCGTCATTGCCAGACCGAACGATTGTGATGTGGCTACGTTGAGGGGAGCCGCTAGGTATGGTTTGGGTTTGACGCAGGGCAGGAAAGCCGTCAGTGCTGTTATTACGCCGAGGAGTTATATCATGAGTAAGTTGGGAACTTGCTGTGCCTGTCCCACGTGTGAAGTAAGTAGCTGATGAATGAGGTTCGGTTTTGCTCGGTTTCCAGAGGTCAAATTGCCAGCGGAGGAGGTCGATCGATACGAGCGACCGCATTTTATCACCGTCAATGACGCGGGGATGCAAGTATGCGCCAATCGCCTATCTTGTACGTGTTGTTCGATGCCTGTATTTCGGTGGAGTCTCTAGTCATCATCTCTGACATCTCATGACCGACCATCCACAGATCTGGTCGCCAAAGGTGCCGTCCTCCGGAAAGGCGAGAAGCTACGTTCGAGGTTTTGCAAATTCGTCAAAAATGCCAATGACTCGACCTTTGCGGCGCAACTCTATGTCTCTGACTCGGACGAGCTCTATAGGTGTGTAGTCATCTAGCACCCTGTCCTTTCGATGGTTTTCGCTGATCTCGAGCTCGGGCACCTATTCGAATCAGGTACACCGATGAAGGTGACGCAACCGAACTTTGTCGTTGGACCGTCGACCTCGCTGCCCTGCCTTCGTTCGCCCAAATTGCCGCTCTGGGAGGCGGTTACGTCGAGTTTGATTTGGGGCTGAGCTTGGACTCGGCGGAGGTGAGGGGCGTTTTGATGAGTGATCAAGGGGTCGATTGTGGGACCGCTAGTACGTTCATCCCTCTCTCCCTTATTTGTGAAGGTTTGGCAGGATGTCTACTGATTGTCTCTGGGCTTTGTCTTCGCAGCTTTCGAGTTCTTGTAATTGCTTTCTCCCGCTCTAAGGGACGAAGGCGTCGATGTTGTACAACCCCTCTCTCCCTTCTTGTTCCGATTCATGTAGACGACGCGATCTCGATACGATACAAATCTCTTCTCTTGTTCCACTACTGTTTCGTCTTATCCCTCTTTTCTCATACATTATTTTGACTGCTCCCCTCTTTTTTTCGCTTACGTGCCTCTCGTAGTTCGTGTAGTCCCGCTTTAGCTTCACGCGAGTCTTTCTGTGAAATGCTCTTGGGATTATGTACTTTAATCTATTGGGGTCTACGACGCAGCACTAGTCTCACTACCCTCAATTGTCGACAACTTCCGAACAAAAGCCCCGTTCATCACACGTGGACACGTGTGGAACTCCTGTGCTCCGGAGGGGATTCGTTTGATGTGCGAGGTGAGGACTGCTGGTATTGCAGGTATATGGGTCGCTGGAGTCGTAAGAAAGACGGATTTGCTCTTCCTCGAGATCGTCCAAAGATTCGACATTGTCGTATTGAGGTTGGGGGTTAGGGGGTCCACCGTTGTTGATCGGCATTAGCGAGTGTCCACCTTGAGTGGGAGGTGACAGGATTCTCGAGCACGGCTCAGCGCTTTCTCTTCCTTTCCCTCATTCCCAACGACCAATCGTTTCTCAACTTCCCTATCATCGCTTTTCACACCATTTCCAACCTCATTCCCTTTCCTCTCGGCAAACGAATCCCAGCCCATTGACGAACTGACCCATCCCAATAACTTAGCCCCTAACCAAATACCCAGCATCGAATTGGCGTAGGATCGGGGTTGCGCTTCCTCACAATCGTCTTCAACTTCCACTTGGCCGTTGGATCTCCATTGCCCAAGTTCAGGCATATGTAGTAGATGGTCCGGATGACTCGAGGGAGCTCGTAGAGTGCGTGAGACTTGTGCGTCGAGGCGCCGTTGGACCGAAGCTCCTTTATGTGCTAGGAGGGCTTGGGCTTCGTTCGAGAGTTTCAAACCCTTCTCATAGTCTCCCCTGTTTTCTTCGTCGCCCCCGTGAACCCTGAAGATAGAAGAACGCCTGTACAAACATCTCTGAAATCCCCACAACCCACCCAACCAAGCTCCTCCAACAGAGCATGTGACGACGAGCCTAATCAACGCGGCCGAAGTCCAATCCTTCGCCGTGCGAGTCGAAGAAGTCGGACAAATGCGACTTGAAGGACCAGACGACCAGGTCACGGATAGTCCCCATTTACAACGTTGGGAAAGTTCAAGATGGTTGGTTTGGACTAGGATGAGGTTGGTTATGGAGAGGAGGAGGTGGGAGAGGGTAAAGAGGGACGCGAGGGGGATGATGAAGAGGGCGAGGAGGTTGGGGCGACGGGTCTAGGGAAGCGCGTGGTGAGTGTGTGGGTCCTTCGAAGGAAAGGGTGGCCAGGTAAGTCAACTCACTCGTAACCAAGGTATGACCCCCAACGAAGTCACCAACGACCCTATCCCAACGCCCAATTCAATCCATCTCACGACGTCCCTTCCCTTCCCTCCGTTCCGAACTAGCGCAAGCACGACCTCGACGAGGATCCAGATCGACAAGCCCAAAACAGCGAGATTGATCAGACCCGCGTAGACGACCCTCCGTCGTCGGATCCGTTGATGAGGGACGCGATGAGATCGCTCAAGTTCGTTCGCTAGAAGGGTCGCACACGGACCTGAAAGGAAAAAGAGTGAATTTTTTTAAGCGTTGTGGATTGTTGACGAGTAGAGAAATATGATGCATAATGATGCATCCCTTACCTGAAACGGTGTATTCAACACCCTCCAAATTTATGACAATCGTCTGACTCGAGCCAGTCATCATCGACTTCGCGCCTTCGAAGTGAGGTGACTCTACAGAGAAAGGAGTCGAGCTCATGCCACCGTCGACTCGCATACCTTTCGCAAGACCTCGGATGCCGTCCCGCACTACTTCATCCCCCACATCTCCATCCCTCAACTCGACCATTCCTATCTGAGTCCGTACAGCTGAATTCCTACTCGATCCCTCAACATCTTTAGCACCCCCGTCCTCAATCCGACGCGTCGACGCCAACGGCGGCGGTTGTCGGAACGCTCGTCTAGCAGGCAAAGGAATGAGGCAGTCCGAACTTGAGGGTGAATTAGCTTTGGGTGGAGGGGGTCGTTGGAAGTGATGACCTATGTCGCTCAAACCCATTTTGGTTGGGTAATCTTTTCCACGCCGATTGATGAGGAACAAGTTGGGGGGGGGGGGAAAGCAGGGCTGCGAAGCATTTCACGGCTCCTTCAAGAGAAGAACGTGACGCTCGACGGACGGCGAACGTTTTCAGAGGGAACTCTAAGAGCAAACCGACCGTAGTGCCGACGCGGACGAAGCGGAGACGTTCGATATATCTAGGATCCAATTGTGGTTTGTAAAATCCGACTGTCTCGAGCCAACGTATCGTCTAGGCTAAGAATTCCAAAGTCATAGGAGCCAAAACTCTTATTATCGCATAGCAATCCCTCTTGCTCAATTGTCGGTTCTCCTCAAAATATGCGTAAGACCCCACCGTCGTGAGTCAAAAAAAAAAACCTTGTAACGATGGGATGTAGATCTCACACATCATCAACGTGTATCATCGACCAAATTCTCAAATCTTAACCTTACACGCCAAAATACACAGATCCAAAAAGGCAGATCGAGCCCTGCTGCATCGCCGAGGTCAAACTTCATCAATCATCCCTGAAGTCCTCGAGCACAGGCCCTTCTTTCGACGGCGCATCCAAGAACGCGAGATATGATATCATCGTTGCGAAGGGATTACTAAGTAACAACACGTGAAGAGTCGTTCATCAAATAGTATTCTTACAACAACACCCATTTTTTCTTCTTCCCATTCAAGAAGAGAATTCACTAGTCGTGCTCGCGCTCGCGCTCGACAAATTCCTCCAAGAAGATCCAATCCTCGTCGTCCTTGACGTATCCCGAATGACCCAAACCCGAACCCGAACCCGAACCCACTCCCTTGGGCTCAGCCAATCCTTCCTCTTTCTTCCTCCTCCTCCTCAACCTAGAATTAATTGCCCCACCAGTCGTCGAACTCATCCTTGACCCCACGAAATAATCACTCTGCGCCAACACCTCCTGTTCGACCAATGCCAACAAATCCCAATACTTTGCCCTCCAACCCAACAGCTCGTCCAACTCATCTTGTTTGATCAAATCATGAAGCAACAGCGCCCCTTTCCTTCGATAATACGCCAATGCTACCGGATCGTCTTCGTCCGTAGCGAGATAAAAGACGTCGTTTGAAAGGGGGAGGTCTTGTTGCCGAATCGGTTGAACCCTTCCTTGTCCTGGTATAGTCGAAGGTCTATTTCGAAGGACGTCAATTCCCGCTTCCAAAGCTTTTTTGACCTTATCGAAATGGGTCTTGGGATCCTTTTCCGAAGCCCAAGCGATCCCAACGAAATCGCCCCTTCTCAAATGCGCAGATCCCCAAAGTCGTCCTTGCGTACGTCGCGTTATTTCCTCGACGACTTTTTCGGCAGCAAGGACGTAAGCACGAGGGGGTCGGATTCCTTCAATGACCCAGTCCATGAACTGGTCGCGGGCGAAAGGGGAGGAGAAATGAGCTGCTCCCGGTTTGCGTTGGTCGTGTATTTGACCTAGGATGGCTAGGATCGAGGCGTTGGAATAACGTTCGAATGCTTCGGTTTGGAAAGGTCGAAGATGGGATGAGTCGACGTATTCGGTTGAAGGTCGTGCCATGGCTTTACACATCAACACGCTGTGGGGGAATTTCTCGCACACCAATCAGCATAGTCCCCCCCCCCCTACTCCGAGTTGTCAAAAGCGACTCACGAATCATCAAACGTGAACACCTCCCTCAAGCTCCCTTGACGAACCAAAGCCTTTGCCCACTCCTCGTTCCTCAACTCCTTCCCTGACCCAATACCCTTACTCTTCAAAGCCTTGACGGCTTTCTCCATCGTCCAAACGAACGTATGATCGTCCTTCATCAATTCCCTCACCACTCGCTCATCAATACCTTCGATCCCACCCCGACCTTGCCTCCCCCACGTCTTTCCTCTTCCCTTCCCGCCTCCACTTGCCTGAGCCTCCCTATCGATCCTAACGTACGCACTCGAATCATAATAATCCGTCGCATTCAAACCCGTACACGTCATTCCTTTAGGCGTGTATAAATCAGGATCCCAATACCCCCTAGGATCGACCTTGAAGTTCGAAGGGAGGGTCGAGGCGTACAAGGAGAAGAATTCTTGTTGGGTCAGGAAGAGACCGTACGTTCGGCGCAGGTGGGGGAGGTCGATGAAGTGCTGTTTTGATGAATGTTATAGGAGAGACCAGATCAGATTGAATGATTGTGTGTCGTTTGAGAGTGGAAACGGAGCTCACTTCGATCCCTAATTTCCAAGCTTCACCATCCTCGTTCCAGGTGATGAACTCGTCCCGAAAGACTGGAGCGTTCTTCCGATCGGCCAAATATTGCAAAGCATGTTTCGTGCATTCCTCGCTGTTTCAACGTACCAACCATAGCCCCCATCAAGTGAGTAATATGAACAAATTGTGAATCAGTTCTCGACCCAGAGTTGCTCGCTCACCTCTCAACTACACAACTTCTGGCCCATATATGGGAAGGCAGGATGGGGATCCGATGCGTGATACGCGCCAAGTTCATCGTCGCTTCGAGCATGTAACGTCGATTATTGAAGCTAGGCAACGAATTGGAGAAAATTCTACTTGATCAGTGAGAAATTCAAAGAAAGTGAAGAAAGCGATGTTCATTTGCTTTGCTCACCCATACCAAGCAACCCCATTCTTGGTAAAGAACTTGGGGTCCTCGCCTACGGCTTCTTTCAAGCTCTGCAAACTCGGCTTGGTATACTCTCCATCGATCGTATCTTCTTCTGAAGGATCGACCCCATTCGCACTTATGAACCACCGATCGTCCTGAAAGCTTGGACCGTACCCCGATTCAAGGTCGTCCCGATCAAGAGAGAGACGAAAAGTCGGCCAACCGCCCCAGAGGAATACGAGGCATAGGATTCCGAGGAGCCCACCTCTCCATCTTGGGATTCGCCAAGGTCTTAGAATCGTTTCTCGACTTTTCGCCACCAGTGACGACGACTTGGGGAGACTGGCGAGACGTTCGGACCATTTCGGGAGGTGACCATATCCATATCCATGAGCATGAGCGTATCCAGTCGTCGTCGTCGTCGATGAAGTACCGAAACGAGGGGAGGCAGAACGTGGTGATGAAGCTGAAGTGTATGGTGCTGAAGGAGAAGGGTAGGAGAAAGTAGGGGAGGAAGGGGAGGTCGACGGGGATTGTGCGCCGGAAGAGGCTTCAACGTCCAAAGTCAACATGCGGTGGTGCTGGTCACGCGTCGAGGGGAGTAAGGGGTGCAGTTGGGACCCGTGCCGCGTGGAGAGTTTGCCCATCGCGTTTGAAGGGCGTCACTGAGTGGTCTGTGGTGTACGAGCACACAGTTGCCCTTGCTACAGTTGTGGGATGTCGAAGCGATGCCCGTGCGGTCGGGTCGCGGTCGCACGTCCGTGGCTCGAGCTCAGAGCGTCGCGTCCCAAGCTCAAGGCCAGCCTGATGGAGATTTGAAATTCGATCGATCGTCGATCCCCTGGCGCCACAACTTGCACAGTCCCCTTCCAAGTCGTAAGCAGTACAAAGGTGAAACCGAAAGGAGACTCTTCCTTGAGCAAACGTCGTGTCTGTCTGGAGAGCAGAGCAGAGACTCGGTAGGTTGATACAAGCGACGCGTGTCGTTCGAAGGGGAGTTAGTAGCGACTTGGAAATGCACCCGGAGTCTCCTCGGAGGCCACTTAGATACTCTTGAGTCTAATCTAGAGCGCCGATCGTCCCCAGAGTCTCCCCCCCCCACTTTGGGCCAGTGCTGTGTGCGCTTGTGCGCGTTGGCTTGACTTTCCCCACGAAATGAGGCCTACGCGCGCCTTGCACGCGGAGTTTTTGATGCGAATCATCAGATGCTCCTGAAGGCAGATGTAGGGTGATACAGCACTTGAAAACCCTGTCCAGTGGAATCTTAAAAGCAGCTCCAACCTACTACTTCTTCAGTCAGCTGAGCTCAACTTGAAGCCAAAAAAAAACACGCCTCAACTAGAGGGTCCAAGCTCAAAACACGAACCTAACAGGATCTCATCTCGACAGCAAATCCTCATCACATGCGTGCAGAGAAAACGTGGGCATTCTTGCCACGAAGTGAACCTACGAAAGAAAAAACAAAAGGAACAAAGCTCGAACCTACATGCTATTCATCAAAATGCCAACCCCATCCCCTGGAGCGGAGATTATCGTCGATCCAATTCTATGTCCGGCCTCGGGACGAGCGAGGCGCGCCGTGGCGTCAAGAGACTCTCAACACCTCTTCAAAGAAACGGGGACAAAGGGGTCGTTTCTCCCTCTCATCGACTTCAATGCACTGGATTGGCTCATCCGAGCTTGTGGGAGGCCAAGGAAGGAAATGGAGCAAAGAAAGTGGGTGCAACCATGAAAAACTTTTTATTTTCTATACTTTTCTCTATCAATGTATCGACTGCACTAGCTACTCTTAATATAAACGATCAAGGCCGGAACCAAGGTTGAGACGCCGAGCGCAGACGCTTCGGAACCTCATCAGCTTGCGAGGGCTTTCCTAGAAGAGTAGGTGGATTGCACTGCCGCGGCTCGGGTTTGACTATTGAAAAGCTGGAATCCTGTATCGAGTGTAGCCAATCCTTGTGGTTCTCTTCTCCACTGCCGAACCGAACGACGGGGTTTTGTCGTTCACCGAAGAGGGAAGGGAAGGTGAAGGCGAGCTTCAGCATTAATCGAAAAATGGAATCAGGCCAACCACTGTATATGTCACCAAGACTGAGAGGAAGAGAACGATATGAACTCAAAACCTTGATTCCCGAGAAGTTCGGTGTCTCATTCGCAGAAGTCAGCACGAGGACTGCCTCGAAACCTCCCCTTTCATGCGCTCGTTTGGCAAAGAAAGAGCGCTCAGCGCGGCGTGCGCTTTCCGCTTTCGGGCCGTGCGCACGGGCTTCTTCTTTATCCTACTCACGCATCCTTGAGAAGGTACCTACCACCATTTTTTTTTTATTTAACTTCTTTCCAGAGTGAACCCTAAGGGTACCTTTCCCACCTCTTCTTGACTCTCCTCCTCTCCAAAGCTCTGAGCTCGGTTCGTCGGGAAGCTTGCTCGGTGGTGCGCGCGTCGGTCGACTGGGGATTGGAATCGTCGAGCCGAATCCGAGTCGAGTTGAACGCTCGTCTGCTCCGTCTGCTGGCTGTTGGCGCCGGTCGAAGTAGCAGTAACGTTCGAGCTAAGACTATTGCACAGGACATTCGAGCTTGTTTGGCCCAGGAGCAAAGGTGAGTGTTGGCATCCACAGTTCAAGCTGTAGCTCCTTTTGGCTGATGTGAACGCCTGTACTACAGGAACGCTAGCCACAGCTGGGGCTGGTGGGTGCCGTCGTCGTCACCGGTCGTGGTCTCAGTTCGGCGACGAGGAGTGGACGACCCCTGAGGAACAGACTTTGGCAATCGAGTGGGGGCGCAGGCACACTCGTGGCTGTAGCTTCATCACGACGACCTTGGCAGTCTACTGCCGCAGATTGAAACTTCCACAGAGGCAGGTCTACGATCGTCCTCCATTCTTACTCAAAGTGCTAGCATGAGTCGCACTAGCAGCAGCGTGAACGACGGCGGCGACGACGACGGCAGCGGCTATCCTCCTCCCGCAACGGATACGTCAACCACGACCGTTGCCACTTCAATTGTCCCCACGAACGTACTTGCGGCCGCGCCAGACTCATCGTCGACATCGACCTTCTCCAAATCCACGTACTCGTCACTTTTACTACCCATGTCGTTCCCCGACTCGTACCCGTCGTCTCCAATAGTGACGAAAACTGCTAGTTCGACCGGGACTCGAAAATGCCACGACTACGCCTTGGCAGCCTCAGGCTCCACCTCCACCTCATCGACGCTCCCCACGAACGATTCGACATGGTCGTCATCGTCGTCACCTCATCATCCAACGCATTGGTCCTCTCCTAACCCTGTTGATTCCTCTCTCGACGATCAGTGGCAGTCGAAGATGATGATGAATGCGTCGTCCGCTACGGTTAAATCGTCTCCTACGCTGGGGACCAACTCGCCCCGAACGGATCGGGAAGCCTTGTTGAAAGGGGGTTGGTCACGCGATCGACAACCTCGGTTTCATCACCCACAACCCGCTCCACAATCTGAATTTATGTTGTCGTCGTCGTTGTGCGAACATTCGCTTCCTCGTCGCTCGATTACTATCGCCTTTGACGATTCAGCTCCTTCACCCGAGGTTGGGAATACGATGCGTAACCCTTCCCATTCCAGTCCTCATCGAGCTCGAATGGATTCGAACGCAAACTGGCTCGACAATGACGATTTCGACGACGATCTCTACTCCCTCTTTGGCGCACACTACAATCCTCATCACGGTGGATCCACCAGCTCTTCAGATCATACGTTACGAGCTTCGAAAAAGTCTCGTCAGGACGCCAACAACGATCGTGATCCACCTTCCCCCGTTTCAGGGTTCAAAAGTTTGGGACAGAAAGCGAGCAAGTTCTCGTTGAGGTCTATCGCTTCGGCCATGTCATTACCAACTTCTTCTTCGTCCCCGAGTTCATCGGGAAAGAGTGGAACGACTAGTTCGAACAATAGTTCCAACGTCTCGACAATGACGGCCTCACCATCCATCACTTCGTTCCATCCCTACCCTTCACCACCCAACTCCCCTCAATCACAAGCAACTTCATGCCTATCGCCCTCACGTCGACCATCGAAAGGCTCCTCCTCGAACTCGTGTCTTTCCCCTCTTCCACTCCCGTTCGCGATCCCACCTTCTTTGGACCCCATCGATCCTCCCACGATAGGTCATTCATGGGAGGAGTTACAGCCTGGTGGAGTGAGAGGGAAGGCAGCGAGGATTTTGGGCGAGGTTACGGTCCCGACGGGCAAAGCGGCGAGGTTGTTGGGCACGGAACATGGGCCCAAGCTCAAGACGGGTGGCGGTGGGAGCGCGGTGGGGAAGTCGATGAAGGCTGCCTCGAAGATGACGAGGAATCAGGGATTGAAACTGCATCGGTGAGTTGTTCAGTCAAGTGTGGTGAAAGAGTCGTTGTACGAATGTGTACTGATGATTATGGGTGACGGTAGTAGCTATACCTCGGATGACGATGACGACGACGACTTGTTCAATCCCCGCCACCACCACGGTTCAGGGGCATTATTGAAAACGCATCGAAGTTCCATCGAGCTCCTCACACCCGAGCATTCGCCACCTCGTTCATCGAGTATTCGAGCACTTCATCGAGCCTCGAGTGAGAATGAACTAGGTCGAGTGATGGCCCAAGCTCGAAGAAGACAGAAACAAAACGAGTCACCCGAGACTGGGAACGAGACCGAGGACGAGGACCAAGCCGAAGACGTCTTCACCAGAGTCCACAGTCCACTTGGTCAATGGAAGAATCTCCCACGACCTCCCTCACGCTCCCTGGTCCACCTTTCAACCATCAATGAATCGCATTCCAACACTTGTCATCTCAATCGTCGAGGCTCGATCGACTCACTCGTTGATTCGACGTATCATCAAAGTTGGCCACCTTTGGCCAGGTCGAATGGGAGAGTTAGTGTGGTGCCTTCTTTGGCGTCGATTGCGTTACCTTCCATTAGGTCGTCTTCTGCTTCGACTTTAACTTTGGGTGGGACAGGGAAGGGGGAAGGGTCGATGTGGTCTTGGGAGGGGGAGGAAGGGATGGGGTTCGGAGAGCCTATGAGTTCAGGATCGAGTTGGTGGGAGGAAGGGGATTCGACTTCCTCACCTGGTACACCTAGGACCCCAACGACGAGGTTCAGGTATTCGACTTGTGGATCGTCAATTTATTCCACGACTTCATCATTCGGAGTTGGAGTCGAAAAAGGCTCGGCCATCACCAACGGGAAAGGGGAACGAACCTCCTCTGTCCACTCTGATGGATCCGCTTCAAGAGCCAAAGAACGAGCAAAAAGTTTGTTAGGTCCTCCGAGGTCGATGCCTCCTGTGGGGAAGTTGCCGCCTTTACCTATACCTAATATACCGCTGCCCCCGATTCCGGATGGAGGGACTTCGATGTTGACGACTGAGGAGTGGAATATGGTTGGAGTTCGTGCTACGACGGGGAGCTCGATCAGTTCGGCGGGGAGACGATCGCAGAGGGGTCATGCGCTGGAGGCTTTGGAAGGGAGGCGGGAGGTCCAACGTCCACAAAGTGGACAGGGGTCGAGGCTTTCGGTGCTACGCAAGTCGATGAGGAGGCGGATGAGTACTTTACCGGGTGATGGGGAAGAGGACGAAGAAGAGGAGGTGGCAGAGGACATGGAGGAATTGTTGGGGTTCAAGAGGGAGAGCCGACCGTTTTTGGACCTTGAGGAAGAAGGGAGGAGTGAGGAGGAGGACCGAGAGGATGGGGGACGTTCGTTGGATTATGGGGCCGATAGTGATAGTGATACGATTTCGGAGTTCCCTAATAGGGGTTCGGGGTCGAGGAAGGTGGGTTCGGCTTTCCATGGGCATTCGATCTCCGTTATCAAGGGATGATATCTGATGTTTGATGAAGTGAGCCCCCCCAGAGCTCGGTCGAAGCGACGACGACCCAACCTCGAGCTTCCGAGTTCATCAAAGGCCAAGTGTTGTTCAACCCAGATGCAAGCAAAAGCACCTCGAACAAACTCGAAGACCATTCCGACTGGATCGAAGTTCGTTCGGACCTCTTACTCGAAGCACTTGATCGAACCAAAATCGAATTGAGGAAGGTCAACCCATTCCCCACGTTTCAAGAAGAGGACGAGGAACGATTTAACGACCTTTCCCCAACAACGATGATGTCGAGGCCGAGTTTGAGGAGGTCTTCGGCATCATTCCATTCGGATGATCAGCTTTCGATGGAAGGGTTCAGTCCGGCGTTGGACAAGTTGTCGGAGTTCTTCGTGGAAAGTTCGAAAGCGGAGGAGGAGGAGTAGCGGCAGCGCTCTCGGAGGGTCTTTTGAGGAACGATGGGCTGGAGATTTTGTGAGTTCAAGGGGGAATGCTTGTAAGGGTGGACGCAGCTATTTTCCTTGCTTTAATAATGATGGTGCGAAATAAGGTATTTAATTCTTTCAAACCTATTCAATGGAGCTGGAGCGCATCGAATGAACATCTTATTGGATGGGAAACGGGAGAAGCGGCCCGAACAACCGGCGCAAACGTCGGTATCGAGGTCATTGACTTGCGGTTGAAAATAAGCGGATGCCTCGTGATCATTTTATGCGAGGCTGCATCCTCGAGGAAAGTCTTTGTCAGGGATGGAGTGCGGGACCATTTTCGGCCAAGCCTCTCTCGGCCGGCGGGATTGGGGATTTTTATTGGACCACTGTCGGTTTGATTGTTGGGTTGTGGTATGAATGGTTCGAAAGACGGAGCTACTTGTCATTGTCAGCACTCCGATTCGTATTTCTTATCTCTATTTTATAAACGGGCGAGGCAAATTTTCCTATAATCACATCCTCTCTGCTCCCTCCCATCTTCTCCCGCCCCTCGCCTCCTCAACCGCGCACCCCCTCTCAAAGTTTCCCCTTCAGTTTCGTTACCCCCATGTGAATCCTAATCAAACACCTCATCATATCCCTCGCGCACCGTTCTAAACCAATCGGCTCTTCGTAACCCAGCAACTCTTTCGCAGGTGTCGATTCAAAAATGTCGAGTTTGGAAAGCGGTTTAGGAGTTCCTGGATGGCCTTTTGTAGCGTTTGGGAAGAAGCGGAGCAGAGGGAGGTTGTGTGGGAGCGAAAGGACGTCGAGTAAAAGTTGGTAGGTGAAACTGTCTGTCAAGGAGAAGAGAATGGAATGGATTAGCACGTGGTTGAAACGGAACATGGGTTCAGTATTTGGAAGAAGCTCACCTGTCGAAACTAAGAACCTCTTCCCTCCCGCTTTTTCCCTCAACAAAGCCTTAACATGACACCTCGCGACGTCCCTGACGTCGACCCATCCAAAAGCAGGTTGAATCGCATCGTCGTTCGTCTTATTGCCCAGAAGGTATTGGTAGAAAAAATTGATTGAGACATTGAGAGAGGAAGGTGATGGGACGTCATGTAGGAGGGGTCCAAAGATGAGGGCTTTGGTGGGAAGAGAGGGGAAGAGAGGGGATCAGGATGGTGTTGACAGCGAAGGGATGAGGGTAAGACTTACGAGGACAGATGGTCACGAGATCGAAAGTCGTCTTTTCATTTAGAAAAAACTTCCAGGCTGTGCGTTCGGCGAGGGTCTTGGATGCTCGATAAGCGGCTGCACTCGGTCCGGCCCATTACACAGGACGATTGCGGAAACTGAGCACACCTCGAAAGAACCGATAATCCGAAAGCACCCCCTGAGTTAGACTTACTGGTCGGATCCACGTCCTTCCCCTCCTCGACTTTTTGGACAGCTTCATCATTCCAATCCCGCTCCGTGTATGTGTAAGGCGAGACTTTGGTATTCGAAACAACGGCGGCGATGGAGGAGGTATAGACGACGCGCTTGATGCGAGGGTTCTTGGCCGCCGAACGAAGGATGTTGAGCGTGCCCCTATCGAAAATTGGGAAATTGTGGACTTTTGAAAGAATTAGCTCTATTCTCGAGGGGGGGGGGGGGGGGGGGGGAACCGGAAAAGAGACGATGTACGCACTGAACCGCTGGGTTGATCACCCCTTTCCAAGGATCGACTTTATTCATATGCACCGGACTGGCCGTGTGAACGATCGCATCGACGTCGTTGAGAAAGAGGTCGAAAACGCCTTCCTACTCGTCTCAGAAATCGACATCAGTAGTGGGGACTCGTCTATTGGCCGCTCCAAATCTCCCGACACCCAACCTACTTTTTGCATGTCCTCAACGATCACATATTCAAAAACGTTCGAGCCGAAGCCTTGTTTTAGAAAGAAACGACGCAGGTAGTTGCCTTTGTCGACAGAACGGACGGGACAGCGAATATGGAATCCGCGTTGGAGGAGTTGTTGAGCAATGTGGATACCCAGGAAACCTGAATAAGGTCAAGTAAATGAGTAAGGAAAGGTGTGAGTGAAGACGATCCTGATGAGTGAGCCCGAGCGACTCCAATGTGACGACGTGTTTAGGGAAGACTGCACGATATGACAGGGGGCGAGAAGACAGACGACTCGGCCGAGTTGCTGGGTGTTTACCTGTGGCGCCAGTCACTAGGACTGATCCGTTCCATCAATAAAAGTTTCGAATTGATCAGCGTCGATGATCGAGTCTCGGACGAAGCAGGGTGCTTGATCGACTTACCCAGCGAGTTCGGAGGGACCGAAGGCACTGAGAGATTGCTAAAATCAGATTTGGGCGGAAGTCAATGCTATGAAGTGAATTCTCCCAAAACCCAAGGGTTCGCAACTCACTGAGGGACTAGATAGTTCACGGACGGAGTGATGGATGGTAAGAAGACAACTCCATGTTGCCTATCACCGACCTAGTGAAGGTCGGTGCTTTCGCGGCGCTTAGTGCTTGTCCGGACCGACGGCTCAGGAGCTAGAGGATGTTCAAGTTCGGTCGCGTCTGACGGTCGACAAAGACGAGAACCGCTTGGTGCTCGGGGGACAAGGGAAGAGACGTCCATTTTTGCAGGGTGAGGTCCCTCGCTTTCACATTCGGCGAGCATATTCGGTTGAGGACGACTTGGGTGTGAAGTACGTGGTTCGGTGGGGCGACAACTTGAAGTCGGGCTCGGCGAGGTAGCTCATATCGAGGTGTGAGTTGACCCGCTACCCGTGTGCTGCCGCTTCAAGATCATCCAACTAAACCAAATAATACACTGATTAAATGTACCCCGATCTTTGAAGCGCTCAACAGAGAGGATTTCTTTTTTTCCTGCCTGTGGCAGGAGCGACTTGGGGAGGAGCCGGAGTCGTGGGGGTTTACTACGGCACATTTTCTGTACTTTGCAAAATGAAACATCAACAGACGATCAGGCAAGGATACCTTAAATGGTTATAGAAACAAAACATACAACCTTTTGATCGCTGATCCCTCTCACCGGGCCCCGTCTGCGAATAAAACCCAGGCCACCCATAAATGCACGTCGACAGTGCTCGACGGAGCGAAAACGCCGCTTCCCGCGCGCAACCCCCCCTTCTTTCTTCCTTTCCCCATCCACACCATCTCATTCCGTGAGTCCCTGTTCGAAGACGACCACACTACGAGCTATGAAGACAATCATGCCTTGATAGGGACATCACGAAACCTCCTTGGGCGGATCTATATCCCTCTTGGAGGTGTCTGTTGAGAAACGTTCGAATCAGCTAGTTTTAACTGAGCTCTTTTTCTAACCTTGGACCCTTCTTTCCCTTCTATTTCTGATGAGAGTGAAGGTATTTGTTTATGTTGTTTGTGCATGGAGCTGACATGTATCTTGGTGGTGCGGCGGTAGTGTTCAGAACAGGTCACAGGGCGGCCCAGTGCGTTGGTCTTGCGGTCGCTGCGAAGCTCTTCCCCTCCGCCTTCGTCACTCAACTGGTCCTCGACTCTTGGGACGATGTGTTCGGCTAGATGATCATCCATTCCTTTCTCCCTTCATTGTCAATCCAACACGTACTTCAAATCAAAGATTCGAGTTCCCGCACTGGTGGTCGTTTGAGAGCATGCCTGGGGCAGGAGCCAGTACCTTCGTACACGTGGCTCCGTCAAAAGTGTCGGCCATGGTTCCAGAAAGGCATTGTTGCTTTTCTGGTGAGCCTCTCATTGCACCATAAGGTATTGATGGATCTGGGTAACGTGCCTCTATGAGGGCTACGCAGGGAAGAAGTGTCTCTATGGCCGAGTCTGATTATCACGTCGTGGAGGCTCTGTTTGATGTTGTGCCAGAGCAATTTTGGCTCTCAAGAAGACCGAATGGTAATCTTATTGCAACGAAGACATTCAACATCACGCCGGACGGATGGGTCTTTGCATGTTTTACTTATGGTCACGTGCCCGATTTGAACACCTCCTGAACTTGTAAGTCGCCCCTCGCCAGGGCTCGATCGTCAGCAAGCCCAAGCTGAGCGCGCCTCAGAGCCTCTCATCAGAGCGCCAAGGACGACGACGGCATCCCCACCCCCCCGACCGGGGTCATGTTGCTTTCTCTCTCTTGACGTCACTTCTCTCCATCACCACAACCCATCTAATCACAGCCTTTGACACAACATGGTCAGTCCTTTCCACCCCTTCTCTCGATGGGTGTGCTAGGTTAGGCTCGGTTTGTCTTGGGTGCTTGGTCGTACTACCACCCCGGCTCACGCTCCGAGTGTGGCAGTGCTGCTCGCTTCTTGGCTGGCGGGGGGGGAAACGTCATCAGACCCTCCGCCCCGAAGACCGCCACCCTGGACGTATGCGCCTACGAGCAGCACCGACATGGCTCTTCACATCGCCACCGCTACGTATAGACACCTTTAGTACATCTCAATTGACCCTGTCGCCTCCTCCCCTCATGCCCTGAATCCATCTCCCCCCCGGCCCCACATCGACATCCACATCGTCGTCGTCACGCAAATGCACCTCTGCAGGGACTCGCCGCCAAACTCGCCGCCTCAGGACAAGGTGCAGCAGGAGGAGCCGCCCCACCTTCAGCCCAATACGGTGCCCCTCAACAACAACAATATGGTGCTCCCCCTCCTCCTCCTCAACAGCAGCAATACGGTGCCCCTCAACAAGCTCCAGCTTATGGTGCGCCTGCTGGAAGTGGAGCGTCGGCTCATGGCTCGCCTCAGAAACCAGCGGCCAATAGTTATGCTCCACCTCCTGGACCGCCGCCGCCCGCTGCGAACCGACGTGAGTAGGAGGACATTAATGAATTTTTGTAGAAATGGTGGAAGCTGACGAGTTGAGGGGAATCCACATCGTGATCGCCATAGCTACGTCGGGCTACGGTCAACCCCAGCAAGGTCAGTACGGTCAACCTCAACAGGGCCAATACGGTCAGCCGCAGCCATACGGTCAGCCTCAGCAAGGTTAGCTTTCGAGGGTTCAAAGCTTTCGAATTTTCCGTCCTGGGACACAGAGGTCTAATGGATGCTGTGGATCGATAGGCTATGGACAGCAGCCTCAGTACGGTCAACCTCAGCAAGGCACGTTTCGCATCAGCTGGGGTTGTTTTCGAACTGTCAAACTAACTTCAATCCATACCATTACGATGGAACAGGTTATGGTCAACAGCCCCAGTACGGCCAACCTCCTCAGCAGCAGCAGCAACAACCGGCCTTTGGTGGTGGAGCCCCTGGCTCTGGACCTGATGCCAACGCCATTCTCGCGACCTTGCGCCAATGCGTCGTCGACCAAAAGATCACGGCCTTCTACCCACCCGGCTCCCTCGAACCGATCGCGGCCAGGATTGCTCAATCGGGTGCTTTGCCCCGTCTCGCCAGCGAATGGAACATCCCCATGGAAGTTGCGATTGATACGGCCAAGTTGGCCCTGTTCGACACGATCTTGTACTGCGACGATTCGGGTTCGATGGCGTTCGAGGAAGGGGGAACGAGGATCGACGATCTCAAGGTCGTCATCTCGCGTTGCGCGTTCGCGACGAGTTTGTTCGATTTCGATGGGATCCAGGTTCGCTTCATGAAGTCAGTCCTTGTCCGCAATGCAATACCGGGGCCAAGGAATTGATTGACACTGATGGCTCTTGCGTACGGTCCACTTGACAGCTCTCGCGTCGAAGGCAACGGCATCAACTGCGAGTCCGCGGCGATGCAACTCATCAACCAGGTCAAATTCTCAGGCTTGACTCCCCTCGGTCAAGCCTTGGACGAAAAGGTTCTCCAACCCCTCGTCCTGGGCCCCGCTCGTGCCGGACGCTTGCAGAAACCTGTCGTCGTCATCGCCGTCACCGATGGTATCCCTTCTGAACCGAGGGATAATATCACGAGAGTCATCATCAATGCCAATAGGGAGTTGGCTAGGACGAGGTATGGCCCCGACGCGATCTCGTACCAGTTCGCTCAGGTTGGAAATGATCAGAAGGCTAGGGCCTTTTTAGAGGAATTGGATAAGGTCAGTGGGGTTCGGATTGGATCGGGGTCGGTGTCTTTTTGCGTAGAAGCCACGTTGCTGATTGAAGCTTTCTTTTTGCTGGCTTTTCTTTAAACAGCATCCCGAGATTGGTGACTTGATCGATACTACCAGGTATGTTTTTATCGAGGGATTTTTGATCCTTGTGGGCGGGGTGAGGAGTGTCGCTTTGCTGACCTTTTTTTTTTGACTTTCTTGTTGCAGTAACTACGAGAACGAAGCCGACGATTTCGCGCGCAACAATGCTGGTGTCGAGTTAACGCCTTCGTTGTGGTGAGTTGGACAGCTTCAACTACGATTAAGGGCAATTATGGAAACTGATGTGCGATGGACTCTCTTTTGGGTTCTCTTCATTCGGAACAGGCTGGTCAAGCTCTTGCTCGGCCCTATCGATTCGTCGTACGATACCAAGGATGAGTAAAGGAAGGAACAGAAAGAAGGAAGGAGCGTTGTGGTTTTGTTGACTGTGCTTTTGTTTGTGATGTGGCTTGTTCTTTGTTCCAAACGAAAGGAAAGGAAGGGGAAGGAGATGAGTTGCATACCTAGGAATCTTTACTTTGTGTGTGCTCGCTCATGTTTATGTAATACACGGAAAGGAAATCAACAACGTTTCCATCGAGGCTAGTATGCCTAGGAAGAAATTCAGCACGTCGAGGTCCGATCGAATCTGGGGTTGGGCATTGAGGGAGAGGAAGAGGAGAGGACATTTATCATTGTCTCAGTCGTACTTGGTCGCTCAGGGCGATGGGCGGGGACAGGGGAAGAACCAGGCTTATCGCGTGAGATTGAGAGAAAGGTCGTTGGCTTGATCATTTCCTTAACCCTTGAAAACATAACGACATGATCCCGCTCAAGCCCTCTTATAACTTGTCCGTACCTAACCCATAAAAAAAAAAAAAAACGTGGCGGCTCCGAAATCACGCGCGAACAAGGGCAAGGAAGGCCGAACACCAAGGCCGAACCCGACGACGGCGGTCGATCGAGTCACGGAGATGAGCGCGGGGGGGGGGGGGGGGTTGGGGTTTCACTAGGGCTCACAATGTCACATGTCACCTCCCTCACTCCCTCTGTCTCTTGTTTTCGGTTAGCTTCTGTTTCGTTCTGATTGTTAGCCCTTCGACGATAAAACGACGTTGTTTCCTCAAGAACCCTTCTCCGACTGGTGTGGGGTCACAACTTGTACGACGACGGTGGTGGTGGGATCATCACATTCTCTCAAAGTCTGTTGTAGCTTGCGCTGCGGCCAAGCTCATCGGTCGACGAACGAACGAACGAAACTGAGAAACGCCGAACTCGTGTTTCGGCACGTCAAGTGACTCTGCGTGCAGGCGGGGCATTCAGGTCAGACCCTTGGGGACGACGAACGAACGAACCACTGCAAACGAGGCACGGACACGGCTTTTTTTTCTTCAAGATGCTTACGGGTCAAGGGATGAAGTGAGTATCGACAGAGGTACCAGACAACAAGAGGATACCGGGACTAATTATCATTCGATTCGACGACCTGATGACCGCCGCCGGTCCCCCAGCAACTCCCACGTTCAACCACAACCACCTCAACAACAAGTCTTCATCATCGTTCGCCCACCACCTTCCAAAGGCGTCGATCTGAAGAACCTACAAATTCAACTCGTCAACACGACCCGCCCAACCCATCCAGCGCACACCAGTTCGGGTAAACTGGCTTCAACTAATCCGACGAGAATCCAAACGACCCCACCCCCACATCTGGGCCAAGAAGTGGAAAGGAATCTCGGCCCGGACTTGGTGGAATCGAGTGATCAAGTGGGTTCATTGGGTACTCGTCGACCTTGGACGACCTCGGGATCGACTTCAACTTGGACGTTGGGTGCAAAGTCATTCGATGCTGTAGCTGCAGCGACGATCGATTCTTACGACCACTTCGCCAATAGTGGGCCGAACGAACCCTCTAGTCCCCACCACCTCTCGATGCCCACGACCGATCAACAACCTTCCCATCCAGGATCAACGGAGATGATCCGAAGTACGAGTTGGCAATCGGATAAATCTTCATCGAGCGCGATTTCAACGAGGAGTAGTATGGCGTCATCGATTGGGTCAACGGGGACGACATATTCGATTGGATTTGGCAGTGTTGCGACTGGTTCGAGCAGTGGGGAGAAGAGGCGAGGAAAAGGTAGTATAAGGAGGGTCACGCCCTTGTACAATCTAGGATCTCATGCCTTGTTGCAGACGGTTGTGACGGATGCTGGTGAGTTTTTTTTTTTTTTGGGGGGGGGGGGGGGGGGGGAAGCGAGTGTTTGAGGGTTTGTCTGGGATCGGACGACTAACGAGTCGATCTCGTTTTTTTTCCGCCTTGGCAACAGGCACGGACGAAAAGATTGCAAAGTTCTCGAAAAAGGGTACGATCGAGATGATGGATTTCGCCATGCTCGAACCATTTGATTTGAGTGCGCCCCCTACGATCTCGTCCCCAGCCACGACGACGACGACGACATCATCATCGGCATTGGCTTTGATTTGGTCGAGAGGGGAGGAAGGGACGAATGACGTGCAATCCCCGACGGGTGGGTTGTTGTCGAAATTGACTAAGAGGATGGGGTTGGGTAAGTCGGCGATAAGAGGGAATGGTGGAGCAGGAGTGGGTCGAAGCTCGAGGAGTCTTACTACCCCGATTTCTCATGCAAGTGGTGGAGGATCAATAACGAAGGAGTCGAATCGATCTCCTACCGAACTTCGGGCGAACGTCTCGCCAGACCCAGCAAACACGGTCGTGGCTCCCCTTGGAAAGCTCCCGAGAGGGTATGCCTTCAGTGCCAACAAATTCTTGAGGAAAGATCTCGTCGAAGCCCAACGGTCTACGGGTATGGTCGTGAAGTTCGAATGGAAACGAATGGAGAAGAGGCGCGTAGGGGCTAGGAATCGTAGTCGGAGTAAGAGTCTGAGTTGGGCGGAGGAGGCCATTGCTGTAGGTGGGAGGAGGAAGGAAGGCTCGCAGAGGACGCTTACTGAGACGATGATGATGGAAGGGAAGAGTGGGGCTGAAGCTTCGTCGCCGGATATCGAGGAGGGAAGATCTAGGTTGAAGATCCCGTTCGATGGAAGAGGGTCTAAGAGACGATCGGGGGATACGACCTCGATGTCGGACGTTTCGTTTGGGTCGTCGAGGGTGTCGGGGGAGTCGGAAAGGGGTGTTTCACTTCGCGGATTTAAAGAGAACGAGGTATCGAGGAATTTGTTAGAGGAAGAAGAAGTCGAGCCAGAGCCTGAAGGTCAAAAGGACGAAGAAGAAGAAGATTCCGACCTCGAGGATTCCGATCGACCTTGGTCATGTACGCTCTACATCACGCACCTCAACATAAAACCACATACGCAAACGTCACCGCCAAAACGCTTGTCGGAGGCCTGGTCCCTCCCTCTTGCGACGCTCATCCCAGCCCCACATCACCCACGCCTCGTAGCGAACCTTTCTTTCTCCCCTTCGATCTCATATGTTCGATTGGGGGATTTGGCTAGGATCAGTGAGGAGGATTTGAAAGATGTGGTTAGTGTGACGGCGTTATGGATCATTGCGAAGGAGGGGTTGGGTGGAAAGGTTGGGGGTTCGAAAGTCGCGACGACGGGGAAGGGTGGGAGGAAAGGGTCCTTCGGAGCGGGGTGATCGGTGATAGGGGCTGTTCGGAAGTGGAGTTGGGCTGAAGAGGCTTGTTGGACACTTCATGTTCGTAGCTGAGTGTGCGCTGTCTTTGCTGTTTATAAAGTTGTTCGTTCGTACGTTTTTGTTATCGCCTGTTGTGGAAGAGGGGGTTCGTCCGCGATCGCCGACCGACTCACTATTTCTGGACGTACTTCTCGATCGGGGTACGCGTTCATCGCACTGGTACAACCACCAAAATTCTAAAGGTGGAAACACGTTTGTCTACCCGTCTACCCTCAGCTCATGGAAATTGACTGCTGATTGCGCCATCACCGACTTATGAAAGAGGCTGAAGCCCTGCTTCAAGCTTCAAGCTTCAAGCCTAAAGCCTGAACGGTTCTCGCTGCACCCCACCGCACCGGCCTGAACCACCCCCGCACCCGCCCGTGGCGTTCTCTCTCCCTCTCCCCACAATCGTTCGACCCCACCTCGAATCCCCCCAAAAAAGTCAGTGCCCCACCACAGTCCATTGGCTTAGTTCGTACACGTGACTGAAGATGCATTATGCCTGAACGCAGTGCCCGCTGTTGCTCAAGACTCACTTGGTATGTGTAGTAACACAAAACACACTCTGCGATCGGTACGAGGGTGGCGCACGTCGATTCGGCCATCGAAGACGTCATTCAAACGCCTGCCTGCCTCCCTCCACATGGTCGTGCTCTTGTGCGCGGCTCGATCTTAGGTGTCAATTTCGCTGACGCAGGGTCTCTTGTTTGCTTTTTTATTTGTTGCGGGTGTACTCTAGTCCTCCTTACCGGAGCCTCAGGTACGTTCATACATTCTTGTGACGGCTGTAGTCGCGATCTCTCAGCTGACCCTCAAGTTCCCTCCACCCTTCGCGATCGACGATCCAAGGTTTCCTCGCCGCTCACGTCGGCCAACAATTGCTCGAAAGGGGGTTCCGCGTTCGAGGAACGGTCCGCTCCCAAGCCAAGGGTGAATACCTTAAAAAGTTGTATGAGAAGGATGGCAAAGCAGATCGATTCGATTTCGTGATCGTTGAGGATGTCGAACAGGTACGTATCACGGACGAGGGGTGGGGCGATGTGTTGGGGAGGGGGTGCTGATTGAAACGGGTTGTGTTTTGATCTATGAACAGGAAGGTGCTTTCAATGAAGCTGTCAAGGGTGTTGATGCGGTCGCGCATACGGCAAGTCCGTTCCATTTCAACGTCACCGATCCTCAGAAGGATTTGATTAACCCTGCCGTCCAGTAAGCCCTAAGAACATCATCAGGCGCCGACTCACGGCCCCTTCTTCATATTTCTGGGGCGCCACTCTGACTTTTCCGTCCCTTTGAATCAACAGGGGAACGTTGAACCTCTTGCGCTCAGCCTTGCTCGAACCCAAGATCCAACGTGTGGTCATCACGTCGTCCTTCGCGGCCGTGACCAACCCTTATGATCCCGTGTACACGTTCACGGAGGAGGATTGGAACGAGTTCTCACCCGAAGAGTTGGAAAAGAAGGGCAAGGACTGCGACCCGTTCCGTGAGTTCTTGGACAGAAAAAGGCAGACTTTTGAATTGAGCACTGATAGTGTGATGCGCGATGTATGGGAATAGACTCTTACCGCGCTTCCAAGACCTTGGCCGAAAAAGCCGCTTGGGACTTTCTTTTGGAGAACACCAAGGATGGCAAAGCCCCTTTCGACATTGCGACAATCAACCCTCGTGAGTCAGCTAGGACGTATGAAGTTGCCCCGAGTCCGAAGCGCGAATTTAACACCCCTCCCAAAATGCTTCCAACTCCCACCCAGCATTGATCTTCGGCCCCGTGATTCATGAGATCCACTCTGCGAAATCGCTCAACACCTCGGTTGGGGTCTTTTACTCGTACCTCCTCGGCGAAAA
Organism: Microbotryum intermedium; assembly: GCA_022702645.1. Lineage (NCBI taxonomy): Eukaryota > Fungi > Basidiomycota > Microbotryomycetes > Microbotryales > Microbotryaceae > Microbotryum > Microbotryum intermedium. Next base: position 33,398 of record JAHWDX010000011.1, on the reverse strand, counting down.
GACGAGCGAAGACGCGACCAAACCCGCCGGATTGTTGGTCGATGTCCGGGACGTCGCTTTGGCTCATGTCCTCGCTCTGGAGAAGGAAGAAGCGGGTGGGAAGAGGTTCTTGGTTTCCAAGAAGGAATTCGTATACCAAGAAGTGCTGGACCTCCTCGAAGAATGGGAAGAGGGCAAGAAGTTGTTGTACGAGTTCCCCAAGGCGACCAAGAGTGGGAAGAAAGATGTTGGGGACGTGAAGCAGAACTTGATTGATACGACGAGGATGGAACAGGTTTTGGGGTTGAAGGCCAGGAGCGTCGAGGAGACGGTGTTGGATATGACCAGGAGTTTGGCGGAGAGGCAGAAGGAGTGGTGAGGGGTTCTTTTAGGCAGAAGACTTGAGAGATGAAATAGAAACGAAATCTCTTGGATTGATGCATGTGTTGGCACGGTCGAAGGTTCCTCGATGAGTGGTCATCATTACCTCTCTTTCGCGTGGATCCTGAACTAGGGCTCAGCAGTCAAGCCCCGATCGTCCGAGTGGATGACTCAACCTTTTGAGAGAAGGCGTTCGATACGAGAATTATATCATCAACATGGGTTTGGCTCATAGTGGTAGCCTACGGAAACGCAAAAATAGAACGTGGTCTGTCATAGTGGGACTAGAACGGCCAACGACCCTCGGCCGTCTGCGAAGAGTGATAAAGGGGGTTCGTCTGATGTAGGGGAAGTTGATGGTCATCTGGCGGGCCGAGTAAGTCATATACGTAATTCGGGAAGCGAAAAGCTGTCATCAGGTGTCAGAAGTGATTGGTCGGTCTACCAGGGCCCTGTGCATCTAATCGAACGGCGGGAATCGAATCAACGTCACGCCGTCCGAGCCGAGCACGTGACTTAAGAGATCGGCGACCGTTGCCACGAGCCTAGCCTTCGCCGGAGAACCGCCGTGAGCGTTCCATCGTCCACAGCAAGCCTATCAGCTGTAGGGTGCAAAGTGGTAGCCTCTGAATGCAATGCACATCTCTTCAAGTCACTGATCTCCCAGAATCGTAGACTGTCATAGCACGGCATGGAACGAGCCGGTAGACCGGAGCCGGGCCCGGGTAGGTAATATGGATCCGAGATATTTTTTTGGGGTCCCAAGAGGATCTCGTATGACTTCTTCATGAAGACGTCGTCCCGAGGCTACGGTTCTGACGCTGAAGAATCTCTGGCTTCGCAAGGGTGATGTTCGTGGTGATTTCTTCAGTGTAGAGCTTCCTGCCACGGCTTGGCTTCATCGAGGCAAAGATAGTTTGAGCTTTCGCAAATCATTGATCATTAGAGAGTTCTCACTTGGCGAAAATAAGCTGATCGTACAATGTATGACCGAGGCACATCAAGTGCAAGCAAGGCTAAAGCAAAATGAAACAACTACAGCAAAGTCAAGACAGGGGCTCCACAGAAACCTTCGCCATGCATGCTAGCTGTCAGGCACAAAGGATCGCCGCTTCCGCGCGGAAAAAAAGAAATAGAAAACGAGGGTGCTGGGTGTATGCGCGAAGCCCTGCTGCTCACACACCCCCAGTCTCTTTCTGCCCGCTCATGGAAACCTCGGAGATTAATCAGAGACAACGCTCCGGGAAGGATTGAAATTGAAAAGCCGTCGAGCCCTCAAATATGGAGTTTTTCAGAGATTTATTTTTTACGCAGGATGGCAAAGGGCTTTTTATATGAATGAGGTGCCATTGGTTAGTGGGCCCGTGACAGCGAGTGGTGACGCAGCAGGCAGCCTTGCACATCTATTCGGCCCCCCGGCTTCGCCATGCCAAGGTCTCGCGAAGCGCTTTGGCCCTCTTCTCTCTTTCTTCCACCGTCCTCTCTCTCAAGCCCTCGCCTATTCTTCGACGCTCTTTTATTTTCGCTCAATCATGTTGTTCGCTTCCTTGACGGCCACCATGGCCATTTCCTCCTCAGGTTAGTTTCTAGTGCTCGGGTTGCCTCGACGTCCCTTCATCGAGCGCGAAGGTGCCAAGTTGTTTGTGTCCTCCGGGCGGGCGGCGTGCATACGAACACCGGCGCGAACGCGCGCGCCCCCGCGGCGTGTGACTGAGTGCATGCATGCAGGCCGGCTGGCAAGCGTAGCGATCGGCGGACTCCGATCCAAGAGGGGCTCGCATTCGATGGCGATGGCACAAGCAGGGAAATTGGCTGGATGGGCTAGCAACACAGTTAATGACAAGTTTAATTCACCCCCTTGCTTTGTACCAATAGTACTCGCCGTCGCGGCATCGCAGGACATGGTCGTCGCGTCGCACTTGTCGTTGTTCCGCCGCGCGGACGCGTCCGAGACGAGCTCGTCGTACTTGGCCAACATCCTCGGCATGGCTTCCGGCTCGTGCGCCAGCTCTTGCAACACCGCGACCGCAGATTATACGGTCAGTTCCCGGATATTACCCAGTTCTGTTTCTTCGCTCTGTGCTGCGCCGCACTGGCTTCCGCTCGCGTGGGATCGTCAGATCGCTTGGGCTTGGGAATGCAATGTGGATCTTCATTTTCGCTGACGAGTTCCGTGCCTTTGCCCTCTTTCTCGTCCATCACCGCAATACAGCAATGCGCCAACCAAACCAGTCAATCCAGTGTCGCCAGCTGTGCATGCTCTGCCCAATCTCTTGGTGATCTCCGTCAGTCTTTTTCATCAATGCCCTTCAAAAACGATGTGATACGGGCCGATTTAATTTGCACAGCTAGCTAACTGAGATAGCCCCCCTCGCGCGAATTTTACACTGGCTGGATTGCCGAAAATAGGTACATGCGCGAGCTGCATCGCTGACAGTGGAAACGCAACGGCCAAATCGAGCTCTGTCAGCAACTATAACTGTGAGTTGGTGTGAAAATGCAACAGATGCACGAGAGTAAACGGTGCCTTGACATGTTCTCGTTCGTTCCCGGTGCAAAAACAGCCTTTGTCGATCTCTGCGTTAAGGACGGACTCGCGACCGTGACCGGTACCGTTTCGGTCGGGCAATCGACCTCCGCCGTTCCCCGAGCGACGACGGCTTCTGCGAGCTCGGCGTCACGAGCAGTCTACACGACCGCGGGCTCAGTCTCGGCTGTCCCTGTCGCTTCGCTCGCTGGCGGATCCTCGACCGGTACGGCGACTGGATCGGCAGCCTCAGCGGCCTCGGCGACGGCGACCCCGACTGCGACCGCAAAATCGGGTGCAGGCAAGCTCGTCTCAGGTGGCTTGGGCGCTGTGCTCGTGGTTGCTTTGCGACTGTTGGCTTGAGCGAACGAACCTAACGAGATCGACTGTTCTTTGGACCGGCGTGTGTGGAAACCGGAAGCAACTTGGATCCCTGCTCGCTCCTTCGAAAAACCTTCAATCAAAAATATTACCTTGTTCAACTTGTAGGCGGAAAGCTGGAACTCTTCCTTCCCCATCATCTTCATCATCTTCTCTTTATCCTCGTCAGACCCTTAAAACCAGTGTCTGTTACTCCTTTTTCATTCTTAATCTTGTTGTCCCTCCTCCCACCTCTTTCTCCCCCGATCTTTCGTTTTCTTTTGGACGATCTCGACCTTCTTGGCTCACTCTTCGGCAATATCTCTGTTTTTCCCCCCCTTCGTTATGTTGCAAACCCCACTTGGCATTTTCCTCTTTCTCGCACTTATCTTGAACCAGGGCGTCCGGAGAGAGCAGTAGAAATGGCGGCTTTACGTGCCCTCCCAGCCCGGCATTGAGAGTGCCCGACGAAGCGGAGCTCAGAGGGCTCAGAGCCTTGCATGGCTGAGCAATCACGTGATCGCTGTTTGATCGGAGGCGCACGCCATCGGCCTCGGATCGCTTTTGGCTTCGTTCATTCCGCAATCAGCAACCTCGTTTGACTGACACGAGGCATAGCCACTCGACTTGCATCTTTCATGAAGATGTTGGGCAAAACTATCACTCGTACGGTGACCCGACTTACGCATAGTCGACAAAAGTCAAAGCCTGTTGTGACGTACCATGGTCAGTCCTTTGCGAGGTGACGTGCTCGTGCCCGAAAAGGGTTGACTGATCTGACGCCTCTTGCTGTGCCACATGTCGTGCCGATGGGCCTTTCATCACCAGGTCATCGGAGGAATAGTTTTGTCACACCTGATATCGACGAACTGACTGAACTGAGGGCTCGTCAGAGGACGTTCGACGGTACGTCGTGGATTGTCGTGGGCTTGCCTTCGCGCGCGCCGCTCCGGCGATGAAGCTCAAGTCGTTACGTCTTGCGAACACAGGTGCATATACCCGTACCGCCCTGGGTCTGTTTGACTACGCATTGCTCATTCTCAAAATCTTCTTTGCCGAATTCGCGAAAAGTCAGTTCCCCCTCGTTTCCTTGAACCCGTGACACTCCTCTTTTTTTGGGCTCGCGGCCAATGAGGGGTTCACTCGGTCTGCTTTAAAGTTTAATTCACTGATCCGCGTTCCACTTTACCCATTTTCCGACTCCCATCAGTCGGTCTGCTTTATGTCATTCTGGCGACGCTCATCTTGTTGATCGGGTATCATCGCGCGAGAAGAGGCGACGTCGATTTTGCTGGTGCGTCTACAATGTCCGTCGCTCTCAACCCACCGACGGTTCGAACCTGACTCCTCATTCATGGATTATGCAGATGAATATCGAACATCGCCTACGACGACGGCCTCACCACCCTACCCCTCAACCGCGCCATCCAAAAACTCCGACCAACCTGCCACATCGTCCGAAATGAACCCGCCCAACCCCGACTCCGATCCCAAGCCTCTGGACACAACACTCGCTGCCATGGTCGCCTCAGCACCTCCGCATGTAACAGAAGCTATGGGTCCCAAGCTGTGGGGCAGACCTTTTCGTACGAGTGGGGACGTCGTCGTCGTGCTTTCTTTGGTGTGCGCCGCCTTGTACGCCGCGATCTTTGCGCTTGTCATGGTACTGTAGCAAGAAACATTGAAAGAGGTTTTTTTGATGCTTGGGGAAGGATTGGTATTAGATGCAAACCTGCGTCATGTTGTTGTAACACTTTTCACTATGAAGCACTTGGCTGGGACCGATTTCGACTCCTTTTCTGCGAGACATCCGCATGTCTCATCGCCTCGCGTCTGAGACGATTAGTCTCTCTAGTCCAAGTGCCACATCGTGGCGGATTTCCGAGACGAAGGGTAGAATACGACGTTGCCTAACCATTGATTTTGGTCCTGTGAATCGACTCCTGAAAGCTTTACTCGGCGTTTCATCGGGTCGAGTTCCGTCTCGACTTCCCGAAAGCAACCCGGGCCTTCAAGCTCCTCACTTCCTTCGTCCCTCCATCTTCTTCCCTTGGACTTAAATCGCTCAGACGGCTTCCCTCGCCAACGGCGGAAGCCTCACTCTTTCGGAAATTTACTTTCTTGATCATCTTGGCAAGACGGTGCCTGCAACAGTGCTTGAAACGTGAAGGCCGGTGAGTTCATCGCGCTCGAGCTTCTCGAGCTCGGTCGGAAGGAGAATCACCTCCTGAGATGATCTTCCACGAAAGGCCGCCCCCCACCGCCCCCCCCCTCCCCTTTAATCTACGGCCCTTTTTCACTTGGCAGCACCGCTTTTGGTCAAGGAGGGATGACCGAACCGTTCGACGAGGCCGCACTTGGAGAGGCTACAATGACGCAATCGACAACACCTGCCACAAGGGCTACTTCGGAGGAGTGCAACTTCTCGGCGAGTGGGAGAACCATGGATCGGGAGGAAGTGTCATCGCGTTTCAGGATCGAGACGACCTCGCCCATCATCGTGGAGAGTTCGACAAGGGTCGTTCCGGAGCGTAGTGGGAGGATAACGGAGGACGTGCAATTGAGTAGAGAATCTCATGGGGAGGAGGACCACGGCGTGGAAGAAGCGGATCATGTTTGGCCGAGGTCGACGACAGAGACAACTCGAGACAACGTAGCGGGACAAGGCGCACCCGACTTGACAACGCCTCCGAGCAGCACGTCACCAAGTCAAGGCTCCGACACGATGCAGCAACACCTCGATCAAGATGACGACGAATTGATCGAAGTCGTCGAGCCGACTTGGAAAGCCGTACCTCTTCAACCGAGGAAGTTGAACCGATTCGAGAGGGAAGAGTCCCGAAGACGTCATATGACGAACGAGGAATGGTTGATGAGAGAGAAGAGGAGGAGGAGGACGACGCTCGTGTTGATTGTGGGGGTTGTTGGGACGGTCGTGATTGGCACTGTCATCATTTGTGCCATATTTGTGGCGCAGATGCGCAGACGTGAGGGATAGCATTGGGTCGAGTCAGTGAAGACGTCGGGGGATGGTGCGTCGAATATTGGCGGACGTAATGAACGCGGCGGTCGTGTGTTCATTTGCATCTATTTCAGCATCTTTTTGTACCTCAAATCGTATCTGTAATGTGCGGTGTAGGAAAATCGACAATGATCGACATCACGTCATTCTGCACTAGGGTGCCGAGCGGCCCATCCCGCCATCGCAGTTCGCACGTTCCAGCTACGTGAATTTCCGCGATCCCCTGCTAGCACCGCCCGATTAGCCCTTTCTCTCTCGTCACCGCCTGAACACCCCTGAGACAATTGGGGGTATTAGCCGTGCCACGACAATATGCTTCCGCGCATCCGCGACCACGTTGAAGTGAGACTCGCGGCTTAAGACCGATGAGTAAAGGCCTTGGGAGACCTGAGGGGCCGATGCTAGTCTCAAATATGCCACCTTCTTCACACCTTCGTTTCAGCGACTTTACTCACCGCCAGACCCCTTCTCGAACACCATGCCCAGGGGCCGTGATGACCCTTCCGGGTGTGAACCACCTACAACGCCCACGTCACCACCACCTTTTGCAGTGATCGAGACGCTCGACGCGACGACCGACTCGTTCGCCTCTCCCAAACATGCTCCTCAGGAGACCCCCGAGTCCTCGCCGGCTACGAATTCGGCCTCTCGTTCGAGCGACTTCGCTCCCACACGCGCCGGCGCCGGTGATGACGATTCGAACGACCAACTTGGGGAGAACGCATGCTACTACATCGTCGTGGCAACAACCACATCGACATCGATCGAATGGATTTACCTCGACGAGTCGATCGGAGACGAGGTTCCAAGAGGATTTCGGGATCGGGGTCGGGATCGATTTACCGACCCGAACGAGACCGACCTCGTGGGGGAGTGGGACCACACGATCGGGTGTCGTTGCCAGTGTTGGTGGTGCGGGTCGACATTTATCGGGTACGAAATATGCTTCGACACTTTCGAGATCTACGGAAGGTGGAAATTGGACGACCGGGATGCAGGAATTGACCACGTCCAAGGAGTACCAGGTCGATTTGTCGATGGTGACTCGCGGACAGAGATCCGGGTTCGCGAGCTCGAATCTCGAAGATGGCGCCTCCGGCGTTCGGGGAACCAGGATCGAAAGCGACACAGGTCATGGCCCGATGAATTCAAATGCTCATCAAATCAGCCCTACTTCTAAGAATATGGACATCGCGGACTTGCGAAGTATCACCCCTACCGCTCATCGACATCGTCGATCTCTGAGATGGGTCTTTGTCACCATGGGCATTAGCGTATGCCTCGCATTGCTCTCGACCGCGCTCGTGTGTGCCCTCTTGAGAAGGCCAAATTTGTCATTGACATTGTTCGAATGAGGTCGACCATGTAAGAATGCAGCGAGGCATTTTCAAGGGGTTATTCGGAGGGGTTGCTGGTCTGTCCTCAGGCTGACTTCGAGGCCGAGGGAGATTTCATTGGCTTGGGAAGACGGTATTTAGAGGACAGAAGCCCGTATCATCGTATGATATTTGTAGTTCTAGAAATTCATGTTTTTATGAATCACGATGAGGTCAAATGTCTTGGTGAAAAAGGCCTATTTGTCGGCTTTGGAACTACGGTCCTCTAGCTGCCGCGCAGTCTTCAATCTCGTGACGCGCAAGGTCACAACGTTTTGGATATAATATTTCGTGTCACAAGGTGTAGAAGTGTGCCGGATTCTCGAGGAGGTTCAAAGCTAGCTCCTTTGTCTCTATATTTTCTCATTGTGAGTTTTTTGGTTCGTAGCCTTTTGTTGTAGGTGCGCATCACCGGCCTCTCGCTTCTCGTCTTCTGAGCTCTGAGCCTTGTGCCCCGCACTCGACGAACGTTTGGGCTTTTCGATTCGGTCACTGTGATATTGTGAGGGGTTCTTCCAGATAGCGTCCACACAATGCTCCCAACTCGACACCCAAATATCTCGTGACCAAAATCCGTCCCTCGGTCCTTTTTCTCGCTTATGCCCGGAATTAAAACGGCGATGGGCTGGACTTGACGATGTCGAACTAGCCCAGTACGGTAGAGGCGGGAGGGTCCCCCTGTTTCCTCTCGAGAGCGAGTGCGCCCGAGCGCGCGACCCGGGCGGGCAAAGGGAGGAGAAGGATCGGCTCTTCCTTATAGCGTCTCTTGCATGATTGCGACGAGGTTGCAAACGTTGGGAGTTCGTATAGAAACGTATCTGTGCGGATACTGAAGAAGACTTCATACGGTACGTTGCATCGACTATTCGAAACGAGCTCCCGCCCCCCCCCCCCCCCCCCCAGCTGTGCGTGTCTTCGCCCCTTTTCCGAAGTTGACTGACGCTCTCGTCACGCACCTTCGTACGCCAGAACCCTCGCATGCTACCCAACCCATCCACACCGAATCATCTTTCGACGCACCTCTTACCACCTCTTGACGAAACACCACCGATCGAAGACGCCTGGATCTTCGCCTTCGAGGAGCGTAGGATGAGTCGAGATTCCACACCCTCCTCGCCTTCACCGATTCGCTCGTCGTCGGCCTTCCCTGCGTCAGCTACGCCTTCGTCGTCCCCGACTCGAGCTCGAGAGAGGAGTCGTCCCGCCGACCGTGAGGGCGACCGCGTGAATCCAAATCCTTTTGAACAAGCCGTTATCATTGATGATGATGAACAAGACTGGATGAATCAAGAAGTATCCATCAAGGAGGTTGTACCCGCTTCCAACCTCCCTGACATCCCGAGCTTCGTTTACCATTCGGATCCTTTCGAAACCGCCGAAGCCGAGGTCGAGGTCGATAAGGAGGCCGAACTCGAGCGTTCTAGGCCGGTTTCATCTTTTGCATCGTCATCTTCTTCGCCTCTGACTCGTTTAGCGCCTATTGCTACGCCTCCTCGAAAACCTTCAACACGAAGGGGGACTTTGGTACCTCTTCTCAACGTTGATACTTGCACTCCAGCGAGGGACCGACCTTATTCCGCACCGCCAACGAACAATCGTCTTCCCTTCCGTTCCTCATCAACCACTTCGATCCCGAACTCAGCCGCTCCTTTCTCAGCCATTCCTGGACCCTTGCCGAAAGAACTTTGGGCGAAAGGATCTTCGTTCTCGACTCTTTCGAAAAGTTCGGCTTATTTGGGTGGGAAGGCGCAAGATGCTCAGAGGTGGATCGTTCGTGCGGCGGCCAAAGGAGTGAGAGGGATCAAGAGCGCTACGGGATCGAGTGCGAAGGTTTCAAAGACGAGTTTAGGAGAGGAGGATGAGGGAACGGCTGAGTTGAAGAGGAAACAAAGGGAGAGGGAAAGGGAGATGGAGAAGGAGGAATGGAGGGTTCTCTCTGTGGGGTTGCAGGAACGTAAGATTCGAGGAAGGTCGGGATCACGCCTCGTTAAGGGACGGAGAGGGGTTAGAGCCAAAAGGGAGGAACAGATGAGGAGGAAGAGGATGTGCGTTTGGTTGGGCGTCGTGGCAGGGGTGCTCGTGTTCGTGTTGGTTGGAGTGGTGGGGTTGATCATGCATCTGAGGATGGAGAGGGAGCATCAGAAGGGGAACGGGATCAACCCTTTCGATAACGGCGATTCCAATGCGACTGGTGGTGGCGGCGGTGGAGGCGCAGATGGCGGATCGGTCGTTCCTTCCCCGATCAACCACACTTCCCCTACCATCGTTCCCGTCCTAACCAATTCGACGAATTTGAACAACCCTCCAGACCCAAAGGCGAACCCGAGCCCAACATCGCACATCCCACCTTGCCCACCCTGGAAAACTCCGGAGCGACAAGGTCTCGAACCCCCTTCAACACGTGAACCCGGGCCACCAAGTCGAAACCTCGGCAGTGCCAGCGTTGCCGAGACCAGCTCTAACCCGTCCTTCGATGATCTACACCATGATATGGGTAGTCGTACGTCCAAATGGGTATTGGTCCAACAATCCGATGGATCGTTCGTGTGTAAATCAATCACTACGGCGGATCATTTGTCCAATGAAAATCCGACACCGACACCGAAACCGACACGGGCGCCGACACCAAGTCGAGGTCCCGCTCCTCCATCTCCCGCGCCGGCTCCTAATCGACCAACTCCACCGAGTTCTTCGCCCCCACCACCCCGATTTGCACCGAACCCATCTCCATCTCCATCTCACACTCCACCTACCCCATCTCCACCGAAGGAAATGACTTCCCACCTCCCTTCCCATCCCATCGGTCAATCAAGCTTTTTCGAAACTGCTATCGTGAAAAAACTACCTTGGACGAAGGGGTGCGCATCAGGATCCGAATCGGTTTCGAGTAGTTTGGCCGAGACGAACAAGTGGAGCGTTTCGAGGGGAAAATCGAGGCCAGTAAAAATGTCTGAAACAGGTCCTACAGCTGTTCATGCTTCAGAACCCGTTCCAAAGATGGATAAACCGAATGTACCTCCTCATCGTCCGTCTGCTTTGACTTGGCCAAATTCAACTTCAACATCACGATCGAGTCCATTCGACCTCGATGAGAGTACGCTTGATGTGGACAAGGATCGCAAGTCGACGAGTGGAGAGGGAAAGGGGTTGCTGGATTCGCATTAACCTTGGTTTGGTGAGATTTGATGGGGTAGAGTTGGTACAACTAGGTTCAGAGATGGAAGGATGGGAGTGAGTTGGGAGTGATCGGACTGGTTTCGACGATGGTAATCGCGAGTAGTGAGGCTTACAGGAGTGATTTTTGGAAGGGGGGGGGGGAACTTTGATGAGTTCCGAAGGAGGGATTCAACGTCCTTGAGGGTTGGATCATTTGGATAGTTTATTTTTTCATTCTTGAAACATATGCTAAACGTTTTGAGTATTATTATTATCATGATCATCTCTCTCTCTCTCTCTCTCTTACGAGAGAGAGAGTTGTCAACTTGAAAAGCAACACTGCCGTGGTCAACCAGATAACTCGCGCGATCAGGCGTCGTCATTCGAGCCGAGCGGATTTTCACCTTTTTGCCTTGCATCACTTCACCTGCAATCCCGAACGATGCCCCCGATCTCACCTACAGCACTCCCCCTCCCCATCCCGAACCTACCCGTCAGTTCGATCCACATCGTCTACGACTTTATCACACCTTCCGAAGAAGAGTATTTGATACAGGTACGTTTGGCACTCCCCAACGGATGCGCGTTCATGTGTGTCGTTCTGTTTCGAATTGGGGATCCAAGGTTGATGGCCTTCCGGACTTTTACTTGCATGTTATCGGTCTATTGGTGGAAGCAGAGGGTTGATGATTGGGGTGGGGATGGTAGGGATCGTTTGACTCCCACCGCTGAGGGGGAGGGTCAAGGTCGAACGAAACCGATGACGAGGTGGGGGTGGACCACATTGAATGGCAGGAGGTGAGTAATGAGATCCGAGTAGGTCGTCCCCCGTGGTTACGATGTTTGATAATTGGCTGATGTATGTCGTGTTCGTGTAAATAGGTCTATGTGTTGGGGTCAGTTCTCGAGTAACCCTTTTGCGAGCGAGCGAATCCAACTTCGCAGCTCATCAGTTGCTACGAGGGAGAGCATCCTTGTGTGGGGGAGATCATCAGTACCAGGATGAAGGACCCCTTACGAACTCAACCCATTGCTCTTTGAAATCCCACAACACCTTACTGATCATCACCAGCATTCCCTTCCCCACTTCCTCACCTCTCCTCGATCATTAGGTGGTTCCCTAACCAAACAAGGCTACCTCATTCCTCTCCCTTTCCCCAATATCATGACCTCTCAATACCCCAAAGTCATTCCTAGGATGCAAGAGTGTGCGAACAAACTAGGATGGGAGGAGGAATTGAATCATGTCAGTCGAGTAGGCGAACGAGGAGATAGAAAAGAATGGGGTCGGATAGGGTTTTGTAACCTCAGCGCTGATACTTTTCCTGATTAACACAGTGTCTCGTGAACGAGTAAGCCTTTTTTTTTTTTTTTTTTTTTTTTTCTCTTTCCAAACGATTAACCTCACACCCTTTTTTCTAATTTGTCCCCGGAAACCCCCTTCGAAAAAAAAAATCGATCCCCACTTCCCCCCTTTCCCTCTTTCTCCATTGACAACCCCCTCTCTGAATTTTTTTAGATACCTCCCAGGTCAAGGTATCCTCCCACATACCGATGGACCTGCTTACGCTCCACTCGTGACGACGTTATCGTTAGGGAGTCATACGGTATTACGATTCAAACGAAGTTCTTCAACTATAACACCCGTCAATGAGGAACATGCTTCACAGTCACAAAGCAAGGTCAAAGAGTTAACACCTGTTTCAACGCCGAAACACGTTGAACCAACTCAAGGAGGAGAAGAAGAAACGTTCAGTCTCTTCTTACCGGCTCGATCGTTAATCCTCATACAGGATCAAGTGTACGAAGATTGGCTTCATTCGATTGACGCGACTAAGGAGGATCAAATGCACGAGTTGATGAGGTGTAAGAATTGGGGGATGTGGTGGGAAAGAAAGGGGGATATACTCTTGACGAGGAGGGAAGATTCCAAAGAGGAGGGACAAGGTAGGGGGAAGCAAGAGTTGGGTCAAGAGGAGAATGACGAGTTGGTCAAGAGGAGAAAATTCGTTGAAAGTGGAAAAGGATGGGATCGTTCAAGGAGGATCAGTTTGACCTGTAGGATCGTGAAGAAAGTTGTCAAAGGGTTCAAAATGGGGGGGGGGGTTAAGATAGGAAGGGAAGAAGAAGAGAAGCGAACGAAGTGAGTGAAAAGGAATGGAAGGAAGGGGAAAATTTTTGGGGGATTGAAATCTTTTTTGATGCAGATTCGAGAGGGGTTTTGGGGAGAAATAAACGAAGTTTACGATTTTTGCGATTTTTTGCAAAAAAAGGGTTTATAACATCTACTCCTAATTCACTCTATTCAAAAGTTCAATCCTCCCCGTTTCTTTCTTAGCCATCTTTTGCCTCCGGTCCACCAATTGGGTAAACCCAATCACCTGTTGTTGAAGAATGAAAGGAAGAAGTAGATGGGACTGAGGGATGATGGGGGTGGATAGGGTAGAGAGGGAATGGAGGGTGCGAGTGGAATTGAGGTTGCTGCTGTTGTGGTTGCTGTTGTTGTAGGTGGTGATACTGCAGATGCGCTTGTGGTTGTGAGGGAGGATAGTGCGAATGCGAATACGAATGCGAAGGTGAATACGAATGCGTTGTCGAGAGCAAGTGGGTTGTTGGATCAACGAAAGAAACCGGACCAAAATGTAATGATCGATGGTGCGAATGCGAATCATATTGAGGGATGAACGATGATGAACAGGAAGGATCGGGATAAGAATACCCTTGTTGAAAAAAGGAAGGGATTGAAGGAGATGGGAGGTTAGAAAAATTGGGGTTTAAAACCCCTGTATTGGTTTGCTGAAGGATGATGTTATTTTGAGAAGGAGTTCCAACACATTCAACCTCTTCTCGATTCAAAGAACCGACGATAGGAATGAACCATTCTTGATGATATTGCCTTTGTTGTAGGTGGTAGTGTTGTTGTTGTTGTTGATGCAAAGGTAATTCGAACGAAGCTCCTTGCGTATGACCCTGTTCCTGACCAGGCGTATGAGTGAACCGGGGTGGTGGTGTGGTCCATGTTCGTTCTTCAATTGGATCCAAGATGGAATCGGGATGTATTTTGTGATCCTGGTACATTGAAGAAGTAGGTGGTCGAAACACCGCACCTCTCATACCCATACCCATTCCCGAACCCATTCCCGAACCCCCTTGACCCTGCCCCTGACCTTGACCTCTTTGTTGATGTAACATCCTCAACCCAACCCCTTTAGCCACTACACTTCTCGTCACTCCCAATCCAGCACCTCTACCCCTTCCCAATCCACCTGAAGAAGCTTGTCCCGCTCGAGCGGGGGGTGATTTCGGACGCAAGGTGTCAAGTTCGGGGTGGTAAGGTAGATAAGGTGGTAAAGGTGAGGGAATGGTGGTGGAGAGGAAAAGGTTTTGGGGTTCGTTGAGGGATAAGTTCGTGAATGAATCAATGTGTCTTGCTCCTGAAATGGAGGTGTCGTGGAACCAAGAGGTGTAAATTGAACGATCGAAAACGGTTGGTTTCCATTCCTTTGGAGGATCGAGTTCTCTTTCGATCGGACGAACGAACGACCTTTCGGAAAACATCTCGGAGGAATCATGGTCCTCAATTGTTGTAGTAGGGATCTTGACCGTCAACCAACCCCTCCTTAAAGCCCTCGTCGATCCATAAAGGTGTAACCTTCGAGTTCCTTGACAAAAATTCTCAATCAAGGATTGAAGTTCGGGTGGTTTGAGGAAAGGATCTTGTGTCGAGTGCGAAAAGCAATGGCGAGGTGAAGAGTGTAAAAGATGAGGTCAGTCCAACCCTTCACCACATCACTTTGAAAGTTTGGAGATCTAATGACGTACCTTTTGGGTCCCCTTCCCAAATCATCACGTCCGTATCGACGTTACAATGGACGAACCAAGGATCGGTCGAACGACGGACGGTGCCTCGGATCCCCATCAGACAATGTTCAATGGAAGGGGTGAAGAGCGAGGAGGGCTGATGTAAAGTCAAGATGAGGGGAGAAATTGAAAGGGACCATGAGTTGGGTTTGCGGTTCATAGGTAGTAGAGAGCCACCCCAAAACGCGAGAGGTTGGCTTACCGACTCGGACTCATCCGCTTTGGATCTATTCGTCTTTAACCAAACGATATCCTCGCACCTCCTACTCGATCCATGCACACACACACACCAAAAAGAAACAAAAAAAAGTCCCCATCAGTTATCTCCATCAGTTATCTCATTTCCAATCCCTTCAAAAACACCCCAACCTCCTTTCAATGCAACTCAAAACGTACCTATACCCCCAAAGACCCAACAATTCTCTCCCCTTTTCCAACCCGACCCCACCTGATCCTCTTTCACTTCTCTTAACTCCCCCCCTATTTTCGGTGTGGTTGCGTCCATCGCCAACCCATAACCAAACGAAACCTGGCCAATGACTCCATCTTCCTAAATCCAACGCTTTCAATTCCTCAAAAGTCGTCAAAGGGGGTGGTGTGACGAGGATGACGTCAAATTTGAACGAGGTCGGATCAAGCTGTTGGTGCAAGGTCATGTGGGGAGAAGAAGGGGTAAGGTTCAAATAGGTTGGTGGGATCGAATAGGAAGGGGAGGAAAGGAGCGCATGTTTGAGATCCAAGAGTCGGGATAGTTTTGGATACCTAAGCACGGAAGCAGTGTTGTGGTATGAGAAAAAAAAAAGACCTGGGGGGAAACATCATTTTACCCAAGTGAGCTCGCAACTACTCACTCGGAAAACCTTTCCTCCACTTGTGCCCCTCGAATGAAATTTTGGGGTCTTTGTCCCGTCTCGACGTAATGTTTTGAATAGTCGTTACGGATCGAATCATGTTCGTGAAGCTTTTCAGGGATGAGAGCAAGATCAACGAGCCACGAGGTTGGAAGAAGGGTAGGAGGTTCTCAAGCGATCAGCATATATACACAACCGCTTTACTCGACTTGACTTTACATATGCAAAAGAAAGCAACAAGAAACTCACATAACTCGTACCCCAAGCCTCCTTCTTTCTCCTCTCCAACGCTCCTTCGTCCGCCTCTTCCTCCAAGTGACCTTCCCCACTCTCTTCATCCCTCCAACTCGACCCCTTTTTCTTCTTCCCCCCACCTCCTTTGGAATTCAAAGTCACCAGATTGATCCCACCCGAACTTGACTCGTTAAAGTTCCGATTCGAAGCGGGTGAACCTTGGCGAGAGGCCGTGGTTGAACGTAGGGGATGGGGACGAGGAAAAGGAGGTGGTCCAGGTCGCGGTTGATGTCGTTGATTGGGTGAACGATCAGGATCGGACTTGCTGTTCTCGGCGGAGATGACGGAGGTGTGGGATCGTTCGGGTGGGTTGCAATCGTCGTGGCCGAGTTGAGCGGTGCAAGAAGGAGGTTGAACAACAGCTTCATCCACCATCGTTCGGTCGTCGATCGATGTACCGTGCGCGTACGAGGAGTCGGTCGTCGAGGTTATACAATCGACGTGGACCGATACCGAGTCATGGACAAGGGTTCAGCACCACACGAGGTGTGCAGGGTGGGGATGCGATCGCCGAATTCGAACCCCAAAGATCGAACTGAAACGAAACGAACAAGGACGAACGGCGTCGCTCGTGGATGGATGCGGTCCTTACGAAGCGAAAGGGAGGCAACGGGTGGGCAGTAGCTTTCGACCCAAAGTCGTACCACAGTGCGAGGGTCCAACGTCCAACCGTCGCAACACGTCAGAGAAGGGAAGAGAGCCAGAACAGAAGCGACCGCGCGGTCACCTTCTCGGCTCCAGTTCGGCATCGGGAAATGACTAGTAATTACCATCATTCCGGCCTCTTCTCCGCTCACACCACGAATAGAGTAATTCACTGTTGGGTGGTTTGGGTTGTATTCACGAGACGAAAAAAAAATCTACTGCAAACGAAAACGGAAAACCCGAAACACCGCATCTACCAAATCAAGAACCCACCATCGACAAAGGCCTCGGAACCGGTCTGGTAACTCGAATGAGGCGAAAGGAACAACAAGGCCTGCGCGGTCTGTTCAAAAGGTTGCGAGAAGCGTCCCATGGGGACTTGCTTGGCTTGGCCTTCCCTCAACTCGGCGGGCATGTGCGACGTTTGGTCCGTGTTGATGAACCCGGGCGAAAGCATGTTGACGCGGATGTTGTGTTCGGCCCATTCGGCGGCGATGCAACGACCCAAGTTCGAGACTGCGCCCTTGGACGAGTTGTAGAAGCATTGCGTCAAACTGAGCGCGAGCGAACCAGATCGAATCAATCAAACGGAAATTCGAACCCATCGCACCGAGTCACTGCTGCTACTCACGGCGAGTTGACGATCTGCGACGACATGGACGAGACGATGACGATCGAACCGGGGTGCTTTCGAGGGATCCACAACGCACCCGCCGCCTGGATCGTGTTGAAGACGCCCAAGACGTTGACGTCAAAGACTTGCTTAAAGTCATCGGCGGTCAAGTCGAGGATCGGCTTGACGATCGAGATTCCCGAGTTGGCAATCAAACCAACGATGCGACCCATTTCAGACTCGATTTGTGCAAAGACCTCCTTGACGCGAGCGGCGTCACCGACGTTGCATTGGTACGCCTTGATCTTGGCCGACCACTTTTTGGAGAGCTCGGCAGCGACGTCCTCGGCGTCCTTGGCCGAGTTGTAGATGATGGCTGTTCCATCACAGGTCGAATTGAAGTCAGCTCTCTAAGTGTCTCGATACATCAAGATGAAATGACGAAGCCGCTCGGTCAAGATCGAGGTCGAAAAAAGGAAAGGTACGGGCTGGACGGCATCTCTTGCCCTTCCAAAGCGCCCCACTACAGCGAGGCCCGAGCGAACGGACGCAGGCGAGGCGAGGCTAGGCGAGCTCTTTCCGCCCAGCCTCCTGTGCAAGAATCACATGATCCTTTCCAGCAAGGGCATCAAAGCCACGGTCCGAGCCCGTAGGGGACCACCCCGTAAAGAAAGATGTCACATCTTAGCTCCCCTCGAGAGGACGTGGGAAGAGTGTTCCAGTTCGCATCAACCCGGGAGCGATGACGATGACGACCGACGAAAGCGGGGGAGATGTTTCCGCCCCGGTTCGGAAAGCCCAACTCGCCCAAGGGATGCGGAAAGGTCCCCCCCCGGCCCCCCGAATCGGCTTGGCCAAGTCAAAAGTCACGCGATCATGATGCCTCGTCGGTTCCAAAGAAGGACATGCCTCTGATTCCGAGGAGATAGAAAGAAAACTGGGGTAAAAAAAACTTACCCACGTTGGCATTGGCCTGAGCGAGCGCTTCGGTCAAACCCCTGCCGAGACCACGGTTACCGCCCGTGACGACGATCGTCTAAAGGAGGGGAAAAAGGGGGTCGGGTCATAAGGTGATGTCAGTATCATGAATCCTCGTACTCAGAACGAACAACAGAAGGGGAAGGCATCAACTTTCCCCATCGACTCGGGCTACGACGTATCGAGCCCGCCGCGAAATGGGGAACGTCACGATGACGTGGTGACGACGACAACGACGACCGACGATGCCGAGTGAAAGAGTGAGCAAGAGCCAACGTACCTTTTGTTCGAAATCGATCATCCAACCCTTTTGGCCTTTCTCTTGAGGGTTTTGGGGGACGGGAGCAACCATGGTTATTTCTTGGAGGTGAGGAGGACTTGCAAAGATTGTGGTGTGGGGATGAGGAAGAGGAAGGGGAAGGGAACGGAACGGAAGGGAAGAGAGAGAGAACCAAGCGCTTTTCTGATTAGATTTCTGAGGGAGAGCCCGACCCATTCTTTTATCTCGTTTTCAATTTTGGACTGAGCCTTATCTCTCCCCGATGAGCAAACGAGACGTAGACCTATGACGACGTTGCGCGTGGCGAAAAAAAGAAAAGGAGAAAAGGAGCTTGTGATTCGATCTGAATCTCAAGTTGATCAGAATCGATCGAATCGAGGAAGTGCACTTTCAAGCTGGAGAAGGAGGGATTTTTTTTATATGAAGGGTGTATACGATGGGAAATTCGTATCGAGCAGGGAGCAGACGATTTCTAGAAACGGTATCCGGAAGGTTACAGCAGAAATCGAAGTTCTGCAGTTGTACCAGTAGGAGAAAGTTTCGACCTCGCTCGGCGATCCCAGCTCGATCGACAATCGATCGACGACGGTGCTGCCTGGGCAGAGCCTGGCCCCAACTCCGAATGCTCAAAGACGACGACGACGATGAGCGATCCCCAGAGGTCTCAAGACTCAAAGCAGCTTTCGGTTGCGGTTTCGCTTCATTGTCGTAAGGTTAGGTTGGGTAGGTGGTCGCCGCAAGAGCACTTGCTGAACTGTTAGGCTTGGGTTACGACTTGATAGCCCGATCAAAAGATGAATTTCGCTCGATGATGACATCTCTCGAAAAGCAAACACAACAGTTTTCATAAAGGCTCGCCTTGGGGATACATTAGAAATGGTTGCTCTACACGAAACATACACACTCGATCAGGTTTCAATTGGAGCGTTTGTTCAACGCCTCCCATAATTGGATATACCTATCCCATCGTGCATCGGGTTGGAAACGACAAGAGGCATTCGTCAGTCTTGCCGTTCTTCCCTCTCCCAACCCCTCTTTCATAGATGGGTCCTTCATGGTCACTCACGATCCAATCAAAAAGAACCACGATCCCAAAAAAGTCGAAAACGCTGTACCCCAATACTGAGAAGGGAAGGATGGGGAGGCGCGAGTACGATAGGACGAAGATGATGAAGCGTTAGCGATTCATTTTCTCGGCACGATAGCTCGCCATGATGAAATGAGACTCACTTGAAATTTCGAAGGATCGCTAATCGAGGTTTGGCGATATATACCGAATATGGGACTGAGGAAGAAACCGGCGCCTAAGGAGGAGAAGTGAGAAAAATGTACAAAGGGGTAAGTTCTTGGCATCCTCTTGCATCGAATGGAACGCGGTGGTGTTGCTCACCTCCCCAGAAATTCCAGAAACCGCTGTGACGATCGAATGTGAGAAAGGTAAAGAGTATAAGCCACCTCATACACCTCGAACCAGTCCCTTTGTGAGAAAGCCCAAACTCACACCTGCCACCCCACATCCCCAACCTTGAGTTTCCACCACTTATCCTGCGTTTCCAATGCGAACACCATCCCAGCGAACATGAAACATGGAGCACCCAAGATTTGCATCCCCCAATACAACCCAATCCAAAGTCCCTCACTTTTGGAAGATTGATCAGGACCACCCGTTTGACCTGATAAAGGGAGGATGCCGGGAAGTCCGCATAGGACGGAGAGGAAGAATGTTATGGAGCCGAAGAGTTGGACACTGTTCGCGATGTAAGCGAGGGTTGGGGTCGTACCGTACCAACGCCATGGTGGAGATGAGTCAGAGGGAGATGGTGGGGAGGTCGTGGAGGCCGGGGAGGAGATCAGGGTTGAGGTTCGTGAGAGGGATTGAGAAGGTGAAGGAGATGGTGAGTGAGGGTTCGCGAGGCGGTGGCGTAGTTGTGGGGGTTGGTGTTCACGTTGATGGTGGAGGAGATGTCGTCCAAAATGGTGGCGTTTCCGTCCGAGGGAATGGTGCGAGTTCGTAGGTGGTTCGCGCAGCATCCTGATCGTCATTGCGATGGGAATTCATCAGTCCACGAAGCTTGCTCAAGCAGGACCCGCAGTTGACCCAACTTGTACTGACCCCCTCAGTTCATCGACCTCGAAACCAAAATCGGCATCCCTCGCCGGATTCAAACTCTCGACCCAACCGAGGTAAGAACCGACGAGGAACGTCGAACCGCCCAAGAAAGCCGTCGCGGCTTCGGTGTTGGTGTAGGAAGGAGACGTGCGAGAAAAGTAGCAGAAGAAAAGGACGCCATTTAGGCACCACCAGATGGAACCCAGGGTCCCTAAGAAAGGATTTTGGTCGGCTTTTTGAGTCAAAGGATGTCAGGTTTTGAGATTGCGAAAGGACGTACGAAGATGACTGCGGAGTGAGAAGCAGCGCGAACACGTCGGCGTCAGTGCCGGACAACCGTTTCCTTGAACGAATACAAAAGGTACTCACCCGCCACCCACCAACTAATATCCCAATAATCGCAACCCCACCACCTCGTTTGGGCCACCTTCTCCGGCTTGCAAACAATCCCCTTTTCCACCTCGCCGTCGTTGGTCTCGCGATCCTCCTGAACCTCTACAACGCAACCTTTGCGATGTCCTCGTGATTTCCAAAGGTACTTGACCCCTTTTTGGGGGTCGAGGAAGACGCGTTGGGTTGGTTCGAGGTGGTTTCGAAGGACGCTCGAACCTAGAGGATGCGTTGACGAGAGTGGGATCCAGGTGGAGGGGAAACGTGTTAGGCTCAGGTGCTTGGGATGGGGAGAGGGAGAGGTCATGGGGGACGAGACGAGTTTCGGGCTCTTCATTGCGTCGGTGAGGGAGAACTCTTGTCGACTGTCATTGTTTACGTTCGTCGTCGTGTTCGACACCAAGAGTCGGGGCGAGGGTCGAAGTCGGGGGGGTTGCGAAGTGCGGAGGAGGCCTGCGTGAGAGAACTCGTGACTGCGGTGTCGCCGTAGCAGCGGTCGCAACGACGTCATCGACCTCGCCGCGGGAAGAAGGGTGCCGCCGTGCTCGTGCCGAGAGCCCGCAGGTCGAAAAGGAACACGTCTCGGGCCACACAACGCGCCGCGGTCGAGGACTTTGGCGAGGAAAACTCATTCTCCGAGTCGATCGAAAAAGAACCGAAAAGAAACCTCACAACGTGATAGGATTCCCAGGTACGATCTTTTAGAATTCAGCTTCCGGTTTTCCCCCTTTTGACTTGACCGAACGACGCGCTTGTCAACAGCTCCAAGGTCCGTGCCCTCTTTTTTCACTACTAGCGCGTCGTAGAGTTGTCAGTCAGTCGTCTTGAAAGTCGCGCAAGCCGACCCAAAAAAGTCGGAGGACGTGTTTGGATCGTTCCTCCTCAGCTACTCGTATATGTCACGCCAATGAAGTCTCCATCATACGACAAGAAAGAACTCCCCACCTTCAACGCCCATCCCGAACCTTATCAAGATGATCTCAAGCACCAAGTCGATGCCTTCTCCTTCTTGCCTCGCGATGACGAAAGGGAAGGTGGTGCAACCCATGGTTTATCCGTCGTCCAAGAGGAGGTCGACGCCCGACGAAGAGCGTTGAGGGATCAAAGGTGGTGCCTATCCCTTGGATCCACCCTCATCTTCTTATTGATCATGCTGCGTGTCTTGGTGAGCTTACTGAGAGGGAAGGAGGAGCAGCCGATCGGGGCGCTCGGAAAGAGGAGTGGGGTGGTGGATACGTCGAGTGAGAAACCAAAGTATTCGTTTACGACTCGGGATGGGGAGGTCGCGACCTATGTTTATACGACTAGACCGATTGTGAGTTGGCCATGAACTCAAGGGTCAAGGAGAGTGCAAGTTCAAGGGTGGGGAAGCAACTTATGGATTCATCTGGTGGGTACTTTTGGATGGCTGGTACTTTAGGTTAACCCCGGTGGGTATACGATCGGGACTCTGACCGGTTATGTCACCTACACCGGAGCCTCGTTCACGACGAGCGCATCGGCTGCGACCACTTCCACTTTGGAACCTCGAGCGACTTCGACTTTGACGACACACGAGAAGACGGGCCAACACACCACCTCTTCCCCTTCTTCTTCTTCCTCCTCCTCCTCCTCCTCCTCCTCCTCCTCCTCCTCCGAGCCCACTCCAACTCCTACACCACCTCCTCACATCCCTTCCGACCTCTGGCAATTCCTCGTCGGACATAATCAGCGGAAGCGAATCAAGAGGTCCTTCGAACAAGATCCCCCACAGCAAGAGCGAAACGTTTTGGACCTCCCTTTAACGGCATCGGATGCAAGGGAATATTCGTATTCGGTTCGAGCGGACGGGCGTACGGCGACGTTCGTCAAGACGACCAGACCTATTGTACGTTTCTTTGTTTGTTTGTTGTGCTTTCGTCCTCTGGGGAGGGGAGGGGGAGTTGTGAGGATTATGGGTGCTGCGATCGACCCATGAAACTGAAGTGAAGAATTCACCGACGGACCGACTGACTCCCCCCCCACCTTGCACAGGTCAATCCAGCGGGTTACACCATCGGTACCCTCGACGGCGCGTTCGTAGAACTCAAAACACCCCGACCACGAGCGACGGGTGCGGTAGGAGAAAGGTATAAAAACCCCAAAGTGAAAGAACAGGTTGTGAGATCGAGGGACGAGTTGAGGAGGAGGAAGAGGGGTTTGGTGGTGGATTTTGGAGTGGGGATGGTACTTTGAGCTGGGTTCAAGGTTTGTAAAGGCGGGTCCCTTGTGCTTCCTCTTTCTGTAATCATTCCTTCTATAGATAGTTGAATGCTACGTGTATCGCTGCATAACTTGACGTTGGGGTTTTTCTCAAGTCGTCCTCGCCGTCATCGTCGTCGTCGTCGTCGATGACGCCATCAGGATCACTGTGAGGTCAATTTGTGATCGAGCGTCCCCCCCTCCTTGCTCTGGCTTTTCGACTTTGTTCCCACATCTACTCGACTACAGCATTCTTGAAAAAAAAAAACCCTGTTTCGATAACCAATCCCCCCCCCCCCCCCCCCGACGACCCTTGACCCTCTCGAGCACTTTGAAATCATTCTTTATCAGAACCCCACAGTAGTATTAGGAAGGATCGCTTCCTTTCGTCAAAGAAGCTTCCCCACACCTACATCAGTAAAGAGAAAGGTCGTCCATCGTCACTTTGCTCCCTCGTTTACCCCTCGACGATCGATCTCGTTGCAAAGCCTAAAGTGAGTTACTTTACATGATTTCTGAATGGGGTCGTACGGCAGTCGTCGATGTAGGATGGTTGGTCGAATCGAGTCCGTCAACTGTTGTGGTTGTCGGTACCCCGCGGTGATTAACCCCAAGGACGAGGTGCAGGACCATTTTCGGGAACAGAGTAGGATGGGAAATCAATCTTTTAGGGGAACCCTTCGTGTCCTGTGTGTTTGGGGCGAGCACCTTGGGGTCCTTGCAGGCGCCGGGTTGATTGCAGTGAATGCACGACATCGATTTCGATCGCTGGGAGCTGCGACGACTTGGGGATCGAACTTGGGGTCGGCGGCATCGAGAATGCACGACGACGACGACGACCTTGGGTTCGATCTTTACAATCTCGAACTTTTATATGATGAGCACACGAACCGACCCGATTCTTCTCACTTGTTCATTATAGTATGCCAAGGACAAGTACTCGAATCAAGGCAACGCCCTCTGCGATCGATGGTGGCCTCAACACATCGACGAACAAGATGTCGCCCCTCAAGTTCGACCTTTCTCTCCCGACAGCTTTGTCGACGCCGAAAAGAGTGACGAGGTCCAATGCGTCTCGATGTGTCGTAAAGGATGAACAAGTCAAGCACGAGGAAGCGTTCACAACACCGATCCAAACTCAACATGTCAAGAAGGGGGTCATCGATGCTTTCGACGTTGAAACACCTCAAGGCTTGTCCCCTTCGTCGGTGAAGAAACTCGCGATCCTTGACAAGATGCTCGGCGTTTCTCCTTACCCCGATCTGATGCGACCGACACCTGAGGAATGCGAGGACGTGTACGTTAGGTTATGTCAAGGCCATGGAGTGCCCATTCGACCCAAAGTAGTGGAAGATCGACCCAATGCTGTAGCAGGGTGTGGTCAAACACCGGACGTTTTGGACGCGTTGATCAGAACGACTTTGAGTCAGAATACGAGGAGTTTGAATTCGACGAATGCCAAGAACGCAATGGATAGGGTGTATGGAAGGGCCGAACATAGGAAGGTCTTGCAAGGAGGAGAGGGGAGGTTGGAACAGACGATTAGGTGTGGGGGTTTGGCCAAGGTCAAGGCGAAGAGTATTATCAAGATTTTGACGAGGCTGGATCAAAGGCAAGGTGGGCAAGGGCAATTGTCGTTGGATTATTTGCATGCGATGGTGAGTTTTGATCAGAGGACTGTGGTGAGGGTGTGGGGATGAGGAGTGACTTGGCGAATTCACCTTTGCAGTCCGACAAGGAGGCGATGAAGGAGTTGTGCTCGTTCGACTTGATCGGCGTCAAAACGGCTTCGTGCGTATTGCTTTTCTGCCTCGGGCGCGAGTCGTTCGCCGTCGATACGTACGTACCCTACAACACCACTGCACATCCGAACAAGATGCGACTCCTAAATGCTAACCCCCCTTCTTTCCCTCTTCGACGCTGATCTAGCCACGTCCACCGCATCACCCAATTCTTGAACTGGGTCCCTCCTTCCGCGTCAAGGGACGAAACTTTTTTTCACCTCGATGTACGCATCCCTGATCAGCTCAAGTACGGATTACATTCGTTACTTGTACGGCATGGGAGAGGGTGCGAGAAGTGTTCGGCCAAAGGGGTGACCTCGATGGATTTTATTGCGTGGTGTCCTTTGAAAGGATTGATTGGGGGGAGGGGAAAGGGGAAGGGGAACAAGGGGGATAAGATGGGCGATGAAGAGGATGGGGACGTGGTGGTGAAGGTCGAGGATGAGAAGGAGGTGGTGGAGACGAGAGTCGAAGGCATTGAGGGGGTGGAAGGGGTTGCGAACGAGACGACGCGGGTGAGACCGAGGCGCAGGGCCACGAGCGGGAGAAAGGTGAAGGATGAACGTGGGAGTGAGAGTGAGGTCGAGGGTGAGAAGGAAGTGGTGAAGAAGCGAAAGGTCAAGGTTGCGAGGAAAGTCGAGGATGATGAGAGGGAAATGAGTGGGGTTAGGCCGAGCGTTGCAGCGGAGATGAGCAAGAGTTTGCAAGATGGGGGGTTGCAGGTCAGGGGGGTGGAATTGCATTGAGGTGGTTTTGAGGATTTTTACCACGAGTGTATAAAAAATCTAGAGTACGGATTTTTTACTGCTTGTGTTTTTGAAGATGGAGTGACAACTTTGTGGCGAGCTGGACTTCAACATTCGATCGAGAGCGCGACTCGGACTCGATCGACCGAGCGGCCCCGCCCCTTGCTCTTTCCCCACACGCTCGGTCTTGGGGCACTCGAAGGGGGCCATGTTCTCCCGCAAGAACAAAGCCCAAAAGCACCACCACCTCCCTTCCGAAACGTCCTTGACCCATAGCCAGGGCCTTTCGACACCAGCCGACCACGCTGCGGCGTTGCAACACCCTCCGCCGTCGCAGCCTTTGGCTCAAGCTCAACCATTCCCTGGCCCGACGGGGAGAGCAGCGCAGTTCCAGCAGTACGCGCCTCAGACGAATTACGGCGTCGTCAGTTCCGCGGGACCGATGATGCTCAATGGGTATGGAAGGGGGTATAGCAACGGGAGTGGTGGGAGTGGGAATCTAGGACCGGGTGGGTATGGCACGACGGGAACGGGTACGGGTACGGGGTCGGGCTCGGGAACGGGAACGGGCTACAACAATGCGATGCAGGCCATCCTCGCGTATTCGGGCACACCGTCACCTGCCCCTCCACCGATGGGAGTTGGAGTGCCCGGACAGGCCGAGCTCGCTCCGCCTCTTTCGCAGCAGCCCCAGGGGCAGTATTTGGTCGGTGATGAGGAGTACAAGTGAGTTCATTCTGAGAGCCAGCAGTGCGGATGACGAGGTGGATCGCTGAACATCGGTGGGGCTCGATTGCTTGAACAGTCGGCTGTTGAAGAATTACCGCCTTGCGCACGAGAGGATCGAGGATCAGAGGCAGCAGCTGTTGATGCAAGAACGATTGGTCAGTCATTGAACTCGGGGCATCGAATGTGTTGCCATCTGAGGCTGATCGGGCGGGTTGCGATGCGCCGAATCCTTAGAACGCCTCGTTGCGCAAACACGTTTCGCTGCTTGAAGGAGGGGAGACGACCGACGCAGCGGCTGCCGTCGTCGGCACCTCGACGGTTGATGATTTCACCATCAAGAATAGCTCATCCGGTAGGTCATCGGACTCGTCATTCCTCCAAGGGACTCGAGCTAAATCCATTTGTCCGTCTTTCCCCCAGGCCTCGAACGACGCATCAACCGTTTCGCGGCCGACACGCTCAGCTCGCGCGACTATTCTCGCAACCAACTCGCCTCGGCGATCTACGCCGACCTCCCCGCCATTTCTCAATCCCCTTTCCTCAACTCGATTCAGGAATTCGAGGATCCCGAATCGGGCATCATCTTGCAGAGCTTGGTTCGACATGCGCTTTCGAGCCTATTGGCGGATGGGATTGTGAATTCGTTGTTGGTCACCGATTCCGAGGAGGCGAATGAGGAATTGACCAAGTTGCATGCCACTTTGTTTGAGCGTGAGTTGAGCGAGAGAGAGAGCGTGGTTGTGTGATTGTGCAAGTCAAGCTGACATTGATACGTCCTCACCCAACAGGCGAACCCCTCGTCGCTTCCGTCTGGCGTCGCCAAACCTTCTCCGCTTCGCTGACGCACCTCTCCGAACGCACGTGCTTCTCCCTCCTCTCGCGCCACATACCCGCCATATCGTACCTTCTCAACCCATCCCCAACGCACCTATCCTCGAGCCTTTCGACAATGTTGGAAGCCTTCCATCTGTATGCGAGGACATTGCATTCCTCGGCAACGGCGATGGGAGGTGGGGGTGGGGTCGAAGGCTCGGGTTTTTACAGAGCTTATGTGCCCCAGATTGGGACCTTGTTGGATCCGGGTAGGTTGGAGTTGATCAAGAGGTGTTACCGGACCGAAAGAGGTATGTTTTTGTCCACTCGGATTGGGATCGGGAGCGAATCGGCCGAAGTTGGAGTCGAGCCGAGTCGAGGGCGCTTTGCGCAAGATTCGAAGAAAGGGGGGAAGGGGGTTCGAAGCGCGTCGCTGACCATTCATTGGCACTTTTTTTGTTTTGTTTTTGAAACGCATGACAAGGTGAACCTGAACGCGTCGGCGCATGCCTCTTCCCCGGCCTCGTCAAAGAATCCGCCATCGAGAACTTCCCCTTCGCTTCTCCCGAAATTGGAACGGCCGCAGGCACCAGCGCAGGTGGAGGAGCAGGAGTAAGAGGCGGAGTTGGACCATCGCCGAACTTGAATGAAGGAAGGGGAATGGGGACCACGACTTCGACACCGACGACGAATGGAGACTCTTCTTCGGTCGGGATGTCCGTTTCGGGGAGTCGGAATGGGTCGACGCCCGGGGCAGGTGGGTTCGCGGATGGGGGGGCGACGAAAACGAGGAGGGAGACGAGGATCGTCGTCGTGAGGAGGGCGCAGGTGATTTGCGAGTGAGTGATGGGCACGGGTGCGAACGTGGCATTCGGGGTGGGGTTTTTTTCTTTTCTTTTCTTTTCTTTGGGCTGATGGTTCGTCTTTCTTTGTGGCACAGGTGTGCACTGGCCGCTGCTCATACGATGGCGAGGTCGACGTAAACATTGAAGACTTGACACTTGGACGATAATCTTGCCGAACGCGGGGGGGGGGGGGGGCGCGCTTTATGAGTTGGGATAGTTTGATTCGATGCTTTTTGTTCTCTTGTATTTTATTTATCCATTCATCGACATACCGGAAAGGCCTTTTTTAAATCGATGCGGTCTTTAAATGTACTTTGGTGTAAAGGGTGTGAGATGGGCTGTGTTGTAATGCTTCTTTGTTGGACGAATTCGCTTTTGGATTTGGAGTGGAGCTAAGAGGGGATACGGATGCAGTAAATGAATGATGTTGAAGACAGAGGTGGTATTTGTCACGGTATACACAGGTCTATGTACGGTATTGCATGGTTTTTACTAAAGGATGTACATAGACTCAAGAAAATTGGGAATGTACGAAGTAAACGAATGTGGGGGTTCTGGGAAAAGGACTCTTGAGAGAGAAAGCTCAGAGATCTTGATCCGAATGCTGAGCGCGAATGACAAATGCGAAGGAAAGAATGTACGGGTATTGCTTTAGTGCACGTGCTATGGACAGGAAGATCATGATGATGCGGTGAATAAGGGGTTGTGTATGAGAGGGAAGAGGAGAGGTCGAGCAAAATTTGCGAACACCGTACCTCGATCGATCGATCGACTGAGGACGATGAGAACCTAAGGATGTACACCCCTCCGATCCCTTCTCAGCGCCAATCTTCCTCTCGTCGAGGCCGCAGTACTCAAAGCACGAGCTGATCGTGTTGAAGGGGCACTTGTCGTAGTTGTCTTCGTCGTTAGGCTCGAATTCGGCGCTTCCGAGCTCGGTGCCGTGAGCAATGCCGTTGCGGCTTCGACGTCGGACGAACTTGAGGAGAGGAGGATTGCCGAAACGCTCAAGGGGTTCGATGGTTGGTTCGAAGAACTCGAAGGTGCGGATGCGGGTGCGGATGCAGAGAAGGATGGTGGGATGTAGGTCACGCCACTATCGAAGGAGCCGATGACGTTGTCGCCGTCGTTCGCTCGGCGCGATGAACGGAGGGAAAGGGTCACGGTCACCGAAGCGACGACGGCGATCAAAGCGATAATTAAAAACCAGGCGATGTACTTCCCCAAAGGCCGGTCGCCGAACGATTTGGAGGGAGTCGATTGTTCGCTGACGCGACGGTGCCGTGTTCGACGAGAACGATGCGGTCGAGAAGATTTTTCGGACGGGTAACGAGGGGCTCGGTCGGCGAACGGTTCGGGAATGGTAGTTGAAGAACGAAAAGGGTTCAGCGCGAAACGGATGGTCGAGGAGGTCTCTTCGTGTTGCTCTTGGTCGTCGATCGATTCGCGCGACTCGGGGTGGAAATCGACGTGCGAATGATCGCGACGAGGGGAACCGTCAATCGGCGAAGGCGAGTCGGGTTGATAGTGTTGGGACCAACGGATGATGGGGCGTGGAAAAGGCTCTTTGTTGTTCGATTGGGTCGATGGGCGACGGAAGAATTGTTGGTGGAGGACCGGAGAGTCGGAGTTCGCGGAAGCCGAAGATGGCCGCCGGGACGAATTGACCGACGCAAAGGGGTCTTGTTCCCATGCCTCGGAGATGGGGACGCGAACATGATCGCGTTGAGAGTTCGAGCGAATCATCGCCGGAGATGGTTCTTGGAGACGGGTGGGGAGATGGTGGGAGCGAGGGCTCGAGGTCAAACTCGTCTCGGGTACTTCGGCGCATCGAGATGAGGCCGATGAAGCGATCAGGGGTCCTCGCGTGGAAGGCGTCGAGACTTGCTGCATCACAGGCATCTGATGAGAGAGGTGGGGCAAATCGAAGGATAAGGTCAGTACTAATAATAAATGTATCGAATAAAGATCTTGCCAAGACTCGAGCGTCGAAGGGTGCAGAAGGGATTCGAGAGAATGAGGAAGAACATAAGGTTTCGAAACAGCTCCGCGGGCCAAGCGGAAAATGAAAAGCTCGGCGATACCGACAGCGAGCCGGTTCCCTATCGCCGAGATCGGGCGACGGCGGAAAGTGAAGCAAGCACGCGCAGATGTGAACAGCGGTCGGATGGACCAAGAGGCCATGGCGTCAAAAAGACCCTCATGCTCACGGTTCGGCGCAGTACCTAGTGCCGTGCCAACAAGGAAAACAAGTCGCCGACTCGCTGGCCGGACGATAATGAAATTGCGACTAGTGGACGGCCGATCGTTGGGTAGCGTCGCGCGCTGGCGGGGGAGCCGTTAGGGCGCCACACTAGTGAGCTGCGCTTGCGCGTAGCGGCGGAGAGCGCCAAGGAGTAAAGCAAGGTCGCACAACCAGGATGTCGAGGGTCGACAAACATTCGATGCAGGGCTCCAGAACAGAGGCAAAAGGAGTTGGTGGTACAGTCGAATTTGTAAACAACTCACTGTTTGAAACGATCACACTGTAGAAAGCGAGAGAAACTATCGTGGGGTCCAAGTCGGAGAGCGGACAAAGGTAAAGACGGGCAGATTCTTCGCGTCGCGAGTCGAAATCGAAAGAGGCTCGAGCGCGGCGGATGATCCCGACGAAAAGAGAGTGCAACGAAAACTGGTACAGAGCACGAGAGAATGCGATGTACAGTGAGCGAGGATTAGATGGCAGTGCAGTGCTTGATCCTGCTTGGAAAGCTGAGGAGGTGCTTACAACGGCAGTCACTGGAAGCAAGAGATCGAGCCAAGTCACGGCGGTCGACGGTGAAACGGTCGCTCGGAGAAGTATCGCGCCGAGAGTCGAGTCCGGCGGCTGTCGTTGCTGGTAGGTTTGGTCGACTGAGGGGTACAGTGATTGAAAAATCGAGAAGCTCGTAGTGATCAACACTTGAGAACGAAGCAAGATGTAAGACGGTCGAAAGACGGAAAAAGGTGGATGCAACGTTGAAGGTTGGAGAGCAACAAGGGGCCGCCCGACGACCGACAGTTGCAGCGAGGCACGAGCACGACGCGCTGGAACCTCGATCCGAATCGCAAAATGAAATCAATGCGGCTTGATCCCACCGGGTCTCTCTCTGACCGCGCCGAAACCATGTCTCGAGCTAAAATTTAAAAATGTCAGAAGCCTTCACACCTGGAACCAAGCATACGCCATGGGGGAGAGGGCCGGCGGTCTAAGTCCTCGGAGCAATGCGAGCGATGGGGATCGTGGATGCTTATTTTTATTTTTATTTGATAAATTTTCAATTACACGCTGAGATTTCGTGCTTCGCTAACGTAGTTACTTCGTACTACTTAGTAGCTAGCGCGCGACTAACGGCTGGCCGACTGGCCAACTGCGGCGGCGGGCCGCGAGCGCACCTACCCCAAAATGAAAAACACGTGACCCGCTGACGATGCCGTCATCGAGCGTCGAGCGAACGAGAGCGCAGCGGCCCGCCGGGCAGGGACGGCTGGCTGCTCTTGCTTCCGAGGTTGGAGCCGAGGCGTGCGACGCGCCTGCGGATCAGCTTGAGGCGCGCCGCCGAGTTGCACTTCGCACTCTGACCACACTCGGTGTACACTCGACTTGCTCACTCGAATCGACCACCGAAAATAGACTGCATCAGACTCGGTTCATGTCGTCCAAACAACCCTCTGCTGCAGCTGAGGGGTCTCCTGCCGACCAACCCATCGCGTCGACCTCCACGTCTTCGTCGTCATCGTCCCGCGCGCTCGTCGTACCACCACCACCCGCAACTCAATCGGACGACGATCCCATTCCCATCCCTCTCTCCGAACGCAAACTATCCGACTTGACCGACCTTGAGATCGCCTCTCTGACCCAACAGATCAAAGCCGAGTCAGCGAACGTACGACCTTTGATCGGCGCGCTCGAGCCTCTTGAACGGTTCAAGGACGAGTACGACTCGCCGAGGGTCAGGGACAAGATTGAGTGGTTGGGTAAGAATGGGTGGACGGGGTTGAGGAGATCGAGAGGCGATGGAGATTGCTTTTATCGATGTGGGTTCTCCTGGGGCTGGGTGCGGTTGTGTGGAGCTGGAAAGCGTTACTGACGCGTCGTTCGGTGCTCGGCCTCGCACAGCATTCGCATTCAGCTTCCTCGAACGACTTGTTCCATTACCTCCTTCATCGGCTCAACTATCGCTTGCCAAGGTGGAATCACTTCTGCCTTTGCTCGATCAAGCGTGGGTCCGAGCAAGGGATCGCCTGCGCGTGGCGAGGAGATACGAGCTGACTCGGCTCTCTTCCCTTTCTTGCTCGGCACCCCCAGAGGGTTTGCAAAGGACATATATGACGATTTTTACGAGCCTCTGAAGGACTTGCTGGTGGCGTTGGGGTCAGACGACCCAGCGAATAGGTGCGCGAAGCTTGTGGGATCGTCATGCGAGTCCAACGATCAGCGGAGCTGACGCCCATTTGCGAACGCATAGGCCCACCTCTACGACCCTCGAAGCCTCCTTCAACGACCCCGAAGTGTCCAACTCGATCGTCGTGTTTCTCCGTTTGTTGACTTCGGCCTACCTCCGCGCCAATGCCGACGATTTCGTCCCCTTCCTCTTCGCGCTCGATGACGACCCTCGTTTCTTTGAAGGCGGCGTTCCGACGATGGAACAATTTTGTGGATTCCATGTCGAGGCTGTCAATAAGGAGGCCGATCATGTTCAGATTACGGCATTGAGTAGGGCGTTGAGGATCGGGTTGAGGATCGCATATTTGGATCAGAGTACCGGGTATGATGGGGCCATTGGAGAGGTCGATTTTGTCGAGTTTGAGATGGATGGTGAAGAATGCTCGGGGTGGAGAGGTTAGATGGGGCGTTATTGTATACGGTCAATCATTATGACATACTGTACAGGTAGGGGGAAGGGTTCAAGTGAGGGTGCGGTGGGGGGTGAAATGTTGATCAGTCAAAGGAGTTGGAAGGAGCGGCAAGCGGTGGAGGAGGTCTGTGCGGCATACGCGCGAGCGCAAGAGTGCCTGAATAGAATTTGATAGGCCTGATCCTGCAAGCCCCAAACTAGGTCTTTCCCTCACATTTGGCTCTGCATCGGATCAGGTGTGTACTTGCGTATTCATGTCTCATCATGTCTAATGATTAACCCTCACGTTTGGCTCTGCATTGGATCAGCCCTTTGTTCAACTTGGTAGCGTCTGTCCCTGCCGCAAGGCACAATAAGACAGCCCAACAAGACTAGACCGTTCAACCATCACGTCGCAGCCATGTTGCACATCAACGTCGCTTCCACGAAGGCCCTGCTCAAGGACTACTTCGGCAACATTGATGCTGGTAACAGGCTAGGGTTAGGGTTAGGGTTAGGGTTAGGGTTAGGGTTAGGGTTAGGGTTAGGGTTAGGGTTAGGGTTAGGGTTAGGGTTAGGGTT